>BSBN01000609.1:6023418-7246836 GCA_027924645.1 Cunninghamia lanceolata
TGGAGCCATCCTCTGTATTCTCCATTTCTAGAGCTTAATGGACACTATAGTTGTCCCTCTATTGTTCAGAGCTTTTCACTAGTACAGAAACAATAATATATTACTAAAACAACTACTAAAAACTACTTAGAAATGACCAAACATGATCACGTGACCATTAGTAGTTTATTGCCAGTCATTTATAACATGACCAAATTGATGACTAAACCATTTTTAGTCATTTATTGGTTTTTTTGATTGATCAATTTGGTAGTATATTTAGTCATTGATTTAGTCATTGATTGTTGTAATCTGGTCACTTATTTAGTCATTTTTTATTCACTGATATATTTAGTCATTGATTGTTGTTAACTGGTCACTTATTTAGTCATTTTTATTCACTGATTTATGTCCATTGGTAGTGTATTTAGTCATTAACTTTAATCATCATTTTGATCAATTTGGTAGTATATTTAGTCAATTTAATTATTAATTGATGTCAATTAGTAGTATATTTAGTCATTTTGAAGCTTACATTTAGTCATTAGTATGTTTAGTAGTTTATTTTGAAGCTTGCATAATGAAACAACTTTGAGAAGGTAAAAAAAGCTTGTTTTATTGATAAAAAAATGCTTACAAACAACATACAGATCTGAAAATAAGTTACAATGCTTTCTCTTTGCTAAAAAAACCTTCATGGTTACTGTGATGGGTAAAAGTGGGATGACTAAAACTAATTATAAAAAAACCAAAACATCAATGGAATGTGCATGCAAAAAGGAGATTTAAAATAAGAGAAAGAGATACTTACAACCTTTTTACCTTTGCGATTTCCATTGTTCACCTATTCTTTCTTGATCCTTTGGTGATGAAGATGGGCCTCAGGAAGCTTGCTTCCTTGCTTCGATTCCTCAAGATGACAAGGAGAAATAGCTAGGATACTTGTTGTGTTGAAGATGAGCTTCAACACAATATGCAATGGATGATAGATGGTATGGAAATGGGGGTGCCAATGGCACGCTATGGTTTCTGCAGCATAAGTTTACTCGAAAGATGGATATGAAAGATAGAAGAAGAGGGTTGTATTTATAGACTTGAGAAGGAGAAGATCAATGGTGGAAAAGAAATTAGAAGATCAATGGTATAGGATGTTTGAGAGAATGTGCACAAATAGAAGAAGGACATGTGTCATTCAAAAAGAAGCTTTGTTGAGTTAACTGCTTTCTTGATGAGGATGAGCTTTTAATTCTTAAATTAGAATATATTTTTCTACTTTATGAGCTTTGTTGATAGATTTAAATCAGTTAACTCATCTTTTTGCTTTTTGTGTGACAAGAAGAATTTATTTTTAGAAGATATGAAGATTTTTTAGAAGATAAGAAAGCATAATTAAATAAATAGATTTATTTAATTACTTGTAGATAATTTGGAAGAATAAATAAAATATTTAATTATATTTTATTTTTTGAGATTTTAATTTAAATAAATTTGCATTTTATTTAAATTTGGAAGAATAAAAGATTTAATTAAATAATTAAAATTATTTAATTATTTAGAAGAATAAAGTTGATATTGAAGGAATTAATTAAATAAATGTAATTTATTTAATTAAATGGGAGGAAGTGAATCAAATAAATAAATAAATTTATTTATTTATTGATAGAGGAATATGAAGGTGAAATAAATATTTAAAATATTTATTTAAGTAGAGTCATGTCATTTTTAGGTGTATACATTTTGCCCCTCTTTGATGCAATGTATTTTATCACGTTGTTTCAAAGAATAAGAATTTTTGACAATGATACATGCCCCAGTTTTGCCCCTGGTACAAGTTTAACGACAGGATGCCCCCTTGGGAGATTGGACAGGAAGAAGGCAGAAAGCATGAGACGGACAATCTCACGAAGAAGAAGGTGGAAAGTGGGTTAGGATGGAGAAAAATAGGACGTGGTTCAAAGGAACAAATATGGGAAGTAGTCATAGTTGTCACACAGTCAACTATGGTTCACTTGCTATATATAGGAGTTGCGTCCACAAGTTCTATTCATTTGCACACTTGTCCCTAGTTGATTGGTCTTGGAGAGCTTAAGAGAGTAGAAGAGCTAGAGTAGTCGACAAAGATATGGATAGTCTGCGTGAGGAGCACTGGTTTGAGCAAGTTTGATGGTCCAATCGGCCACCCGAGGCAGGACCACTAGTATGTAATTCGACAAAACTCGCTAAAAGTCATTTATTAGGTCAATAAATGCCTTGAAAAAAAAAGCTAGGATAGATGCACCGAACTACAGTTCGGCGCATATGCTCTCTGAAATGGTGCATATGTTGTGAAGTCGCGCATATGAGATGTCTTATGGTGCATATGTTAGTTGTGCGCATATAGGCTAGGAACTGGCGCATCCATTGGGGAATGGCACATGTGACACTAGAAGCGGTGCATGTGCCAGAATGACGCATACACGTCAAGGATTGGCGCATTCACGGTGATTTGGCGCATATGATATGGATCGACACATTTGCCACCTGGATCAGCACATTTGCACTAGGATAATCAGTTGACTTAACAAAATTAACCCAATTGGCACCTTGATCAATGCGTCAATTGATAAGCGATCTCCGAGATTACCAAGAATCTAGTCAAGAGATGGTATGTTGTTTCAATTAATTTGATATGCTAAGTCAATGATAGGATAGTTTGGTTGCTTTGAGTAGGTTTTGCTTGGATATGGATTTCTTTGACTCTATGCTTTGCTTGATTGTAGGAGGATATCTAGGATACCCTGATGTCACGAGAGCAGTTCCTATTACCATTGTTGTAGCGGTATATGCTGACATAGATGAACTGTAAGGCTATTGGTGCTATGGGTCTTTATTACATATGTTTCATGCTTGAGGTTCGCGCGAACCGCGGGTTATTGACTACAGTGGTGGAGCGATTCCACAGTGAGGATGGTACATTTCATCTACCGACCAGGGAGATGACGATTACTCTAGAGGACATGTACAGGATTCTGCACCTCCCTATTTAGGGAGAGTTGGTAGAGTATGAGTCACAGCATGATGTTGGATTGGCTGAGTGAAGACGAGTGTTTGATGATTTCGTGGCAGGACATTCATGACTGTTATGACTACTTCCCAGGTATAGTGGCGGGACTGATCGGTGGCATAGTATGCCCCGATAGGAGGTCACACAAGTTTCCAATTGGATGGGGGAGGGTGTTGGAGAGCATGATCACTGATGGGACTTGATATGCATGGGGGGTGTGTGTGCTAGCACACTTATATAGGGATATGCATAGGCAATGTATCACAGAGGGACCAGTTTGTCAGTAGGTGTGTCTCTGTTGCAATTTTGGTTATGGGAGCACATAGCTATCACATGGCCGATATGTCTTTTCCACAGGCAAAGGGGTGAATCCTACAGCTATGGTTATGCAGGAGTGATTTCCCAACACAAGCTAGGGAAGCTTGAGTATTAGAGACACGCATTGGATAATGTGGATTTAGTGATCTGGCGCCTATACCTAGACTGCGAGGTATGGGAGGATGAGGTAGATGAGTTGCCATATTGTTTCCAAACTCGGTGGCTCATTGGTAGGATGAGGTACATACTAGAGCGACAAATTGTTAGCAGGGTACAATGGCAGTTTGGCAAAGTTAAAGGTAGGCCATAGGGGCAGGCATGATTTGCGAGGACCCATGCAGAGAGATACTGGTGGGGTCCCGTGGCATCATATGAGGAGGCCTTGGAAGACTTTCGTCAGATCCCTCATGCAGGTTGGCTAATGAGGAGGGATATAGTAGATGCGGGTATGACACCCGACTATGAGGAGTGGTTCACCGCTCATCCATTTCCTAGATATTCAGGACCTGTAGAGTTGGGTCCTCGTATAGACGAGGAGGATTTAGATGATGAGGGTGGAGTTGGCAGGAGGAGGAGACGGAGGAGGGGGAGAGGAGATCAGGGAGATGGTGGAGGAGAGGGAGGAGGAGGAGGTCTGGGGAGGGACCTTCGAGTCAGCAGGTGGTTGGGCAGTAGCAAGCTGTAGGGCAGTAGCAGGTTGTAGGGTAGGTGCCAACACAGTAGGTGGTATCGCAGAGGTAGATGTCACCACCACAATAGGTCACACAGCAATAGGTGTAGGCTCCGGAGCCTGACTTACAGCAGTAGGCTATGGTTGCACTACAGGGTCAGATTAGGTAATTGAAAGCCCATCTGAGAGTAGTAGAGTCACGGAGGGAGGCAGACACTAGATGGATATCAGAGATATCTAGAGAGTGAGACATAGCCTTAGCTAGTGTATGAGCAATGAGGGTAGAGAGAGATGCAACAGTGACAGCCATGGGTACAGATGGTACTTCTAGCTTTTTGGTTTCATAGGTGTAGTAGGCATAGACATAGTTGGCCCAGGTATAGGGTGAGATTGCCAGAGCCCAGGCTCAGGCTCAGTATTTCAGAGGTTTATATCATGGGGCAGTGTCTGCAGACTAGCGTGCGCCTAGCTACAGGAGTCAGTCCATGGCAAGTGGATCCTGATCTGTGGCATCAGTGAGAGGGCCTCAGTAGTCAAGGGGGGACAGAGTAGAGGGCAGTGCAGGGAGCAGTGCACCATAGTAGCAAGGTTAGCCAGATTTTGGACACTTGTACCAATTTTTGATTTGATGTACACATTTTTGATGGCTGAGATAGCCTGTATATGTACTATTTTGCCTCGAGACATGTATCACTATCATTTGTACTTTGTATACATTTATGATATGACTCTAAGAGATGGACAAATTATTTTGATATATTGTACATTTGGACATGTTTTTATGGTTATATGATGATGCAGTTATTGATGCTCTATATGTATGTGTTCTATGTTTTTGAATTTTGATATGATATATGGATGCAACCTATTTTATGATGCTTTGTATATGTGATGCATGCTAGATGGATGCAAAATGTGAATGTTACTAATATGATTATGCAGCTCTATATGTATTTGTCTATGTTTTTGATTTTTGATATGAGATATGGATGCACATGTATGTGGATGACCTAATGCACTTATTATGTATGCAAAATGATTTAATCATGTGAATAACTATCTCATGTGATATGGTATGTTATCTATGCTTTGTTTTTGATATGTCCAAATGTACTCAATCGACACAGAGATGATATAGATAGGTGGAAGAAAAGAAATGAAGAAAAATGGGTTTTCATTTGATATACTGCAGGATTTTCTTATTGCATGGTTGATATGGATTTTTTTGGATATGGGATGGATGTGGATTGTCATCTTTAGAGAGCAAGTGTTTTTCTTTCATCATTGGGCATTTTTTGTTTCTTTTCTCTTTTTGAAATGTTGTAAGAAAATACAAGCATCTAAGTATAATTAAACCAAGATGACCTGAGTATTCCTTACAAGGATTTTGATATAGCAAGTTGATACAAGCATCTAGTCAAACTTGAATCTAGATGACCTGAGTACTTCTTGCGTTTCAACAGACAAGGATTGCCCCTTTTCATGTTCAGACCACCGAAGTCCTCGATGATCTTTTGCTAATCATGTCATTAGACAAAAGTCATCACATTACTAAAGTTTAATCCACAAACAACAGACAAAGAAAAAGATTATGGCCCCATCATAGCATCTCTTGCTTTTGGCATCCTTGAGTAGTGTAGGAAGACATAATGACAAAAATCCAAAACTTTGTAAGTTAACCTGTTCACAAAACATTCTTGCATTAGATGTGTCTTTTTGCCATAATTGATATAGAGTTAGTTTGAGCATTCCGGTATAGTTCTGCTTTGGACAGGTTGATGTTTTCATGCCAAGATTTTTGTTTTTGGGAAGCTTGCTTTGCTGCGCGTGCTTGTCTAATGAAAGGTATTGCAATCCTTTATTGGTATCCTCTTAGGACATGTGGCATTCAAGAATCCAAATCCGCAACTAGGTCAAGGAGTTGCCCCTAGTTTTAGACAAAGAATCAACTTATTATGGGTGATATGACAAACAGATATGGAGAGACGAACCCTAAGGGACTAACCTAGTGCCTCAGGGGCTCATTGCTAAATGGCCTTGCCTACGTGATGACGCAGAGGCAACATAGTTTGGGGTGAACCTGATGGACCTAAGACCTAGGCGATGGCATGGATGCAGAAATGGTATGGTCACCAGGATAGACGACAATTGACGACATGGAGAGGAAAGAAATGGAGTGGAGCGGAGCCTCGGTGGCGCATTGAGAATGGCCTTGCCTACGTGATAGCTTAGAGGTGACATAGTTTGACAACTGTTCAAATGACTGGTTCGAGATGAACGATATGATGGACACAAGAGATATGAGGTCACAATAGATGGAGGAAGTGGTTTGCCGCAGATAGTGCATGTTTACCAGGTTTTCACCACCTTACTTTTATTTGCACGAAAGCTAAAAGTACACATGACGCCTGTTTGCCAGGTTTTCATCATGGTACCTATCCCAGGTGCCTATTTGCCAGGTTTTCACCAGAGGACGATTTTTTTGTTATTTTTCCATTTTTTTGATTTTTTTGTTTGTTTTTATCACTTTCTCAATTTTTTCTTTTGAATTTTTTTTCAGGACTCCCTTGCATTGGGGTTTTAGGTATAGAACTTGCGAAGATGCATGTTGTTGATAGGATCATCAAACAGTTCACCTTCAGATGTAGCTAGTTGATATGCCCTTGACCCATAGGCTGCAATGATGACATAGGGACACAACCAATTGGGTTCAAACTTGCCTTTCTTTTCTCTATCTTGCTGATTTTTGGGATTTTTTCTAAGGACTAGGTCACCAACTTGGAATACTCGGGGCTTTACCCTATGGTTGTAGCTTCTAGACATTCATTTTTGATAAGCTTTTAGGTGGTTAAAGGCCTATTGCCTTCTCTCTTCGAGTAGCTCTAATTCTTAAAGTCTGGACACTCTATATTCTTCATTAGATATGAGGCCTTTTAATGAAACTCGCAAGGATGGGATCTCGAATTCAATGGGCAAAATGGCTTCAAATCCATAGACCAGGGAGTATGGTGTTGCACCTATGGGTGTGCGAATGCTTGTATGATAGGCCTACAACGCAGGATTTAATTGGACATGCCAATCACGGCCGACATCATTGATAGTCTTTTTTAAAATTTTTAAGATAGTTTTATTTGATGCCTCCACCTGGCTGTTGCCTTGGGGGTAGTAGGGGGTAGAAAAGCGGTGCTGGATATGGAATTTGTTGCATAGTTCCTTGACATCTTGATTTTTGAAGGGTCATCCATTATCCGTGACAATGGACGAAGGGATACCATAGCGACAAATTATTTAGTTCAAGATAAGGGAGGCAATCTACTTGCCTATGATATTGGCTAAGGGCACGGCTTCAATCCACTTTGTAAAGTACTTAGTGGTAGTGATTATGAATTTATGGCCGCTAGATGAAGAAGGGTGAATCTTGCCCACTAAGTCGAGTCCCCATTGATAGAAGGGCCAAGGAGTCCTTAATGGCTGCAGCTCCTGTGCTAGTGCATGTATCAGGTTCCCATGGATTTGGCACTTCTTGCACTTCTTTACAAAATGATAGGAATCTTGTTCCATGGTTGGCCAGTAGTATCCCATGCGTATGAACTTCTTGGCTAGGGTAGGGCCACTAGAGTGGGTCCCGCATATATCATCGTGCACTTTGTTTAGGGCGGTTTGATATTCCTCGCTATTGAGACATCTAAGGAGAATACCATCGAGACCTCTGCGATATAAGGTATTGGAGACAATGGCATACCAGGATGCCTGATGGATGAAGGTTCATTTTTGGTTACTAGAGAGATCAAGTGGGAGGGTATTCTCTTTAAGATAGGAAAATATTTTTTCATAGAGGGGGGAATTGGTTCCAACAATGTGGCAAATGATATGGGATTCAGGGGTGTCATATGCAGGATAGGACACTAGCTCTACCAAGAACTCATAACGTGCTTGATTATTTAGAATATTGAGGAGAGATACAATCATTGCCATGGCATCTGCAACTTTGTTCTCAATCCTTGGGATCTGCTCAAAAGAGATCTTGAAAAAGTATTCTTTGAAGTCATCTACCATTCTTTTGTAAGGGATTAATTTCTCATCTTTTGTCTGGTAGTCGTCATTTACTTGATTATGACCAGCTGTGAGTCACCATACACCTGAAGTTCTTGGATATTCCATTCAACTGCTAGCTTGATGCCAATGACTAGGGCTTCATACTCTGCCACATTGTTAGTGCAAGGGAAGAGTAATCTGTATGATTTAGGAATGGTGTCGCCACTAGGGGTGATCAACAAGATACTTGCTCCCAATCCATGCTGAGTATATGAGCCATCAAAATACATTTTCTAGGTTGTTGCAGTTACGTGGAAGATAGATTCATCTAGAAATTCAAAGCTTAGAGGGCTATCATCTGTTAGAGGTGCATCTGCTAGTTGATCTATAAGTACTTGGCCTTTTATTGCTTTCCTGTCAACATATTCAATGTCAAATTCACTGAGAAGCATGACCCATTTGGACAATTTACCTATTAAGGCTACTTTGTTGAGTAAGTACTTGAGTGGATCAATTTTTGCTACCAGTTTGACTGAATGCGACAACATGTAATATCTCCATTTTTGTGAGGTGAAGACCACATCGAGACATGCTCTTTCGATTGGCATGTATTGCAGTTCATACCCAACAAGTGTTCGACTGATATAGTAGATTGCTTGTTCTTTCCCTTCATATTTTTATTGTGCGAGAAGAGCTCCTAGAGCTATCAGTGTGGTTGAGATATACAGTAGCAAAGGTTTACCCTAAATCAGTGGCATCAATATAGGTGGTTTCATTAGATATTCTTTTAACTACTGAAATGCTTTCTCACATGAATCATTCCATTTGAATGAAACATTCTTATGTAGGAGGTGAGAAAATGGATGGCACTTGTCTGCCAATTGAGAAATGAACCTTCTGATAGATTGTAGTTTTCCCTGTAGGGACCTTAGCTGAGTAAGATTCTTAGGAGGTGGCATTTCCATGATGGCCTTCACTTTAGCTGGGTCAACTTCGATTCCATTGGCAGACACTATGTATCCAAGTAGCTTACCTAAGGTGACTCCAAACATGCACTTCTTTGGATTGAGGTGCACATTAAATTGTTCCAATCTTTTGAAGATTTTGTCTAGTACTGCCAGGTGTCCTTCTCTTGTGAGTGATTTTTCTAGAATGTCTTCAACATAATCTTCCATTATAGTGTGCATCATGTCATGGAAGATTGTGGTCATAGCTCTCTGATATGTTGCGCCAGCATTTTTCAAACCAAATCGCATGACACACCAACAATAGGTACCCCAAGGACAGGTGAATGCAGTCTTGTGTTGGTCTTCAAGTGCAATTTTTATCTAGTTATATCTAGAAAAACCATCAATTAGTGACAGCATGGTGTGTCCTGCCGTGAGATCTACAATCATGTCAATGTTTGGCAGGGGGAAATCATCTTTTGGACAAGCTTTGTTTAGGTCTCTGAAGTCATTACATATTCGAACTCTGCCATCTAGTTTGGCAACTAGTACTATGTTTGAAATCCACTTAGGATAGTCTATTGGTCTGATGAATCTGACATCTAACAGTTTCTTCAGCTCTTCTTTTACCATGAGGGCCACATGTGGGTGCTTCTTTCTGAGTTTTTGCTTTACTAGCTTAGCTCCTAGAGCTAAAGATAAGTGATGCATTATGAGATTTGGATCTAATCCTGGCATGTCTGCATATGTCCAAGCAAAATTGATTTGTTTTGTCTTGAAGAAGTTAGTGAATGCTAGCTTTTCTTGTTCTGTTAAAGATTGTGCCATATGGATCATTCTAGGATTATCACCTGTCCTGACATTGATCGGTTCTGCTGGTTCTATCAAGATTGAAGATCTCTCCTGATGTGTAAGATTGGGTAGAGGGTCAAGCCTTCCATCCTTCCACACCTCAGAGAGGTTTTCACCGCTGGATATGTCTATATTTTTACTTTTTTCATATCTAACACTACCGCAGAGCGGTTTTCATCATTAGATCTCTCTTTCATTTTGACATTTTTGAGACTAAAAGGCTTGGCACTCTCTCCAAAATAGGCCTTCTCATTGAGTTCTATAGCATAGCCAGCTCTGTGGTCTCCTATGGGTATATGATCTCTAAGCTCAAGATAATCTATGATGGCTTCATCATTCTCAAAGGTATCAAGCTCAGGGGTAGTACCTTGTAAATCCCAATCTATGAGTTCAGGGTACACCAAAGGTAAGGGGTCATTGGTTTGGTCTCTAGTTTGATGGTGTTGATGGTTAGGACAAAGTTGTTAAAAGCTCAGACAAAATTTGCGATGGTACTCTCTATTAGCTGATCCTTCAAGGAGGGTATCATTCTTTCCTCACAACTTTCACTATTGTTATTATGCCGGACGAACTCTAATGGTCTAGCCCTTGAACCTTGTCTCTCATTTGCGTGGGTTGGGTCATACTCATGGACAACATCAATATCTTTTTCATCACAAGATAGCTCCAAGAGACTATCCCACTCATATTCATTGGAATCAGTCTCACTCCCTAGTTGCAGTTGCTGAATTTGATCAACCAAATTGCTAGTAGATGTTTCTGGTTGTTTGCCTTTATTCTTATTTACTTTGTTGGTTCTTGATGTGCCAGTTTAACCTAGCCCTGTAGTGTCTTGCGCTATTAAGGTATGAGGTTGGATGGGCTTAGTGATACCATATTTTCTTGAACTAAGTGCACCGTGTCCTTCATACCCCATTCTTTGTAGCATTTGGAATCCTTGACCATATTGTTCAGTTTGTATAGTGTGATGGTCGTGTTGTGTTGATGAATTGCCTTCATCCTTATATAACCATTGTAGGATATCTTTTTTATCGCTCTCATCTTCGAGGCTTCCCCATTTGACAAACGGACCTTTGGTAGTTTTATCTACTTTGGATTGTCTTAGAGTAGGTCTTCCATACGATCTTGGAGATAGGAGGAGCTGTGCCAAACAGAGGGATTGGGAGATTGTGTACTCACCCAAGCCCTTATCTTTGAGTTTGAGGTCGGGTTGGGATGCCTTTGAGGTAGAAGCAAGTGAATTGGGGTCAACACAAGATGAAGATGAAGCAGAGGCACGGTTGTTAGGAATCACAACTTCAGGTTTAGATTGAATGGAGTTGCAATACTGAAACGGATTGGAATCGCCTTGGATGGTGATCTCTTGGCCTTCATAGGGGAATTTGATACACTGGTGGTATGTTGACGGCACTGCTTTCAGAGCATGTATCCATGGTCTCCCAAGAAGAATGTTATATGCTAGCTCCATATCAAGGACTTGGCAAGCCACATCTTTTACTATAGGTCCCACTCTGATTGGTAAAGTAACAATTCCCTTGGAAGTTCACTCCTCCTCATCATAGGCTTTGATAATGATTTTCTTTTTTGGATCTATAGCTTTCTCTGAAAAACCCCAATGCAAGGATTAGCTTCAAGGTGCAAATATTCAAACCAACTCCTCCATCGATTAGGACCCTTTTTATCTTGTGTTTGTGTATGAAGGCTTTGATATGAAGAGAGGCATTATGAGGTTGGATGATTGACATATCATCTTTTTTAGTGAATGATAGGGAGTGAGGTGAGGTAATGTGACCTGCCATGGTTTGAAACTGTTCTTCAGCGAGGTTCGTTAGGATAGAGGCTTCCGCTAAATCTTTGTCAAGTATGGCCCTATGAGACAGGGATAGACGCAGATGTTCTAGAATGGAGATATGTGCAGGTGTCTTATGTAGCTGATCCAAGATACTGTTCTAATTAGCCGGAGGGGTGGAGGCTCCTCTAAGAGTGACTCTATTATTGTGGGTGGTAACATTACAATCTGGATCTTTGTTTATAGTGATCACATTGATGCGTGAATCACTTTCTAAGATATGATTAACAAGATAGTCAAAGCCGACATTTGTGTAATTCACTTTGTTAGCTCCACTGTTGTTTTGGTTGGAAGGTCCTCCCTGCTCATAGTTGGGAAGAGGATCCTTGAATACCTGGTGATCATTATTAGAGGTATGTCCATCAAGTGACACTTTGTTTTGCTCAATCAAATCTTGGATAGTGTGTTTGAGTGCAATGCAGTTGTTGGTTTTGTGCCCCCTGTTTCGATGGTACTCACAGAAATCATTGTCATTCCACCAATGAGGTTTGACTTTTGGTTCATATTCCCGCATAGTTGGAAGCATTATGATTGTGACTAGCTTCCATAGGGCAGTTTCCAATGATTCTCCCAGAGGTGTGAATTTTCTCCTAGGTTGAAAATTTGTAAACCATGATTCAGTGTTTCTTGGTTTGTTTTGTGGGGGGTTGTTTTGAGGAGTCGATAAGTTGAAGATTGGTTGTTTAGGTGCCATATTCTTGGCATCTACCACCCCATCGTTCACAATGCTTTTGTTCTTTGTCCAGAATCTTGGTTTATCTACGTTGGCATTGGTACTAGGAGTGTCCTTATAGAGCTTTATTTGGCCTTTTGTGATTAAAGCCTTTTCGAAGATTAGACCCATCTCAATGACCTTACTAAAGGAAGTAGGACATTGGATTTGTATCTAATAGCTTAGGTTGGTTTGTAAGTTATGGACAAACATTTCTAGCATTTTTTTTTCAGGCATTTGATGTGGGCACTTACTTTCTAACTATCTCCATTTTTGTAGGAAGGCAGCAAAAGATTCTCCACCTTTTTGCTTGGTGTTACAAAGGTCTAAGATTGAGGTGTCATGCTCAATATTATAGGAGAAGTGTGTGACAAATTTGTCCACAAGTTTGTTAAAGGTTCTAATGCTGGGTGGTAGTCTAGAAAACCACTCCATGGCTTGTCCTCCTAAGCTTCTTGGAAAAAGTTGCATGAGATAAGTATCATTGTGGGCGACTTCAAGACATGCAGTGTTAAATTCCCTAATGTGGTCCCTTGGATCACCCTTTCCTTGATATTTATCAAATTTTGGTACCTCAAATTTAGAGGGGAAAGGTATCATGATCAAGGTCCTATCAAAATGATATGGTAAAATATCCTCTAGGGAGTAATGCTTAGTTAATGCTCCTATTTGCATGTCCATGAATTGTTGTTGTAAAGCTTGGATATGTTAGGTCATTAAGCTTAAGGCATCTGTAAAATCAATGGTTTCTTTGCTTTTATCTGCAGGTATTTCCTCATGTGTGCTTCCCTCGGGGTTTCTTTCTTCCTCAGGTTCTTTTAGAGATTCTACGTCAAAATCTTTAGGGAGCTTGACTCCTAGTTGTGCTAGATGTAGAAATAATTTGGTAGGGTCTTGGGCAAGTACCTTATCCATTATACGTTGAAACCTTCGGTCTTGCTGTGTTTGGAAGACCTCTTCCATAGAGATTTCCTCATCACTTTCGTGAGAGTTTGGAGTAGTTTTCTCAGCCATTTCAATCTATTTTTATTTTTGGGACCTCATTAAGACCATGCAAGGTGACTAGAGATGGGATGGAGTGAGTTGAGCAAGAGGTGCTAGAAGGTGACAAGATTTGAGCAAGGTTCTCCTTAGATCAATTGGTGTCAAACAAGTTGGGTGAACAAAATGATAGTCAAAGTAAGGATGATAGAAATCCATTTACTTGATGTGGACTAGTCTTGCACAAGCCACTAGTGGAGTTCCAAGAGAAAAGGATAAGTGATCCTTGATAGTGGAGACTCACTAGGTTTGTTTGAGGTTTGATGTGATCAAGAATAGCTTAGTTCTCATCTTGTTGGATTTTGGAAGAATTTTGTGAGATTTTGGATGATGTAGTGTGGGAAAAGGAGCTATGGTATGGAAGAAGAGCGAAAATGGTTGACTTGTACGATTCTACTCAGATTTTGGAACAATTGAGACAGGTTTGAAATGGTTTTCTGAAAAGTTGAAAAAAATTTCTCCTAGGTAGTATGGAATAGCTCTCTAGTTTGGATGCGTAGCAGTAAATGCACTGGAACAGAGTGCAAAAGTGCCACAGGTCAATACAAATGAGCTACTCTAGCAATTTTCAAATGTGCCGCAATAGGGATTAAATGCACAACAAGTCTAAGTAAATGCACCGCAACAGGGATTAAATGCGCAACAAGTCTAAGCAAATGCGCCGCAAGTCGCAGCAAATGCATCGATCTAGTTTTCAGTTTGAATTTGCAGAGTTTTTGGCACATTTTTCAAAAAAATTATATTTTTGGTTGAAAACTTGGTCTTTTCTTGAATTCTGATTTTTAATTATGGCAAAAGACACAGCAAGCGCATAGAAGTTTTCATGATTTTTATCTTTTGTTATTTTTTGTATTTTTTGGACTTTTTGACACAAGAACAAGTACAACCTAGGCTAGAAAGGACAGTATTTGTTGAATCCCCTAGCTGTGCATATTCAAAGTGTGTAGCTCTAGGATCTGGTAGCACTGGTTCCCCTCCATGACACTCACTTCTCACACATACCAGATCCATATTTTCTTAGGCTCGTACCCCCACTAAACCATAGGATTGTCCCTGCTACCTCTACTACGAATCACATGAATTGGGGCCACTTCAAAGGCTCCGCCTTTTGTGTCAACAAATAGGGGTTTTTGGTATACTAAACAAGTGGCTAAGTAGTCAAGGCAACCGTTTGAGTGGTTACATGTGCGGCAGCACTACTCTCCATTATAGAGCCTCCCAGCCTCCAAGGGTTATGCCTTGGAGGGTTTTGGGGGAGTTTGGTTGTCAGTGTAACACAACAGCACTCGTTACAGGAAGCTTTTGCCTCAAGCACATCTTATTTAAAGTGGATCGGTAGGGCTTGGCTTTAGCCTGCACTCAGGGTTGTTCCCACTTGGATAGGCAAGCATCTAAGGGCAGGTCCCTCTAAAGGTTAAACACAAGGAATAACAAGTCTGGCATTTTGGTCATCCAATAAAGGGGACAGCATAAGCCTATTGTCATTCAATAGTCACAGAAGACAGTGGTTAATCCAATCCTAGTTAAAAGGAAAAAAACTAAATGTGCTATCTACTTGGGCACTCACGCATTTGTTAAATTTGAAGTGTTTAAAAGATAGCAATGTTCTTTTCCATTTGTGAGATAGCAATGTTCTAACTAAGAAAGATAGCAATATGCAAAGATAACAGTGGTTCAGTTACTATCCTCCTAGTTAAAGACTACGTGAGATTTGCATGCATGCATTTTTTTTTACTTTTTCCCCTAATTAATCTAAGATGAATTAATTAATGCAGCTAAATGATCTATCTAGCTCCTAATCCTGCAAGGCAAACGTTAGAATCAACCTAAAAAATCACTAGAAATCCCAAAAACCCCAATGAGAAATCAGATGCGCTGCTATATAGTCTGTATGTGCAGAAATAGAGCCTATAAGTGTCATTTTACAAATGCGCTAAGATAGATGTCAAAAGCGCAGGAAGAAGAGACAAATGCATTAATTTAACATATGCGCCGTGAAAATGTATATAAGCACCGTGAGGTAGGGTGTATGCGTCGGGATTCTGCAGGCGCCGAAATAGGGAATGTATGTGCCATCTTAGAGGATGGATGCGCCATAACTATAAAAGTGCCAGAACAGTTTTCAGATGCGCCGACTTGGAAGATGTATGCGCCAGAAGACTATGTGCGCTGAAACAGGGATTAGATGTGCCTCAGGATCGATCAGATGCACCGGATGAACCTGTCAGAAGCCTGTATGAAACCTGAATGGAACCTGTCACTAAGAAACTCAAATTTTTGGTTAGATTAGGGGCAAAGGCCCCATGGTGGGTGATAGAAATGTGATGGGTAAAAGTGGGATGAATAAAACTAATTATAAAAAAAACCCAAAACATCATTGGAACGTGCATGCAAAAAGGAGATTTAAAATAAGAGAAAGAGATACTTACAACCTTTTTACCTTTGCAATTTCCATTGTTTGCCTATTCTTTCTTGATCCTTTGGGGATGAAGATGGCCTTCAGGAAGCTTGCTTCCTCGCTTTGATTCCTCAAGATGACAAGGAGAAATGGATAGGATAATTGTTGTGTTGAAGATGAGCTTCAACACAATATGCAATGGATGATAGATGGTATGGAAATAGGGGTGCCAATGGCGCGCTATGGTTTCTGTAGCATAAGTTTACTCGAAAGATGGATATGAAAGATAGAAGAAGAGGGTTGTATTTATAGACTTGAGAAGGAGAAGATCAACGTGTTGGCAAGAGACACTATATTGATTCATGGTTGTTGTCATTGATGGCAACAAAGGTCATCCCACATATCCGCAAGTCATAATGTGTCTCTACCGGAAGACAGAATAAAGATTGTTGTGGTCCGGTGAACAAGAACAGAGCATGTGGCAAGGTCCGACAGATTGATCCGGATCTCTCAGAGGAAGTGTCTTGGTGCAGTGCGGATTTGGGGAAGTCAAGAGGACTACCTTGAGTGGTATATTCCAAGGATTTAGCCTCCGGTGATGGACAAGGAAAAAGATATGAATAGTTGAGTACCGGATTCCTGAGAGACAGTGAAAACAGAGGAAGAACTGACTGACAGAGTATCAGACTACTTTCCGGATGTGTTACTATTGATGATAGAGGTTGTGAAGGCATGAATCATGTTTGGCCGACATGATTAATGATATCTACAAGTATATGCTTGATCCGCATTGCTTGGTGAGGAAGGATTTAGCCGACAGAACAAGAGTTTGTAAGAAACTAGACTGTTCCGGATGCCGACTAGAAAGGTGATGAAATTACTTGTGCGGATATATATAGAGGATGGATTTAGTTGTGAAGTGGGTAATGGTGTGAAGATATATGCGGATAAGTCTAGAACAGAGCAGAAGTAGCAAAAAGGATCCGGTATGTGAAAGATAGCAGAACAAAGAACAGAGGAAAGATGAAGTGCAGCAGATCAGTGTACTGAGCCTAACCGGAACTGAACTCCAGCATATGCAGATGCTTCCAATCAGTTCAAGACTGTGATTCTTATCACTTTGTAGACAGTGTGTCTTCTTGTAGGCAGTGGGCCTCTTGTGAGCAGTGTGCTTGGGCAGTGAGCCCTAATTGGCAAGTGCCATTTTTTTTGTAATCTCCTAACAGAGAATAATTTTGGGTTAATCACCCCGTGGTTTTCTCCCTTAACAGGGTTTCCACGTCAAAAATACTGTGTTATGTGTTTCTTATTTCATGGTGATGTTTTTGTGTTTGATTCAATGCTGCATCAATTAATAAGAAAGTTCAATAAGGGAAATAATTAGGATAACTGATTCACCCCCCCCCCTCTCAGTTATCAACAATTGGTATCAGAGCTAAGTTCCTCCTAATAGAGCCTAACAGCTTGAGGAAGATCTGGGAGTTCAAATGGATGCATATGGTTTAAGGGAGCAACTCAAGACTGCTCTTGAGGATCTTGAACAGTCAAATTCTGAAGTCAGTGAATTAAAGGAAAGACTCAAACAGGCTGATGAATTCATGAGAGAATTAAAAGACAAATTAAGTCTCTCTATGAAAAAGAGAAAGGAGCTGCTCCAACAGTTGGCAAGACAAAGTGAAGAAAGCAATACAAATGAAGAATTGACTGAGCAAACCAAGTTATGTGAAAAGTTATCAAAAGAAGTCATTATGTTAAGACATGAAATGGAATCAGGAACTATAAAGTTTACTCAAGAGATTGAAGAAAAAAGAAAGGCTGAAGACAATCTAAGACAATCTCTTAAAGAAAAATCAGAAGAATGCCACCAGATGGACAGGATTATCAGACATCTTGAATCTGATCTTGAAGATGCCAAAGATAATGAAGAAAAACTTGAGGATCAAATTGCCTCTCTCAAAAGAGACCTTCAAACAGCAAATGAATATAAAGAGAAATTCAAGATAAGTTCTGCTCAACTTGAAGTTCTTCTTGGAAGTCAAAAGAGGACAGATGACAAGTATGGTTTGGGATATGAGAAAGGAGAAAGCTCCGGATCCGGTCAGAAGAATCTTGGATCAGAAAATCCAAGGAGCAGGCCTAGAAGACCTCCGGTAAGACAGCCAAATGCTCAAAGATATCCATCCTTCAATGGATACTGCCACATCTGCAACCACTTTGGTCACAAAGCTAATCAGTGCAGAATGAGAATGAATCAGATTAATTCATCCTTCTCCGGACAATGCTTCAACTGCAAAAGGTATGGACACAAATCCCATGAATGCAGAATTATGCAAGTAAACAAATCATTCAAAGGTAGATGCTTTACATGCAATAGAGTAGGTCATATGGCTAATCAATGCAGATCAAGAGGATATCAGTCAAATATGCAAAGAAATGTTATTTGCCAAATCTGCAATAGGTCCGGTCATAATGCTAAAGTCTGCAGAAACAAGTATCAGGACAAAAGAGGTCCGGTGTATAATCAGAATCAAGACAAGGGTAAACAAAAGATGAATGCGGATGAAGTTAGGAATCAGATGAGCAAGATTTGGGTGAAGAAAAGTTTAGAGAATGTAGAGGTTGGATCCGCACCAGACTCTGGTGCTGATATTTCTTCCAGAAATTAAAAAGTGAGCTCAGGCTCAGGGGGAGACTCAAAGAAAATCCTGTTCCCCCAGCCAAACAAGTGGTGCCGGATGTGGCACAAGATGCGGATTAAAGGGTTTGTAGATATGAGTCTTGAGATGCTTCAGTCAAGTTTTCAGAGGTCCGCTTGGAGTTATGAAGAAGCTGTGATCGATCAAATAAGACCTGTTCAGGGAGATGCTCCGGTATGACAAAGGATTACAAAAAGGTCCGGAGAGATCCGGAAGTGCACTATCTTGTTCTGCGGATTGTTTGGGATGTTCTTGTAATATGTTACCTCGATTTATTCATGATTGAAAGATCCGGATGATATTCACAGATCAGGACTAATCCGGGATACTCCAAGCTATCCAGACAAGGCAAACCAGAATAATGTAGGTGAAGCATTTATTGCAGATAGATATTAGGGTTCGCGGAGCAATATAAGGGATTTCTCAAAAGTCATTTGCTCATTCTGCACTCAAGAAGAAGCGAATAGTGGAGCTCTGCAACAAGATTCATCAAGCACACCAAGGATCTCCTGCCGAAGTCATTGCATAAAGAAATCAATCTAATCACTCCGTGCAAATCGAAGGCGCATAAGGTATTCTCCGTTTTTCATTACCTCACTGCAAATCTTTGAAGAATGGCTACTCCAAATATAGTTAAGATCTCTGATAGACCTCGCCCCTCATTCAAGAAACATCCTTACAAATCATTGGAGGTAGATCCACTAGGAGCCTTCTCTAGTGTTCCTCATGGTGTATTGCATACGGAAGATATTAGGGTTTACATCCATGCGAATCTTGAAGACTTTGGAGAATCAAAACTGATGGATATCTATCACAAACAATTGATAGATGACTCCTTTGAGATCAAACCTCAGTATAAAGCCATCCAGGACAAACACTTTGCACAGTGCATTCATTTCCCCTGTTTTGAAGAAGATGAATGGGTCCGGTATGTACTAAGTAGAGTACATGACAACTTCCTATGGTTGAACAAGCCCTTCAAGATCACCAAGGACGCAATTAGGGCTGTAACCGGTCTGCACTCATCTGGTGGATTACCTGTTCTCAAATCTGTCAAAAATCAGACAGTCAGTGATGCAACCGGATCCAAGTTTGACAAGAGAGCTATGACAGTTGATGATATCATTGAACCGGATGTCAAATTTGCAGCTATAATAATTGGTTACAAAATCTATCACTCCAGTAGGGAAAATTCAGTACCGGGAACTGCAATCTACACAGCCTATCAGATGTTAAAGGAGAATGCAGACTATGACTTGTGCGAGCTTCTAGTAAACCAACTCTTTGAAAATCTGCAGAAGATTAAGAAGGACAAGAAAAACTCCTTCAAATATGGCAATCTGATCCTTTGTCTCTTCTTTTACTACATGAATGAGCTTCTCGGATCCAGTGGATGGATATGGCAGAATGACAGACCAGTTGCCATTCAAATCAGAGACTATTTGCATGGACTTGGGGATGCAAAAGCAAGAAATACAGCTCTATGGGGTTACTTCAAGAACTTCCAAAGCATGATGCATGCAAGAGAAAGAATACCCCAATCCCTTGTTGAAAAATACAAAGACACAGTATGCTTCATGGTAGAAACAGATCAGTGTCTGATGGAGGCAGTGGAGCCTAGGACTTTCTGGATCATGCCTATGGGGTATGAAGTGGATGAACAGATAGTAGAGCTGCATGTTCAACACATGCTAAGCTAGCCCAAAGATCCTAAGGTAGAAAGGTTTGGAACCTTTGAGGAACTGAGTGTAAAGTTACATGTAGAACTCAGGGAACTAGAGATAAAGAGGAAGGTAAGAAAAGAAGTTGAGCATATTGCTCAAGGCCTAGGCATCTCAAAAGAGGCACTTGATGCCAGCCGGGAAAAGAGGAGGAAGGCTGAGGAAGAAGAGAAAAGTAAAGAAAGTGTTCCGGTTGAAACTCCCACCCGGACCAGATCATCAAAAAGATCTGCACCTCCCTCAACCAAAAGTTCAAAACCGGAAGTCCAGGCATCCGGTAAAAGATCCAAGACAAAAGCCACAAGGGCTTATAAAAGCCAAAAGGATGAAGAGGAAACAGAGTCAGATGAGGGAGTAAAAGAAATAAAGAAGCAGAAGAAGAAAGGATCCGGTAAACCCTCCTCAGGACAAGACAAGGATGAAATGGCAGAGGTATCTGTTGAAAAGCCCACTCTGTCTCTAGAGAATGTAATCAAGTGGTCACGGTGGATGGAAACCTTCAACCAATGACTGAATCTTATGATGACTTCAGTGAGGCTGACCAAAAGACTCTGCAGGAAGCCACAGTCAAATATCTGAACATATATAATAAGGCTTTCATTGAGATCATATCTCTTATTCCTAAAAGCCTAGAAAAGGAATTGGAAGTAAGAAAGAACAATGCTCATGCAAAAGCTTGAGATCCGGGAGCAGATAGCTATTCAGCTATATCCTCAAATTGATCCCAAGACAATGAACATAATCTTCAAGGACTGCAAAGATGAGTTCAGAAGTAAAGCCAGGATGAATCAACTCATGCTTGGTGAGACTGACAAAGTGGCCCAAGAAACAGAAGAGATCCTCCGGAAGGCCTTCAAAAGGTTCAATCTTCCTGTTGTAGAGGACTTAGGTACAGAAACAGCTGAGGACTTGGAACCCTCTGCTCCAGAAGAAGTGGGCCCTAAACATACAAGCATCTCTCCTCCGGTTTCCCCTACAGTCTCCGGATCCAAAGAAGAAGAGCAATTACAGGAGAAGGAAGCAGGGGTGAAAGATAAAGAGGTTGACAGTTCCAAGACTGCAGAAGAAAAGAAACATCTGTCTCTGGCAAGAGACACTGCACAAACTGTTCAACAATTTTTGAGCAAAGAAACTTTAGAGATTGATGAACCAGAGCTTCTAAAAGGCCCATTCGACTTTGACTCTCTCTCTCCGGTACAAACAATGAAGATAGCTTCATTTGCAAATGCCAAGGCAAATGAAAAACTCCTGAAGTCTCATATGGAAGACTGTGAGTTGATAGAGGCTGCTTTCGGAGTACTTGTAAAGATTATGCCATCAATCCAGATAGATCCGACAGCCTCCTCTTCCGGTAATCTAAAAACCTTAGTCAGCAGTGTTGATACACATTTTGATTCTCTAGAAAAATCAGCTGAAGAAAAGGTCCGGAAGGAATTTTTGGATAAAAGATTTTCAGAGGTATTAGAATTAATCTCTAAAGATAGGAAGATTGTGAGCATTGGAATAAAAAGCTTAGAGAATGCTCTTAAGGATGGCGGTGACATCTACAAATTTTGTATATCCTGGTCAAAGGCAACAGCAGCAATTGATAAGAAAATAAAAGAGGAACAGGACAAGCTACAAAGCTTATCTCAAAGTTTTGATCCTCTCTCTTCCTCCATAATAAATCAAGAATGTCAGACTATTGCAGTCTTGAATGAAATAAAGAATCTTGAGAAGGAAAGGAAGAATATCACTAACCGGATGGGAGAACTTAGAAGGATTATAATCCCTAAGTTGGAAACTATGCATGAGGCCATCAGTGATGCTCAGACCACCGCCCAAACAAAAGATCCGACAGATCTCAAGCGGGCAGAAGCTTTTGCATTTTTGTTGAGTGGTCACATTTCAATTTTGGACAGAATGAAGCAAAGTTGGGCTACAGAAATGATCCAATTGCAGACATCCTTTGCAGACATTCTTCAGTATATGTGAGTATGTAAATATGCAGCTATGTATAGAAAATTTTTTGAAAATTTTGGTGTGCGGACCCCACCCTTTGCCATTGATGTCAAAGGGGGAGTGAGGAGCAGTGAAAAATGAGGAATCCAACTAAGGGGGAGTTCCAGAAATTGTATATAAAGACAGAGCATCAGCAAAGGGGGAGCATAGTGAAAACACTTAGTCATTTTTCACTAAGTGTTGCCATCAATGCCAAAGGGGGAGATTGTTGGCAAGAGACACTATATGGATTCATGGTTGTTGTCATTGATGGAAACAAAGGTCATCCCACATATCTGCAAGTCATAATGTGTCTCTACCGGAAGACAGAATAAAGATTGTTGTGGTCCGGTGAACAAGAACAGAGCATGTGGCAAGGTCCGACAGATTGATCAGGATCTCTCAGAGGAAGTGTCTTGGTGTAGTGCGGATTTGGGGAAGTCAAGAGGACTACCTTGAGTGGTATATTCCAAGGATTTAGCCTCCGGTGATGGACAAGGAAAAAGATATGAATAGTTGAGTACCGGATTCCTGAGAGACAGTGAAAACAGAGGAAGAACTGACTGACAGAGTATCAGACTACTTTCCGGATGTGTTACTATTGATGATAGAGGTTGTGAAGGCATGAATCATGTTTGGCCGACATGATTAATGATATCTACAAGTATATGCTTGATCCGCATTGCTTGGTGAGGAAGGATTCAGCCGACAGAACAAGAGTTTGTAAGAAACTAGACTGTTCCGGATGCCGACTAGAAAGGTGATGAAATTACTTGTGCGGATATATATAGAGGATGGATTTAGTTGTGAAGTGGGTAATGGTGTGAAGATATATGCGGATAAGTCTAGAACAGAGCAGAAGTAGCAAAAAGGATCCGGTATGTGAAAGATAGCAGAACAAAGAACAGAGGAAAGATGAAGTGCAGCAGATCAGTGTACTGAGCCTAACCGGAACTGAACTCCAGCATATGCAGATGCTTCCAATCAGTTCAAGACTGTGATTCTTATCACTTTGTAGACAGTGTGTCTTCTTGTAGGCAGTGGGCCTCTTGTGAGCAGTGTGCTCGGGCAGTGAGCCCTAATTGGCAAGTGCCATTTTTTTTGTAATCTCCTAACAGAGAATAATTTTGGGTTAATCACCCCGTGGTTTTCTCCCTTAACAGGGTTTCCACGTCAAAAATACTGTGTTATGTGTTTCTTATTTCATGGTGATGTTTTTGTGTTTGATTCAATGCTGCATCAATTAATAAGAAAGTTCAATAAGGGAAATAATTAGGATAACTGATTCACCCCCCCTCTCAGTTATCAACACAACGGTGGAAAAGAAATTAGAAGATCAATGGTATAGGATGTTTGAGAGAACGTGCACAAATAGAAGGAGGACATGTGTCATTCAAAAAGAAGCTTTGTTGAGTTAACTGCTTTCTTGATGAGGAAGAGCTTTTAATTCTTAAATTAGAATATATTTTTCTAATTTAAGAGCTTTGTTGATAGCTTTAAATTAGTTAACTCAACTTTTTGCTTTTTGTGTGACAAGAAGAATTTATTTTTAGAAGATATGAAGATTTTTTAGAAGATAAGAAAGCATAATTAATAAATAGATTTATTTAATTACTTGTAGATAATTTGGAAGAATAAATAAAATATTTAATTATATTTTATTTTTAGAGATTTTAATTTAAATAAATTTGCATTTTATTTAAATTTGGAAGAATAAAAGATTTAATTAAATAATTAAAATTATTTAATTATTTAGAAGAATGAAGTTGATATTGAAGTAATTAATTAAATAAACATAATTTATTTAATTAAATGGGAGGAAGTGAATCAAATAAATAAATTAATTAATTTATTTAGTGATAGAGGAATATGAAGGTGAAATAAATATTTAAAATATTTATTTAAGTAGAGTCATGTCATTTTTAGGTGTATACAGTTACAATACATAGCTCAAAAAATGAGCAAGAAACCAATTTTCTAAGTATCACTGAGCATAGAAGCACATAGACTATCCCATGAAGCTCATATCCTAGTTCAAGATCACACTTTCATCTCTAAAGAGATCATGTCTCATGCACCCAACTTGCTCTAGTTCATAAGCTGCCACTGTGAATTGTTACATGTAGCAATAAACTATCCTTATCTCTGATAGCTACTGTTTTAGCCTTGTTACGCCACTGTTACCATAAGGCAATAGAATATTGTAAGAATTTGGAAACTGAAACAGGGGATAGGTAACTTGGATCTATTGTATTAAATCTCAGCATTAGAGATCCAATGACAGTGAATGCATATACTTGTGGTTACCAATGTGGAAAAGGCCCCTGAATAGTTTGACATGCATCTATTATAATCTTCTTGAGAGTCCAAAAATCTAGACTGTAGCATGGTGATTACTGTCAAGAGGAAGACAATATTAAGACTTCCTTAAACCCTCTGCCTAATTGATAACTCTTCCATAGAAGACAAGAAAATGCATCAAATAACTCATGCATCACCTCCTCATTTCCAAGATATTCATCATCCATCTCTAACTGCTTCAACACTCGATGGGCTAATAAGAGACCAGTACAGTATACTACAAAAAAATGAGAGATGCATAAATATCCACTGTAACAAATAGAAAGAATACTAGAAGTAGATAAGTCATCGATGCATTCACAATAACGTATACTAGAAGCCCTAAGATTTTCTCAAAAAGGATAATGTACAAACAAACCTGCTCATTGTGCAACTCAAAGACAGTGACATGAAAGTAAAACTTAGAAGAAGATGTAGTGTCAACATTAGATAAGTCATATAGCTCCTCAAATGCCCTAAAATATATTCCACGGTCATGGCTTGAACCTTCATGCAGAGAACCAAAGATAACATACCACCTCAATCTGATTTATGTGAGAAAGAAAGTGAATGTGTGTGTGTGTGTGTGTGTGTTTGGATTTATGTGAGAAGCCTTCACATGCATGTGTGTGTTCAGATTTATGTGAGAAAACATACACGCAATTGGGGAGATTTAGAGAGAGAGAGAGAGAGCTAGTTTGGATTGGTCTTCCCACTTGACACAGTAGCATGAGTTATTGTTTGCTATGGTTTGGTTGGTGCTTTGGGACCTTCAAACCAATGTTCACCAATTGGAAGGATATCCAGATCCACTCACTAACCTTTCTCTCTATAATTACCCATGTAAACAAATATCTAAATATTGATGAGATATGCTTACCACTCATGAAATCTTTCATTCTTAAGCATAGGACCTTGCCATTCCTCAATTTTTGTCTCCCACCTGCAATAATCTAAAAGGAGAGTTTGAAAAATCTTGGATGTATTAATGGACAATGAAATGCATACAAAGCATCTAAAGACATTGGCTAATTAGACAAATAGTGTGACAGATGGATATTATTCACCAATGCATGTGATAGAATTCAATAAAGTTCCTATTAAACATGAGAAATATTAATAAAAAACAAATTCCATGAATGGCAACTGTCTATCAAATTAATACAACACAGCTAATTACCCATCAAAGCATCATGCACTAAATTTATATCTGACTCCTCTGAGGTACCATAGAATTGTGTGTATCTCCTGAAGTTCAATGAATAGAAACAATCCATTAATTAAGATGATCATTGCTTCAAAAAGTTGCACTACTGGGGGAAAATGATCATGTAAAACCAAAAAAACGTCAGCTACTAAAAGGTTTTCACTATAAATGGTTTTATATTTTTCAATCTAGGGCTTGCAACTGCCTCTTATTCTGAAGGTGATTGGGAGTTTCCTTGCATGGTGAGCCAAACCCAAGATGGGAGAGAGAAATGATCAAGTTCTCAGAAGTAAAACCATAGATGCCCATAGAGACAACATTACAAAAGAGAAAAGAATTATTTTTAAATTCTATTTTTTTTAGAATTCATCCCACTAGGAAAAAACAACCTTAACAAATAACAAAATTAGAAACTTTTCATATTCAATGCAGAAAAATAAAGGAAAATCAAGAATTACTAAAGGTTTAATTTCCCTACATTACATGATTTTAATTGGTTTTGACACATATTTCAAAACACACTAATAGGAAAATGATCCGATGAAAATATAAGTGGGCATTTTATACAGGCAAGAACTAATAAATAATATATCCAATATTTAAAATGGTTAGATTTTAACATAGTTCCAACATAAAAGCACAATTCATATTCAATTTCATAACATGATCTGTTTGAAAGCATTTTATTTAAATATCATCCATTTCAATAATTAAACAGCCACTAGCAATTTTACACCTCATTCACAACAAAATGGTGAATATTTGTCCTACTTTTATTGCTCAAAATTGACCTACTGAAGTAATTGAAATAGTTAAAATCACAAATGTAAA
Source organism: Cunninghamia lanceolata (assembly GCA_027924645.1). Classification (NCBI taxonomy): domain Eukaryota; kingdom Viridiplantae; phylum Streptophyta; class Pinopsida; order Cupressales; family Cupressaceae; genus Cunninghamia; species Cunninghamia lanceolata. The sequence goes on from BSBN01000609.1 coordinate 6,050,038, forward strand.
TGGAAATATTTTGAAATAACATTAAAAAAATGGAAGTTTCATATTTTGATACTTGGCCTGCAACTCTTTCAACTTGTGTTGCAATTGATTTAAGTCTTCACACTGCTTCACCCAATCCCTAGCACCATCTAAACTATTGATGATATCTTGAGATACACTTTTGCTCTCTGTTTTGTGTATGAAGCACCTCAGTTTATATTTGGCAGTGTAAATTTCTTTGACCCATTTGTCCTCCACTTGAAAACGTAGTGCATTGGCAATTTTTGTACCCACTTCCTCTTTGCTCACTCTCTACCTCTGCTCATTGGAACCATGGACAAGGCACATGAACTATTTTTGGGGTCAATGGGAGTAGTATCAAACTTTGACTCTTTATTGACTATTCATTCTCACAAAATGGAGTCTACTACTCAAATTGGAAGGAGTCTATGGCACATCAGCATACAAGACTTCAAGCTATGTAGTGGGAAAAGAGGAAAAGGAGACCCCAAGCCCTAGGATAGGAGCAACAAGTAGAGAGAAAAGATTTAAGGAAATGGATTTCAAAGTAAGGCATGACACTTTCCTATAGATTCCCAAAAGGAGATCACAGTCATGACTATTCAAATAAACAATGATAGTCCATGGCATAACCATGAAGGGGGCATTGAAATTAATAATAACAGTGATAGGGTAGTATGACTAACTTTAAAAGATACATAAAGACAAGTAACTGAGTAGTCAAGAGGGCTTTTAAAACATCATAAATCTTGTCAAGGGTTCATTGTCTTCAAAGAAGTATGGTAAACTAATAAATATTTCCATCCCACAAAGTTTCAAAAGAGGACAACCTACAAGTGTATTAAGGAGTGCATGGACAATATCTCAAGGAGCTACCATAGTCAATTTCAAGGTGTTGATCATGGGAAAGAGAGGTTTACATGAAGTGGGACAAGCCTTAAGAATACAGTTAGATGGTAAAGAGGATAGTCCATAAGATAATATTCAACCAAATACATAGTATGGACCTGGAGGATAGTCCTTATGGTGCATTTATATAATCATGCCTATAGGTCTTATTAAAGATCGTGACTCCATTAGGATATGAAAATGAGCACTAAACAAAATACCTCACTATGAGCTAAGTGTGAATGACTTTAAAGACACACAAGATAGTGAGTTGTTAGTAGACAATTCATGATCAACAAGGATAGAGTTAAATAAGATGGACTACAATAATCACAAGTGATAGTAGTCATTCATATGGGAATGACAAGGGGTTTAATCACAGTCCAAAAGACAGTCATAAAAGAATAAATTCAAACCTCAATAGATGACAGTTCCAAGGCATTGTTAGAGTCTTCATGAAGAACAATGTTGATGGAAGTGCTTATGATGCAGGGTAAGAATAATTCATGACAATAGGGAACTTTTAAAGAGTAGAATGCATGATTGAACCACAATGATAATGCATTGTTAGAAGTTTCATGATATAGAGGATAGTAATCTTCAAGTGATAGTAGCACCAAAGGCGAGATCACTGTAGAGGAAAACAAATGCATTGTAGACTTAAATAAAATTTAGGGGTAAACCTATCTGAACATTCCACTCTATCATTGCAATCCTACATTGAATTATCGACTAAGGAATGTAAGGTTATGATGATGCCCGCACTATATAAGCCTTCAAGATTCATTTCTATCCTAAACTAACTCATACAAACTTATTCTAATTAACCTAGTTTACTGAAATTCACATAAATGTAAGAACAACAAAAATAGTTAAAAATCCAGTTGCTATGGTTACCTTCAGCATAAGCTGAAGATAACTATATTAAACAGAGAATTACAGAATCAACTCAAAATACTCAGACTGATAAAAGAACTAACAGTAACCTATGGAGGACTTAAAACATGCACTTGTTCATGAATCACAACTAATAGGAATAGCAATCAAGAAATTTTACTTATCTCACAATGCAACTTATGAAACAACAGAAAAACAATTCTAACTAGGAATGCATAAATAGATAAGGAAATATATGAAGTGAGGGTTACTACCTTGAGTGGCCAGCTCAAGGAACTATCTCACTTAATCTAGAAACTAAATCTACTTTAGATTCTCATAACACAGTTGTATTCACTTCATATCTGAAATAGGATCTTTTTAGATTGTATTCAATAAAACATATTTGGATCTTCCAACATAAAACAAAGTAACTGTTGAGCAACTGTAAAAATAAAGTAACTTGGAAAAAAACTCTTTTACCATCGAACTCATCCCTCCTAACCTATATAGAAATGGAAGAGTATGATGTAACTACCAACTAACTTTGATCATCAATTCATCCCTAGATATCAGGGTATAGGTTTGAGATGAATTTATTAATCTAACTGAAACAAAGGAAATAGAGTCCCATTCAAACAGAAATTCCTATACAACGACTCATGAATGAAAACACATAAGCTGTGATTAGAATCCTAGAACAAGTCTTCTTCTTTGCTTGTATTTATTCTTCCATGATGATCACGTTTAGCTTTAGTTGGAACTTAACTGTGACTTCCTTTAATGCTCTATTTTGCAATGTGTTGCGAATGCTCTTTTCCTTAATGCTACCAAGTCACTGCTACACAGGGTTAATCCATAAAACATATGCATACAAAATAGCCTTCATAATTAATCTATAAAATCTCATTTATATACATACATACTTATGTCTAACTCATTTAATTGACAAATATTATCACCATGTTTCATATTGACAAATTAGATTCAAGGTTTGGTAGAATATATATAACAGACAACATATTATGGTGGTAATGTCTTATAAAAGTATCCGAAATATCATATGTATAAAGTCTAGAAGCATAAGAAATAAAATAAAAGAAGTCAACATTTGAACCCATCATTTCCCCCCAACTTAGACTGTTGCTTGTCCTCAAGCAAAATATTCAATAAAACACCTAGGGGAAAAGGTTATAATGCAAAGTTATCCACCTCAGGTCCATAGCTTCTCTGACCCCCTATTTCTGTTTGAGATAAAAACCATTGTAACATGCAAGTTTCTCCATCCTGATTGATTCATCATGCCTACCCTCATCACCTCTTCCTCCTGCCCAGTTTGGTATTGGATAAAGAAGAATAGGAGGGTGCTAAGTAAGGGGTAACCATGCCACTTCTTTTTTCTCTGAGATCTATATATACCTACGCAACCTCTCAAACATATTCATAAAGTTGTAGAAAGAGTGAGGCTCTTTCTTCTGCAATTTTGGGGTCATACTATCCCATCTATTTCTTACATTTATGTGAATTCCAGTAAGTTAGGTTAATTAGAATGAGTCTGTATGAGTTAGTTTAGGATAGAAATGAGTCTTGAATGCTTATATAGTGCGGGCATCATCATAAGCTTACGCTCCTTGGTTGATAATTCAATGTAGGAATGTAATGATAGAGTGGACTATTCAGATAGGTTTACCCCTAAATTTTATTTAAGTCTACAATGCATTAGTTTTCCTCTACAGTGATCTCTCCTTTAGTGCTACTGTCACTTGAAGATTACTGTCCTCTATATCATGAAACTTCTAACAGTGCATTGTCATTGTGGTTCAATCATGCATTCTACTCTTTAAAAGTTCCCTATTGTCATGAATTATTCTTACCCTGCATCATAAGCACTTCCATCAACATTATTCTTCATGAAGACTCTAACGATGCCTTGGAACTGTCATCTATTGAGGTTTGAATTTATTCTTTTATGACTGTCTTTTAGATTGTGATTAAACCCCTTGTCATTGTCATATGAATGGCTACTATCACTTATGATTATCACAATCCATCTTATTTAACTCTATCCTTTGATCATGAATTGTCTACTAACAACTCACTATCTTGTGTGTCTTTAAAGTCATTCACACTTAGCTCATAGTGAGGTATTTTGTTTAGTGCCCATTTTCATATCCTAATGGAGTCAGGATCTTTAATAAGACCTATAGGTGTGATTATATAAATGCACCATAAGGACTATCCTCCAGGTCCATACTGTGTATTTGGTTGAATATTATCTTATGGACTATCCTCTTTACTGTTTAACTGTATTCTTACGGACTGTCCCACTTCATGTAAACCTCTCTTTCCCATGATCAACACCTTGAAATTGACTATGGTAGCTCCTTGAGATATTGTCCATGCACTCCTTAATACACTTGTAGGTTGTCCTCTTTTGAAACTTTGTGGGATGGAAATATTTATTAGTTTACCATACTTCTTTGAAGACAATGAACCCTTGACAAGATTTATTATGTTTTAAAATCCCTCTTGACTGCTCAGTTACTTGTCTTTATGTATCTTTTAAAGTCTGTCTTACTACCCTATCACTGTTATTGTTAATTTCAATGCCCCCTTCAAGGTTATTCCATGGACTATCATTGTTTATTTGAATAGTCATGACTGTGATCTCCTTTTGAGAATCTATAGGAAAGTGTCATGCCTTACTTTGAAGTCCATTTCCTTAAATCTTTGCTCTCTGCTCGTTTCTCCTATCCTAGGGCTTGGGGTCTCCTTTTTCTCTTTTCCCACTACATAGCTTGAAGTCTTGTATGCTAATGTGCCATAGACTCCTTCCAATTTGGGCAGTAGACTCCATTTTGTGAGAATGAATGGTCAATAAAGAGTCAAAGTTTGATACTACTCCTATTGACCCCAAAAATAGTTCATGTGCCTTGTCCATGGTTCCAATGAGCAGAGGTAGAGAGCAAGCCAAAGAGGAAGTGGGTACAACAATTGCCAATGCACTACGTTTTCAAGTGGAGGACAAATGGGTCAAAGAAATTTACACTGCCAACTATAAACTGAGGTGCTTCATACACAAAACAGAGAGCAAAAGTGTATCTCAAGATATCATCAATAGTTTAGATGGTGCTCAGGATTGGGTGAAGTAGTGTGAAGACTTAAATCAACTGCAACACAAGTTGAAAGAGTTGCAAGCCAAGTATCAAAATATGAAACTTCCATTTTTTTAATGTTATTTCAAAATATTTCCATTTACATTTGTGATTTTAACTATTTCAATTGCTTCAATAGGTCAATTTTGAGAAATAAAAGTAGGACAAATATTCACCATTTTGTTGTGAATGAGGTGTAAAATTGCTAGTGGCTGTTTAATTATTGAAATGGATGATATTTAAATAAAATGCTTTCAAACAGATCATGTTATGAAATTGAATATGAATTGTGCTTTTATCTTGGAGCTATGTTAAAATCTAACCATTTTAAAAATTGGATATATTATTTATTAGTTCTTGCCTCTATAAAATGCCCACTTATATTTATCGGATCATTTTCCTATTAGTTTGTTTTGAAATATGTGTCAAAACCAATTAAAATCATGTGCTGTAGGGAAATTAAACCTTTAGTAATTCTTGATTTTCCTTTATTTTTATAAACTAAATATGAAAAGTTTCTAATTTTGTTATTGGTTAAGGTTGTTTTTTCCTAGTGGAATGAATTCTAAAAAAAATAGAATTTAAAAGAATTCTTTTCTCTTTTGTAATGTTGTCTCTATGGGCATCTATGGTTTTACTTCTGAGAACTTGATCATTTCTCTCTCCCATCTTGGGTGAGGCTCACCATGCAAGGAAACTCCCAATCACCTTCAGAATAAGAGGTAGTTGCAAGCCCTAGATTGAAAAATATAAAACCATTTATAGTGAAAACCTTTTAGTAGTTGACGTTTTTTTGGTTTTACATGATCATTTTTCCCAGTAGTGCACCGTTTTGAAGCAATGATCATCTTAATTAATGGATTGTTTCTATTCATTGAACTTCAGGAGATACACACAATTCTATGGTACCTTAGAGGATTCAGATATAAATTTAGTGCATGATGCTTTGATGGGTAATTAGCTGTGTTGTATTAATTTAATAGACAGTTGTCATTCATGGAAGTTGTTTTTTATTAATATTTCTCATGTTTAATAGGAACTTTATTGAATTTTATCACATGCATTGGTGAATAATATCCATTTGTCACACTATTTGTCTAATTAGCCAATGTCTTTAGATGCTTTGTATGCATTTCATTGTCCATTAATACATCCAAGATTTTTTAAACTCTCCTTACAGATTATCATAGGTGGGAGAAAAAAATTGAGGAATGGCAAGGTCCTATGCTTAAGAATGAAAGATTTCATGAGTGGTAAGCATTCTCATCAATATTCAGATATTTGTTTACATGGGTAATTATAGAGATAAAGGTTAGTGAGTGGATTTGGATATCCTTCCACTTGGTGAACATTGATTTGAAGGGCCCAAAGCACCAACCAAACCATAGCAGATAATAACTCATGCTACTATGTCAAGTGGGAAGACCAATCCAAACTAGCTCTCTCTCTCTCTCTCACCTCCCCAATTGCCATGTATGTTTTCTCACATAAATCTGAACACACATGCATGTGAATACTTCTCACATAAATCCAAACACACACACACATACATGTGTGCATGCTTTCTCACATTAATCCAAACACACACACACACACACATTCACTTTCTTTCTCACATAAATCAGATTGAGGTGGTATGTTATCTTTGGTTGTCTGCATGAAGGTTCAAGCCATGACTGTGGAATATATTTTAGGGCATTTGAGGATCTATATGACTTATCTAATGTTGACACTACATCTTCTTCTAAGTTTTACTTTCATGTTACTATCTTTGAGTTGCACAATGAGCAAGTTTGTTTGTACATTATCCTTTTTGAGAAAATCTTAGGGATTCTAGTATACATTATTGTGCATGCATTGATGACTTATCTACTTCTAGTATTCTTTCTATTTGTTACAATGGATATTTATGCATCACTCATTTTCTTTTGTAGTATACTGTACTAGTCTCTTGTTAGCCCATCGACTGTTGAAGCAGTTAGAGATGGATGATGAATATGTTGGAAATGAGGAGGTGATGCATGAGTTATCTTGATGCATTTTCTATCTATTCAAGGCATCATTTTTTTTAGTTATTTCAAGAAGTTAGTTTGGAAGAACAAGATCAGTTATGTGAATACTGTTTGCACAATTATTTGATGGAAGAAGATACGGAGTGGAATCCCTTGATCTATGTTGGTAATTTTTAAGTTAGAGCATTGTTATCTTACTTTAGAAATTAGCATCTTATAGGGGAGCTGATGGACGGGTATGAAGAACAAGAAAAGAAAGTGCCACTGCAAATTAGGAAAGAATCCTTAAATCTTGAAGTGATCCTGACCCAATGGCTAACACTACTTTCTCATAAGGGTCCAGGTAATGTAATTATGGATTTAAGACTTAGGATTTATAGAAGGATACAACAATTAGCAGTGTCTTTTATTCAGAACTGTCAGAGGCATGTGCAAAATAGATGGGATATTATGACCCCATAATTGCAGAAGAAAGAGCCTCACTCTTTCTACAACTTTATGAATATGTTTGAGAGGTTGCGTAGGTATATCCAGATCTCAAAGAAAAAAGGAGTGGCATGGTTACCCCTTACTTATCACCCTCCTATTATTCTTTATCCAATACCAAACTCGGCAGGAGGAAGAGGTGATGAGTGTAGGCGTGCTGAATCAATCAGGATGGAGAAACTTGCATGCTACAATGGTTTTTATCTTAAACATAAATAGGGAGTCAGAGAAGCTATGGACCTGAGGAAGATAACTTTGCATTATAACCTTTTCCCCTAGGTGTTTTATTGAATATTTTTCTTGAGGACAAGCAACAGTCTAAGTTTAGGTGAAATGATGGTTCAAATGTTGACTTCTTTTATTTTATTTCTTATGCTTCCAGACTTTATACCTATGATATTTTAGATACTTTTCTAAGACATTACCACCATAATATGTTCTCTTTTATATATATTCTACCAAACCTTGAATCTAATCTACCAATATGAAACATGTGATAATATTTGTCAATTAAATGAGTTAGACATAAGTATGTATGTATATAAATGAGATTTTATAGATTAATTATGAAGGCTATTTTGTATGCATATGTTTTATGGATTAACCCTGTGCAACAACGAGTTGGTAGCATTAAGGAAAGGAGCATTCGTAACACATTGCAAAACAGAGCATTAAAGGAAGTCATAGTTAAGCGCCAACTGAAGCTGAACGTGATCATCATGGAAGAATAAATACAAGAGAAGAAGAAGAAGACTTGTTCTAGGATTCTAATCGCAGCTTATATGTTTTCATTCCTGAGCTGTTGTATAGGAGTTTCTATTTGAATTGGACTTTGCTTCCTTTGTTCCAGTTAGATTAATAAATTGATCTCAAACCTATACCTTGATATCTAGGGATGAATTGATGATCAATGTTAGTTGGTAGTTACATGTACTCTCACGTTTCTGTATAAGTTAGGAGGGATGAGTTCGATGGTAAAAGAGTTTTTTTCCAATTTACTTTATTTTTACAGTTACTCAATGGTTACTCTATTTTTATGTTGGAAGATCCAGATATGTTTTATTGAATACAATCTGAAAAGATCATGTTTTTGATATGAAGTCAATACAACTATGTGTTATGAGAATCTGAAGTATATTTAGTTTCCAGATTAAGTGAGATAGTTCCCTAAGCTAGCCACTCAAGGTAGTAATCCTCACTTCGTATATTTCCTTATCTATTTATGCATTCCTAGTTATGATTTTTTTTCTGTTGTTTTATAAGTTGCATTGTGAGACAAGTAAAATATCTTGATTGTTAATCCCATTAGTTGTGATTCATGAACAAGTGCATATTTTAAGTCCTCCGAAGGTTAGTGTTTTTTCTTTTATCAGTCTAAGTATTTTGAGTTAATTCTGTAATTGTCTGTTGAATATAATTATCTTCAGCTTATGTTGAAGGTACCAATAGCAACTGGATTTTTAACTGTTTTTGCTATTCTTACATTTCTTTGAATTTCAATAAACTAGGTTAATTAGAATAAGTCTGTATGAGTTAGTTTAGGATAGAAATGAGTCTTGAAGGCATATATAGTGCAGGTAGCATCATAAGCTTATGCTCCTTGGTCGATAATTCAATGTAGGAATGCAATGATAGAGTGGACTGTTCAGATAGGTTTACCCCTAAATTTTATTTAAGTCTACAATGCATTGGTTTTCCTCTATCATTGCATTGTAGAGGAAAAGTAATGCGTTGTAGACATAAATAAAATTTAGGGGTAAACCTATCTGAACAGTCCACTCTATCATTGCATTCCTACATTGAATTATTGACCAAGGAGCATAAGCTTATGATGATGCCCGCACTATATATGCCTTCAAGACTCATTTCTATCCTAAACTAACTCATACAGACTTATTCTAATTAACCTAGTTTACTGAAATTCACAAAATGTAAGAACAACAAAAATAGTTAAAAATCTAGTTGCTATGGGTACCTTTAGCATAAGCTGAAGATAACTATATTCAACAGAGGATTACAGAATTAACTCAAAATACTCAGACTGATAAAAGAACTAACACTAATCTCTAGAGGACTTAAAATATGCACTTGTTCATGAATCACAACTAATGGGAATAGCAATCAAGATATTTTACTTGTCTCACAATGCAACTTATGAAACAACAGAAAAATAATTCTAACTAGGAATGCATAAATAGATAAGGAAATATACAAAGTGAGGGTTAGTACCTTTATTGGCCATCTCAAGAAACTATCTCACTTAATCTGGAAACTAAATCTACTTCAAATTCTCATAACACATAGTTGTATTCACTTCATATTAGAAACAGGATCTTTTCAAATTGTATTCAATAAAAAATATCTAGATCTTCCAACATAAAAATAGAGTAATTGATTAGCAACTGTAAAGATAAAGTAACTTGGAAAAAAACTCTTTTACCATTGAACTCATCCCTCCTAACTTATACAAAAATGGGAGAGTACGATGTAACTACCAACTAACTTTGATCATCAATTCATCCCTAGATATCAGGGTAAAGGTTTGAGATCAATTTATTAATCTAACTGAAACAAAGGAAGCAGAGTCCCATTCAAACATAAATTCCTATGCAACAGCTCATGAATGAAAACACATAAGCTGTGATTAGAATCCTAGAACAAGTCTTCTTCTTCTCTTGTATTTATTCTTCTATGATGATCACATTTAGCTTTAGTTGGTACTTAACTGTGACTTCCTTTAATGCTCTATTTTGCAATGTGTTGTGAATGCTCCTTTCCTTGATGCTACCAACTCGCTGCTGCACAGGTTTAATCCACAAAACATATGCATACGGAATAGCCTTCATAATTAATCTATAAAATCTCATTTATATACATACATACTTATGTCTAACTCAATTAATTAACAAATATTATAACCATGTTTCATATTGGCAGATTAGGTTCAAGGTTTGGCAGAATATATATAAAAGACAACATATTATGGTGGTAATGTCTTAGAAAAGTATCTGAAATATCATAGGTATAAAGTCTTGAAGCAAAAGAAATAAAATAAAAGAAGTCAACATTTGAACCCATCAATCACAATGATAAGAAAGGCACACTGGAAGGTGAAAATTTTCTTCAAAACATATAGTTTCATTATTGATTGTGTTAGGACCCTTCCAAAATCTGCAAGATTCCATTCTGTTCATAAATCCATCTCATGGTCCACATTCTTGTCAAATGGTTTTTCCATTTATCTCCCATGGTCTCACATTATAACCATTCTAAGAAAATTTTGATTACTCCTAACTATCTGTGTGTTTTTGTCTCTTACTGCAATCCCATAGGTCATATGCTTTGGCGGTTGTGTGGGAGAAAGAGGAGCATAAATCATGTCTACCGCAACCCTGTGAGGCACACACAATCGAATGGCAGCTTTGCGGTATGAAATTCTTAACTTTAGAAGGCTACCACACCCCCATGGAGGTTTCATCATATGATTGTGGCATCACGGTAAACTGAGATAGGTGGTAAGGATTAATACCGTGGTCCTGTGGTGGCTTAGAAGGATACCGACGATGTTGTGGTAATAAGAAATAAAGATAGAGTTAGTTAACGCAGCCCCGCAATAGTTCCAAGGTGTATCTGCGGTAAGGCGGTAAACTAGGAAAGTGAAAGCATATAGCTATCGTAGTCCCACAATGACCAGATCAAATACTGGCGGGGTATCGGTAAAAGGTAGGGGACAAACTAGATGCTTTTCGCAATCCCGCCGCTGGTAGGGGTAGGTCCTGTGGCAATACAGTAAAATAATAAATGGGCAAATCAACTCATTGCGGGGCCGCAGTTATTGAGAAATACAATATATCTTTGTCATCTCATCTAGCTGTTGGATCTAGTTCAATCAAGGGCCTGTGTTTGAAATGAATTCAATGCTGAGATTTTATGATCTCGTGGCACAAACTAGAGTAATGGTGATATGATGAATTTCTTGGCACAATTAACTTCCAAGATTTCTCGATATTTGCTCATTCCAGTGATCGCATACTTGATTTTGAGAAGACACTATCTAGCTCAATGTGCTCTCTGTAAGCTTCAAATTGACCAGGTAAGTTCATCTTTGCACTCCTTGCAAGAAGTTGGTGAAGATTTTGTGCTCTATTTTTTAGTTGTTGGTGCTGTAATTTGGATTTCAAAGCCCTAGTTTGCATAAGTAGCTAAAATGGCACCCAAGAAGCCTGAGTCTACCAGCAAGAGTAATGAACCTCTAGCCCCCAAAAAAGAGACCACTTCAATAGTCCCTGTTAGAATTATTTCCCAATTCCATAGACAAAGGTCAAAAGAAAGTGTTTAGGGATGTGAAAGAGGGGTGTAGGGATGCTGCAATCCCTATCTTTGGGTGGAACTTGTTCTGGTACTTTTGCCAAAAGAAAGATAGTCTAGGACTAGTAGGCAACCCTTGGAAACTGGACTTGGCAAAATTGGTGGTCCCGAATGTATTTGTAGATGTAGAACTAATTAAGGCCCTAGCACAGTATTACCATTCTACCACAAAAATAGTCAGGTTGCTAGATGGACAACCATTGGTAGCAGTTGACAGAAATGCCATTATGGATTGTTTTATGTTGAACAAACAAGCTCTCACTCAAGTGGACCTACAGAAGAGTAAGCAAGAATATACAAGCTTGAGAAAAACACTAAGGAGAGATGAATTGCCAATATACATGAGAAGGGGGCCAACAATAGAAAGATTGACATCTCATCAAATGCTATTGAGCCGTTCCCTATGGAGGAATTTGTTGTGTACTTCAAGAGAACCTACTTTGAATTATGCCAAGTTTTAGGAATTGATGCTCAGGGAAGAATACCAATCAGTCTAATGATGATGGCCATGAAAATATAGAACCCAGAAGCAAATATTGAGTATGATTTTGCATCATACATTGAGAAGAAACTACATGAAGGGCTCTTGCATGTAAGGTATGATGGTGACAGGTTGTCATTGATGTCAAAAGCGCGTTCGGTTGATATTGCAAAGTTGCCATAGTTGTTGCAGGATATCAGGAGGAGATAGTTGTTCATTGTTTGGTGAGTTCATAGAGATGTGGAGTTGGTTTGGTGTAATGCAGTATTAATGGTTGAATATGATGTGGTGTATTGGTTGAAGTGTTGGAATAGCTTGCATGATATATATTGATCCTTGCATGATATATATTGATCTTTATCACTTCAGGATGTCATGGTTTTGATTCATCTAGTGATACATACTCATCTCCATGAAGGTTAAACAAGAACATTAGTAAATCAACTCACTCTCAATGAGTGCTTCATTGGCATAATGTTGGTTTGGTGTTCATACTATATTGATGACAAAAGGTGTTGTGCATTGATCTGAGAGAGGTTTCTTCAAGATGGATTGGTGTTATTCATTCTTTGCATAGGTTCATGATATAAGTTTGATGTCAAAGATCTATCAACAAGGCTTTATGATACAAGAAGGATAAGGATGGTACAGTGTTGAGAAGTTCATAGTGTTATGGAATATGTCAATGATTTATAGTGTGCCACAACTGCAAAGACATCTGATCTTATTTGTTAAGAATGATTTATCTTTTGTTTGAGACATCTATGCTTATATTTTCTGGTAACCCTAAAGGCTCTTAATAAATTCTAAAATCTTCACCTACTTGTCATTACAAAAAGGATTCTTTTGTTCTAATTTGAAAATGATTGGTCGAGCAGGTGAAAGAACTTAAGTTGTAAACTTAAGTCATTAACTTCTGAGAGGTGACTGGCCCCATCACCTAAGAGAGCCGGTAATTGTAAGTTTGTTTTTAAACAGATGTTTGAATGTTGGAAGAGTGGTCTTCACATGTCTTGAGTGCTAATGCAAGTCTTACTTCAAAGTTAGAAACTTTAATATCATTGGCCTTTTTCCTTTCAATTTGATGGTCTTTGTTTTGAAATAGCATAAGCACCAAAAAGCATTTCAAATGCTATCATAGCCCGATGCCTTGGAGAGTTTAACTCAATTTTATAAAGTTTTTTTAAAAAAGCATCGAATTGCTTCATGAAGGGCCCGAAGCATACTCAAAAGGGGAGTTAATATAATTTAGACTTTTATTAGCCACTAATATGCATCAAATATGTTTCAAAAAGATTAGTAGATTTTTTAAGGAATTGTGATATTATATTTAGAAACTTTTTTTTCATATATTATTTTATAGGCCTTCAAAAAGGTATCTTTCTATAAAATCAAATTATATGGCGTGGCAGAAAGATAATAAGGAGATTTTTTTTAAGGAAAGAAAATTTTTAAGAGTATCAAATGAAGGAAAGATTTTGGGCAGAATTGTTTAAAGTTTTTTAATGATTTCTTTTGTTCTCATGGAGATGAATAATGGCTTAATGGATTTAAGTCCATTGAAGTTTTTTTTTGCAGAGATAAGAAAATAGAAAGATGGATATGAGGGCAGATTAATAAATTGATATGAAAGATGAACGGATTTTTTTATGAAGAGAAAATAAAATGGTGGAAATCATTCATGATTTTTATGCAGGGAATTGGTTGAAGTTTTTCTTGAACTATTATTTTTTTGAGGAGAATTGATTTGTTTTTACAGATGAAGATAATTTTGGAGACAGAAGAATATCAATGATATTTGTTTTAGAAATTGAATATCTTTTTTGAAAGAATTTTTTTGAAGATTTTCTTTTGCAGAGAAGATGAATCTTTGAAGGGATAAAATGTTTTTCATTGATCATTTATTTTGTGTATAGGATTTTCTTCTTGCAGATGGATTGGTGTTTGGATTCCTCGAAGTTTTTATTATTGCAAATGAAAGGGTTTTGATTTTTTGAAAGAAGAAAATTTGTAGAGAGAAGGTGAAAAGCTTTTGTTTGCAGGTTCTTCATTAAGAGAAAATGAAAATGATTATAAAGAATGTGGAAAGTCATTTCATATTAATAGGCTTCGCAGGTGGTGAGTTGTTGCGTGGATCAGAATACAGGATTGATTATTTTGAATATCCTCTTGAAGAGAAAATTTAGATGAGTTTTGTATATGATTTGGGTTGATGAGAAGAATGATCATTTGATAGACACATGTGAAAGAAGAAGTGTTTTGTATTGAAACAGAGAAACCCTCTAAGTTCTTGTTTTTAATTTATTCTGTATTAGGGGTTGGTGCTCCTTGAAGTTGGTGCTTCTAAACATTGTAATCAGTGAGATTTTTTATAAAGCCAGTGAGGCAGTTTTGGAGTGGTTTTTCTACCCCTAGAGGGTTTTCCACTCGTGCAAATCTTGTGTCATAATCTTCTCTATGTGTGTATGATTTACTCATGAGGTTTTGTTCTCTTTATTCATTCTCAGTCATGTGCATATGTGTTTGAAAAATCAATGATATCTTTCTCTCATTGTGTTTTGAAAGTTAAAGTTTGCAAAAAGATTTGAAAATTCACACAACACTGATTCACCCCCCTCTCACTACTGTCCTTGACTCCTACAAGGTAGGGTAAGAAACCCTTGGAATTTAGGTTCTACTCTTTGTTGTGCCACCTAATTTTGTATCAGAACAGGAGGAAATGGTCAAGCAGAATGGACATAAGCATGATTGATAAATCAGGACAGAGGAATCCTACTTAGTGTTGGTGTTATAAGTGGGACTCATTTTGTTAGACTGGTGATTACATTGTATTTCATGATGAATTTACTTTTAAGACAATGAACTCTCTTGGAAATTGGTCTCCCAGGTTGACCAAGGAGGTCATGGTGATGCTGAGGCTACTTGCACATAAACCAAATCAAGGTCATAAGCATAATTATGTTGATTGGTTCTTTTTGCCTGATCACACTATCATCAAAGTGTATGGTTGTCCCCAACCACCCCATAAACTGCCAAAGTTTGTATCAGATAGAATATTGTTCTTGGAATTTATGTGGCAAATGATGTAGATGGAAAAAGAGGTGATGAAAAAGAAGAAAAAGTGCACATTTTTGCTTGATGTCACTATATTTGGTGATTGGTCAATTGGCTTAGACACTCTTGAGGAATTGCAGGCCTATTTCAAGGCAAAATATTCTTTAAAATCTATAACTGACAGAGTTTGTGACCCTGAGGGTCACATGAATTTTGTAAGGCAAATAATTTTGACAAAAATGGGGATATCCCATCAAATTCTTTTTGATGAGGATGTGATAAGAAATTTGGTAACTTTTGAAGAAGTTTATTCAAGGAAAAGGAAATGGGAAATATTGAAGAACATTGAAGATGAGAAGAAGAAGCAGAATCCCAATTTTTCTAGATTTTTTGTTGAAGAAAAGGATCCTCTAAAGAGGATCGATATGATAATTGATAATTTTGAGAGTATCTATGGCAAGTCTGGGAAGCAGCCTCATAAGATTACCAAGCTTCCAGTGAAGAGGTCTGTAGGAATTGAAATTTATGAGCCTGCCCTTGATGTTGTGTCAGTACAAGATCCACAGGTTCAAGGATCCCCTTCATTGAAAAGGTAGAGAACTGAAGGTGAGCCTCCACTTGTTCCTTATGAAATGATTGAAGAAGTTGGGGACATTGAAGATGTGGCCAATATTCTTAGGCACTTGGGTGATGAAGAAGACGTTGATCAACCACTGGTTGGCCAAAAGACATATGCACACAAGCCTGAGGCCAGAATGGATAAATAGACCCAAGGTGAACAAGAATTGAGGAAGATGAAAGAATTGTGGCATCAATGAGATTTATTGAAGATGATGACTTTATCAAGACTCCAGAGTTTAAGGACTTCTAGTTGAAAATGAAAATGAAAGAGTTTGATGAAAAGGTGGCAATAAACAAAATGGGTGTTGATGAATCAAAGCATAATCAGATTGTCACACACTTTTAAAGATTTGAAGATAGATGAAATAAATGTGAGTCCAGAAGAAGCAAGGCAAATGGTCCTAAATAGAAATATGCTAATCATTCCTAGCCTTGAGTTGAAAAAAGTCTTTTTGCTCGACCAAGTTAGAAGCTAAGAAAATCAAAAACTTGTTTCTGAATTTGATCATGAGGATGGCATTAGTGGGTGTGGTTTCAACCCAAAAATAGAGACTCTTGCAATCTAGGCCACACAAAAGAATACAAGAAAACCAAGGTTGCTCGATGTTGTGCAAGAGATGAGGGGCTTAGTTGTGGTGAAAACTTTACAAGATACATCGGCAACAGAAGCATCTACCCTCATCGTCCATACTACCATGTTCACTCATGTTGTTGTAAAAAGATTAGAACAAAGAGAACAGGATTATGAGAAAACTCAAAAGGAAATAAATGATGAAGTAAATAGATTGTTCCTTGAGAATGTCAATTTGAGAAAGCAATTGCAATATATGAGTTCTTCTCAAAGTCAGGCTATTGTACCATATCAACCCCCTATACCAAAAGCAACTAGTGATGCCACAGGGACAATATAACAGATTGATGCATTGAAATTGAAATTTGAAAAGGAAATTGAAGATTTGAGAAAATAAAATGAAATGACAAAAGAATAGGCAAGGTTGAAAGTTCTTGAAGTTTTTGAAAAATATTGGAATACAAAATGAAGTTGGTTGTTGATAAGCTAGGAAATGTGCATGATTTCTATTCCTCCTTATCTCAGGCCATGGAGTAGCTCAAAGTGATTTTTTCTATTTTGGACCCATTGTATCAAAGATGACAACATTCACACCACACTTTGACCATTCTCTGTAAAGTCTTGCAAAGAAATCCTGATGCCCCTACAGCTTTGAAGCCTATTGAAAGGATGATTGGATTGATTTTGGAGGAGCACCAGTATGCCAATGGTGAAGGCCAGAAGATGCAGGCCAAAATTGAGTCTTTTTCCACATTTAAGCATTAGTTTATCCCCTCAGTTCTATGAGAAGACAAGCAAATCAAGAGCCTTGATACATGGAGAGTAGAGTTTGGCCAAACAGTATGTCAAATCATGGACTTTTTGAAGAAGAATGGAGATGTCAACATCATCAGCTTCAACATGATTTTGGATAGAGTGATTGCCTTGGATGTTGGGTATGGGAAATTTGTGATGGATGTCAAAGCTTTGCTAGATAAAATATGGAAGGATCACCAAGCTAACTTGCTTGATATCAAGCTAACTTGCTTGAGATTCAAAACTACAAATGGCCTAGTGATTTTGTAATTTTTCAATGGAAGAGCATGTATCTTACAGATTGATAAGTAGCATAGGTTTTGGTGTAGAGGAGCAATGAGCTATATGCTGGCGTCAAACAGCATCACCACATCTTGGATTCTCTCCTTTTTGTCTCTTTATGTTTTTCATGTTTTTATAATGTATTCCAAAATGTGCTTGAAAGTCTAATTTAGACTTATCAAAGTGAAAATATTATAATGAATGTCAAGGGTTGGGAATACAAAGAGCCATTTTGAATGTGAGACGTCTGAAGCTTGTTGCTTCCCTTGAATCTATAAAAGGGAATCCAAGACCTTATGGGCTCTCTCTGGGAATTTTGATTTTTGAAAGAGACATTGCACAGCCTGTTCTTTAAAGCTACTTTTCTCTGGTGCTAAACTTTTAGTTCTCATTTGTTTATTGATTTCAATTGTTAACCATTCATCTGGTTGTCTCCAACTTAGTTTTCCTTTGTTATTCGAATCAATATATCAAGTATATTTTTGATTTGTCAAAACACATTTGTTGTTTCTCGTGTGGTTTGTTTATTGGGCTCCTTCGAGAAAGGATTAAAATCCTATAGGTGAATCACAGTAACCTGGGAAGATTAATTGGATCATTAAAGAAGAACTAGATAATTTACATATTTGCATGTCTATGCAAGTCATAGACCTTGAATTGCCAAACAAATCGAGTTGTGGCTAAAAGGGAAGCACAAATCTTTTTGAATAAAGACTCCATAACCCAAGAATAGGCACCGATTGTTCACTTGTGAAAATCATTTCCTTGTATATATTTTCAAAAATCCAATTTCAATTTTATGTTTTAGAAATAGGATTTAAATATTTATAAAAGAAATTAATCCAAATCATATCCCAGATTGGATTAAGTGAAGTGGATGATTTAATTGACAAAATTATATAAATTCCTTAATCTGTTCTAAAGTCACCAACATATTTGAAGCCTAATAATTATTTGGTGAATTGATGTAGAGGAATCATACAATGACAAATGAAACCTATAATCACCCACAAGAACCCCTTGACCTACAATCTTTTAGGTCTTTCTTCACAAACTGCCCTTAATCCTTGTAGCCTTTCAAAAAGGCCTTTTTGACCATAACTCCTGTTAAAAACCTGATCTTCAAAATCTAAGACCTGTTTGAGATACCCTTTTGGCTCTTATAACACATATCTAAAAATGGTTAGGGGTTTCTTTGTACGGATTAGGGCAAAAATTGATTGTCCCTCTTTCTTTTAGGCCTAATTAGGTCTCCTAGGCTTGGCATTCCTCTAGTTCTTGACTTTAAATGGAATTTTCTTTATTTATGCACATCCAATACACTCAAAAAGATCCTAATAAAACATTCCTCTATCATGAATAGTCCTATACAATCATATTCATCAAACCCTCTAAACCTACTAGGATTCTTGACTGAAAACAAGGTAAAGTGCAACAAACTGTCATGAATTTCTCCTCACACGACAAAAATGCTATAAAATGCACAAAACTTAACAAAAATTGCTCAAACCAGTTGCATTAGAAATGTATGATCACCCTATAACTTTTCTAGTTGGTTTTAGGGTTGTATAGTTCATACAATCTATACAATCATGTGAATAACAATCAATTTTCTGGAAAAAAATAGTTTTTTAGAGTGTAAAAATTAAAACTTCTTCATTCCAATCTCCTCCCAACCTTCCCAACCTTGGGATTCATGTTTACAACATGTATTTATGCTTTCCCAATCATTTTCCAACTACCAACCACCCACAACTAACTTCCTAATCAAAGTTGCAACTTTAATGCACTTTTGACAACTTTCACAATGACAACTTTTACATTTTTTGCAAATGTTTACAACCTTTGACCAATGGACCTATAACATTCCAAAATGGATCAAAATGATCCCAAATGGTCATAAATGACCTTATTAGACCAAACACATAAAAAAAAATATAAAACCAAAATTTGACCAAATTTGACCATATGGCCTGAAGGTGCCCCTGCACCATACTCCCAAGGAAAAGAAAAAAAGATTCAAGCCCACTTGAATGGGAAGCTTTAATATTGTTCAACTTGGACTCCTTGAACTGATTAATCTGACATGTACTATGCTGCTCCAACTCTTTCATGTTGCTCTGTACCTGTGCTTTGGTGAAACAAATCAAGAAGTGTCTCATCTTAACTTTAGGTCGCCTTAGTGCCTTACAAAAGTATTTAAGCCTGTCAAAAGGAGCAATCATTCTCGTAGATGCATCTCTAAAATCATCTATCCTCATTGCTTCAACAGTGAAAAATTTACCACTAAATTGTGTAGGAACATCAAACTCAAAGCCCTTGGTCTCCTTGGTGTGAAAGGATTCAAATTCTTGTGTAGGATTATCCTCTACAATTTCTCATTTGCTCTGCTTTCCACATTCTTCTATGGATCCTAAAAATATTATAACTTTTGATGGAGAAGTCATAGGTTGAGAATTCACAATATCACAAATTACCTTGTTAACTGCTACCCTCTCTGTTGTGCTTGTAGAATGATTGATCTGTTGCTTCTTCATATCATCCTTAGGCAGAGAACATGATAAGAAAACATATTGGAATGGGTACAAAGAATAGTGACCGTGCATATACTCTTGACAATCCCAATTGAGTAGGTTTATTGCTACTTTCTCCATAGACTTGGTAGACTGATCAGCCTACTCCCTCTTGACATTATTACTGTCATACATTCCCATATTGGTAAATAAGTCAATAGACTCAGATTTACTGCCCTCTAACATCCTTAAATAATAACTGATTCTTTTCATTGGAGGTGATGAATTAGTAGGTTCATCAACAACAATGTCTATACCACCCTTCAACATGTCATGTATGTCCCAAGGCAACTCACTAATGTATATTGTTGTTATGACTATCCTAGTTCTAATTATTGTGTCAAAGTCTACTTTTTCCTCCTCCTCAGATGGCCTAGGCTGTTCCTTCATCAACAAAGACTCTCCAAGGTTTGGTTATGCTATCCTCTCTTGCCTTCTTTGCCTCTGAATGATCTTCTTGATGGGCCACTTTACCTTCTTTCTTATTGGCCAATGCCAACCATTTTCCTGTTTTGCTTTCTCAAGACACTGTTGCATCTCAAGATTCATTCTTTCTTGAACTTTTTTCATTTGTTCCAAGGCATGCCTCAACTCTATTATTTCTTGCTGAACATTTATTTGTTTTTCCTTCTCATTTTTCTTCTTCATCTCACTTCCCTCTCTTCTCATCACTTGTTTCTTGCTTGGTACCTCCTTACTCTACAAGTCTCCATAGACTTTTCTCCTCAACACTTCCATTCTCCTTTTGCAAGCAAGTCTCTTCCACCTTGCTTCTTCTCAATGCTTCTTCTTGTCTTCGTGATACCTCACCTTAGGCCCCCCTTTTTTTTTTTTGGCCTAGTCTTTTAGTATTGAGGTTCTTCCTTCAACCTGCAAAAAAAACAACACACAAACTCCCAAAACTTCCTTTCCTAGATCTTTGGGATCTGATACCAATCTGATGTAGATGGATCATACAATGACAAATGCAACGTATAATCACCCACAAGAACCTCTTGACCTACAATCTTTTAGGTCTTTCTTCACAAACTGCCCTTAATCCTTGTAGCCTTTCAAAAAGGCCTTTTTGACCATAACTCTTGTTATAGACCTGATCTTCAAAATCTAAGACCTGTTTGAGATACCCTTTTGTCTCTAATAACACATATCTAAAAATGGGTAGGGGTTGCCTTGTACAGATTAGGGCAAAAATTGATTGTCCCTCTTTCTTTTAGGCCTAATTAGGTCTCCTAGGCTTGGCATTCCTCTAGTTCTTGACTTCAAATAGAATTTTCTTTATTTCTGCACATCCAATACACTCAACAATATCTCAATAAAGCATTCCTCTATCATGAATAGTCCTATAAAATCATATTCATCAAACCCTCTAAACGTACTAGGGTTCTTGACTGAAAATAGGGTAAAGTACAACAAACTGTCATGAAGTTCTCCTCCCACGTGCAAAACCCAAAATCCAACTCTTGTGAGATGTTAGGGGACATTAAAATAGACTTTATTACCAAGTTCCTTGACCAGATCATGTGGGAAACGTGAGAAATTGCATTTTTTGTGCTTCCTAAAACCCTAGGTAGGGTTTATGATAGTTTTTACAAAAAATGCTATAAAATACACAAAACTTAACAAAAATTGCTCAAACTAGTTGCATTAGAAAGGTATGATCACCCTCCAACTTTTCTAGTTGGTTTTAGGGTTGTACAGTCCTTACAATCATGTGAATAATAGTCAGTTTTCTAGAAAAAATAGTTTTTTAGAGTGCAAAAATTGAAATTTCTTCATTCCAATCTCCTCCCAACCTTCCCAACCTTGGGATTCATGTTTACAACATGTATTTATGCTTTTCCAATCATTTTACAATTACCAACTGTATACGCTTAAAAATGACATGATTCGGTCCAGATAAATATTCTTAATATTTATTCCCTTCTAATTCTTCTATCAATAAATAAATAACCAAATTTATTTATTTGATTCATATTCTTCCAACAATTAAATAAAATCCTTTATTTAATTTAATTTCTCCCAAACAATTAAATAATTCTTAATTATTTAATTAAATCAATTCATTCTTCCAAATTTGAATAAATCAAATCAAATTTATTTAAATCCTTTCAATCTCCAAAAATAAAATACAATCTAATATTTTATTTATTCTTCCAACATCATGCACAACAATTAAATAAATTTATTTATTTAATTTGCTTTCTTATCTTCTAAATTAAATAATTCCAATTATTTAATTATTTCTTCCAATAATATCTTCTCTAAATTTAAATAAATCAAATATTTATTTAAGTTGCCTTTTCTTCTAAATTGAGTTATCTCTAAATATAATTCAAGCTTTCTTGCATATGCAATTAAATATTCCTAATATTTAATAAAGCAAAATATCTTCTTATTCTCATGCAAATCCCTTCTTCTTGTTTTAAATCACTTAACTGATTATTATATTCTTTTAAATGCTTTAACTCATTCTTCTATTCTTAGCAAATCCTCTCATGCAAAAGAAAGCAAGACACATGTATTTTTCTTATTCGTTGCACGTTCCTCAACCATTCTCAATCGTTGATCTTCTCATTCTTTCTATACCGTTGATCTTTATTCTCCCAAGTCTATAAATTGAACCCTATTCCTCCATTCTATCCATCCAAGCTTTAAGTATTGTTACTCTGCAGGAATTATAGCGCGCCTTTGGTACCAATTCCTTCATTGCTTGTGATTACACTTTTTACTATGCACTACGCACTACTATCATCATTGTGAAGCTTCTCTTCATTACAACATTACCATAGCCATTCTCAATCGACATTCTTAACAAAGCAAAGAAGTGCACTCACGAGGGCCCTATTTCATACACACAAGGATGATTTTGATAGGCAACCAATGGAAGACGCAAGGTAAAGGTTGTAAGTATCATCTATCTATTATTTGAATCTCTTTTTCCTTCATATTCTATTGATGTTTGGGTTTATGTTATTAAATTAAATTTATCCCATTTTTACCCTAACATTTTTGGTGCCCACCGTGGGGCCTAGCCCCAAATTTAACCCAAAATCTAAGTTTTGTGTTTTAGAAAGCCCTACATAGGAGGAAATAGCGCATCTGTCCCTTCCTAACATGCATCTGTCAACTGTTACGATGCTTTTGTTACTGCAGTGCATATACTCTCTGTTACGGTGCTTTTACCATCTGAAGCAGCGCATCCACTAATTCGATGAATATACACTGTATTTCGACGCTTTTATCCTCTGTTGCTATGCATATGCATACAGTGCTTCTGTTGACTGTCTTGGCACATTCAATCTCTGAAGCCACGCTTCTATTGTAGGCAGTGATTTTAGGGTTTTCTAGAAGATTTTTGCTAACGCTAACATCTTTGAAGGAACTCTCTTGATCTGTTTTGTAGGCTAGGTACTGGTTTAGATTCATATAGTTGCACTTGTTAGCTCACATTACGATTTCTAAAAGGGAAAGTAAAACAAATGCTCATGCAAATCTCACGTAGTTTTAACTAGGAAAGTGGTAATTGAATCATTGCTATCTTGCATTGCAACACTGCTATCTTTTCAAAGTTATTGCTATCTAGGATAAAATTGAACTCATCATTGCTATCTGGGTTAAAACTGAACCATTACTATCTCGATTGACCATCACTTTAAAGTTAACAACTCATGCTATCGTGGATAAAATTGAACTCATCATTGCTATCTGGGTTAAAACTAAACCATTGCTATCTCGATTGACCAACATTTCAAACTTAACAATTCATGCTACGTGGATAAAATTGAACTCAGCATTGCTATCTTGGTTAAAATTGGACCATTGCTATCTTGCAAATCACTTCAAAGTTCTGTTCTTGCCTAAGTAGATAGCTCATCTAGTTTTTTTCATTTTAACTAGGGGGAAAGAACCACTGTATTCTATGTTTTGGGAATGATACCAAGCCTATGCTCTCCCCTATCTTGGGTGATCAAAATGCCAGACATATCATTTTTGCATGTGTTTTTCCTTTAGAGGGGCCTGCTCTTGGATACCATTCATCCAAGTAGGAACAACCCTAAATGGTAATAGGCTAAATGCCAAGCCCTTCCAAGCCACTATAAATAAATTGTGTTTGGAGCAAAAGCTTCAAACAACGAGTGAAGTTGTGTTATACCAACAGCCAACCTCCCCCAAAACCATCCAAGGCGCAACCCTTGCAGGCTGGGAGACTCCACAATGGAGAGTAGTGCTATTGCATGTATAACCACTCGAACGGTTGCCTTCATTAAACACCTTTGTTCTAGTGGCCAAAAACCATTGTTATCCATTTGAAGCCTAGGATTTTGTACTTGTTTTTCCTTTTAGTCCAAAAAGAGTCAGAAAAATCACAAAAAAATAAAAAAAGCCATAAAAATATTCTTTGTGTTTGCTATGTTTTCTTGCCATAAATTTAGAAAATCAGATCAGAGAAGCATTCTTGCAAACAAAAGTACCAAAAACATCAAAAAATTTCCAAAAATTTCAAAAAAGCACTGAAAAAAAAAAGCCAGAGCAGCGCATTCGTCCTCTATTCCTACGCATCTGTGCTGACTTTCAGCTCATTTGTAGTGACTTTCAGTGCCTTTATTGACTGTTCCAATGCATATCCATTTCACTAGTCCAACGCATTTATTGCGACTTACGGCGCATATATCAAAACCTGCAGAGTATTTGTTTTGGCACATACATGATAGTGAGCACTTGCACAGTTTTTGAGGGAAAAAATTTACCAAGTCTGAGTACCCATTTTAGTCTAGTTTCAAAATCAGAGATCAGGTCTTGCCTTACAGTCAGTTTCCCATCCGTTTCATGTCAAAATCTCTCTTTCATTAGTCATCCCATTCACCTTCTATCGAGTCTTTTCTAGTCCAAAGTCAAAAACTATCCCATATCAGGTCAGCATAGGCCCCTTTTTCATATCACTTTGGATTCAAGCAAACCTAGTAGGTCACAGAACTTTTCTAGTAGGTCTTGGTGCATGACTAGTGGCTATCGTCTTGTATCGGCTGTCTTTCTTGGAGTCATTGATCGAGAAAGTCCTTTTTCCAAATCTTGTCATAAGTATCCTATTCTCAGTAGTCTCCATCAGCACCTTGCCAAAATCTCTTATCCTATCCCACCTCATCCCACGTCATCTTGCATGGTTCTTACTAGATCTCAATACAAAAAACAACTTGAAATGGCCGGATCATCCAACCACATCTTCACACCTCACGATAGTGATGAGGAGATCTCTAACGAAGACTATCAAGGAAGCATCCAAGATCAGAAATTCCAACGCTTAGTAGAGAAAGTGCTCCATGCAGACTCTCATAAGTATTTCTATCATCTTGCTAGTCTTGGAATTAAACTCCCTGCGGATTTCAATATAAGCTCAATTCTAGAAAACGTAGAGGATGATCATGAAAGGGGAAAGAAAACCCTAGACCCAAATGCAAAAGATAAAGGAAAGAAAACCATAGACCAAAGTACTCCTATGGAAGAAATGAGGAAAGAACTCGAGGGTCTAAAGCAACAAACGTCAGATCTCAAAATGGGTACAAACACAAAAAACTACTCCTTGGAAGATATTGCATTGTACCCCTTTGATAAAAGTTTGATCATGAAACCGTTTCCCTATCGATTCAAAGTTCCTAAGTTTGACAAGTACAAAGGGAAAGGGGACCCTAGAGATCACATTAGGGAATTCAACGCAGCATGCTTGGAAGTAGCTCACAATGAGACTTACTTAATGAGACTATTCCCTAGATCTCTAGGCAGTCAAGCTATGGAGTGGTTCTCACGGCTTCCACCGGGCATCAAAACTTTTGATGATCTAGTCAACAAATTTATCATGCACTTCTCTTACAATATTGAACATGAAGTCTCTATGCTTGATCTATGCAACACCAAGAAAAAGACTGGTGAATCATTCACCACCTTCCTACAAAGATGGAGACAACTAGCAAGCAAATGCTCATACAATGTACCTGAGAAGCAATTAATGGAGATATTTGTCCATAACCTCAACCCTGATCTTGGATATCAAATACAAATACAATGCCCTACATCATTCTTAAAAATCATCGAAATGGGATTGTTTATCGAAAAAGCTATGATCGCCAAGGGTCAAATCAAGTTATACAAGGACACACCTACCTCTAACTACATGACTGACAAATCAAAGTTTTGGACCAAGAATAAAAATGTTGTCAACGATGGAGTGGTTGACGCCAAGGTGGCGGCTCCCAAGCAACAACCCATACTCACTCTCAAAGGAGAAGCAAACAATGTTATGTCCAACAAAATGTTCTCTCAGGAGCCAAGACCATAGTTCAATGCCAATCCAAGACGAAAGTTCATGCCGCTGGGTGAGTCCCAAGAATCCACATTACAGAAGTTATTGGCTAACAATGAAATCTCTTTACTGCCAACAAGTGATTATGAGCCTATAGTCAAACCTCCCTATTGGAAAGACACTGACTACTGTGACTATCATAGAGGAAGGGGACATACAACCAACAATTGCATCTGTCTCAAACATGTTATCCAAGATGTGCTTGATCAAAATCAAGGAGGAACCCAACATCATACCTCCAATGAGACACATGTGGCTTACAAGGATCCACTTCTCAATCATGACAGGCCGTACAACAACAATAACAACCATGGCAATAACAACAATGGTAACAATAACCACAATCACAACAGGCCAAATCATAATGGTAGAAATAGTAATGCCAACTATGCAAGAGTGCCATTTGACTACACCATCAATTGCCTATCTGAGTGTGTCCCACAAATCAATGTGGTCATGCCCAATCAACTATTAGAACCTAATAGAACTGGTTGTAGTATTATTACCTGTAGTGGTAAAGTCACCTTGAATACTGTCCCTCCAAGGTTGTCACCTTCTCAGTCCAACTTCTGTCAGTATAATGTCATAGACCAAATACAGAAGACTCCAACCCACATTTCTATCTTGGAGTTGTTGCGTCTATCTCCTTCTCATAAGGAGATTCTCAATAAAGCCTTAGTGGAAACAACTATCCCCACTAACTTGGCCCAAGAGAAGTTTAGGCCATGGTAGGTAATCTGACCTCCTCAAGTACCATATCATTTACTGAGCAATATGACCTCTCAATGTCTCAACCTCATCACACCCCTCTACATATTGTTGCCTTCATCCACAAGCACTGCATCAAGAGGGTTCTCATTGATGGGGGAGCCAGTTTAAATATTTGCACGTTAAAGCTAGTCCTTACATTGGGATTCTTTGAAAATGCCATCGATCCAAGGAAGAAGATTACTATCAAAGCCTATGATGAAGAGGAGAGAACTACAAAAGGAATAGTGGTGTTGCCCATACAAGTAGGACCAATCATAAAAGATGTTGTGTGCCAAGTCCTAGATAGGGAGCTCACCTATAATACTCTACTAGGGAGACCATGGATTCATGCCATGAAAGTTGTTCCCTCTACTTATCACCAATGCATAAAATTCCCGCATGATGGCAAGCAAGTCACCATCCAAGGAGACCCTGATCCCTTCCAGCATTACAACTTTGTCCTTTCAAAACTCGATTGCATCATACTGAACAATAGAGCATCTACATCCCCTACCCCAAAGCATGATCATACCTCTGAAGCTTCCTCATCAAAGCCTAAAGAGCAGAAAATCACCATCAAAGAAACTGGAGTTGTGGAATACTCCATAGAGCACAGCCTCAATCTAGCCAAGATGCCTTTGTTTCCTAGAACCTATGGTCGACCCAAATATTTTCCAAAGCCATTTGCCCCTCCTATAGCTCCCACAGTTCCCTTTGTAAAATGGGGGACCTTATTTGATGAAACAAAGGAAAGCGATGTCCTACAATGGCTTTATACTAAAGAAGAAGAAAACATACAACAGGAACCACCTAGGCTCCCAACAGAACTCTATGGGCAAGGAGAAGCTATCCTACACATAATGGGTTATGAAGGACAAGGCCCTATCGGCCTAAGAAAAGAAGGAATCATAGAATCCATTCAACCTTCCTCATCCTCATCGGCTAGAAATACAAAGGGCCTAGGATACAAGGAGAAGGGCAAGGCTAAAGAAAATGCTTGTCTTGTAGAAATGATCCATACACTTCAAGTGGATAGTGACATAGATTCCAATGAATATGAGTGGGATGAGCTGATAGAGCATTCCTATGACGATAAAGAGGTCGATACCATCCAAACTTATACCCCTTACCGTGAGGGACAAACGCTACTGAATAGACCACTAGAGTCTAATTTGCCTATCCCTAAGAATATGACTTTCGAGGAAGGTTCGAGTTCTATCACAATAAACAACTTGGAGGAAAGTACCATCCCGAACACTCCCCATCCCAATACTCCTAGTATATCCATTCAAACTATCAATGAATCAGATCTATCCTCTGACTCCCTCCCCCTTGTGCATCCTGAGCTTATTGATTGGGATCTACGAGGAACCCCTCAACTAGATATGTTCCAAAACGATGATGCTTATATTGACTACATTGAACTTAGGGACCACCTACCCAAACGGGATCATAAAGCTAGTTTTGCTATTGAACTTAATACTGTGGCTTACTTCAGAGAGGGTGCCAAGCCTTCCAGTCACAAAAATATCAAAATAAAAATTAGATCTGATGGTAAAAACTATTCTGCGGTAGTGTCAGATCCCAAAATAGTAAAAAGAAAGGACGCATCCGAAGGTGAAAACCCAACTGTGGCACCTAATGATGGAAGGCTTGACACTCTCCCCAATGACATGCACCAAGAGAAGTCTTAGATTGTTGTGGAACTGACAGAGCCGGTTAACCTTGGAACAGAGGAACAACCTAAGATCATTCACTTTGCTAAATCCCTAACCCCACTAGAGAAAACCAAGTTTGTACCATTCTTCAAGAGAAAACAAGTCAACTTCACTTGGTCATACGCAGATATGCTGAGGTTAGATCTAGATTTGATTCTACATCATCTTCCATTAGATCAAGGAGTCAAACCAGTGAAACAGAAGCTTAGAAAGATGCATCCACACATAGCACTGCTTGTAAAAGAACTCAAGAAACTACTAGATGTAGGGTTCATCAAAGCTATAGACTATCTAGAATTGGTCTCCAACATTATACCAGTGTCCAAACTAGATGGCCAAGTTAGACTATGCAATGATTTTAGAGATCTAAAAAAAGCTTGTGATTTTCTGTTGCCAAATATAGATATCATAGTCGACTTAACAGCAGGGCATACCATGTTATCTCTCATGGATGGCTTCTCAGGATATAATCAGATCAGGATAGCATCGGAAGACCAGCATAGGACAGCATTTACTTGTCCATGGGGCACTTTCTATTGGAATGTCATGCCATTTGGGCTAAAGAACATAGGAGCCACATATCAGTGTCCTATGACCACTATATTTCATGATATGATGCACGTCACCATGGAAGATTATGTGGATGATATCCTAGCAAAGTCACTTACAAGAGAATCACACCTGGATGTGTTAGAGAAAGTATTTCAGAGATTAGAGCAATTCAAGGTTAGGTTAAACCCAAAGAAGTGTGTGTTTGGAGTCACCTCAGGCAAACTCCTAGGTTTTATTTTTTCAGCAAATGGAATAGAGGTGGACCCCGCCAAAGTCAAGGCTATCATGGACATGCCACCACCCAAGACTCTCACTCAACTAAGATCTCTACAGGGCAAGCTACAAGCAATCTGTAGATTCATATCACAACTGGTAGACAAGTGTCAACCATTCAGTCATCTCCTGCACAAGAATATTCCATTCAAATGGGATGAGAAGTGTGTAGAGGCATTCAACAAACTAAAAGAATATCTCATGAATCCGCCTATTCTCATGCCTCCTATCCAAGGGAATCCATTGATACTCTACATATCTACTACACCTACAGCTCTTGGGGCTCTTCTAGCACAACAAGATTATGAGAATAAAGAAAGAGTCGTCTACTATATCAGTTGCACATTGGTGGGCTATGAGTTGCAATACTCTCAGATAGAAAGATCATGTCTTGTGGTAGTTTTTGCTTCCCAAAAACTTCAGCATTATATGCTTGCACATCCAGTAAAACTTATTGCAAAAATAGATCCACTGAAGTACCTACTAAGCAAAGTAGCTCTCACAAGTCACCTAGCCAAATGGGTAATGCTCCTAAGCGAATACAACATTGAGTATGTAGATAGAAAAGCTATCAAAGGGCAAGTCATTGTTGATCAATTAGCGGATGCACCATTACAAGACTCCACACCAATGCAATTTGAATTCCCAGATGAATCCTTATTCAACATCTCAACACATTCCTGGAAGCTCTACTTTGATGGGTCCTACACAAACCATGGATCGGGGGCAGGAATCTTGTTTGTAACTCGTCAGAGCAACACCATTCCGAAGTCTTACCATTTTCTATTCCCATGCACCAACAACATAGATGAATATGAAGCCTTAGTCATTGGTATCAAGATGGCAACAGAGTGGAAAATCAAAGAGCTACATGTCTACGGTGATTCTCAACTAGTGATAAATCAGGTCAATGATGATTACCAAACTAAAGATGAGAAGCTTGTCCCATACAAGTACATGATAGATGACTTCAAGGAACACTTTGTGATTATATCTTTTGAGCAGATACCTCAGATTGAGAACAAAGCAGCAAATGCCATGGAAACCATTGCCTCTCTTCTTGAGATACCAGAGAATGAGTCATGGTACGAGTTCTTAGTGGAAACTATTCGACAACCAGCTTATGATCTTCCTGAGAACCATACCATATTCCTTTTAGTTGGATCTGATTCACCTTGGTACGGTAAGATTTATACTTACCGCAAGGACAACACTCTCCCACCTAACTTATCTTCAAACCAACGATGAACCTTTGTACACCAAACCTCTCGTTATACCATCATTGCCGACACCCTATACCAACATGGTCTAGATGGTACTTTACTCCGTTGTTTAGAATGAGAAGAATCCGTAACTGCCTTACAAGACGTACACGAAGGGATTTGCAAGACACACTCTAACGGTCCTTCCTTAGCCAAGAAACTCATGCGTTTGGGTTATTACTGGCCGAACATGGAGACAGATTCATACCAGTTTGTGAAGAAGTGCAAGCAGTGCCAAATACATGGGAACCTGATACATACACCAACTCAAGAGTTGAGATCTTTAACGACACCTTGGCCCTTTTGCCAATGGGGACTTGACCTTGTGGGAAAGATCCATCCGCCCTCCTCCAATGGCCATAAATTCATCATAACCGCCACTGAATACTTTACCAAGTGGATTGAAGCCGTTCCCCTCACCACCATCACAGGTAAGAAAATCTCCTCATTCATCATGAATTACCTCATCTACAGATATGGAATTCCCTCATCCATTATCACAGATAACGAAAGACCCTTCAAAAATCAAGATGTCCAAGAACTCTGTGACCAATTCAAAATCCAACACTGTTTCTCTACACCCTATTACCCCCAAGGCAACGGTCAAGCTGAAGCATCCAACAAGACCATCTTGAAACTCCTCAAGAAGACAGTTAATGATGCTAGCCGTGATTGGCACATCCAACTCAATCCTGCTCTGTGGGCCTACAGAACCAGTATACGCACTCCCATAGGTGCTACCCCTTACACCCTTGTCTATGGCTTAGAAGCTATCCTCCCCATTGAGGTCGAATTACCATCTCTCAGGGTGTCATTAAAAACTCTCATATCAGATGAAGAGTACAGAGTTTCTAGATTGCAAGAATTAGAGTTGCTAGAAGAAAGGAGACAGAAAGCCTTTGACCATCTCAAAGCATATCAACAAATGATGTCACGGAGCTATAACCACAGAGTTTGCCCAAGAGTCTTTAAGGTTGGAGATCTAGTACTCCAAGAGAATCCCCGCAATCAAAAGGATAGGGAAAAGAAAGGCAAGTTCAAACCCAACTAGCTTGGGCTTTATGTGATTGTAGCTGCATATGGATTGGGGGCATATCAGTTAGCAACATTAGAGGGTGACCTGTTCGATGACCCAATCAACAGCATGCATCTTCGCCAGTTCTATACCTAGGAGAACCCCAATGTAAGGGAGGCATAAAAATACAAAAAAATAAAAAAATCAGAAAAATACAAAAAAAAAAAAAATTAGAAAAGTACAAAAAAAGTTGAAAAATTAGAAAAGTACAAAAAAAAATTGTCCTCTAGTGAAAACCTAGCAAATAGGCACCTTGGATAGGTATCATGATGAAAACCTGGCAAACAAGCATCGTGTTTACTTTCTAGCTTTCGTGCAAATAAAAGCAAGTGATGAAAACTTGGCAAACAGGTGTTACTTGTGATAAACCGCCTTCTCCATCTTTGGGAAACCAATCACCTTGTGTCCATTCTTCCTCGTGTCCCATTCGACCCATATCTATCCCATAATAAAATCCTAACGGTAACCTATCGTGGCTTGATACTCTATCTCTTTGTTGCCTTGTCAACCAAGGTTTTGTCCCATATCGTATCCATCACATCGGCCTAGCATAGTGTCTCTTGTCGGTATCCATGGTCCAAGTCCATGAACTACGTTGCCTCTGCGTTGTCACGTAGGCAAGGCCATTATTCTGAATGCACCCTCGAGGTTCCCATGGTCCCATCTGTCCCATTTCTTGTCATCTTTCTTCTAGTCCATCCATGGTCCATTAGGGTTTACCCCAAACTATGTTGCCTCTACATCATCACGTAGGCAAGGCCATTTAACAATGAGCCCCCAAGGCACTAGGTTAGTCCCTTAGGGTCCATCTCACCAATAAGGATTGTGAAATCTTCTCACCAGGCAAGCAATCGCAAGAAGAACCCGATCCCAAAGCAGAAATTTTGACATGAGGCACTTAAAACCTATCCAAGGCAACGCAGAAAAACACCTAAGGCCTTCTAACTAATTTTACTCAAATTATGGCAAGAAACAAACACATCTAAATGCAAGAATGTTTTGTGGTGGTTAGGTTAACTTATAGAGTCTGGATTTATGCTATCATGCCTTACTATGCTACTTGAGGATGCCAAAAGCTAGAGATGCTATGATGGGGGCATGCTTATTTTCTTTGTTTGTTGTTTGTGGATTAAACTTTAGTAATGTGAAGCCTTGTCTAAAGACATGATTGGCAAAAGATCATCAAGGACATCAAAGGTCTAAGATGAATGGGGGTAATCCTTGACTGTTGATATGCAAGAAATACTCAGGTCATCTTGGTTCGATTATACCTTGATGCTTGTATTAACTTGTTAAATCAAAATCCATGTAAGCAATGCTTAGGTCATCTCAGTTCAATTATACCTAGATGCTTGTATTAACTTACAACATTTCGAAAAGAACCAAAAAAATTGCCCAATGATGAAATAAGGCACTTCAAAATACTTGCACCGTCAAGATGTCAAAATCAAAGCATCCATCATGCATCCATTTATACATCCATACATCCATACCCCATGCAATAAAAGATCCAAACAATGCAGAGTAACAATACAAGGTCAAAGCTTGTGATTCCTTCTATCGAGTCATTCTTCTATCAATTAGTATTCTATCTATCGTTGTGGTCCATTCTTCTCAATTTCGGTCAACCTGAGCAATGATCCAAATGCAAGTCCATCCTTAATCCATACCAATTAAGTCAAGTCAATCTTGCACAAATGATCCAATCACAATCAATGGTCTTGATCCTTGTTTGGTCGTAAACCAACTCGGTCAATTATCAATCAATGGTCTTATACAGGATGTAACATTGTTGAAATCAGACCAACACATGCATCTTACACGACATGTTTCATTTCCTGAAACCAGACACTATCCTTCATGTTTCTCTGGTGATCTATCGTTCCCCGCCATGACAACACGCCTGCCGTGTTGGTCTAGGGATATATCGTTCCCCGCCATGACAACACTATCATATATCATTATCAGTGTATCATTGGTTTACCGCTCGACAGGGGCAATACCTTGTTTCTTCTTGTGCCATTTGTGCATCCTTGCTTACATGCTTGTGTGGGTTATCATTCTATTCTTGCATAGCGTATCATTCAGCTCTTTCTTCATCCTTTGTCTTCATGAGATTGTCCATCTCATGCCTTTTGCCTTCTTCTTGTCCAATCTCCCGAGGGGGCATCCTATTGTCATAACCTGTACCAAGGGCAAACTGGGGCATGTATCATTATCAGACTATTTATTCTTTGAAGCAATGCCGTAAACTACATTGCATCAAAGAGGGGCAAAATGTATACGCCTAAAAATGACATGATTCGGTCTAGATAAATATTCGTAATATTTATTCCCTTCTAATTCTTCTATCAATAAATAAATAACCAAATTTATTTATTTGATTCATATTCTTCCAACAATTAAATAAAATCCTTTATTTAATTTAATTTCTCCCAAACAATTAAATAATTCTTAATTATTTAATTAAATCAATTCATTCTTCCAAATTTGAATAAATCAAATCAAATTTATTTAAATCCTTTCAATCTCCAAAAATAAAATACAATCAAATATTTTATTTATTCTTCCAAAATCATGCACAATAATTAAATAAATTTATTTATTTAATTTGCTTTCTTATCTTCTAAATTAAATAATTTCAATTATTTAATTATTTCTTCCAATAATATCTTCTCTAAATTTAAATAAATCAAATATTTATTTAAGTTGCATTTTCATCTAAATTGAGTTATCTCTAAATATAATTCAAGATTTCTTGTACATGCAATTAAATATTCCTAATATTTAATAAAGCAAAATATCTTCTTATTCTCATGCAAATCCCTTCTTCTTGTTTTAAATCACTTAACTAATTATTATATTCTTTTAAACGCTTTAACTCATTCTTCTATTCTTAGCAAATCCTCTCATGCAAAAGAAAGCAAGACACATGTCTTTTTCTTATTCGTTGCACGTTCCTCAATCATTCTCAATCGTTGATCTTCTCATTCTTTCTATACCATCGATCTTCATTCTCCCAAGTCTATAAATTGAACCCTATTCCTCCATTCTATCCATCCAAGCTTTATGTATTGTTACTCTGCAGGAATTATAGCGCGCCTTTGGCACCAATTCCTTCATTGCTTGTGATCACACTTTTTACTACGCACTGCGCACTACTATCATCGTTGTGAAGCTTATCTTCATTACGGCATTACCATAGCCATTCTCAATCGACATTATTGACAAAGCAAAGAAGTGCACTCATTGAGGGCCCTATTTCATACACACAAGGACGATTTTGATAGGCAACTAATGGAAGACTCAAGGTAAAGGTTGTAAGTATCATCTATCTATTATTTGAATCTCCTTTTCCTTCATATTCTATTGATGTTTGGGTTTATGTTATTAAATTGAATTTATCCCATTTTTACCCTAACACCAACCTCCCACAACTAACTTCCTAATCAAAGTTGCAAATTTAATGCACTTTTGATAACTTTCACAATGACGACTTTTACATTTTTTGCAAATGTTTACAACTTTTGACCAATGGACCTATAACATTCAAAAATGGATCAAAATGATTGCAAATGGTCATAAATGACCTTATTATACCAAACACATAAAAATAAAACATAAAACCAAAATTTGACCAAATTTGACCATATGACCTGAAGGTGCCCTTGCATCATGAATATAAGGTACACCCACCTAGGCCAAACAGAGCCTAAAGTGCAAAGAATTTTAATCAATTTGATTAATTCTATTAGTTTGCCAAATTCACATATAAAACCTTATCATAATACTTGGCATATCTTTAGGGTTTTGTAATTTATTGATTTGAGCACCAACAGATTGAGAGGGTAGTTTCATCCTAAAGAAGATAGTGTTGAGGATAGTCAGAAAGGCTCAATTAGTTCTTCTCACACAACAATACTGTGTACATCCTCAGACAAACTCTAATATCAGTTCTTCTCACACAATAATACTATGTACCAAAAATAAATACTATTGATCTAACTTACTTGTGCTCAAACTCTGTATATGGTGTATCCTTAGGGAGCCTGTGAAGATGTTCTTCAGCCTTTACCAAGGCAGCACGTAGCTTTGGCAAGCTCTGTATCCTTTCATTCAGCATGAGCGACTACAAATTAAATGGCATAGTTATACCATTTCCTTGCACTTTCTTTGGGATACTATATATACTAAATTGACAAAGACATAAAAGAGAAACATCTAGTGTCCATGATGCAAAATTGCATCTCAGAATTTACTATGTTGATCTCACAACATTGAAGCTACATATAGCATTCTTTGAATTGTCTTCTTTACAACCTGAAAATCAAAATGTATAGTTTCAGCTCAGGTCTATTCAAGTCTACCAAATTACACAAGTTTAGATTGCTTGACATTGCTTCACCATATATAAATCACTTGATTCCATGTGTTCCTTGACATGAACAAATTTGGCAATCAATCTTTTTGGGCCTGCTAAAGGTTTAAGCATAGAATTTTCATGGATGTAAACCCAGTTTTGGCCTGCAATAAACATAATATCTGGCTCTCTTTGCTAGTTTAACTAGTGATGACCATAATGATTATGTGGCTTCCTTTTGAGCTCCCATATGACATGAACCCTATGTCAATAGGCTGACATGACAAGCTATACTCTATATGAACCCAACACCTTAGATTTTAATTCCAAATTCTCAATTTTTTATAATTGATTTTAACATAGAGATAATTTAGATTGCCTAAGCCTAGATCTTAAGGTAGTTTAGAAATATCCTAAAAAATTTGGTTTCATCCTTTTATTGGCAGGTGGCTTGACATAAATAGAAGTAAGCATTAGTTAGATTTCCTTAGGACTAGATAGGTAATAAAGGAATCAATCGAGAACATTTACAACTTAAATCATAGTGGCTAAGCTTATCAAATGTGCCATGTGTGCTAAAAATCAAGAGTCATGGCATGCATAAACATTCAAATCTAGACTGTATGTGATCTAAGTAACACATGAAAAGGTCAAATCTCTTGTCAAAACCAACTCAGAAAAGCTCACAATATATTCAATGCATGTGCTTACTTTTGGTGATGCATTCTCATGTACTCGCTTGAGAAAAATTGTTATAAGTTTGTATGAGTTGTATGGTGTGTAGCTTGTGAAGCTTATATAATAGTCACTATGATGATTCATATGAGTCTTGTATATGGACGTGAAGTAGTGTAGGAATTCTAAATGTGCTTAATGGTTTCAGAATATATGTACAATGTGTGTAAGGATAAGCAAAATTTATGAATAAGAAGGGTGAGAATCAATTCTTCAATAAGAAGTCACAGAGATAAGAGAAAACTCCCAGTCATAACAATGACAGCTATTTTAAATGAACACACTATGACCAAGGTCATGCACAAAGTGGGGGCTTTACTTCAGTGACAATAAATAGCTAGGGGGCACAACTATTTCTCTTCAAGCACTTCTCATGAAAATAGTGTCAAACTTCTAGTGACAGGGTTTTCACATACAAATGGCAGTCAGGGACTATGGTGTTTCTTCTTGGGATGCAAGCTATACTTAAACTAGTGTAAGTTAGATGGATGCAGTGGAACAAAAGCAAGAAGTGGAAATGAGGAATACCCTGTTGTGGTTAGTTTTGTGCATTTTTTACTTGTAGGATTCTCATAGTTAGTGAAAAAGGTAGTGTTCATGAAGGAATGGAAAAGATGCGTAGAGCCTTTGAATTATACCCATATTGTGCAATGACATTGAATCATTTAGCAAACCATTTTTTCTTCACAGGGCAATAATTTCTTGTGGAATAGTTGATTGAGATAGCTCTTGTTTCAACTAACCACCCTCTCATGAAATCTCATTCATATTATAATCTTGCATGTTCTTATCATAGTAAAGGTGATTATGACACCACTGGTCACTACTACATGGCATTAGTCAAGGAAAGCCAGAGGCCACAAGATTTTGTAGATAGGTTCAATTGAAGTTGGGAGATCTTAAGAGTTCTCTCTCAAATTTTGAAAAGGTTCTGGAGGTCCACCCTGAGAACTGTGAGAGCTTAAAAGCTATAGGCCATATATATGCTCAGCAAGGGTAGGCAGAGAAGGCTTTGGAAATTTTAAGAAAGGCAACTCGCATAGATCCATGTGATGCCCATGCATTTATCAAGATGGGTGAGCTATTAATATCATCAGACCCTAGTGCAGCCTTAGATTCTCTTAAGACAACAAAGTCTCTTCTGAAGAAGAGCAGAGAAGAAGTACCCATTCAATTGTTAAACAACATTGGGGTTCTTCATTTTGAGCATGATGAACTAGAGTTGGCTCAACAAACTTTTATGGAGGCATTAGGAAATGGCATTTGGGTTGAATTCATAAATAAAAGCCCCTGTGCCAATTTTTTAGTTTTTCCTATGCTCTTTAAGGATATGGAATTCTTCCATCGACTAGAAGAAGGTGGTGTTTCACTTGAGCTACCATGGGATTAAGTTTCCAAGTTTTTTGAACAACTACATGATATTGAAAAAGAAAATCTTTTATACAGGCTAATATTGTTCAAGTTTTCTAATTATGTGGATGAATATCTACATCTTGCAGCCATGGCTCAGGCTCGGAATGAGATCCAACTAACCCTAGAATTGATTGGGGATGCACTTAAGGTGGATAAAAACTCATCAAATGATTTATCTATGCTTGGAAAAATGAAACTGAAAACAGATGACTGCTTAATGTAAAAGAAACAATTAAAGTTGCACAAAGTGAATCAGATGCAAAAAATTCTTATCATGACATTTCACTTGGAAATTGGAATTATTTTGCAGCTTTTCACAATGAGAGGAGGGATCCAAAGGTGGAGGCACAACATCTTGAGAAGGCTAGAGAACTGTATTGTAAAGTGTTGGCACATAGACCATGAAATGTTTATGCTACAGGAAGATACAAAATAGGGCATGATGGCGATGCAGATAGTGAAAAATGTTGGAATGAACATGAATAGTGAATCATGGCAATACATCCCGCCAATAATTTCCCAAAAAGTTCTTTTTAAAATTTTGACTAATTTGTATTTGGGTGACTAACTATTTAGTCATTTTATTTCTGTGACTAAATAATTTTTTAGTCAACAACCAAATTAGTCATTTATTTACTCATTTATAGCTAAGTTGCAAAGAATTAGTAGAATTTAGTCATTTTTAGTTGTTTTGACTAAAAGTTTTAGTCACTTAGTCATTTATTTGCCAAAATTCTACTAGTGTTTGCACTATTCTTTTTGAAGATGACTTTTGTGTTCTTCCTTTCCATAGCCACTACATTGTTCTTTCTTTCTAGAGTTGTTGGGTGTGTGCTCTTTCTAGAGCTTCTTTCAAATATTTTTTCTCTTCGAGCTATTGTGCTTTCTACACTCTCTATTATGTTCTTCTCTACTACTACTTCAACATATTCTCTATTCTTTATCTTCTTCTGTTCACATTCATTTCTTTTGTCTTTTCTACCTCTTCTAAGCTTCCCGCTCACTCCAAAACTTCAAATGCATCTACCCACATTCAATGTGTTAGAGAAACCAAACACCAATGAAGAGGACTTACCAACATTAACTATTTTTGTTAGGGCAGTAGAAAGAGGATCCCCAAAAATATTTTTGATGCGTGAGTGAAAATTAAATGTTTGACTCCAAATTAGATTTTCCATCACTCCCCCTTAATTTGGAGTCACATATTATGCACATATATTATCATTTTGTATCTTTAGATATATCTCTATAGTTGCCTGGTGATTTTTAGAGTTGTTTGGAGTTAGTTTCTAGAGTTGTTGTCTGGAGTTGGTTTCTAGAGTTGCTATTTGGAGTTAGTTTCTAGAGTTGTCTTTCCTCCTTAATTGTTCAAAGCACTCTTTTGATAGTACCTTAGTAAAAATATCATTGAGTTACTTCTTGGATCTAAAGAACCAAAGTTCAATCTCTCCATGCTCAACTAGCTCCCTGATAAAATGATAATTAATCTCAATATGTTTTCTTTGTCAATGGAAAATTGGGTTCTATGTCAAGGCTATTGAGGATACATTGTCACAATATATGGTTGTACTATTTTATTGTACCTCATTCAAGTCTGCTAAGATTCTTCTAAGCGAAATTACTTGACATGCAGCTACATTTTCTATAATATATTCAACTTCTACTCTAGAGAGAGAAACAATGGGTTGATTCTTACATCCCTATGAAATGGCTCCTAAACCCATGTGTAACACATATTCTGATGTGCTCTTCTTGTCATATACACTACCTACCCAATCACTACCAATATAACTAATCAGCTCAAACTCACTAGATGCAGTATACAAAATGTCATATCCCTTGATGCCATTGACATATCTCAAGATTCTCTTTCTTTCTTTCCAGTGTGTGTCCTTAGGTGTCTCCATGAATCTAGAGATCATACTTACTACATACATTATATTGGGCCTAGAAGTTTTCAAAAACATTAGGCTTCCAATCATGCTCTTGTATAAGGTTGGGTTCATTTAATTGTTTCTATCCTACTTACTCAATTTTAGACCTATAGCTATTGGTGTTGGTGCACACTTGTTGTTCAAAACTCTAAACCTCTTCAATATCTATTTGGAATAGTTAGTTTGTGAAATGAAAATTTCATGATCCATTTGTTGTACTTCAATACTAAGAAAATATTTTAGTAGGCTTAAGTCTCTCCTCTCAAATTGTCTTTTTGTTACTCTTTTAAAATCAACAATGAAAAGGTCATTATTCCCATTAAAATCAAATCATCTACATATAGAACTATAATTAAAATCTCGCCATGACTTTCTTTGATGTAAAGTGTGGGATCACTATCACTTTTTCTAAAACCATTGCTAAGAAATTATGAATCTATTCTATCATACCATGCTCAAGGTGCTTGTTAAGCCCATAGAGAGATTTCTTCAGCTTGTATACTTTGTCTTCTTGTCCAAGGACTTCATAGCCAAGTGGCTATTAAAAATATGCTTCTTCTTTGAGTACTCCATTCAAGAAGGTAAACTTTGCATCCATTTGGTATACCTTCCACTTGTGTTGGGCTACTATTGCTAAGACTGCCCACACTATTTTTAGCCTTACAACTAAAAAATATGTATCATCATAATATCTTCTAGGTTGTTGTTTGTATCCCTTAACAACTAGCCTTGATTTATTCCTTTTAATTCTTCCATCAGTAGTACTCTTGGTCTTATAGACCCACTTAACTTTGATCACTTATTTACCCTTGGGTGAATCAGTTAACTCCCATGTTTTGTTTCTTTCTATTGCATCCAACTCCTCATCCATGGCCTTGCACCATTTTTCTTCTTTCATAGCCTCTTCAAAATGTGTTGGATCACCTTGAGAATATAAAGAAAAGTTTATACTTTCATCAAAATCATCATACCTTGTATTTTCATACATCTCCCTCATGCTTCTTGTCTTTCTTGGTATTAGTGAAGAGAGAGTTGGATCTAAACAACTTCCAAAGTTGCTTGACTCTGGAGTACTCCATAGCCATATCTATAGTTACATTCCAGAGCTAGATTCTAAAGTGCTTTGGAGATTATTCTAGAGCTAATTTTGTAGTTGATTCTACTTGACCACTAGAAGTTCTCTCTTCATTTTAACATTCATCGTCATCTACAAACATTGTTACTAAGATACCCATAGATGTGTCAACCATGCCATCCCATGATTCATTCTCAATGAATTCAACATCCCTAGTAATTACAACTTTCTTGGTAATAGGGTTATATAGCTTGTATTCTCTGGATTCTTCATTATAGCCTATGAAGTTGCACTTTTCTCCTTTATCATCAAATTTTTGCCTTTTCTCCTTTGGAAAAAATGCATATGCCACATAACCAAAGGTTCATTAGTGATCCACATTGCATTTTCTATTTGTCCATGCTTCTTGTGGAATCCTCTCTCTCATAGCCTTTATGGGACTTCTATTTAGCAAGTATACTATTGTTTCTACAACCTCACCCCAAAAATCATTTGACAGTCACTTGGCCTTCAACATGCTTGTAGCCATCTCCTAGATGGTTCTATTCTTCCTCTCAGTAACTCCATTTTGTTGTAGAGTGTATCTAGCTATGAATTATTTCTCAATGCCTTCATTCTTACGAAAATTTAGAAATTCCTTGGAAACATACTCCCCCCCTCTATTTGTTATAAGGACCTTGATGAAATGGCCACTTTATTTCTCAACCAAATCCTTGAACTTGAATTTTTTGAAGTCTTCATATTTATTTTTCAAAAAATAAACCAAACTATATTCTAAGATATGGTGAGATTTTTCATGGGGCCGCATATATTTAAGTGCACCAACTCTAATGGTTATTTTCCCTCCTATATTTCCCTAATTGAAAGGTCTACCTATGTTGTTTTCCTAGGATGCATGCCTCACATTTTCTATCAAGATCTATAATTGTTTAGCCCCCTAACCATATCTTTCTTGGACAAAAGATTTAATCTAGAATATCTTGAATGCCCATACGTCAAATGCCAAAGTTTGGATAGGTCTTTGATGGTTGTCTTGAAAGCTAATTGTTGTGCCATTGTTGTAGTCTTCATGTGCTTAGAAGGTGTAGATCCAAAATGTGCTAGAAAATGAATGTGCATCTTGAGGGGAAACATTCAGTTTCTTGTCATTTGGACTACTGTAATTTTGTTTTTAATACCATCCTTGTCAAAGATTATGCACTCTCCATTTTCCATCAAGACTCTATATCCTTTTTGGACCAATTTTCCAATGCTCAAAAGGTTATATTTTATGCATGGGGCATAATAGACGTCTTGGATTTATTTTTTGTCAC
Source organism: Cunninghamia lanceolata (assembly GCA_027924645.1). Lineage (NCBI taxonomy): Eukaryota > Viridiplantae > Streptophyta > Pinopsida > Cupressales > Cupressaceae > Cunninghamia > Cunninghamia lanceolata. The sequence continues at coordinate 6,093,015 of BSBN01000609.1, forward strand.
CATGCTTGGTTTGAATGATGACTGTACCTCTTCCCATGAATAGAACCTTTTCATTGCTCCCCATATTAATCTTAGTCTTGATGTTCTTTTTTATGGAGGCAAATAAATTTTCATTACCACTCATGTGGTTACTACAAGCATTGTCCAAATAACAAACCTCAGTACTACTCTACTCAACAATGTTGCACACAATGAACATGTTTGACAAGTGGTCATTTTTAGCTATATTTTCCTTTTCTACATTATCACTTTATTTTCCTTGGTCACACTACCTCTTTCTACATTCACTTGCAAGATGACCATACTTGTGGCAATAATAACACCGAACATTACTTCTATCATACCTTTGGTTTGAGTTACTATCTAATTTATTGTCTTAGGAGTCTGGTTGTGAGTTACTTGCTTCCTCTTGGTTGTTTTAGCTTACTCTTCTTGAGTAGCTTCTTCCTCTACCTCTTTGATTTATACCTATGATGTTTCTTCCTCCCCCTATCTCTCACATTGCTTTGTACCTTAAATGATTTCTCTAGGGAAGGAGATGATATATTCATCTGCTGCTCATGGGTTTGTAGTGAACCCATCAACTCACCCATAGTCATCTTTGAAAGGTCTTTAGCCTCTTTGATTGCAATAACAATTAGGTCAAATCTTAAGGGTAGCCTCCTAAGGATGTTCTAAAAAATCCTTTACTCTTCCATATCTTCTCCATTAATCCTTAAATTATTTATTAAAATTGAAATTCTTGTACATACAATTTTGAAAAAGAATCTTCATATTTCATTTCAAGAGTTTCAAAATCTCTTCAGAGCAATTGGATTTTGACTAACCTCAACTTGTCAATCCCTTTGTAGGACTTTTGAAGAATATTCTCCCAAGATTCCTTTGAGTGGTTATCTAATATTATTTATGGGAATATGGCTTTTGGAAATGCTACTTCAATCAAACTTAGGGCTTTTACATCTTTCTTTCTAGTCTCCTTCAACTAGGTCGTTTGGGCATTCATCAATGTTGCATTGGTTATTTGGTTAGTTACATCTATGAAACCATTGACAGTAACATCCCACAAATCATTTGCTACCATGATTGTCTTCATCTTCTTAACCCACACATCATATTTTTGTCTATCAAATGTTGGTGGCTTCTCCCAGCTCCTACTATCACCTCCACCCATTTTATGAAATAAGAGAAAGGCTCTTGATACCCAGAAAAATCTAGAACTCTAATACTAATTGTTGGAAAATAAAAATGAGAGAGAGAGAACACAATAAATCATAGATAGATATTTCTATTTATATATATTCGAAAAAAAAATTTACATCAAAAAAGTACAATCAAAACTCTAGAGCTGCTACTTTATTTTCTTCTTTCTAGAGTTGTCTGGACTCCAGAGTTATTTAATTTGTTCCTCCTTTCTCGAGATATTGATGCATGAGCATCCCTAGTTCAAGAGAAATCTTGCATCAACCAAAAACATTTTCATTTTAGTTTGTTTCTTTTCATTTTCTAGTTCAGTTCAGTCAGTGGTAGTTTGCGTATTTTGATCTGCATTCTACCGCAGTTTCATTTTAGACCTTGTAGAGCTGGAATTAGCATCTAGACACATTCATGCACATCATATCTAAATTTCAGATCATTTGGGTTAAATACTAGTAAGATATCGCTATCATAAGATCGACTGTTTTCTCATAATAGAGCATCCTGACAGTCTCAAACAATTAGCTAAAGGAGAAGACTTGCAAAACTAAATGACACATCATTCAATTTTGTTTGGTTCATGGCTAACCTTCCCTAAGATCCACGCACCATTCCATTCATTTGTGGAGGAGTTCTATATGATTAGGTATGACCTATCCATGTACACATGTTACATCTCTTCATTGGAGTTTGTGATCTTCCTTGGCCGACGCGGAGGAATCTTATGTTCCAGATATGATATATTGATGTAATAGATGCCTAGGAAAGCAGTGGTTGATAATTCTAAGTTTGAAAGTTTGATTTCTTTGCGAAGGAACTTCAAAGCTACATCCTGTACATATTCTATAATTGAGAAATCAAGCCTATGAGCCCTAATTGTAAATTCACATGTTGCCGACCAATTTGTATTTGAATTATTTAATATACTGAATGAATGAATCTGCATTTGCCTCATATCTTTGAGTTGTTTCTGTTGTGTTTAATCTAGCTGCATGGCCTAGACAGTTCACCTTGTGGACCCTCCTAACCATGACTGCACCAAGTGGTATCAGAGTGAAGTTTGAATCTTTGGGAGCTAATTGAGAAAAGTTAGTGAAGGAATTCCATAAGATCTTTCTATGAACAAATTACTGAATCTGAGGCAGACTACTTGTGTTGTCAACCAATCACTGATTGTGAGGCGGTTGTCACCTTGTAGCCCGATCGCTAAATTTGAGGCAGTTACATTTGATCTGAGGAAGAATGTTACCGAGGAGAATCCCTACTATTAGCACAATGGTTGGAAGAATGGATGAAATGATGGAAATGATGAAAACCATGCGAGTTCACCTGGATGTTGTCGAAGAAAATCAAAGAAGAGGACTTACACCTCGACCTAATGTTGAAAGTGATGATGATGAAGAATTTTAATCTACTGATCAAAATGAAGTAACCCTAGGAGATGAAGAAGAAGAATTAGATCAAGTCAAAATGTTGTGATCTATTTCAAAGATTGGAAAAAGCCTAGATTTGATGTACCGAACTATACTGGAAATTGTAATCCTAAGGAGTTGATAGACAGGATAAATGACCTAGAAGAATACTTTGAGTATGAAGAAATTGAAGATCTGGAGAAGGTGAAATTTACAAAGACAAAGTTGAAAGGACATGTTGCTATATAGTGGAAAGAAGTTTAGTTGGATAGAAAAAGAAGAGGAAAAGAGAACATTACAAAGTGGGACAGAATGGTGACAAAATTGAAGAATCAGTTTATACCTGCTAACTATGAGTTGGAACTATTGAAGAGATTCCAAAACCTAAGACAAAAGAAGAAATCTATGAAGGAGTACACTGAAGAATTTCATAAGATGATCATAAAGATAGAACATAGTGAAGCAAGCAAGGAGAAAGTGGCTAGATATATCATGTTGTTATATGGAGCCTAATCAAACTTGGAGGTTAAATTTTCCCCACTTTTATCGGTGCGGTTTCCCCCAAAATTATTTAACAGGGGAGTGCAGGAGGACAGAGCCCCTCCTGTGGGGCCTAGGGGATTATCCTGCTGCAAGGGCCCAGGGGTGGAGCCCACGGTGGGGGTCTAGGGGCAACGACCCCAGCGGGGGTAGTGCCCATGAAGCAAAAATTGCCTATTATTTTATAAAGGCATCAGGAGTTATTTTTCTATTGGCCGACATAAAAAAACCCTATTTTGTAACTGACATAAGTCTTGATAAAATAGCTAAGGGTTAGGGTTTCCATTGATATTGTATTGTAGCATTTGCAATGGTATTGAGTTGCAAGGATTACTGGTTGTAATTAGTTTGATTTGTTGGATAATAATATTGGACTCTCTGTTGGTGGATGTATTAGATTTAAGACATACAACTGAGAGGGGGGGTGAATCAGTTGTCCCAAAAATTTCTCTTATTAACCACTTAAATCCTTCAGCATATTAATAAATCAATCATGGAAACATAATGCAACAATTCAAGAGCAAAAACACATTAACACATATGACACCAAGATTTTAACATGGAAAACCTGGTTAAGGGAAAAACCATGGGGTGACTAACCCAAGATTGTATTCTCTATTAAAAGAATACAAAGAACAAAATGGCACATGCTAATTAGGGCTCACTACCCGAGCACACTGCTCACAAGAGGCCCACTGCCTACAAGAGACACACTGTCTACAGAATGATAAATATTACATACTTGAATTGAAGAATAGCATCTTCACCATGCTCGAGTCAGTTCCATTTAAGCTCAATAATTCTGCTCTACCTTTCGCCCTTCTCTCTACCACACTCATCTCCACCAAGATGCATTTGAAATGACGTCACAACTTCTTATTTATACAAGACATTGACTTTGGGATAATCATCCAAGTCGGCATACTTTATAGAGAAAATAGACTAATTACAAAAGACTTCATGCGAATCATCACACTGTCGGCTACACAGATCTGGGACTTCAATCTTCTTTGAGGAACACACCATGCTTTGTAGAACATCTTCAGGATCATCTACAAGATGTGTAACTCATCCGTTCAGCCAAGTTTAGGAAGAACATCATCATCTGAAAGTAATTCTTCAATTACGAGATCAATCTTCAATGCGGACCACCAACATGAACTGGACATAATCTAGAGACCTCCACAAGCTTGCCTGAATCACCAAGAACATCCACACTACTTCTTACTAAAATCATTCTCTCCTTCATCTAGAACCTCAAGAACACAGTCTGTCATCACTGTCATATTGGAATAGATACTTGCGAACCTCCAGACCACAAACCAATTGAGTTGTTAATTCTCATTGACTTCCCAAACACTCCACCAAATTTGTAGAACAAGATATTTCATTTCTAGATCTCACTAGACCTATTTGTGTCACTCTGTCACCTCTAAACATCTGCCAGAACTGGTTTTACTCATATGGCCATAACTTCTTCAAATCTTCATGCGGACCTCTCAAATATTTACTAGATCACCTTTAGATACATATCTACAAACCCTTTGATGCACATCCTCTGATCTTCATCTTATCTAGGATCTTCACTTCACTATCTTCACTGTTCTTCTTTGTTCTTGATAGGACTAATTTTCTCAATATCCTCAGCATACAACTTATCCAATCCTTGTCATCAATGTAACAGGAGTATGTTGACATCAATGACAACACCGGTTAGGCCCATACTTACAACAATCTCCCCCTTTGTCATTGATGGCAACATATGATGTGAAAAATTATTTTAACCATCAAGACAAGAACTTCTCCTCACTGACTGACATAACTCCCCCTATCAACAACAACCATTCACATGTCTTCTCTTCCTTTACTGCTTCCCCTTTGATCAACAACCACTTTTTGTTTTTCACATGTCTTCTCTCCCTCTTTGACATCAATGGAAAAGGGAACATACTTGCATCACTCATAATCATACCAACTGCTCCCCCTGAGTAGCATCTTCCCATCATCAATCCGGACCACAATATATGACTGTGAGATCCACCGAACCGATGCACATCAGTGCACCTTAATTCAGAATTGGAGGGGTAATAACCCCTAACTTCTCCCTGAGATACTCAAAAGAGTCCTTAGGTATAGGTTTAGTAAAAATGTTTGTAATCTGATCCTTGGAGGGCACAAACTCTAATCTGACTTCATTCTTGTTCACTTGTTCTCTCAAAAAGTGAAACTTGATGGATATATGTTTTGTCTTTGAATGCAACACCGGATTTTTTGATATATTAATTACACTTGAATTATCATAGAAGATTGTGATAGGTTCCTCATACTCCACTCTGATGTCCCTTAGCATTTGCTTCATCCACAATACTTGAGTGCAACTACCTATTGTTGCAATATATTTTGCTTCTGCAGTGGATAGAGATATTGCCTCTTGTTTCTTGCTCATCCAAGAAACCAATCTTTTCCCTAAAAAGAATGCTCCACCAATGGTACTCTTCTGGTCATCGACATCTCCTGCCCAATCCACATCCGTATATGCATGAAGAGAGAAATCATGATCTCTAGGATACCATAAATCATACTCAACTGTTCCTTTTAGATATCTAAGAATCCTCTTGATTGCCATGACATGAGATTCTATAGGATTAGCTTGGAATCTAGCAACAAGACCAACAACATTCATAATGTCAGGTCTAGTTTGAGTAAGATACAGTACTCCTCCAATCATTAACCTATACTTTTTCTGATCAGCCTTAGGAGAGTCATCATCTTTGCTCAATTTACATATGGTTGCTATGCGAGTATTCATTGGTTTTGAGTCTTCCATCCCAAATTTCTTCAACAATTCTTTCACATATTTGGTCTATGAAATGAAGATTCCTTTCTTTGTTTGATTGATTTGCAAACCCAAGAAGAAATTCATTTCCCCAAACATGGACATCTCAAATTTATTTTTCATTTGATTTATAAAAGTTTTTCACATACTATCTCTTCCTCCAAAAATGATATCATTAACAAATACTTCAACAATCAAGATATTTTCATGCTTAATTTTGAAGTACAAGTTACTGTCAGCAGTACCTTTGTTGAAACCAATCTTCAAAAGATGCTTATCCAGTCTTTCATACTAGGCTCTTGGGGCTTGCTTGAGTCCATATAGTTCTTTCTTCAACTTGCAGACCATATCACCATGATCAGACAATTGAAATCCATCCGGTTGCTCAATATATACTTCTTCTTCCAAGTCACCATTCAGGAAGGCAGACTTGACATCCATATGATATACTTTGAAGTCCTTGAAGGAAGCAAAGGCAAGAAATAATCTGACTGCTTCAATTCTTGCCACTAGAGAAAAGGTTTCTGCAAAATCAACTCCTTCTACTTGAGAATAACCCTTGCAAACCAATCTGGCTTTGTTTCTGACTACTTTACCATCTTCATTCAGTTTATTCCTAAAGACCTATTTGGTTCCAATCACATTTTTGTTTCTAGGCCTGGGAACAAGATCCCAAGTGTGATTTTTCTCAATTTGCGTCAACTCTTCCTTCTTTGCTTTAGTCCAACTTTCATCATTGCATCCTTCACTCACAGTTTTTGGTTCAAACTTTGAAATCAGATAATACTTTTCTGAGCCTTGAGCAATCTTACTTCTTATTTTAACACCTTTACTTTCATCACCTATGATCTGATCTTCAGAGTGATTCAGTCTTACATACCTAGGAGTTTTGGGAATTTCTTGCACTTCTGTTTCTTGAATGGGTTCATCCAAACTTATCTCTTCTTCCTGATTCTCTAGATTAGTCTGGATCTAAATTTTAGAAAGGGCTTGGACTTCTTGGACCAAAACATCATTCTAATCATCTTCATCATATTCATAAAACCTTGAAGGTTTTTCAATACCTTCATCAACCTTCACATTTGTACTTTCTATAATCTTTCTCAATCTCTTGTTATAACACTGGTATACTTTGCTTTGAGTAGAATAACCCAAGAATATTCCTTCATCATTTCTAGCATCAAATTTACCAAGGTCTTCATCTCTTTTAATATAACATTTTCTACCAAAGACTCTGAAATACTTCACAGTGGGAGTGATGCCAAACCAGAGTTCATAAGGGGTCTTACTAGTTTTGCTTCTAATTTGTACTTGGTTAAGAGTATAGACAACAGTGCTTACAACTTCTCTCCAGTAGATTTGAGGAACATTTGCTTCCATCATCATGGTTCTAGATGCTACCTAGATGGTCTGGTTCTTTCTTTCCACTACTCCATTCTATTGTGGAGCCGTTAGAGTAGACAACTGTCTTTTTATCCCATGTTTCTCATAGAATTCTATGAACTCTCTGGATGTGAATTCTCCACCTCTATCAGACCTGAGACATTTTATGTTTAATCTAGTTTCATTCTCTACCATAGCTTTGAATATTTGAAATTTCTCAAGAGCCTCAGATTTCTCTTTCAGAAAAGTCACCCACATCATCCGGGAGTGGTCATCAATTAATAACATGAAGTATCTATCACCTTGCAAACTCCTGATTCTTGCTGGACCACATACATCAGTATGTACTAAGTCCAAAAATCTGATAGAAGAATGTTCCTTACTTTTGAATGTGACTCTACTCTGCTTACCCAACTGACATTCTTTGGACAAACTATTAGTAGGTTTCACCAATCTTGGAAGATCTCTTACAGCCTGAGTGTTGCTTATCTTGATAATATTATCAAAATTCACATGACACATTCACCTATGCCACAACCAACTCTGATCAATTTGAACAAATAAACAACTTTTACTAGCACCAACCAAGTGGAAGATGTTACCTTTTGTTTGAGTACCAGATGCAATCTCTATTCCAGAACTTTCAAAGATCTTACATTTTCCATTTTTGAATTAGAGATCATAGCCTTTGTCCACCAACTGTCCAACACTGAGAAGATTGTGCTTTAGACCTTTAACATATAGTACATTATTGGTTTTGTTCTTTCCATCAAAAGAAATAGTTCCTCTACCTCTGATTCTGCCAGCAGAATTATCACCAAATTTTACAACTCCTCCTTCATATCTTTCCAAATCTATGAACTTATTTTTGTCACCTGTCATATGGTGGAAGCATCCACTGTCAATGACCCAATCATCCTTTTCTTCAACTTGGGCAGCCAGAGCTCTTTCTATAATTTTATGATTGACAGATTCATAGGGCATTGGATCTTCTTCGTTGATGGCAATAAACACCCAGTCACTTTCGGATTTGTTTCCTATCTCTGATTCATCATATGTTACTTGTTCATCATCATCATCTTCATGAACATAGTAACATTTCTTTTGGAACCTTGGTCTATTTAGATTTGCTCTTGAAAATCTTTCTAAACATCTTGAGGCAAAATGACCAATCTTATTGCAATTGAAACATTTAAAGGGCAATTTTCCTTCATACATACCGAATCCTCTTGGCAATCTTTTTGTAATAAGGGCTTCAATTTGAGCAGCTTTTGCTTCATCTTCTTCTAGATCTTTTCTTGCCTTTTCATACCATGATATTTTCTTTGAGGAGTTCTCTCCTGGATCAAACTTTTGTTTACCTTTTACAGAGGCACTAGCTTTGAATGGAGATTCAGTCTTGGGGGTGTATCTCCAAACTCAGCCAATTCAAATGCAGGTAATTTTCCAACCAATTGATCTCTTGTGATATTTGAGAAAGATCTAAATTCTTCAATAGCAGCAACCATGTATTTGAAGGAGGTAGGGATCTGATAACTTTGGCAACAATCTCATCTTCATCCAAGATTCCACCAGCACAGCTAATGCCATAAACAAGCTCATTTACTTTTGGCATAAATATAGTGATATTTTCATCTTCACTCATCTTCAGGTTTTTGAATTTTCCTTTCAAACTTTGTAGCTTGGCACATTTAACATACTTGTCTGCTTCATGCAGAAGTTCCAGTTTTTCCCAAATCTCATATGCAATTTTTAGATCTATAACATTTGTCAGCTCTGAATCAGATAAGGCACTTAGTAGAGCTTCTTTAGCCTGAAGATTGTTTTCAACATCTCTGATTTCATTTGCAGTTCTCAGACCATTCTGTGGAGGAACATACTTCTTTGAAGCCATGATCCAATATTGCATTCCCATACATTGCAAGTGACATTCCATGCGGCTTTTCCAAAGAGTGTAATTGGTTCCATCAAACCTCAAACTATCCTTTTTGTAGGAAGATATCATGGATCTCCTCAAGCGGTTAAGCTTTTTTGGAGGAACTTAGCTCTGATACCAATTGTTAGATTCAAGACAAACAATTGAGAGGGGGGATGAATCAGTTGTCCCAAAACTTTCTCTTATTAAACACTTAAATCCTTTAGCATAATAATAAATCAATCATGGAAACATAATGCAACAATTCAAGAGAAGAAACACATTAACACATATGACACCAAGATTTTAATGTGGAAAACTTGGTTAAGGGAAAAACCATAGGGTGACTAACCCAAGATTGTATTTTCTATTAAAAGAATAAAAAGAACAAAATGACACATGCCAATTAGGGCTCACTGCCTGAGCATACTGCTCACAAGAGGCCCGCTGCCTACAAGAGACACACTGTCTACAAAATGATAAATATTACATAGTTAAAGTGAAGAATAGGATCTTCACCATGCTTGAGTTAGTTCTATTTAAGCTCAATACTTCTGCTTTGCCTTTTTCTCTTCTCCTCTCTAACACACTCTCATCTCCACCAAGATGCATTTGAAATGACTTCACAACTTCTTATTTATACAAGACATTGACTTTGGGATAATCATCCAAGTCGGCATACTTTACAGAGAAAACAACATAATTACAAAAGACTTCATGTGAATCACCACACTGTCAGCTAATCAGATCTGGGACTTTAATCTTCTATGAGGAACATGCCATGCTTCACAGAACATCTTCAGGATCATCTACAAGATGTGTAACTCATCCGGTCAGCCAAGTTTAGGAAGAACATCATCATCTGGAAGTAATTCTTTAATTACGAGCTCAATCTTCAATGCAGACCACCAACATGAACTGGACATAATCTAGAGACCTCCACAAGCTTGTCTGAATCACCAAGAACATCCACACTACTTCTACTTACTGAAATCATTCTCTCCTTCATCTGGAAACTCAAGAACACAGTCTGTCATCACTGTCATATTGGAATAGATGCTTACAAACCTCCAGACCATGAACCAACTGAGTTGTCAATTCCCATTGACTTCCCAAACACTCCACCAAATCTGTAGAACAAGATATTTCATTTTCAGATCTCACCGGACCTATTTGTGTCACTTTGTCACCTCTGAACATCTGCTAGAACTGGTTTTACTCATATGGCCATAACTTCTTCAAATCTTCATGCAGACCTCTCAAATATTTACTAGATCACCTTTAGATACATATCTACAAACCCTTTGATGTGCATCCTCTGATCTTTATCTTATCTAGGATCTTCACTTCACTATCTTCACTGTTCTTCTTTGTTCTTGATATGACTAATTTTCTCAATATCCTCAGCATACAACTTATCCAATCCTTGTCATCAATGCAATAGGAGTATGTTGACATTAATGACAACACTGGTTAGGTCCATACTTGCAATAGGATGTAGCCCGAGTTTGGGTGAACCACGTTAAAACTTGTCTTTCACTGTTATTATTTCTGTGTATTTTCATTCCTCTATTTAATCTTTATATGCATTTAATTGATATCTTCTACATGCAATTCCTAACAAGTGGTATCAGAGCAGGTTGTGTTCGATTATCATCTATAGGAAGGTCTCACGGTTGAGTGGGAGCAATGGAGGACAAGGGTAAATTGAAGGTAGATATATTCAATGGGCAGAACTATTAGTTATGGAAGATGCAGATGGAGGATTATCTCTATCAGAAGGATTTATGGAGGCCGTTGGAAGGAATAGCCAAGAAACCGGTAGCAATGACTAATGAGGATTGGAATATTTTGGACAGAAAGGCACTAGGAACCATTAGGTTGTGTCTGACACTATCTATGGCATTCAATATAACAAAAGTGAAGACAACAGATGAACTGGCGAAAGATTTAGCTAAATTGTATGAAAAACTGTCAGCCTCAAATAAGGTATTTCTCATGAAGCATTTGTTTAATCTAAAAATAATTGAAGGTGGATCTGTGACAGATCATTTAAATGAGTTTAATATGATTACCAGTCAATTAACTTCTATAAAAGTAAAATTTGATGAAGAGGTGAGGGCTCTCTTGGTTTTATATTCTTTGCCAGAAAGCTAGAATAGATTTGTAATGGATGTAAGTAACTCTGTCTCTGGTTCAGATACTTTGAAATTTGATGATGTTGTTAGGGTTATCCTTAGTGAGGAAATGCGACAGAAAAGATCGGGAGGGTCCACATTAGGTAGTGTTTTGAATCCAGAAAGTAGGGGTAGATCAAAGGAGAGATGAAAAGGTTCTGGAGGTCATGAGAAGTCACAAGGAAAATCAAAGGACAAGACATCCCAATCTAGAGGACAGAAGGATTGGTGGTACTGTGGGAAACTAGGTCATCTAAAGAAACATTGCTAGTCTCAGAAGAATAAAGGAGACAAACAAGAAGGCAATAAGGAGGCAAATGTGGTAAGTAATAAATCTGAAGATGATGCTTTGATTCTTTTCCTATATAATGCTGATGATTCATGGGTTTTAGATTTAGGGGCCTCATTTCATGCTACGCCCCATAGAAGTTATTTTCTTGATTATGTCTAAGGGGATTTTAGGCTGGTTTATTTGGGAGATAGTGAACCTTGTCAGATTGTTGAAAAGGGAAGAATCAAGATTAAGTTGTAGAATGGGAATCATTGGCTACTATAAGAGGTAAGGCATGTTCCAAGGTTGAGTAGGAATTTCAATTTAGTAGGGCAGCTAGCTGATGAAGGTTGCATAGTTACTTTCAGTGATAAAAATTGGAAGGTTTCAAGAGGTGCCTTTATAGTAGAAAAAGGTGTGAAAGTAGGCACCTTATATCTTTGTACAGGTCATATTGTTCCTTCTACTTTAGTTGTTGTAGAGAAAAAATCAAATAGGTTCAGGAATAGTTGATGCGGGTTTGCAGGAAGAGACTGAAACAATTGTTACAGGTTCTGAGACAACACTGTGCCATAATAGACTTGGGCATATGAGTGAAAAAGATATGAAGGTACTTCATTCTAAGAAAGTTTTACTAGGTCTAGAATGTATTAATATGGATTTCTGTGAAAGTTGTGTGTATGGAAAACAAAAGAGAGTTAGTTTTCTCAAGGATGGGAAGCAAAAGAAAGATGAAATGTTGAAGCTTGTGCATACAGATGTATGGGGACTGGCTCAAGTATCTTTCTCAGTGGCTCTCGATATTATTTTACATTCATAGATGATGTAACTAGGAAGGTTTGGATTTATTTTCTTAGGCAGAAATCTGATATATTTGAAACATTTAAGAAATGGAGAAGCTTGGCTGAGAATGAGATGGGTAAAAGATTAAAATGTCTTAGATCTGGTAATGGTGGTGAGTATTGCAACAAAGAATTTGAGGATTATTGTTCCTTTAATGGAATTCGTAGGCAAAAAAGGTTCTAGGGACTCCACAAGAAAATAGAGTGACTGAGCACATGAATAGGACAATAATGGAGCATGCAAGAAGCATGAGATTGCATGCTAGGCTGGCTTCAAACATATGAGAAGAGGCTATCAATACCGCTGTATATTTAATTATTAGAGGTCCTTCAGTTCCTTTGGGCTGTGGTATTTCAGAGGAAGCATGGACAAGTAAGAAGGTGAGTTATTCTTTTCTTAAAACCTTCAGATGTGAAGCATTTGCACATGTAGATTCTAAAAATAGAACCAAGCTGGATGCAAAATCAAAAAAGTGTATCTTCGTTGGATATGGCATTGATGAATTTGGTTATAGGCTTTGGGATGTTGAAAATCTAAAAATTGTGAGAAGTAGGGATGTTGTATTCAATGAGAAGGTGTTGTACAAAGTGTTGGCAAGAGACACTGCTAGGCATGATAGGTGTTGTCATTTATGGTAGCTAAGATCATCCCAATCATCCACATAATACAATTTGTTCACATCGGAAGTCAGAATCAGAATTTGTCTAAGTTTGGGTAGTCAGGAACAGCACAGGTGATAGGGTCCGGTATCCTGGTCCGGATCTATCCAGTGGAAAGGCAGGGTCCGGTATCCTGGTCCGGATCTATCCAGTGGAAAGGCATGGTTTGATATAGATTTGAGGTAGTTGTAAGCATTGTCAAGACACTTTAAATCCAGAGTTTTGTCCTCTGAAAATGAAGGACTAAAAATATATTAGCTTCTGAGTATCAGGTTTTAGTTTGACAGAACAAACAAAAGAAGAACAAGTTGACCTTGTGAATGATCTTAATTTCGAATGTATAGAAGTTGTTTATTGGGCAATTAATGATGATAAGTAATGATAGCCAACATGATTGATGATTTACAAGTGCAAGTTTTGATCCACATCTCATATTATGTATGGACATAACTGATAGAGCAAGGTACTCTACAAAGATCTAAATGTTCTTGAAGCTGACTAGTAAAATGATTGTAGATCATGTTGCAGATATATATATCTGATGGAATTGGATGATTTTGGTATGTGTGTGTTGCAACTATGGAGTAATTGTGAAAAGAAGTAGAGATCAAAGTTTAGATGCTCGCAGAGTAGTAAGAGGAGGAGAGTAAGGATGAAGTGTATCAAGTCAGTTTTCTATACTTAACTAGAACCGAACTCCAGCATTGATAGATGCCAAATATCAGTTCAAATTTATTGTAACTCTTCTTTCTTATAGGTAGTGAGCCTTCTTTTGAGAAGTGAGCTCTAGGCAATGAGCCTAAATACATGTGCATTCCCCATTGTAATACTTTTAATAGAGTATAATCTTTATGGGTTAACCCCCACCGTAGTTTTTCCCTTAACTGGGTTTCCACGTCAAAAATCTTGGTCTCAAGTCTATTAATTATGTTTCTTCTCATGTGTTATTGATTAATGTTGAAATGTTTACATCATTGATTTGATTATAAGTTGTAAAGGAAGATTAAGAGAAAGAAATTGTTAAATTGTGTGACAACTAATTCAACCCCCCCTCTTAGTTGTCTAGACCTAATTCAATAATTGGTATCAGAGCGAGGTTCCTTAAAAGAAGCTTAACATCTTGAGGAAAGATATTGGAAGGAGTTTTCAATGGGTTCACTCAAAGATCAACTTCAGCTAGCTCTAAAAGATCTTGATCAATCCAAAGCAAAAATATCTAATCTGAAAGATGAAATCAAGGATGCTGATGATACCATTGAAATGTTAAAAGATAAATTAAAGAAGTCTATGGGAAGGAATAAGGAGCTACTTCTACATTTATCCAATTTAACTAAAGAAAATGGCATGAATGAAGCCTTGGAAGAAAAGACAAAGGAGTGTGAGAAGTTGTCAAACGAACTTGCTATTCTAAAAGTTGAGATGGAATCTGGGGCAATGAGGTTTACCAAAGAAATTGAGAAAATGAAGAAGACTGAAGAAGATTTGAATCAAGAGGAAGGATGTTGATTTTTTGCTTTGCATGTCGAGCTAGGGCTTTCGTGCCCTAGCCTGATCCTCTGGTTTCTTCTTGGTCTTGCGAAGGGTGGGGAGTGCATGTGTTTTGGGGAGGTTTGGGGTTGTGTTTTTTATCAGTGCAAAGTTTTTTTAGCGGCATCGGTGTCTCTTTCTCCCTGAGCATGCGGGGGTTTTGTGCCTGGTTGGTTTGGGTCTGCAGTTCAAAGGTAGTGCTAGGGGGTGGATCGGTTAAACCCTAGTGGTGGTTTTTTTTTCTTGGGGGCCTGCTTGCTCACCTTAGATCTTGTTTAGTTTTAATGCCAATCGGGGAGTCTTCAGGGGCTAGTCCCAAGATGGATTTTCGCTCAGCAGCAGTTGGTGCAAATTCTCCTTTGCACGCTTCGAAGGTTTTTAATAATAACTTGTTCTCACCAGATCCAGGGTTGGTTGGTTCGGGTTTGTCTGGTGGTACTCAGATTACAAAGATCAATGGATGTCTTGAATGTTGTGAGGAGAGGCCAAAATTGGTTATCCCGCTGGAGATGATTGCGGAAGATATTGATTATTATTCGAAGCATGCATTGCTGTGCAAGTTTATGGGGATGCGGGTTTCTTTACAATTTCTTGAATCATGGGCCCAACGGACTTGGATGCCAGAGGGAGAAATGGAGGTTATGCTTTTAGCAAATAACTTTTTCATGGTTTCATTCAATTGCTTGGCAGATCGCAATAAGACCTTTGAAGGAGTCCCCTATTTTCATAATCAGATTGGGTTATTCATTAAACCTTGGCATGCAGGATTCAATCCTGCTGAAGAGCTTCCGAACCGGGTTCCAGTGTGGGTTCGGCTTCCAAGGTTTCGTGTGGAATGTTGGCAGGATGATGTTTTACACTTGTTAGCTTCAATGCTAGGAAAACCAGTTGGTGCTTCACAGCAGACTCAAGTTAAAAAGGTGATGAGTTTTGCTCGTATATGTGTTGAGATTGATTTAAGTAAACCCTTGCCAGATTCGGTGGATATGTGTGCGGGTCCTTACTCTTGGGTGCAGCAGTTGGACTATGAGACTCTTCCTTTTCGGTGCCGTCTCTGTCATGAATATGGACATTTACAGAGGAGATGCCCTAAGGCTAGGCCTGTGGACTCCCAGCCTTCGTAGCCTCCCCGCAATCCCCCTAGAGTTGAAAAGGGGAAGGAACCCATTCCTGGTGATGTAGATGGGGCTGATGGTTTCGTTCCTGTCAAGGCTCGAAATAGGAATTGAGGTCAAAAGAGGCCTTTGAAGGAAAGGCAGGATGAAGATTCCTTCAACAGATTTGAAGTTTTAGATGATTTCAGCCAACAGGAAGTGAATCCAGGCTTGGTGAATATGGATCAAGGTACTTCAGGTATAGGACAGGAGGGCCTTCTTTCTAAAGCTACTCAGGTTTTGCAGGATAATAGGGCTTTGCAAATGGACACAAACGTTCAAATGGAAGTCCAGGTGGAATCGGTTCCTATTATAGTAGGGAAGAAGGGTGGTGAGGATGGATCTCCTCTTGTTTCAAATGTAGGTACTGAGGGGGTGAAGATTAATAAGTCTTCTTCTTCTCATTTGGGTCTTCATCAAAAGGATCCAAAAAAAGGGGCTGGGGAGAAGTCTTCCAAGCTTGGTAGAAAAAAAGATTTGGATAAGATTAAATTAACAGGGGAAACTTTGGTAGAGTCAGGGTCTGTTAAGACTCTGGATTCTCATTTTTTGAGCCCCTTGAAATGATTGTTCTATCCTGGAATGTAAGGGGCTTGAATAGTGGCCCTCGACAAAAAGATGTTCGTGATTTGGTTAGAAGTCAATCTCTTGATGTTCTTTTCCTACAGGAGACTAAGTTATCAGTGGAGTGTATGTTTGGTTTAGTGCCTAAGTTGTGGGGGAGTGGAGAGTGCCAATGTATTGGTGCTCAAGGGTCTGCTAGAGGAGTGACTTGTTTATGGAATCCTCGGAAGATCCGCCCTCTTTGGTGGTTGTCCTTTCAGTCTTCTATCTCTATGATTGCTTCTTGTTTTGAGACAGGGGAGTCTGTTCTCTTCTCCAATATCTATGCACCTACTGAACTTCAGGGTAAACAACTGTTGTGGTCCCATATCCGGTTTGTCCGAAGCATGGTTCCTTTCCATTCGTGGATTATGGCTGGAGACTTCAATGCTATTTCTGAGTTGGCTGAGAAGAGGGGTGGTATTGCGAGGCTTGAGCCTTCTGCACTGCTACTTCAGGATAACATTTCAGCTTTAAATCTGGTGGATATCAAGCCCATTAATGGCCAGTTTACTTGGAATAATCGAAGGATTGGGAATAACTGCATTGTGGAACGACTTGACCGCTTTCTAGTTTCTTGCTACTGGGTTGGTGGGTTGTGGTCTTCTAGCTCTAAAATTTTGGATTGGAGGGGATCAGATCATTGGCCTATCAAGCTGGCTATTTCTTCAACTCGTGTGCCTCGGTCTCCTTCTTTCAAGTTCCAGCTTATGTGGTTGCATGACTCCTCTCTCCATGACTATATTGTTGAGTGGTGGAGGCATGGTAGACCTGCTTATGGTACAGCAATGTATACTTTTGCTAAGTTACTTCAATTTGTCAAGTATCAGCTTAAACGTTGGAATCGACAATGCTTTGGAAACATTTTCCATGCTAAGACTGCTGCCCAGGCTGAGTTGGATGGTAGTATGAGGTTGATCAGGGAGGATGGAGTGACTGAGGACCTGCTTCGAGAAGAGACTAGGGCTTTGAAAGCATTGGAAGAGTGTGAGCTACGAGAGGAAGTTTTTTGGAAACAAAAGGCTCGGATTGAGAGGCTTCAGGAAGGGGATAAAAATACCACTTTTTTCTTCAACTCGGTGAAAGCTAGGAGACATGGCAATTCTATTTCTACTCTGGTGAATGATAGGGGGAAACTCTATCTTCTTTGCAGGAAATCACATGTGAAGCTATGCAATATTTTGCTTCTTTATTTAGGGAGGACTCGCAAGGGGGTTCTGATGAGGAAGCTCAGGTCCTTTCTTGTATCCCTTCTTTGGTTTCTAGGGAGATGAATGAGCATCTTATGAGTGATATTTCGATTGAGGAGCTAGAGGGGATCGTGTTTCAAATGAAGAGGGGGAAAGCTCCTGGCCCTGATGGTTTCCCGATTGAGTTCTTTCAACAATTCTAGGAGATTATCAAGTTGGACTTGTTGGCAGTGGTTCAGGAGTCTCATAAGAATAAACAGATGTTACAGGCTTTGAATTCTACCTTCCTTGCTCTCATCCCAAAGTGTGATGGGGTGGATAGGTTAAGTCAATTTCGTCCTATCTCTCTTTGCAATGTGAGTTATAAAATTATCTCTAAATTGATTGTTGATAGGTTGAAAAAGTGGCTTAAAGTGCTGATTTCTGAGGAACAGAGTGGTTTTGTGGCGGGACGTCAGATTCTGGATGGGGTTGTTATTGCAACTGAAACCATTCACTCTATGGCTAATTCCAAAGATAAGGCAATGTTCATCAAGCTTGATATGGCTAAGGCTTATGACCGTGTTCGATGGTCCTTCCTTCGGAAGGTTCTTGGTGCTTTTGGTTTTGGGGATGCATGGATTTATTGGGTTATGAGTTGTGTTACTTCAGTCTCCTTCTCAGTGTTAGTAAATGGTGAGCACTCTGAGCTTTTTGGCACCTCTCGGGGTTTGCGGCAGGGTGACCCCCTCTCTCCTTACTTGTTTCTTCTTCTTGTTGAGGGTCTGGGATGCTTGATAAGAAGGAATGTGGAGTTAGGTTTCATTCAGGGCTGGGGGTGGGGAGGTGGTTTGCCTCCACAATCTCACTTGCAGTTTGTTGATGACACTGCTTTGATGGGTATGGCTACAATTAGGGAAGCTTTGAATTTGCGCAAGGTGTTGGATGTTTATCTTCTAGCTTCAGGCCAATTGATCAATGAAGATAAGTCTTCCATCTTTTTCTTCAATACTCCAGGTTCCATTCAGAGGTGAATTGCTCATATCTTGAGATTTCAGACTGGGGTTCTCCCTTTGACCTATCTTGGTATTCCCATCTCTATTAGACGACTTCCCAAGGAGTCTTGGCAGAATATTCTGGATAAATTTCGTGTGAAAGTTAATCATTGGACCCATCGCTGGTTGTCCTTTGCGGGTCGTGTTCAGTTGCTCAAGTCTGTGGTGCAGGCCCTCCCCATTTATAGATGTATGATTCAGGTGGCCCCTTTGGGTTTTGTTAGGGAATTGGATTCCTTAGCAAGATAGTTTTTATGGGCTGGTAGCTTATTGTCCTCTAAATGGAGCCTTGTTAGATGGGACATTGTTTGTAGCCCGAAGCAGTTTGGCGGCCTCGAGTTAAGGCAGTCGTCATTGTCAGGGATGGTGTTGGCTGCTAAATTGTATTGGCGGTGGTGTGTGGAGCAGGATGGGATCTGGGCCAGGATATTAACTCAGAAATACTTCCCAGGGATCCCTCAAATTGATATTCCTCAGTATCCACTGGTGGGGAAAGGGTCGGTGATTTGGAGTACGCTCAAGAAAGGGGCTACTCTGGTCAAGGATGGTTTATTTTGGATTTGTAAGAGATGGACAAAAGCTCATTTTTGGTCTGATTCTTGGGATGGTTTTCCTCCCATTGTTTCTCAGTTTCCTAATTTGGTGACACTGTGCCAGAGGTTCTGTGAAGTTGGTTGGTCAAGGGTGAGTGACTTCAAGTCCTTTTCTTCTCATGGGTAGTTGGTGGTGGCAAGATGGAAGAATCCTGATGAGTGGCCTGTTGTTGGTATGGAGGAGGAGTGTGCTGAGCTTCATAGTATCCTTTCACATAGACGTTGTAGCTTCCTCCAGGAAGGGGATGTTCTTTCTTGGTCTCCTAATTCTAAGGGTGTCTATACTGTTGCTTCTGGATATCAGGTGTTGTTATCTAACCAGCTGGAGGGGATGGAGGTTCACTGGTGGAAGAAAGTGTGGAATAAGCTTTCTTGGCCGAAGTGTAACTGCTTTATTTGGACTTTGGCTTGGAATAGGTGCTTGACTTGGGATAATATTCAGAAGCGGGGTTTTCAAGGTCCTTCTATGTGTGTTATGTGTGGATGTGGAGAGGAGGACTCCTCTCACTTGTTTTTCCGTTGTCCCTTGACTTTGCAGCTTTGGCATTTTTGGTGGGACGTTTGGAAAAGCCCCTGTGTTCATGCTTCATCCCTGGTGGATTTTTGGAGTAGTCTGGGTAGACCTCCTTCTATGGCCTCTTTCTTGCAAGATGTGTGGTTTGCTGGGCCTTCCTTCATACTATGGCAGATTTGGTTGGAACGGAATCGCAGAATATTTCGAGGTGAGAAGTTGTTGATTCAACAAGTTTGGCACAAAATTATGAGTATGATTCGGGAGACGGTGGAATCTAAGTGTGATGTGGTGTTCCCTTTGGAGAAAGAAGATGCAGAGTTGGTGGATAGATTGGGTATTCAGGGGTTGTCTCCAGCTTCTACTTGTGTCATGAAAGGAAGGCGAGTGAAAAAGAAAGTGCAAAGGGTGGGAAGATGGCTTCCCCCTCCGTCTGGCATTCTGAAGCTCAATACTGATGGTTCTTCAAGGGGCAATCCTGGGCCTGCTGGGATTGGTGGGACTGGCAGGGATTTTTCGAGATCGGTGGTTTTTCTCTACTCTGTTCATGAAGGATGGCAAACTATCAACCTTATGGAAGGTTTGGTGATCCTCTATGCTTTGGAGAGGGCTATGCTTTGGGATGGTGCAAGGTTATCTATGAGTCTGATTCACAGGTTTTGATTAATTTGCTGAATACACAGAAGGTTTCTGATGTTAGTTGGCAGTTGGCTATGATGGTGCAACAAATTCTACAGATAAGTTCTTTGATGGAGATGGTGTATTTTGTCCATATTCCAAGGGAGTGGAATAGGGCAGCAGATTGTTTGGCTAAGTGGGCTTCTGAGCATTTAGATGGTTGGAAGGTTGATGAATGGGAGCAGGTTCCTCATGAGCTCTGATATGTCTTGGAGAAGATTCTTGCTGAGGATGGGAATGGTATTGGTGAAGGATGATGTTGTTTCATGCTTTGTATGGCTGTTTCTTATGGATTACTAGGGCCTTGGCCCTTTGATGCTTTGTAATGTTCTTTTCTGAATTTCAATAAAGTTTTTACCCCTTTTATTTATTTTTTTTTTTAAAAAAAGAAGATTTGAATCAAACTCTAAAAGAAAGAACTGATGAATGCTACAGATTGGATAGTATAGCTAGTCATCTAAAGTCTGATCTACAAGAAAGCAAAGATAATGAAAGAGATCTTGAAAGACCAATTGTCATTCTCAAACACAATCTAGAAGTTGCAAATGAATAGAAGGAGAAGTTTAAGATAAGTTCAGCTAAACTTGAAGCAATACTTGAGGGTCAGAAAAAGGCTGATGACAAGCATGGTCTTGGATATGAGAGAGGTGAAAGCTCTGGATCTGAACAAAGAAACTTTCAACCAAGGAATGGGAAAAATAGACCTAGAGGACCTCCGTTAAGATAACCTAATGCTCAAAGGTATCCATCTTTCAATGGAAATTATTTCAAGTGCAATAAATTTGGTCATAAAGCCACTTAATGCAGAAGTAGAGTAAATCAAAATAATCCATCCTTCTCTGGACAATGCTTCAATTGTAAGAGGTATGGTCATAAATCCAATGAATGTAGAAGTATGATAATGAATAACTCATCAAATAGAGGAAATAGGAATTCCTTCAATGGCAAATGCTTTGCATGCAATAGATTTGGACATATGGCTAATCAGTGTAGATCAAGAGGAAATCAATCAAATGGGCAAAGTCCAGTAAACATAAAACTAGATGAGCAGAGATAAGACAAAGGCAAAATAAAAATTGAAGAGAATGAGATCTAGAATGAAACAAGTGAGACATGGGTCAAGAAAGAAATTGTGAACCATAGTGATGGGTCCGCACCAGAATTTGGTGCAGATAATTCCTTAGGGAATTAAATTAGGAGCTCTAGCTCAAGGGGAGCTGTAATAAAAATCAAAATCCCCCAGCCAGTAAGTAAGTGCCTGAATCTGGCATAGTGAGAAAAGAGATCTTGGATTGTTTCAGATCATTTGGAAGGATTTCCTGAAGAAAAAAGGTGGATATGGCAAATTGCAGAATAATTCATGAGAAATTATTCAACAAACAGAGTAACTGGATGGACTAGGACAGAGCATTTATTACAAAGACAAATTAAGCATTGTGGAGCATAAAAGGGTAATTCATTCCCCAGATAGATCACTTTGCATCAGAAGAAAGCAAGAAGTGGAGTGAATGAGCTCTAAGTTGAGAATTCTCAAGAATTGAAGCGCAAAGAGGATCCTCAAGCAAAACCCTAACCTGTGAAACAAGGTATTTCTATTTTCTATGAAACCTCTTGAATTCTAAATCTCTGCAAATGGCTACACCTTTAGTTGTTGATGTCACTGAAAGGCCCCATCCTAAATTTAAGAAGCATCCTTACAAATCTGTTGAAGTCGAACCACTGGGTGCTTTTTTGGGTGTTCCATATGGGGTTTTACATGTTGAAGATATTAGGGCATACATCCACTATAGCATGGATGCATTTGGAAACCTGAAACTCTTGGATTTTCTCAACAACTACTTAACAGATGATAGCCATAAATTGAAACTAGAATACAAAGCCCTAGAAAGAAAACACTTTCTGCAAGTCATTAGGTTTCTGATATTTGATGAAAATGAATGGGTTTGATATGTCTTAAGCCAAATACATAATGAGTTCATGTGGCTATTGAAACCATTTAAGATTACAAAAGATGATATCAAGACTATAATTGGGTTAAATTCCTTCGACGGATTAACCATGTTGAAAGCTGTGTAAAACTAGACAGTGACTGAGGCTACAAGTGCCAAGTTTGACAAAAGGGCAATGACCATCAATGATATCATAGAACCTGATGTTAAATTTGCTTCCATGGTGATTGGGTACAAGATTTACCATTCCAGCAGGGAAAATTCTGTCTCCAGAACTATAATATATGCATCTTATCAAATAGTAAAGGAGAATGCTGATTATGATCTTTGTCAACTACTACAGAATCAGTTGATTGAGAATCTAAGCAAAATAAAGAAAGATAGGAAAAATACCTTCAAATATGGTTCCTTGATTATATGTTTGTTCTTCTATTTTATGAATGAAGTACCTGGAATTCAAGGTGTGCATTGGACAACTGACAGGCCGGTAGCATGGCAAATAAGAGATCACCTTCTCAGTCTTGGTGACTCCCAAGCCCAAAAGACTACCATTTGGGGCTACTTCAAAAACTTCCAAAGTTTAATGCAAGCAAGGGAGAGAATCCCTAAAACAATTGTGGAGAAGTAGGAAAATGACATATGTTTCATGGTTGACACAGATCAGTGCTTGATGGAAGCTATAGAACCAAGGACAGTTTGGATAATGCCTATTGGTTATAAGGTGGATGAAAGAGTTTTGGATATGTATGCTCAGCATCTTCTGAGCACACCTAAAGATACCTATGTGGAAAGGTTTGGAACTTCTAAGTATGCTGAGAGCATTGGCCTAACCAAGGAAGCAGTGAAACAAAACAGAGAAAGAATTGAGAAGGCTGAAAAAGAAAAATAGGACAGGAAACAAGAAGATGCTCCAGTGGAACCATCCTTCACTTCAAGGACTACTAGAAGCTCTACTGCTGCTTCTATTCCTCCTAAAACTACAAAACCAGTAGTCAGACCATCCAGTGAAGCAAGTAAGGGAAAGAAAACAAAAGCCATAAGAACAAGTGTGGGCACAAAAGATGATGAGGAGATAGAGACAAATGAAGAAGTCAAAGAAATAAAATCCAAGAAAGCCAGAACTTTGAAGACTTCTGAAGACCAGCCTTCTGGAAGCATTAAGACTGGTAAAAAGCAAGTAAATGGTAAGGTTGCTATGACTATTGATGAAATTGTAAAAACAATCACTGTTCATGGAAACTTAAAGCCTATCAGAGTTTACTATGATAATTTTGATCAAGTAAATAAGAAAATTTTGGAAGATGTCATTATCATATATTTGAACAAATTCAATAGAGCCCTATTGGAAATTTTACAAGAACTTCCTAAAGGTTTAAGGAAGGTACTGGAAATGAGGAAAGAAACAGCCAAGGCTAAAGATCTAGAACTCAGAGAGTATGTCCTTTCTATTTTGTGTCCTATAATGACTAGAAGAGAAGTAGATAAAATCCTTAGAGAAGTTAAAGAAAAATTTAGAAGCAAGGTTTGGATGAACAAGCTAATGCTTGGTAAAACTAAGGAAATTGCAAAAGAAACAGAGGAAATTTTGAGAAAGGCCCTAGACAAGGATAAATATTATATTATTTCAGAGAAACAAGTTGAAGAAGACAATTCTCTAGTTCCAGAACTGGAAGCTCTAGAAGAAGAGATTAACAAGGGAATTGATGACCAAGGTGTTAATTTAGATCCTCCGGAGTTAATCTATGAAGAAACTAATGTTGGATTTGATTCATCAAATCTGAATGTTGGAGAAGTTCAAGAAAGGAACATCATTAAGAAGCAATCTAAGTTTGGTGAAGCCTCTATTCCTGAAGAGGAACAAGTTAGTCAGGAGAACATAGAAATGACAGACAAAATAATTTATGCAAAAGAAACTCTTCCACCTGATCTTTCTAGAAAAGAAGAGGATATTGCTACTATATAGACCCCTCTAGATCAAGTAGTGAGTACTGAAGACAGAGAAAAGATTTCACCTGCAAGTGATACAAGAAATGATAAAGTAGAGGAAGAGAAGGAAGAAAACCAAGAAGACAAAGCAAAAGAAGATGGTGCAAATGTTGAAGCACCTAAAATAGATGCTAAAAAAATTGATGAACAAATGGATGATTCAGAAAATGTTGCTAGAGACACTACAGATGCAATGAAAAGTCTTCTTGAAAAAGAGATGATTGAGCTTGATGAGCTTAAACTACTCCAAAGTCTAACCAATCCAGATGCTCTCTCTCCCATTAAATTGATGAAAATAGCATCATTCACCCAAGTAAAGGCTAGAGAAAAGTTGTTAAAGTCCCACATGGAGGATAATGAGCTACTAGGGATTGCAACTGGGATTTTGGAGAAGTTAATGCCTTCCTACCATAAGAGTCCATTTCATTCCCCCTCCGGACATCTGAAAAATCTTGTAAGTTCTATAAATACTCATTTTGAATCCTTTGAAAAATTTGCAGAGGCAAAGGTCTAGAAAGAGTTTCTAGATAAGAAATTTAGTGAAGTACAGAATCTAATAGGAAATGATAGGATGATACTCAGAATTAGCATAAGGAGTATTCAGAATGCTTTAAATGATGGAAGAGATATGTACAAATTATGTCTATCATGGCCCAAAATTAGTGAGGATATTGAGAAGAAGTTAAAGGAGCAAGAACATAAATTGTCAAATCTTTCTCAAATTTTTGATCCTCTAATAGTTTTGCCTATAAGTCAGGAATGTCAAGTAATTAGCTTGACAGATGAGATAAAGAGGCTCAGTAAAGAAAAAAGTAAACATTATGAAGAGAATGTGTGAGCTGCGACAATTGATTTCCCCCAAGTTAGAAACCATGTTTAATGCCTTATCAGAAACTCAGACTACACTTCAGACAAGTAATCCTTCACATCTGACAAAGGCAGAAGCATATGCATTTTTGTTGAGTGGACACACCTCAATTTTGGATGGAATAAAGGGAACTTGGGCCTTTGAACTTGTGCAATTAAAAAATAGTTTTACAGATATTCTGAAGTTCATGTGAATAGAACTTACTGATTAGTTGTACATATGCAGTCCTATATACAAATTTTTGGATAATTTTGTCTTGCAGACCCCACCCTTTGCCATTGATGTCAAAGGGGGAGTGAAGATCAGTGAAAAATGAGGAATCCAGCTAAGGGGGAGTACTAGAAAGTAGTCTGAACAACAATATGAAGCACAAGCAAAGGGGGAGCTACTTTTGACACTTAGT
Organism: Cunninghamia lanceolata; assembly: GCA_027924645.1. Taxonomy (NCBI): domain Eukaryota; kingdom Viridiplantae; phylum Streptophyta; class Pinopsida; order Cupressales; family Cupressaceae; genus Cunninghamia; species Cunninghamia lanceolata. The sequence goes on from BSBN01000609.1 coordinate 6,118,741, forward strand.
CATTTTTCACTAAGTGTTGCCATCAATGCCAAAGGTAGAGATTGTTGGAAAGAGACACTACTAGGCATGATAGGTGTTGTCATTGATGGCAACTGAGATCATCCCAATCATCCACATAACACAATTTGTTCACACCGGAAGTCAGAATCAAAATTTGTCTAAGTCTGGGCAGACAGGAAAAGAGCAGGTGACAGGGTTTGGTATCCTAGTCTAGATCTATCCGGTGGAAAGGCATGGTTTTCTGTGGATCTAAGGTAGTTGTAAGCATTGTCAAGACACTCTAAATCCAGATTTTTGTCCTCCGAAGATGAAGGACTCAAAATATATTAGCTTCTAAGTATCGAGTTTCAATTTGACAGAACACACAAAAGAAGAATAGGTCGACCTTGTGAATAATTCTTGATGTATAGAAGTTGTTTATTGGGCAATTGGTGATGATAAGTAATGATATCTAACATGATTGATGATTTACAAGTGCAATTTTGATCTGCATCTCATATAATGTTTGGATCTAGCTAATAGAGTAGAGTACTCTACAAAGTTCTAAATGTTCTTGAAGCCGACTGGTAAAATGATTGTAGATCATGTTGCAGATATATATACCTAATGGAATTGAATGATTTTGGTGTGAGTATGTTGCAACTATGGAGTAATTGTGAAAAGAAGCAGAGATCAACATTTAAATGCTAGCAGAGCAGTAAGAGGAGGAGAGTAAGGATGAAGTGTATCAAGTTAGTTTTCTATGGTTAATTGGAACTAAACTCCAGCATTGATAGATGCCAAATATCAGTTCAAATTTATTGTAACTCTTCTTTCTTATAGGTAATGAGCCTTCTTTTGACAAGTGAGCTTTGGGTAGTGAGCCCGAATGCATGTGCATTCCCCATTGTAATACTTTTAATAGAGTATAATCTTTGTGGGTTAAGCCCCAGTGTGGTTTTTCCCTTAACAGGGTTTCCACATCAAAAATCTTGGTGTCAAGTATATTATTTATGTTTCTTCTCATGTGTTAATGATTAATGCTGAAATGTTTACATCATTGATTTGATTATAAGTTGTAAAGGAAGATTAAGAGAAAGAAATTTTTAAATTGTGTGACAACTGATTCACCCCCCCTCTCAATTGTCCATACCTAATTCAACACAAAGATCAGTTACAGCAGCATGAGAAGAGAGAAAAAGATTATGTGGTGCTGGATGATACTCCAGATAGTGATGTTCCTATGGTTCCTCATGCTCCGCATCAGCAACTAGAAATACCACAAACTCCAGTGAAAGTTAGACGGTCAACAAGGCTAAGTAGACCTCCTGAAAGGTTTTCTCCCTCTTTGTATTCTATTTTTTTAATAGATGCTGGTGAAGCGGAAGGGTATGATGAAGCTATGCAGGTGGATAGAAAGGTTCAGTGGGAGCTTGCAATGAAAGAAGAAATGGATTCCTTGCTAAAAAATTAGACTTGGGAATTATCTAAGTTGCTTGCAAGTAAAAAGGCTTTACCAAACAAATGGGTTTATAGGCTAAAAGAGGAAGATGGAGGTAAGAAAATATTTAAAGCCAGGTTAGTTGTAAAAGGATTTGCACTAGAAAAAAAGGCATTGATTTTGATGAGATTTTTTCTCAAGTTGTTAAGATGACTTCTATTTGTACTGTTTTAAGTATTGTGGCTGCTAAAGATTTGCATTTGGAACTGCTAGATGTGAAAACTACCTTTCTCCATGGTGATTTAGAGGAGGAGATATATATGGAATAGCCCCAAGGATTTGAGGTCAAAGGTAAGGAGAAACTAGTGTACAGATTGAAGAAGAGCTTATATGGCTTGAAACAAGCACCTCAGCAATGGTACTTGAAATTTGATAGTTTTATGGCTGAGCAAGGCTACAGCCGGTGTAATTCTGACCATTGTGTTTATTTTAAGAGGTTGGATAATGACAGCTACATTATTTTATATCTATATGTTGATGACATGCTTGTAGTAGGGTCTAACATGGATCACATGAGAGAGTTAAAATAACAATTAGCATAGTCATTTGCTATGAAAGATTTGGGGGCAGCAAAACAAATCCTTGGTATGAAAATTTGTAGAGATAGGAAGAACAAAAAAATGACTCTATCTTAGGTTGATTATGTTGAAAAGGTGTTGTAGAGATTCCATATGGAGAATGCAAAAGTTGTCAGCACACCTTTGCCTAGTCATTTGAAATTGACTAAGGAGATGTGTCCAAAGACACAAAAGGAGGAAGACAAAATATCCAAGGTACTATATGCTTCAGCTGTTGGAAGTTTAATGTACGCCATGGTATGCACGAGACCAAATATTGTACATGTTGTAGGAGTTGTAAGCAAGTTTATGAGTAATCCTGGATTGGAGCATTGGAATATGGTAAAAGGGATTCTCAGATATTTGATAGGTATATCCAATAAACACTTATGTTTTGGGGACTCTAATACTAATTTAGCAGGTTATGTAGACTTAGATTTGGCAGGGGATATTGATATCAGGTGAAGTACTACAGGTTATGTCTTTATTGTAGGTGGAGTAGTAGTGAGTTTAATCTCACGGTTGCAAAAGGTGGTTGCTTTATCCACCATGGAGGCAGAGTGTGGAGCTTCAATAGAGGCAAGCAAGGAGATGATATGGCTACAATCTTTCATGGAAGAATTGGGTAAATAACAGGCTAATAGTTATTTGTTTAAGGATAACCAAAGTGCCATACATCTTGCAAAGAATTTTGCCTTGCATTCAAAGACTAAACACATATAGTTGAGGTATCACTTCATTCAATCGGTGTTGGATGATGGAAAAGATATATACAGATGATAATCCAATAGATATGTTTATGAAGGCAGTGACAAGGGAGAAGCTAAGCTCCTCTTCAACTTTAGTTGTTCTTCAAGACTAAAAACAATAAAATTAGAACAATAGGGTCCAGAGTTCTTATTTCCAGTAGGAGCTATAGGGTCAGTGGTGTTATGATCAGTCTCCAAGTGGGAGATTATTTTTGTATGGAGCCTAATCAGACTCGGAGCTTAAATTTTCCCCACTTTTATTGGTGCAGTTTCCCCCCAAATTATTTAATAGGGGAGTGTAGGGGGGGCAAATCCCCTCCTGCGGGGAAGCAAAAATTTCCTATTATTTTATAAAGGTGTTGGGAGTTATTTTACTATTGGCCGACATAAAAAACCCTATTTTGTAACCGACATAAGTCTTAATAAAATGACTAAGGGTTAGGGTTTCCATTGATATTGTATTGTAGCATTTGCAGTGGTATTGAGTTGCAAGGATTGCTAGTTATAATAAGTTTGATTTGTTGGATAATAATATTGGACTCTCTATTGGTGGATGTAGCCCAAGTTTGGGTGAACCACGTTAAAAATTGTCTCTCGCTGTTATTATTTCTATGTATTTTCATTCCTCTATTTAATCTTTATTTGTATTTAATTGATATCTTCTGCATGTAATTCCTAACATATCAATGGACTGAGATTGAACATTCAAGAAGAACTGAGTTTGGTAAGAATGATAACATTGGAAGAAGCATATTAGTTCACCCTAAAAGTTGAAGAAAAGTTAAACAAGAGGCATGATCAGAGACAAAGAGGTAGAGGAGGTAGATTTCAAAAAGGTAGAACATTTTTTGGAGGATAGAGATCATATGTAGACTAGAACAGACAAGAGCACATTTAAGAAGGAGGACAGAGATAACAATGCATACCGGAGAGATGACAAAACTTTCCAACATAGAGGAAACACTAGCCCATACCAGAGTGAAGGATATAGAAGAGAAGGAAGAGGACCTAATAGGGGAACATTCAGAGGAACTCATTTTAAATATGGAGGTGAAGGACATAGAGCATTTGAATGTAATCAAGGGAGTATAAGAAAAAGGACAGAGAACAATGGAAGAGCAGCCTATGTAGAAGAACTTGTTGGATCACCTAGTTCAATTGGGAAACCTAAGAAAGGAGAATCACTTGTTATGAGGAGAGCACTATTTCAAGTAGAGACAAATGAGGAACCACCACAGAGGAAAATTTTGTTCACAACTATATGCAAATTAGGAGGTAAATGTTGCAAAGTTGTAAATGATAGTGGTAGTTTAGATAATTTGGTTTCAGAGGAGATGGTGACTAAGCTGAAGTTGGAAAGATTGAAACACCCTAAGCCATATCAGATAGCATGGATTCAGGATGATCATAAGGTACTGGTGAGTGAACAATGTTTGGTAAAATTTCATATTGGATCTTATCATGATGAAGTATTATGTGATATTATGCCTATGGATGTATGTCATATTTTGTTGGGTAGACCATGGCAGTATGATAGGAAAACTATACATGATAGGAGGAAGAATACATATACTATAACATCAAATGGAAAGAGAATTACTTTGATTCCTTTGGAAGGTGATCCTAAGAGTGAAGTATGTGGGAATGCTAGAATCTATTTGGTAGATGGAAGAAAATTTCTAGATGGTTTGAGACATGAGAATATGTGTTATGCTTCGATTCCTAAGAAGCCTGAAACCCTAAAGATAGAGACTGAAGAATCACAACCGGAGGTGATAACTGAGTTGCTAACAGAGTATGAGGACATCATATCAGATAATGTACCTGAAGGATTGCCACCAATAAGGAGTATCAGTCATCACATGGATCTTATACCTAGAGCTAGTTTACCTAACAAAGCAGCACACAAAATGACACTGACAGAGAATAAAGAATTGAATAGACAGATACATGAGTTGTTGAGGAAAGGTTTCATCAGAGAAAGTTTGAGTCCTTGTGCAATACCTGTAGTGCTAGCACCTGGTGCAGGAGCACCAGGACATCAGGGTTTTAGTTGATCTTCAAGTAGTTTGTTTGTTTGATAAGGTCTTTGAGACCATCTAAATGTTGTAATGAGGCTTAATGCCATGCTTGTAATTGGACTATGTCCAAATGTCTAGAATCTATTTCCTTGTTGTAAGTCCTAGGTAAGACAGTCATGTTGTAATAGGTAGTTGCAATAGTCATTTAAGTTTTCTTGTTTATAAAAGCCTATAGAGGCATGTCATGGGTTTGGAAGTTTGTTATAACCCTGTCCTAGATTAATCCAAATGTTAAAAAAAGCAAGATTAAACCAAAACAACCGGTGGAAGAAGTCAGTTTTTTAAACAGTCTTTTAAGACAACAGTTACAAATCAAGAGAATCCCGATGGTTGGGCAGTTGTATCAACCCCCAACCACTCCAAACATTGTAGAAGGCTTATTTGAAGCCAAAGAGGATCATTTGTTATCAGACTATCTAGTGGAGAGGAAAGAAACAGAAAATAACAATTGTTTTCTTGTTCTTTTTGAGTTTTTCTGCTTTTTACAGCCATACCTGATTTTGTACGGAATAGTCATAGCATATTTTTGTAATGGATGGATAGAATACTGAAGTAGCTTTGAAATGGATCTTATTTGGGGTCTTGACAATGGCCTAGGTGGGAGAAATCACTGTGAAACCTTAAACTACTTTTAAATCTACTGTTACAGTCAAGAAAATTCGCTGTTTTATGCACTATTCCATACCTGTACGGCCTGGAGATGGAGGTTACTGACGATGGTTGGTTAGTAGGGAGTGCTATCTATCTTATACAGGTTAATTGAGGTCTTGAAAGTAGAGATAAGGAGAGATATTCATGTTTTCCCTCAGACTGTCTTTGGGAGTGACTATTTTCTGAATCTGCCATTGTGACAGTCCGTACTGTATAGAGGTAAAGAATTGATTCCTTCATTGCATGAGTTGATCAGTAAGATTGAGATGTTAGCTTTCTAATGAAGTTGATTTGAGGCTATGAAACTCAAATAGGAGGAAGTAATAAGGATTTCCTTAGAATTTGGCTTGATAAAACCCTAGTTGAGGTTTTGGTTGAATTTCACACTTTTACCATCATTTCATTAATATAAGACCTCACCAGTCAATGGAAGGAGATGTAAAGTAGTTAGTCCATAGTCTAGTGAAGGTTGCAGAGGTAGGAGAATGGTGTAGGGTGAGTATGTGCATGTGGAAGACCTCTGCAGAATCATGTGTTAAAGGATTAGAGAAGGACAATAGTTATTACCAAGAAGATAGTGAGTTTTGTTCATCATGTTGAGGATTTGCCAATGAAGGCATTAGGGAGCTAGGCATGTGATTGGTTTAGTATATTGCAAAGAGATGGAGTTTGTATTGTCTGAGAACATTCTAAGGAGGACATGGTGACTAGTTTTTACAATGGTACAATGGTGTTGTGACAGTCTAGGAGACTGTTGTCCTGCAGACCCTGTATAGTGGGTTGAATAGAAGTTTAGATGGAGTCTTGGTTGGAGTTAGGAGTCTTGGTGAGAGGTATCCTGAAGTCCCTCACCTTGGTTTATGAACAAGTGTAGTTGTGAATAAGAACCCTGCTTTATTAGAAGCCTATTTTTTGTCAGAGAGAGTGAACTTTGTGAGTTATTGCATGGTGGAGTTTGAATTATGTCTCTGCTATTCTATATGCTCTGCATCAGATTGGTATCAGATCTAGCAAAAGCTCTGGGAGGAGATGTTGTATTTGTTCCTGTCACTGAGAAGGCAGGTAAAGCTGAAGAGTTTGTTGGTGACCTTTGTTTTTGTTGCTAAGTTGTTTGGTTGTAGGTGCTTATCCATCTAGCTGCAGAAAGATGTTCTCTGAGGTTGTGTGTGGGTAGACAAGATGAGGTCTATCATGACCATTCTCCAATAGAGATTTAGCTAGAGAAGGATACATAGAGAAACCACTGAGGAGAGAGTGGTAGGTGCATCACCAGGATCTATCGTTGGGTGAGATGAATGATTTGGTGAGTTGGTTTGCTGTGAAGTAGTGAGAGAGATGGATACCTAACTGAAGAAGCACTTGATGTTGCAGCCTGAAGAGTACTCCACTGATGTGAGTAGAAGGAGCCTAAGGATGCTCTGTGATGATGGTAGTTTGATTTGTTGGTTGGTTGGTCACCCTTCCTATTAATGTGAAGATTGGAAGACTAAAGTTGAAGAAGATGAAGAGACAGACAGAAATGCAGAAAAGACTTTTGTTGCAAATACATTTCCAAGGGACTTGGAAATCTTTGTTGGTTGGTTGTATGGTGCAGGAGCACCAGGACATCAGGGTTTTAGTTGATCTTCAAGTATTTTGTTTATTTGATAAGGTCTTTGAGACCATCTAAATGTTGTAATGAGGCTTAATGCCATGCTTGTAATTGGACTATGTCCAAATGTCTAGAATCTATTTCCTTGTTGTAAGTCCTAGGTAGGATAGTCATGTTGTAATAGGTAGTTACAATAGTCATTTAAGTTTTCTTGTTTGTAAAAGCCTATAGAGGCATGTCATGGTTTTGAAGTTTCTTATAACCTTGTCCTAGATTAATCCAAATGTTAAAAAAAGCAAGATTAAACCAAAACAGCTGGTGGAAGAAGTCAGTTTCTAAAACAGTCTTTTAAGACAGTAGTTACAAATCAAGAGAATCCCGATGGTTGGGTAGTTGTATCAACCCCCAACCACTCCAAAAATTGTAGAAGGCTTATTTGAAGCCAAAGAGGATCATTTGTTATCAGACTATCTGGTGGAGAGGAAAGAAACAGAAAAGAACAACTATTTTCCTGTTCTTTCTGAGTTTTTCTACTTTTTACAGCCGTACCTGATTTTGTATGGAATAGTCATAGCATATTTTTGTAATGGATGGATAGAATACTGAAGTAGCTTTGAAATGGATCTTATTTGGGGTCTTGACAATGGCCTAGGTGGGAGAAATCACTGTGAAACCTTAAACTACTTTTAAATCTGTTGTTACAATCAAGAAAATTCATTGTTTTATGCACTATTCCGTACCTGTACGGCCTAGAGATGGAGGTTGCTGATGATGGTCGGTTAGTAGGGAGTGCTATCTATCTTGTATAGGTTAATTGAGGTCTTGACAGTAGAGATAAGGAGAGATATTCATGTTTTCCCTCAGACTGTCTTTGGGAGTGACTGTTTTCTGAATCTGCCATTGTGACAGTCCGTACTGTATAGAGGTAAAGAATTGATTCCTTCATTGCATGAGTTGATCAGTAAGACTAAGATGTTAGCTTTCTAATGAAGTTGATTTGAGGCTATGAAACTCAAATAGGAGGAAGTAATAAGGATTTCCTTAGAATTTGGCTTGATAAAACCCTAGTTGAGGTTTTGGTTGAATTTCACACTTTTACCATCATTTCATTGATATAAGACCTCACCAGTCAATGGAAAGAGATGTAAAGTAGTTAGTCCATAGTCTAGTGAAGGTTGCAGAGGTAGGAGAATGGTGTAGGGTGAGTATGGGCATGTGGAAGACCTCTGCAGAATCATGTGTTAAAGGATTAGAGAACGACAACAGTTATTACCAAGAAGATAGTGAGTTTTGTTCATCATGTTGAGGATTTGCCAATGAAGGCATTAGGGAGCTAGGCATGTGATTGGTTTAGTATATTGCAAAGAGATAGAGTTTGTATTGTCTGAGAACATTCTAAGGAGGACATGGTGACTAGTTTTTACAATGGTACAATGGTGTGGTGATAGTTTAGGAGACTGTTGTCCTACAGACCCTATATAGTGGGTTGAATAGAAGTTTAGATGGAGTCTTGGTTGGAGTTAGGAGTCTTGGTGAGGTATCCTGAAGTCCCTCACCTTGGTTTATGAACAAATGTAGTTGTGAATAAGAACCTTGCTTTATTAGAAGCCTGTTTTCTATCAGAGAGTGAACTTTGTGAGTTATTACATGGTGGAGTTTGAATTATGTCTCTGCTATTCTATATGCTCTACATCAGCATCGAAGAAGGATGGAGAATGGAGAATGTGTACAAACTCTAGAGTAATCAATAAAATCACAATTTAAGTATTGATTCCCTTTACCTAGGATGGATGACATTATGGATTGTTTGAGTGGAACAAAATATTTCACAAAGATAGATTTGAAGAGTGGATATCATCATATCAAAATTAGAGAAGGAGATGAATGGAAGACTTCTTTTAAGACAAATAAAGGATTGTATGAGTGGTTAGTGATGCCTTTTGGATTGACAAGTGCACCAAGTACTTTCATGAGATTGATGAATGAAGTCTTGAAGAAATTCTTGGATAAGTTTGTTATTGTATATTTGGATGATATTCTAATTTTTAGTAAGACAAAAGAACATTTGTGGCACCTGAGACGAGTATTGCAAAGACTGAGAGAAGAGAAATTGTTGATAAACATCAAGAAATGTAGTTTCATGAAGGAAGAATTGGTATACTTGGTGATGCATGAGCATCCAGTGGTATAAGGGCAATCTTGCATCACCCAAAAAAAGATGTTGATTCAAAATCATTGATGTTGTTTTCATTTCTTTTCATAATTAGTGGTTCTGGTTCCATAATCACTTGAATAATGATGTAGAACTTTTAGTTTTTCCAAACTACTAGAAATAGCAAATTGCTATTTTTGGAAAGTTTGCATTTGGGCATGGATTGAAGCAAAAATTTATAGGAAGCTTCATAAATGAAAAATAAGACCTTTGGCGAAGGAATCAGGAAAAGATCATTTGTGAGCTGAAAGATATTAAACTTTATGTTTCTCAAAAACCCCTAAAAATTATTCAAAGTCAGGTTTGAGGCACTAAACAGTCCCATACTAGCTTGAAAATGGGTGGAACTAGAAGAGTAGGTTCTTAGTGCATAGAGCACTCCACAATCTTTCTGGTGCTTCAAACGATTCGTCAATCAGACACTCGGATCAAAAGTTATGGCTCTTGGAAGTTCACCTATTTTTGGAGGGAGATGCAAAATTCAAAATTTAGCTAGAGGCCACCAAAAAGATTATTTATAACCATTTCTGGGAACCCCTGGCAATAGTAGAGATAAGGGGGAAAGTGTAGAGACAAGAAAAGGTGGGAAGACATAAACCCTAGCTGATTTTAGGTTACAAAAGGCAGAACATTCTAGAGTCTTGAGATAGGAAGCTATAATGTGTTGCAGCCTATGGAGGATTCTTCCTCTGATTGTATTTGAGCTTCTATAATGTAATGAGTTATCCAAATCAATAAAATAATATTCTATTTTCTATGTGTAATTTCTATTGTTGTGTGTTTTATGATTTACCCCCTCTATCAAGTGGTATCAGAGCAAGGGTTCTTGAGTGTGTAGACCAATTGCCGACTGTAAGGCAGTTTGCACCAAGACATGAGGTTGTGGGTTTGCGACGGAGATCAAGATGCTTCCATGAAGAAATCGTATTGGAAGAAATGCTTTGATGGAAGAGGGTTTTAGAGCCCTGCAAAGGTATATTGATGCATTGCAAGAGGATCTACAAAGAGGTTTTGAGTTGAGAACAAGAGAAGAAAGCGAGGATGAAACTGATGAAGAGCTATTTAAGGAAGAACAAGAAGTTGCAGGAGATCCTGCAGAAGTTAGGTTGTTGAGGGCCATTTCAAATATTAGAAAGAGGCCCAGGATCAAAGTTTCTACCTATTCAGGAGATTTGAATCTAGAACAACTTATTGATTGGATCAATAACATGGAGGAATATTTTGAGTATGAAGATGTGGAGGACCCAGATCAGGTCAAGTTTACAAAAACAAAGTTGAAGGGCCATGCCAGCATTTGGTGGAAGGAGGTCCAATTAGAGAGGAATAGAAGAGAAAAAGGAAATATTACTAGATGGGATTAGATGGTAGAAAAACTAAAGAAGTAGTTCATTCCTGTGGACTATGAGATGGAGTTGCTGAAGAAGCTACAAGGATTGAAGCAAGGTAACAAGTCTGTCAAGGAGTATATAGAAGAGTTTTATAAGATTACTATCAGGACAGGCCATGCAGAGGCCAATAAGGAGAAGGCAACCTATTACATTAATGGGTTAAGGCCAAGTATTCAAGAGGAGTTGAGCCTGGTTAGAATGACCACCATAGAAGATACATACTAGTTTTCCCTGAAGGTGGAAGAGAAGCTGAATAAAAGATTCAAAAGAAAGAAAAGAGGAAGAGGTCATGGCAGAAGGACTGGTGGAAGATCCTATGGAGGCTGAAATGAAGATCAAAAGAAAAGTGAAGAAGCTAGCACCAATCAAAATCAGAGAGGAGATAATGCCTACTGCCCTCGTGACTAGAACATTGGTGAACAAAGATGAAGAGGAAGAGGCCGACCTAGGCAAGGACTTGGAAGAGGATGTTTCAGAGGAACTTGTTTCCAATGTGGAGAAGAAGGGCATTGAGCATACGTGTGTCCACAACATCAAGGAAGGATGAATAGAAGACCTAAAGGTAATGTACAAGTTGCACATATAGATGAAGATGCACAGTCTGAGCATTCTGAAGATGCTAAAAGGGGAGAAACCCTAGTTGTCAGAAGAACCTTGTTGAATGATGAGAAAGAACCAAATCAAAGGAAGAGTTTATTCCACACAAGATGCAAGTGTGAAGGTAAGTGTTGTGATATTATTATTGACAGTGGAAACACTGGCAATCTTGTTTCAGAGGAGATGGTTAACAAGTTGAAGTTGACAAGAAGAAAGCATCCACATCCATATTGGATTGCATGGTTGCAGAAGGACCATAGAGCTTTGGTCAATAAATAGTGTTTAGTCAAGTTCAAGATTAGGGACTACCATGATAAGGTGCTATGTGACATCATACCAATGGATGCATGTCGTATGTTATTGGGAAGGCCGTGGCAGTATGATAGGTGCGATTTCCATGATGGCCATGCAAACACATATTCCCTAACAAAGGATGGAGTTCATCATAAGTTGAATCCCTTGAAGGAGGTGGAAGAAAAGGTATTAGTATTACCATAATTTTCTTGGTAGATGGTAGGAAATTTTTGGAGGGTATGAAGCATGAGTGTCATTGCTTTTCATTGATTCCTAAGATCACTCAAGAGAAATGTGAAGATATATTAGAAGAAGTCTCAAATCTGTTGGAAGAATTTTAGGATATTGTCTCTAATAATGTAGCAGAAGGTTTAACACTAGTGATGAAGATAAGTCATCAAATGAATTTGATACCAGGAGCCATTTTTTTGAATAAGGCAACCCACATAATGACTCCTACAGAGAATGAAGAGCTGAATAGACAAGTTCACGAGCTATTAAGGAAAGGACTAATAAGAGAGAGCCTAAGTCCATGTGCGGTACCTGTAGTACTAGCACCAAAGAAAGATGGAGAGTGGAGAATGTGTATAGATTCCTGAGCCATAAATAAGATCACATTCAAGTACAGATTTCGATTGTCTAGAATGGATGACATAATGGATTGTTTGAGTGGAGCCAAGTACTTCACGAAGATTGACCTAAAGAGTGGGTATCACCAAATCTGAATCAGAGAAGGAGATGAATGGAAGACAACCTTCAAGACAAAGGAAGGTTTGTATGAGTGGTTATTCATGCCATTTGGGCTAACGAATGCACCAAGCACATTCATACGGCTCATGAACAAGGTATTGAAAGAGTTCTTGGGAAGTTTTGTTATTGTTTATTTAGATGACATTTTGATTTTCAGTAAGACTTGGGATGAGCATCTGATACATATTAGAAGAGTTCTAGAGAAGCTGAGGGAGGATAACTTGTTGATTAATCTGAAGAAATGTAGTTTTGCAAAGAGGGATTTGGTATACCTGAGATTTTTTGTCTCAGACGAAGGTCTTAATATGGACCCATAAAAAGTAAGAGCTATTATTGAATGGCCTATGCCAAGGAGTGCTACAGAGGTATAATCTTTTCATGGTTTGGCAAGTTTTTACAAAAAATTTATTAGGAATTTTAGTAGCATTTGTGCACCACTAATGGAGACAATGAGAGGGGATAGAAAAGAGTTTAGATGGACTATAGGAGCAGCCAAGAGTTTTGATACATTGAAGCCAAAAGTCACAGAGCATCTTGTTTTGGCACTCCCAGATTTCAATAAGATATTTTAGGTAGATTGTGATGCTAGTGGCAATGCTATGAGAGTTGTTTTGAGTCAAGAAGGTAAGCCCATTGCCTATTTCAGTGAGAAGCTTAATGATGTCAAGAAAAAGTATTTTGTTTATGATCAGGAGTTTTATGCAATAGTTCAGGCTTTGAAGTGTTAGGAATTGCATGCAGAAGATATCAATTAAATGCAAATAAAGATTAAACAGATGAATGAAAATACACAAAAATACTAACAGCAAAAGACAAGTTTTAACGTGGTTCACCCAAACCTGGGCTACATCCACCAACAGAGAGTCCAATATTATTACCTAGGAAATGAAACCGATTACAACCAGCAATCCTTGCAACTCAATACCACTACAAATGCTATAATACAATATCAACGAAAACCCTAACCCTTAGCTGCTTTTATCAAGCCTTATGTCGGTTACAAAAATAGGATTTTTTATGTCGGCCAATAGAAAAATAACTCCCAACACCTTTATAAAATAATAAAAATTGTTGGAGGTTTCAAGGGCGCTACCCCTTGACCTCGCCCTATATCGTGACAGGGAGTGTTCCAGGGGCGCTGCCCCTTGAACCCATTAAATAATTTGAGGGGAAACTGCACCGATAAAAGTGGGGTAAATTTAACCTCTGATTCTGATTAGGATCCATATAATAACAATCTCCCACTTGGAGACTGATCAGACTCCACACCATATCATCTCCCACTTGGAGACTGATCATAACATCGCTGACCCTGTAGCTCCCACTGGAAATAAGCACCTTGGACTCTATTTTTCTAAAAAAAATTTAGTCTTGAAGACCAACTAAAGCTGAAGAGGAGCTCAACTTCTCCCTGGTTACTGCCTTTGTAAACATATCCACTAGATTTTCATCTATATGGATCTTTTCCAGTCATAACTGTCCATCATCCAACACTGACCAAATGAAGTGATACCTCAATTGTATGTGTTTGGTCTTTGAATACAAGACAAAAAATTTTGCAAGATGTATGGCACTCTAGCTATCCATAAACAAATAACTATTAGCCTATTGTTTGCCTAATTTTTCCATGAAAGATTGTAGCCATATCATCTCCTTGCTTGCCTCTGTTGCAGTTACATACTCTACCTCTATGGTGGATAAAGCAACCACCTTTTGCAACCTGGAGATCCAACTCACAATTGTCCCACCTACAATAAAGACATAACCTGTAGTACTCTACCTAGTATCAATATCCCCTGCCAAATCTAAGTCCACATAGCCTGCTAAATCAGTATTAGAGCCCTTTATCAGATGTACCTCTCAAATATCTGAGAATCTATTTTACCACATTCCAATGCTCCAATCCGTGATGACTCATATACCTACTTACAACTCCTACAACATGTGCAATATCCACTCTCGTGCATACCATAGCATACATTAAACTTCCTATAGCTAAAGAATATGGCACATTAGAGATTTTTTCTTCCTCCTCTTGTGTCTTGGGAGACATCTCCTTAGTCAATTTCAAATGACTAGGCAAAGGTGTGCTGACATCTTTTCCATTCTCCATATGGAATCTCTGTAACTCCTTTTCAACATAATCAGCTTGAGATAGAGTCAATTTTCTATTCTTCCTATCTCTACAAATTTTCATACCAAGGATTTGTTTTGCTGTCCCCAAATCCTTCATAAAAAATGATTGTGCTAACTATTGTTTTAACTCTCTTATGTGATCCATGTTAGACCTTGCTACAAGCATGTCATCAACATATAAACATAAAATAATGTAGCTGTCATTATTCAACCTCTTAAAATAAACACAATGGTTAGAATTACACTGGTTGTAGCCTTGCTTAGCCATAAAACTATCAAATTTCAAATACCATTGCCGAGGTGCTTGTTTCAGGCCATACAAACTCTTCTTCAATCTACACACTTGTTTCTCCTTACCTTTGACCTCAAATCCTTGGGGCTATTCCATATATATCTCCTCCAAATAACCATGGAGAAAGGTAGTTTGCACATCTAGCTATTCCAAATGTAAATCTTCAGCAGCCACAATACTTAAAATAGTACGAACAGAAGTCATCTTAACAACCAGAAAAAAAATCTCATCAAAATCAATACCTTTTTCTGTGCAAATCATTTTACAACTAAACTGGATTTAAATCTTTTCTTACCTCCATCTTCCTCTTTCAGCCTATAAACTCATTTGTTTGGTAAAGCCTTTTTACCTATAGGCAACTTACATAATTCCCAAGTCTTATTTTTCAACAAGGAGTCCATTTCTTCTTTTATTACAATCTCCCACTAAACCTTTGTATCCACTTGCATAGCTTCATCATACCCTTCCAGTTCACCAGCATCTATTAAAAAAATAGAATACAAAGAGGGAGAAAACCTTTCAGGAGATTTACTTAGCCTTGTTGACTGTCTAACATTCACTGGAGTTTGTGGTATTTCGTATTGTTGTTGTGGAGCATGAGGAACCACTAGAACATCATTATTTGGAGTATCATCCAGCACCACATAAACATTTTCTCTCTTCTCATGTTGCTGCAACTAATCTTTGTACAATAGCTTCTCATTGAATACAACATCCCTACTTCTTACAATTTTCTGATTTTCAAAATCCCAAAGCCTATAACCAAAATCATCAATGCCATATCTAACAAAGGTACACTTTTTTAATTTTATATCCAACTTGGTTCTATTTTTAGAATCTACACGTGCAAATGATTCACATCCAAAGGTTTTGAGAAAAGAATAACTCACCTCTTACCTATCCATGCTTCCTCTAGAATACCACAACCCAAAGGAACTAAAGGACCTCTATTAATTAAATATACAACGGTATTGATAGCGTTTGCCCACATTTTTAAAGGTAGCCTAGCATGTAATCTCATGGTCCTTGCATGCTCCATTATTGTCCTATTCATACGTTCAGCCACTCCATTTTCCTGTGGAGTCCCTGGAACCATTTTTTGCCTATGAATTCCATTAAAGGAACAATAATCCTCAAATTCTTTCCTGGAATACTCACCACCATTATCAGATCTGAGACATTTTAATCTTTTACCCATCTCATTCTCAACCAAGCTTCTCCATTTCTTAAATGTTTCAAATACATCATATTTCTACCTAAGAAAATAAATCTAAACCTTCCTAGTTACATCATCTATGAATGTAACATAATACCGAGAGCCACCAAGAGAACATACCTGAGTTGGTCCCCATACATCTATATGTACAAGCTCCAACTTTTCATCTTTCTTTTGCTTCCCATCCTTGAGAAAATTGACTATCTTTTGTTTTCCATACACACAACTTTCACAGAAATCCATATTAATACATTTCAGACCTGGTAAAACTTTCTTAGAATGAAGTACCTTCATACCTTTTTCACTCATATGCCCGAGTCTGTTATGCCACAGTGTTGTCTCAAAACCTGCAGCAACTATTTCCATCTCTTCCTATAAACCTGCAACAACTATTCCTAAACCTGTTTATTTTTTCTCTGCAACAACTAAAGTAGAAGGAATAGTATAACCTGTACAAAGATATAGGGTGCCTACTTTCACACCTTTTTCTACTATTAAGGCACCTCTTGTAACCTTCCATTTTTTATTAGTAAATGTAACAATGCAACTTTCATCACCTAGCTGCCCTACTGAAATTAAATTCCTACTCAGCCTTGGAATGTGCCTTACCTCTTGTAGTAGCCAATGATTCCCATTCTACAACTTAATCTTGATTCTTCCCTTTCCAATAATCTGACAGGGTTCATTATCTCCCAAATAAACTAGCCCAAAATCCTCTTGGACATAATCAAGAAAATAATTTCTATGGGGCGTAGCATGAAATGAGGCTCCTGAATCTAAAACCCATGAATCATCAGCATTATCTAGGGAAAGAATCAAAGCATCATCTTTAGATTTATTACTTACCACATTTGCCTCCTTATTGCCTTCTTGTTTGTCTCATTCTTTATTCTTCTGAGACCAACAATCTTTCTTCAGATGACCTAGTTTCCCACAATACCAGCAATCCTTTTGTCCTTTGATTTTCCTTGTGACTTCCCATGACCTCCAAAACCTTTTCCTCTCTCCTTTTATCTGCCCCTACTTTCTACATTCAAAACACTACCTGATGTAGACCCTCCTGAGATTTTCCATCACATTTCCTTGCTAAGGATAACACCAACAACATCATCAAATTTCAAAGTGTTTGAACCAGAGACAGAGTTACTTACAGCCATTACCAAGCTATTCCATCTTTCTAGCAAAGAACATAAAACCAAGAGAGCCCTCACCTCTTCATCAAATTTCACTTTTATAGAACTTAACTGACTGGTAATCATAGTAAACTCATTTAAATGATCTGTCACAAATCCACCTTCAATCATTTTTAGATTAAACAAATGTTTCATCAGAAATACCTTATTTCAGGCTGAGGGTTTTTCATACAATTTAGCCAAAGCTTTCATCAGTTCACTTGTTGTCATCACTTCTATTATATTAAATGCCAGAGATGGTGCCAAGCACAACCAAATGGTTCCTAGTGCCTTTCTATCTAGAAGATTCGAATCCTTATCAATCATTGCTACCAGTTTCTTGGCTATTCCTTCCAACGGCCTCCATAAATCCTTCTGATAGATATAATCCTCCATCTGCATCTTCTAGAATTGATAGTTCTACCCAGTGAATTTATCTACCTTCAATTTACCCTCATCCACCATTGCTCCCACTCAACCGTGAGACCTTCTCGCAAACAATAATCGAACACAACCCACTCTGATACCACTTGTTAGGAATTGTATGCAGACGATATCAATTAAATGCAAATAAAGATTAAACAAAGGAATGAAAATACACAGAAATAATAACAGCGAAAGGCAAGTTTTAATGTGGTTCACCCAAGCCCAGGTTACATCCACCAACAGAGAGCCAATATTATTATACAGTAAATCAAACTAATTACAACCAACAATCCTTGCAACTCAATACCGCAACAAATGCTACAATACAATATCAATGGAAACCCTAACCCTTAGCTGCTTCTATCAAGCCTTATGTTGGTTACAAAAATGGGGTTTTTTTATGTTGGCCAATAGAAAAATAACTCCTGACGCTTTTATAAAATAATAAAAAATTGTTGGAGGTTTCAGGGGTGCTACCCCTGAACCCCATGGGGGCACTACCCCTCGACCCTGCCCTGTATCGCAACAAGGAGTGCACTAGGGACGCTGCCCCTTGGACCCCGCAAGGGGTGCTACCCCTTGACCCCATTAAATAATTTGATGGAAACCATGCCGATAAAAGTGGGGTAAATTTAACCTCCGAGTTTGATTAGGCTCCATATATCAACATGAATAAATGGAGACACTAGTTGTTACCGAAAGAGTTTGTTTTATATACTAATCATCAGGCTTTGCAGTATATTAATAGTCAAGGAAAGTTAAATCAAAGGCACTTAAAATGGGTTGAGTTTTTGTAGAGTTATACTTTTGTTTTGAAGCATAGAAGTGGGAAGTCCAATAGAGTCCCAGATACCTTAAGTAGAATGCAAAATTTATTGACAGAAATGAGGATAGAGGTTGTTGGGTTCAATGAGCTCAAAAGTTTGTATCCTGAAGATCTAGATTTTGCAGAGGCTTGGAAAGCTTGTTTAGAACCTATTACTTTGCACAAGATGAAATGGTTGGATTTTATATTCCAAGATGGCATGTTGTTTAGAGGAAGCCAGTTGTGCATTCCAAGGAGTTCCATGAGAGAGAATTAGATAGAGGAGAAGCATAGTGGGGTATTAGCTAGACACTTTGGTTGAGATAAGACCATTGCTATTGTTGGTTAGAATTATTATTGGCCATAGTTGCAGCAGGATGTGAGGAAATTTGTGCAGAGTTGCAGAGTGCGTCAGATGGCAAAAGGAACAAGTTAGAATATAGGGCTATATTAGCGACTACCTATACCAAAGAAGCGATGGGACGATATTAGTATGGTTTTTGTTCTTGGTTTGCCAAGGACACAAAGAGGACATGATTCCATTTTTGTGGTGGTGGATAGATTCTTAAAGATGGCACATTTTATTCCTTGTAAGAAGACTAATGATGTTGTTCATATTATAGAGTTATTTTTTAGAGAGGTGGTGAGACTACATGGTCTACCTAAGAGCATAGTTTTAGATCGAGATACCAAGTTTTTTGGTTATTTATGGAGGACATTGTGGAAGAAGTTGAAGACAGATTTGAAGTTCATTTTTGCACACCATCCACAGATTGATGGACAAATAGAAGTGGTGAATAAGAGTTTGGGTAACCTACTACAATGCTTAGTAGGAGATAAACCCAAGGGATGGGATTTGATTTTACCACAAGTAGAATTTTCTTACAATAATTTTATCAATAGGAGCACTAGTAAATCACCATTCTAGATTGTATATTGGAGTAGTCCAAGAAATGCTTTAGAGTTAAGGAAGCTGGACACGAGAGAAAAGATAAGTGTTGAAGCTGAAGACTTTGCAGAATACTTGAAGAATTTGCATGAAGAGGTGAAAAAGAACATTAATAAGATGAATATTCAGTACAAGGCCAAAGCATATCAGAAGAGGAGATATAAGGAATTTCAGATAGGAGATAAAGTCATGGTTCACTTAAGAAAAGAGAGGTTTCTAGTTGGAGCATATAATAAGTTGAAAATAAAGAAATTTGGACCATTCAGGATTCTAAAGAAGCATGATTCAAGAAATGCATATGAGGTAGACCTATCGAATGAGATCAACATTTCCCCTATGTTCAACATTGTTGATTTAATAGAATATCATGAAGGTGGAATAGAGGATGGACCAACAGAAAAATAGTGGAGTATTCTGGCATCTACTTCAAAGGAGGAGATAGAAGAGATCTTGGATAGCCATGTGGGAAGAAGTACTTAGAATAGAAAATATGAAGAATACTTCGTGAAGTGGAAAGGAAGGCCTGTTGAAGATTCTTTCTAGTTATCTAAGGTAGAAGTCGACCATTTGGGGTTTTCCTCAAACACCTGAGATGTGACAAGGTCACTTCTCAAAATTACCCTAGGTGTCTGATGTAGGAGCATCCAGAGGTGTAAGGGCAAGCTTACATCACCCAAAAAAGATGTTGATTCAAAATCATTGACATTTTTTTCATTTATTTTCATAATTAGTGGTTCTGGTTCCATAATTTCTTGAATAGTGATGTAGAACTTTTAGTTTTTCCAAATTGCTAAAAATAACAAAGCGCTATTTTTGGAAAGTGTATTTAGGTATGGATTAAAGTGAAAATTTATAGGAACCTTTGTAAATTAAAAATAAGACCTTTGGCAAAGGAATCAGGTAAATATCATTTGTGAGATGAAAGATGTTAAAGTTTTTGTTTCCCAAAAAACCCTTGAAAATTATTCAAAGTCAGGTTTGAGGCACTAAATAGTCCCACACTGGCCCAAAAATGGGTGGAACTAGTAAAGAGGGTTCTTAGCTTGTAGAGCACTCCGTGAGATTTCTAGCACTTCAAACGATTTGTCAATCAGACACCCGGATCAAAAGTTATGGCTCCCAGAAGTTGACCTATTTTTGGAGGGAGATTTAAAATTCAAAATTTGGCTAGAGACTTCCAAAAAGGCTATTTATAACCATTTTTGGGAACCTTTGGCAGTAGTAGAGATAAGGGGGAAAGTGTAGAGAAAATAAAAGGTGGGAAGACAGAAACCCTAGCTGATTTGGGGTTACAGAAGATAGAAGATTCTAGAGTCTTGAGATAGGAAGTAGTAATGCATTGTAGCATGTGGAGGATTCTTCCTCTGATTGTATTTGAGCTTATGTAATGTAATGAATTGTCTAAATCAATAAAAGAACATTCTATTTTCTATGTGCAATTTCTATTTTTATGTGTTTTATGATTTACCCCCTTCATCACTTGGGAATTGTGATTTCTACGAAAGGATTGAAGATGGACCCTGAGAAAGTGAGAGCAATTGTTGAATGACCTACATCGGAGAGCATTGGAGAAGTCAGATCATTTCATGGATTGGCTATTTTCTACCAAAATTTCATCAAAAATTTCAATTTAGTATGTAACCCTATGATAGAGACAATGAGAGGTGAAATAAAAGCCTTTAAGTAAACATCAGGAGCATATAAAAGTTTTGAGTTGTTGAAGCAAAAAGTGACAAAGCAACCTATGTTGGCATTACCGGATTTCAATAAGGTATTTCAAGTAGATTGTGATGCAAGTGGAAATGCAATAGGAGTAGTGTTATGTCAAGAAGGTAGACCTATAGCATATTTTAGTGAGAAGTTGAATGGTGCAAGGAGAAGATATTCAGTTTATGATCAAGAGTTCTATGCCATAATTCAAGCCTTGAAGAAGTGGAGACATTACTTGTTGACTAAGGAGATTGCGTTGTATACAGATCATCAAGCTTTACAGTATTTGAATAGTCAAGGAAAGTTGAATCAGAGACATATGAGATGGGTGGAGTTCATGCAGAGTTATACTTTTGTGTTGAAGCATAGGAGTGGAAAATCAAACAAAGTTGTAGATGCCTTGAGTAGGAGAAGGAACTTGCTGATAGAGATGAGAGTCAAAGTATTGGGATTTGAGGAATTGAAGAAGATGTATGAGAAAGATCTTGATTTTGCAGAACCTTGGAAAGCATGTAAGGAACCTGTTGTGATATATATAAGTCATTTGCTGGACTATTTCATTCAGGAAGATATGTTGTTCAAAGTAAACCAGTTATGCATACCTAGGAGTTCAATGAGAGATAATTTAATCAAAGAGAAACAGAGTGGTGAATTAGCATGACATTTTGGCATTGATAAGATAGTAGCTTTGCTAAGTGAAAATTACTTTTAGCCTTAGATACATAACAGTGTTAGGAAATTTGTGCTGAGTTGTAGAGTTTGTCAAGTAGCAAAAGGGAGTAGTCAGAATACTGGTTTGTACAAATCTTTGATAGTACCGGAGAGACCTTGGGAAGACGTAAGCATGGATTTCATAATGGGATTGTTGAAGACATAGAGAGGACATGATTCAATATTTATAGTGGTGGATTGATTTTCAAAGTTTACCCAAGAAATTAAAGAGAAAAGAAAAACTGAAGATGATCTAAGACAATCTCTCAAGTAGAAATCAGAAGATTACCACTAGATGGATAGAATTATCAGACATCTTGAATCTGATCTTGAAGATGCTAAAGATAATGAAGAAAAACTTGAGGATCAAATTGTCTCTCTAAAAAGGGATCTTCAAACAGCAAATGAGTATAAAGAGAAATTCAAGATAAGTTCTGCTCAACTTGAAGTTCTTCTTGGAAGTCAAAAGAAGGTAGATGACAAATGTGGTTTGGGATATGAGAAAGGAGAAATCTCTGGATCCAGTCAGAAGAATTATGGATCAGAAAATCCAAGGAACAGGCCTAGAAGACCTCCGGTAAGACAACCCAATGCTCAAAGATATCCATCCTTCAATGGATACTGCCACAGCTGCAATCACTTTGGTCACAAAGCTAATCACTGTAGAAAGAGAATGAATCAGACTAATTCATCCTTCTTTGGACAGTGTTTTAACTACAAAAGGTATGGTCACAAGTCTCATGAATGTAGAAATATGCAAATGAACAAATCATTCAATGGTAGATGCTTTGCATGCAATAGAATAGGTCATATGGCTAATCAATGCAGATCAAGAGGATATCAGTCAAATATGCAAAGAAATGTTGTTTGCCAAATCTGTAATAGATCCGATCATATTGCAAAATTCTGTAGAAGCAAGAATCAGGAGAAAAGAGGTCCAATATATCATAATCAGAATCAAGATAAGGGTAAACAAAAGGTGAATGCGGATGAAGTTAGGAATGAGATGAACAAGATTTGGGTGAAGAAAAGTTTAGAGACTGTAAAAGTTGGATCCGCACCAGACTCTGGTGCTGATATTCCTTCCAGAAATTAAAAGGTGAGCTCTGGCTCAGGGGAAGACACAAAGAAAACCTTGTTCCCCCAGCCAGTTAAGTGGTGCCTGAAATTGGCACATGAGAAGCTATAGATCAAAGGGTTTCTAGAGAAACATGTAAAAAAGGTTAGGTAAAGATCTGAGAGATTCGCAAGAAAATTTAAAGAGTTCAATTCCTTTAGAATTGGTTTGGTTAAGCAAGTCTTTTGGTAAAACAGGTTTCTCACAAGATTGGCCCGGTATGAATCCAAATTGATACATCTTGATCTATAGATACATAAGATGATCAGAAGGACAAGTGGATATGATGATTCATCACTAAAATCAATCACAAGGGAATCATAATGATCCAGATGAGTTTCTTCCTCCTTGAACAAGGAAAACCAGGCAAACCGGAATGAATTAGGTTGCGCATTTATTGCAGGGTGAAAATTAGGGCTTCTTGGAATAAAAGAGTTCATTTGTCTGTCATTTACACACTTGTACACTCACATGCGAAGAAGAAAGAAAAGGAGCTCTGCAAATAACTTCTCCCAAAAGATCAAGGCAACTCTTCATACAGCTCTATTCGGATTTCTTCATGTGCCCTAACTTGTGTAAAAGGTATTTATCGTTCTTGATATCCTTCAGTAAGATTGTTTGATGATGGCTACTCTGAATATAGTAAAGATCTCTGATAGACCTCGGCCCTCATTTAAGAAACATCCATATAAATCCTTGGAGGTAGATCCCCTAGGTGCATTTTCTAGTGTTTTGCATGGTGTATTGCACACCAAACATATTAGGGTTTATATACATGCAAATGTTGAAGAGTTTGGGGAATTCAAACTAAGAGATATCTATCACAAACAAATGTTAGATGATTCATTTGAGCTCAAACCCCAATACATAGGCCTTCGGAACAAGCACTTTGCATAATACATACATTTCCCCTATTTTACAGAAGATGAATGGGTTAGGTACATTCTGAGCCGAATACATGACAACTTCATGTGGTTGAATGGACCATTCAAGATCACTAAGGATGCCATCAGGGCAATTACCAGATTACACTCATCCGGTGGGATTCCTGTTCTTAAATCTGTAAAGAACCAAATTGTGAGTGATGCTACCAGATCTAAATTTGACAAAAGAGCAATGACAGTAGATGACATCATTGATCCGGATGTCAAGTTTGCTTCTATGGTCATTGGATATAAGATATATCATTCTAGCAGAGAAAATTTTGTACCTGAAACTGCCATCTATACCGCTTATGAAATGTTAAGAAAGGATGCAGACTATGATCTTTGTCAGCTTCTCTTGAACCAACTCTTGGAGAATCTGTAGAAAATCAAGAAAGACAAAAAGAATTCATTCAAGTATGGAGGATTGATATTGTGCTTATTCTTCTACTTTATGAATGAGCTTCCCGGATCTAATGGGTGGGTATAGGAGAATGATAGACCAGTAGCTATCCAAATCAGAGATTATTTACATGGACTTGGTGACAACAAAGCACAAAATACAGCTCTGTGGGGGTGTTTCAAGAAATTTCAGAACATGATGCAAGCAAGAGAAAGAATTCCGTAGTCTCTTGTTGAAAAATACAAAGACACAGTATGCTTTATGGTAGAAACAGATCAGTGCCTAATGAAGGTAGTAGAATCAAGGACAGTCTAGATCATGCCCATGGGGTATGAAGTCGATGAACAGATTATGGAGCTGCATGTTCAACACATGTTAAGCCAGCCTAAAGATCCAAAAGCAGAAAGGTTTGGAACCTTTGAGGAGCTGAGTATAAAAATCCATGTTGAACTCAGAGAACCAGAGATCAAAAGGAAGGTGAGAAAAGAAGTAGAGAATATTGCTCAAGGCCTTGGCATCTCAAAGGAAGCACTTGATGCCCACAAGAAAAGGATGGAAAGGGCTGAGGAAGAGAAGAAAGAGGCAGAAAAGAAAAGCAAGGAAAGTGCTTCGGTAGAAACCTCAACCCAGACCAGATCATCAAAAAGATCTGCACCTGTCATAGCCAAAAGCTCAAAACTAGAAGTCCAGGCATCCAGTAAAAGAGAAAAAAGATCAAAGACAAAAGCCACAAGGGCTTATGCAAGTCAAAAGGATGAAGAGGAAACCAAATCAGATGAGGAGATCAAGAAACTAAAGAAGAAGAAGAAATCATCTGGTCAAGGAGAAGAAGAGAAGGAAGAGGAATTTGTTGAAAAACCTACTCTCTCCTTAGATGATGTAGTAAAAGCAGTCACTGTGGATGGCAACCTACAACCCTTAACAGAATTCTATGATTATTATAATGAAGCAGATAAAAAGATTCTGGAGGAAGCCACAGTTAATTTTTTAAACATTTACAATAAAGCTTTTATTGAAATTATCTCTCTAATTCCTAAGAGTCTAGAGAAGGAGTTGGAAATGAGAAAGACCAATGCCATGGCAAAAGACCTTGAGATCTGGGAATAGATAGCTATTCAGCTATATCCTTCAATTGATCCCAAGATAATGAACATGGTATTCAAAGACTGCAAGGATGATTTCAGGAGCAAAGCAAGGATGAATCAACTTATGCTTGGTGAGACCGACAAGGTAGCAAAGGATACTGAAGAGATTCTATGGAAAACCTTCAAAAGATTTAATCTTCCTATCATAGAGGACTTGGGTACTGATCCCTCCACTACAAATGTTGCAAAAGAAACTCCTGAGAAATGTTAGAAGAGGTGGGCCCCGAGCAGACTAACATTTCCCCTCAAGTTTACCCTATAGTCTCTGAATCTAAAGGAGAAGAAAAATCATAGGAGAAAGAAGTAGAGGTGAAGGAAAAAGAAGATGACAGTGCTAAGGTTGTAGAAGGAGAGAAGACTTCAGTAGAGAAAACCACAACTGCTAGTGGTGAAGGAGAGAAAACTCTTAAGGATAGCTCCAAGACTGCAGAAGAGAAGAAACATCTGTCTCTGGCAAGAGACACTGCACAAATTGTCCAAGAATTCCTGAACAAAGAAACAATGGAGATTGATGAACCAGAGCTTCTACAAGGTCCATTCAATTTTGATTCTCTTTCTCCAGTACAGACAATGAAGATAGCTTCATTTGCAAATGCTAAGGCTAATGAAAAACTCCTAAAGTCTCATATGGAAGACTGTGAGTTGATAGAAGCTGCTTCCGGAGTGCTTGAAAAGATTATGCCATCAGTTCAAAAAGATCCCACAGCCTCCACTTCCGGTAATCTCAAAACTCTAGTCAGTAGTGTCAATACACATTTTGATTCACTAGAGAAGTCAATAGAAGATAAGGTCCGGAAGGAATTTCTTGCAAAAAGACTATCAGAGGTACAAGGTCTAATAAGTAATGATAGGAGAAACATGAACATTGGGATAAAGAGCTTAGAAAATGCTCTTAAGGATGGCAGTGAAATATACAAATTTTGTATCTCCTGGTCCAAGGTAACAGTGGAAATTGAGAAGAAAATAAAAGAGCAAGAGGACAAACTACTAAGCTTGTCTCAAAGTTTTGATCCTCTTTCATCCTCTATAACAAATCAAGAATGTCAGACTATCGCAGTCTTGAGTGAAATCAAGAAATTGGAGAAGGAAAGGAAAAATAGAATAAGCAGGTTAAGTGAGCTCAGGGGTTTAATTGTCCCTAAGCTAGAGGCCATGCATGAGGCTATAACAGAAGCCCAAATTACAGCCCAGACCAATGATCTGATAGATCTAAAAAGGGCAAATGCATTTACATTCTTGTTGAGTGGGCATATCTCAATTTTGGATAGGATGAAGCAGAGTTGGGCGATAGAAGGTGTACAGTTGAAGAACACTTTTGCAGACATACTTAAGTATATGTAAGTACAACTTGTATATATATACTTATGCGGCTAAGTATAGTATAATTTTGGTGTACGGACCCTACCCTTTGCCATTGATGTCAAAGGGGGAGTGAGGAGCAGTGAAAAATGAGAAATCCAACTAAGGGGGAGCTCCGGAAAATGTATATAAAGACAGAGCATCAGCCAAGGGGGAGCATAGTGTAAACACTTAGTCATTTTTCACTAAGTGTTGCCATCAATGTCAAAGAGGGAGATTATTGGCAAGAGACACTATATGGATTCATGATTGTTGTCATTGATGGCAACAAAGTTCATCCCACACATCCGTAGGACATGGTGTGTCTCTATCGGAAGTCCGAGTGAAGAATGTTGTGGTCCGGTAAACAAGAACAGAGCATGTGGCAAGGTCCGACAGACAGGTCTAGATCTCTCAGAGGAAGTATCTTGGTGCAGTACAGATTTGGGGAAGTCAAGAGGACTACCTTGAGTGGTATATTCCAAGGATTTAGCCTCTGGTGATAGATAAGGAAAAAGATATGAATAGTTGAGTACCAGATTCCTGAGTGACAATGTGAACAGAGGAAGAACTAACTGACAGAACATTAGACTACTTTCCAGATGTGTTACTGATGGTGTTAAAGGTTATGAAGGCATGAATCATGTTTGGCCGACATGATTAATCATTTCTACAAGCATATACTTGATCCGCATTACTTGATGTGCTAGGATTTAGCCAATAGATCAGAATTAGTGAAAAGATTGACTATTCTAGGTGCCGACTAGAAAGGTGATGAATTTACTTGTGTGGATATATATACACAATGGATTTAGTTTTGAGAAGTGTAGTGGTGATATGTGATATGTGAATAAAAGCAGAGCAGAGTAGAAATAGTAAGAAAGGTCTGATATGTGAAAGGAAAGCAGCATAAGAGAAGAGGAAAGATGAAGTGCAGCAGATCAGTGTACTGAGCCTAATCGAACTGAAATCCAACATATGTGGATGCTTCCAATCAGTTCAAGTATTGTATAACATTCTTTTGTAGACAGTGTGTCTCCTTGTAGGCAGTGTGCCTCCTTTGTGAGCAGTGTGCTCAGGCAGTGAGCCCTAATTGGCAAGTGCCATTTTGTATTTCCTTATTCTTCTAACAGAGAATAATCTTTGGGTTAATCACCCCGTGGTTTTCTCCCTTAACAGGGTTTTCACGTCAAAAATACTGTGTCATGTGTTTTTTCATTTCATGGTAATGTTTGATTGTTTGAATTAATGCTGCATTGATTAATAAGAAAGTTTAGAAAGAAGAAATAATTAGGATAACTGATTCACCCCCCCTCTTAGTTATCAACATGGTCTGCATTCTACCATAGTTTCATTTAAGACCTTGTGGAGCTAGACTTAGCATCTAGACACATTCATGCACATCATATCTGAATTTCAGATCATCTAGGTCAGGTATTGGTAAGATATCGCTATCAAAAGATTGATTGTTTTCTCAGGACAAAGCATCCTGACAAACTCATACAATCAACTAAAGGAGAAGAATTGTAGAGCATTTCATAACTTGTAGAGCTAAATGACACATCATTCAATGTTGTTTGGTATGTGGCCGACCTTCCCTAAGATCCGCACACCATTCCATTCATTTGCAGATGAGTTCTATATGATTAAGTCTGACCTATCCATGTACACACATTACAGCTCTTCATTGGAGTTTGTGATCTTTCTTAGCCAACATGGAGGAATCTTATATTCCAGAGACGATATATATTGATGTAATAGATGCCTAGGAAAATAGTAGTTGATAAATCTAAGTCCAAAAGTTTGAATTATTTGTGAAGGAGCTTCAAAGTTATATCCCATGCATATTCTGTAATTGAGAAATCAGACCTGTGAGCACTAATTGTAAGTCTGCATGTTGCCGGCTAATTTGTATTTGAATTATATGATATACTAAATGACTGAATCTGCATTTGCTTCATATCTTTGAGTTGTTTCCATTGTGTTTACTCTAGCTGCATGGCCTAGACAGTTCACCCTATGGACTGTCATGCCCACATTTCCCATGCGGTCATGACACACAACACACGTATCATGTCCACATTTGTCATGTGGTCATGACACAAAATATGAAAAACTTTTCTACCTATCCCTAGGAACCCCCTCGCACGCATCTGCGTGCTTGGTGGTAATACGCATGTGTAAACATGTCAACATAATTCAAGGAAGTGCATTGTCCTACGTAGTCCCCTGTGTGATGATAGTTGTCTAGGGGGTATGTGACACGAAGTGTGTCACTATTAGGGTTAGAGCGATTTTAAATCCAAACCCTAAGTTTCCTAGGTGAGAAGGTGATCTCGCCAGATTCAAAACCTAACCCTAACTCAGAACAAAATGAAATCGAATTAATAAATATGAAAATAATGACATGATGGATGCATGATAAGATGGAGTGGTAAAATAAAAGTTAATAAAATATCATAAAATTGAAACCCTAGAATCTAAGAAAAATTCGACAGCATAACGTGTTTTCATTAATCAAATTAAAAAATTTTAAAAAAGAACAACAAAAATTCAAATAAAATTTGGAAAAATAATAATTAAACTTAAGAAAAGAAAATAAGAATTTAAAATAACAAGACTAAATACCTCACCAAGGCCAATTAAATCGACCTTGCAATTCGAAATAAAATAATAAAATAATTACGTGTTGCCAAAATAAATTTTCAAGGTTTGAGTCCATTAATAAATATAATTTTCAGCATTATATTTATTAACTAACTCGAATTAATAGAGAAGGGGAAAAGATTAAAAAAATACTCTTTCCCATAAAAGAGTAGTAATTAGCTAGAAATAAAATAACTATAATGCGCTAGGCAGTAAAATAAATGTCCCAGTTAAATGAATTAAAAAGAACACACTTCCCATCAAAGACAATCTTAACCCATCTTCCCTAAAATACAGTTCCACAAGAATAAAGATATAAAACAATTTCCATTAACTCTAGGCGAAAATAAACAAAAAATCAAAGTTAATGTTAAGAAATTTGCCCTCCAAACAAAAGGCTCATTTGCAAAAATTAGGGCGATTAAATAGTAATTAAACTTAAGCACAAAAAGTATGACAGCCCCAACCATGCCTATATTCCTAGTAATAGAATAATATAAGCAATCATAAAATTCTAACAAGGTCAATCATGAAATAAAAGATTTTTCCCCTTCCACATTAACTTAGTGGAAAGAAAAGAAAGTGAGGGAAGGAATTTCCCATGCACAAGTGAATAAAGAAATAATTAATAAAAAGAAAATAAAACTCCTCTCCCACAAGGAACCCTAACAGGCCTCTAAAAGACACAATTCAAAACATAACTCAAAAAAAACCTAAAACATCTTACACCCATGCCTCATCCACAAACCCTAAAATTTCGTTTATTCTCAACCATGCAATGCTGGGTTTGCAGACTAGGGTGAAGGGCCGTCATGGCCACCGCGATTCTGAGCAGACCCTAAGTTTGTTTCTCTTTTTTTTTGTGTGTCTAAAAAAAATGTAAGTATCTTGTTCTGTGTAGGGGAAGGGTTCATGGTGGCCGAGCCAAATGGTAAAAGCAAGAGGGGAGGTCGGCGACAAGATCAGTGGCGGCCAACATTTACAGAGGTAAGAGGTGCAATGGGGGTGGGGGGATTCGTTCACCACCCAACTCCCATTCAAACGGTTACAGCGAAGGCGATGGCTTACCAACTGTTGTCTTATCCCCACCGCAAATGACTGTTTGGCCCACAACGTTTGAGTGTGCTTCAAACTGTCGCCCGCTATGTGGCCGTCGATGTGTTCTACATATATCTTTTTTTTTACATAAATAAATTCAGTATAAATTTCATTACAAATAGTTTGTTTATAGTTATAACACTTAGATATGTATAGAAAAAGAAAAAAAGATATAGTTTGTTTTTTTTTTTTAATACACAGTTTGTTCATTTATTCAACCTGCAACTTTGTAAGTTTGCACAGGTATAAGTCCCAGAATATAAGTAATTATATACATGTATATATATGTCTATATATGTCTATATATATATATATGATAGGTGTGCAAAAATACCAGTAGCAAAAATGTGGGTAGATTTCCTTTCTACAACCAACTCTATTTTATGGTAAAACACACAAAGTGAATTAACTAAAAATAGAGAAAGTAATAACATAGATTTCATATAGATATGCATGCATCTGGCTAATTTAAAACTTTCATGAATAAATCTCTCTCTATTAAAATTTCCCCCATAAATTTGCACAGTAATACAACTGATAACATTACCACTTCTCTCCATTAAAATACAAGGCTAGCCATTGAATACATTCTTGAAAGATAAATGCATAGAATACTCCTTTTCTTTTCTATTTTTTTTGAAACAGCAGAATAGTTAAGCAAACTAGTATGTTTTGTTCTGATAGGAATGATTAAAACAGAATGCCATATTTTTATTTCAATAACATTCACTATGCAACTTTGTTTTTATGAGCACAGAATAAGATAGTCATATTTCTATTTTTTCTCTTTCTTTCCTTTGTATGCAATAAAATTTATACAACAACTGATGTATATTTTTTTTTGTAAAGAACAATGATAGCAAATATATATAATTTCACATGCATTTCTCAAAACACACCAACTCCACAACTTAGAGAATAACCAGCTTTTTAAATAAAACATAAAGAATGTTCACATTACAAACACTTATTACAACCATCACAATGGATAGAATAACCTTGTACAAAAATTACAATAGGGCCACAAAGGCCATGGCTCAAACAGCCAACAACATATAACTAAAGCAACACAAAAATGGACTTCTCTCAAGCTCCATTTCTTCAATAAGCACTTGCAATAAAACACAATATAAAGGGAAACCCAACCACTTCGAAAAGCCCTCCTCCCTACCGTAGATGCGCAAGTGGGTCACCCTCAAGCTAGGGAGGTAGGGATTCACACAGTTGCAAACACACCACAACAAGCATCAAAGCAACAACAACACAAAAATTAACCCCAAGGATAAACACATAACACAAATCATGAGAATGAGTTTGATGGGGGTAGGGAATGGACCCCTCTACTCAAAGGCCACACCAAAAATACCAAAACACCAAGTCTCATGGCCTCAAGCCAAAACCTCCTGTTAGTGCTTAAATCTGTAGGCACTTTCCTGAAGATTCAAGCATTCAAATTGCAAGCCCCTTCCCAAAAAATCCTAAAATTCTATGTCTTTCAGCCTCTGCAGTGCTAAAAAATGCAAAAAATCAGTCAAGGTGCAGGTATCTTTGTATATACAAGGGTGTTTGTATATGCATGCTGGTCAAATGTGTAATTAGCGGGTCAGAAATCTCTATCTCCCTTTGAAAAATTGAGTTTAGATGCATTTCTGAATGTATATCGGGCTCTAAAAGGTGCATATACAAAGGGGAAATCTTTTGTAGATTCCTAGGAATATTCCCGCTTTGTATATCGGGTCATATACAAAGCAAGATATAAAAGGAAGTGAAATATACATTTGCTATAGTGGTGAGGCAGAGATGCATGTGGTGGGGTCCGTGGATATACAGGGTGGAATGTATATGCAATATACATTCAGGTGCACGTATAATGGTTAGATACAT
Source organism: Cunninghamia lanceolata (assembly GCA_027924645.1). Classification (NCBI taxonomy): domain Eukaryota; kingdom Viridiplantae; phylum Streptophyta; class Pinopsida; order Cupressales; family Cupressaceae; genus Cunninghamia; species Cunninghamia lanceolata. The sequence continues at coordinate 6,151,062 of BSBN01000609.1, forward strand.
TGCAGGAATATTCTGGTGAAAGTTCCTTGTTTGTATGTGCATCGGAATGTACATTGAAAATTATACAAAAGCTCGTGACATGCAAAGTGAACAGTGCAAAGGAGAGAGAAAATGGTCAGGCCCACCAGTTGTATACAAAGGCAATTGTATGTAAGCCAATGTACATGCAAAGCATACAAGGGAAATATACATTTCGGACCCAAAGAGGAAATCAAGCTGCAATTGATGCATTTTGGGGTCCGCGGGTTGTATATCGCGTTTGTATATGCGATATAAAAAGCCAATATACAAGAGGTTGAGATGCAGGCTGGATTTCAAGATGAATGTAGTGTGTTTCATAATTTTTGAAATCCATGCCTTATATGTATGAGGTAAATGTACATTGCACTTGTATGGGCAATGCGATATGCAAGAGGGGGAGATACAAGCTGGAATGGAACTTGATTTCAAACTGTTCTATAAAATTTGAAGTCCGGCTTGTAAATAAGGTGCTTGTATATGCTTTTGCATGTACAAAGTGACAAGTGCAATGAAACATATGCATTTTAGATCCGATGGGGAAATCAAATACAGTAGGTAAAGTGTTTGGGGTCCAGCTTGTATATTAGGCGATTGTATATGCATTCGAACATGCATATACAAGGGGTGAAAAGGCAAAATACAAGGGGGAAAAGTCAGCAATAGAAATGTGGAGTGCCTACGTGGCACGTTATCATTGGCTACTAACTTTTATGCAAGATTTTGGGCTGTGGATCTCAGCGACGGGAAGTAGATCGATCACCAAGTTTTAAAGTTACAACATGGGTTTTCTTTGCATCCGTAGGCATTGTTTTGAGCAGGAAAACTCCATGGACACGTTGTTGTTACATCTTCAGAGGTTGCAGGTAGCTGAATCTTTAATGGTGGTCCTGCAGAGGATGATCGATGGAGTTGATAGGCCAACCACCATTTTTAAGATGAAAATCTGGAAATGGCGGCACATCTCCTGATTCTACCTGTTCCCTCTCCTTCCTCTGCTTAGTGCATTGATGTTTTTGAGAGCCATTTCTCATACGTTGTATCTAGCAATTTTTGAGTTGACCGTTGTAATTTTGGCTGAGTACACAATTTTGCTATAAAGTGCAAATTGTGTCACTCATAGTGGTTGTTGAAGACTTGGGCAATTTTTTGTGTGAATAAGGAAAAATAGAGCATTTTCCTGTTTGTTTTATCTCTATGGAGTTTATGTGTTGCATCTGAGTTGTATCTTACACATATATTTAGTTTCTTGTCATTATATATGAAAAATGTATTATTGCATGTGTTTATCTGTCTGTCTCCACTTGTTGTATGCATTTTCTTCTTCTGAATCCGGTTGCTAAGGGTTTCTCAGATTCTAGGGTATAGTCTTGCTATATCACATACTTGATCTCTAACTTCCATTCAAGGAGTGGATTAAATTGTTTTAGGTTAAAGTATGGATAAGAATGTATGTCAGCTGGGATGTCTGTAAGTATAGGCAGCTAAATACCCATTCCTGGGTAGTATTTGTAAGGTAGATACCAGTTCCAATCCCTTGAAACTCGAATGCCAGTTGCAAGCCACTCTCTTGTATACATCTAGTTGACTCCATTGCCCTGGGATAGGCACCAGTCTACCCTTGTGAAGTAGTTATGATCCAAAAACCCCTGTCTTGCATCCAAACCATCAAACCAACCATTCCATAATTTCAACCTGTTAGTTGTAGGAGTAGGATTAGGACCCCCTGCATACTCTCACACCTGACTAGACAAATATGTCCAAGAACGTTGCCAACCTTATGATTTATCACACAAATCTTGGTCCACACATGAGAGTATTCTGCCTGTTATTACAAAGTTAAATCTTCCTATCATAGGGCAAGTCAATGTTACATCTTTAGCAAATAGGGACACCCCCCTTGGTGCGGCAGAACCAGAAGTGAAGGGGAGGCCGCTCACGCAACCTCCCGTATCTGTTGACCGAATATGCCTGTGCATTGGAACTAGCAAACCCTCTGCCGATTCGGGAGGTAACACCTCCAAAACCATAACTCTTCAGATACTTCAAAAGAAACTTCCATGGCACTCTTGCCATCCAAATAATATCAACACCAAGTAAAAATCCCTCAAGGCCATAAGTAACACAAAATATGGGGGTGACCTCAAGGAGGTTCACTTTCCCCTACCCCAAAACAAGTTGATCCTTATCTCCAAAAGGAGGTGCCCTCACCAAACTCCCATCCCACAAAAAAAAAAAGAAACAACAAACAATAAAATCAACAAGCACAACATAATAAAATATCCAAAGGTAAAGAACATAGTCATGAAGCTTACCTTCAAAATCCCTATAATGGAAGCACGTTTGGTGATGAGCTCCAAGCTTCTCCAAACCTTCCAATCTCCAAAATCTCCCTAACTTCCTCAAAAATTGCTCAAAATAGAAAGAAATCTCCAAGATGCAAGAACCCCACACTCCTCAACAAGAGGAGGTAATATAGGCCTTCTAATTTGGCCTTCAGGAATGAGAAGGTGACACTTGTCACCTTCTCTTTCCTCCTCCTATGCCACTTGTAAGGGAGAGGAAATGTGAGGGTGACAAGTGTCATCCTCCAATTCCATCTCAATCCTCACCTTATCCACTTGTGCTCTCACACATGTGTGAGAGAACAAGTGGTGAGGTGGCATTCCCTTTCAAGCCTCCATGAGGATAAGGGATGCCATATGGCATCCTCTTATTCTCTAAGAGAGTCATCTCCCTCCAAGATGCTCTCACACGTGTGTGAGAGTCTTGGAGGAAGATCCCACACACTTGGGAGTCTTGGAGACCTCCCAAGTCTTCCTAGAGAAGGGATTCCCAAACTTTGGGAAGGGAGATGAGTCTTTCCCAAGGCATGACTCATCTCCCACCTTTATCTAATTCAAAATTCTTCACTTTGACTAAACCTCAATTTAGAGTGACCACAAGTGAGTTATCCCAAAGTTTAGTTAGTCAAAATTGACCCTAGACCCAAAGGTAACCACCTAGGGTAAATTTTGGGACACTAAGGTTCACCTAGGGAGTCATAAATCCACTTTAAATGGCCTTGAAAATAAAAACAATATCAATTGGTATAAGTCAATAAAATTTATAAAACACATGATATTAATTAATTAAACAAAGGGATACTAGGCCAAAATGATAAAATAAATAATCATTTAAACAACACTCAGATCAAACGTGATCCTTATCCCTCTTGGGAATGGATCAGTTTCATAGGGAATAACATATGTGTGAATTCTACCTCCAATTTCCTATGGCCTGGGAATGTAATCCTGTACATCTTGATCAAGTGTCAATCATATCATGAATAATCATAGCCGAAGCAACTGGAATTAAATTCATGCCATTGAATACAACAATAATCATTTATAACATAATTCCAGATTAAACTACATTTTCTATCTAATGTCACATAATCATCATCACATAAAGAACTAGAAATCACATCACAAAACATCATCTAATATATCTCACATGTCTAATCTCAACATAGCATCAAAATATGATCAAATTGAATCACCATAAGTCAAATCAATGTCATATCAAAATCAAGAGATATAATCAAATCTGCATAATGAAACCATAGTCTCTAAAAGTCTGATAATGTCATCAACTGAAATGCAAAATGATCAAAATAAGGAAGGAAAAATAATCAGCCTCACATCCTCCCCCCCTAAGACTGAACTTCCTACTAGAAGTCATCAAAAAGGTGAGGGTAGATTGCCCTCAAACTAGCTACATCCTCCCAAGTCACTATGACCTCATCATAACGATCCCACTGGACCCTAACCTAGTCCAGCTCTCAACCTCGAAGGCCCAGTGTCCAACAAGCCAATATACGAATTGGGTCCAAAGCTAACTACCAGTCCACCTCTACCTATAGAGCACTCTAGTCCAATACATGAGATAAATCAGATATATATCACCTCAATATAGAAATATGAAAGACATCATGGATATGTGGTAGGCTAGGTGGCAACGATAGACGATAGGCAATAGGTCGTATCCACTCCAAGATCTCAAAGGGTCCTACAAACCATAATGCGAGCTTAGAGCCCTTTCCATAATGGATTGGACTCTTGTGTGGCCACACTCTGAGGAATACCCTATCACCTATTGAGAAGCTCCGATTAGTTCTCTTAGAATCGACATACTTCTTCTATCTATCCTGTGCCTCCTGAAGTCTCTTCCTAATTAGTCTGACCTGCTGCTCTATATCCTGAACTAACTCTAGACCAATGGCAACCCTGTCCTCTATTCGATCCCAACTCAATCGTGTCCTGCATGGTCTACCGTATAAAGCCTGGAAAAGAGGCATACCCAACAAGCTGTGATGACCATTATTGTAGGCAAACTCAACCAGATACATATACTCCTCCCATCTAGACTGATGGTCCATAACATACATACGAAGCATGTCCTCCAACACCTAATTCACACACTCTGTCTGTCCATCTGTCTCGGGATGATAAGTGGAGCTAAAGTTAAGCTGTGTTCCCAACACCTACTGCAAGGCTCTCCAAAATGCTGAAGTGAACACTAAATCCCTGTCAGAAATGATGCAGCAAGGTACTCCATGTAATCTCACAATATCATCTAAGAATACTCTGGCCACTGCTAGTGCATTGTACGTCATGCATACAGGTGAGAAATGCGCCACTTTGGTCAACTTGTTGATTGTCACCATGATGGCATCATGGCAACGCAAAGACATAGGAAGACCAATAATAAAATCTATGGAAATGGTGTCCCATTTCCACTCAGGTATCTCGTGAGGGTATAAAAGACCTGCTGGATGCTAATGCTTGGCCTTGACCCTCTGGCACTCAAGGCATCATGTAACAAGCTCAGTAATATCTCGTCTCATACCCACCCAATGGTACAGCTATCATAGGTTGGCATACATCTTCTTCACCCCCAGATGTGCTACATATGGTGCTTTGTGAACCTCTGATAACACTATAGTATGTAGGTCACTTGCGTGGGGTACATAGATGTGTTGTCGATGACAAAGTAACCCATCTGCCTCAAGTGAATATCCTACAAACTTATCCACAAGGGCCCTCTATGAACTGATCTCCTGTTGCACCTCAAGAAACCACTCATCCTCAGGCAAATGCTGAATAATGCATCCTCTCAAGTCCACACTTAGAGTCAAGGTCAAGAGCTCATGGCGCCTCCGACTCAATGCATCAGCTACCACATTCTCCTTCCCTCTGATGTAGTGGACATCTAAGTAATACTAGCAAAGAAACTCCATCCAACGCCACTGACAGGTGTTTAGATTTGGCTGTGTAAATATATACTAGAGACTGTGGTGATTTGAATGAAGTTCAAAGTGATGACCCAATAAGAAATGTCTCCAACGAACTAGAGCATGAACCACTGCTGCTAACTCCAAGTCATGAATGGGGTAGTTCAGCTCATGGATCTTGAGTTTTCATGACTCATACGCGATCGGTCTACCACCCTACATAAGTACGGCTCCCAAACCCTCAAGTGATGCATCCGTGCAAACCATAAAATCTACTGTAGGATTAGGAACCGCTAAAATGAGAGTGCTGGTAAGATGCTCCTTGAGGACCCCAAAGGCCTCTCACACTGCTCAGTCCATAAAAAGCTCTTCCCTTTCCACTGAAGGGAAATGATGGGGTGCGCTATCTGATAAAAACCCTCAACAAATCTATGGTAATAACTAGCTAACCCCATAAAACTCCTGACCTCTGTCACACTAGTGGGTGCTGGCCAATCTCTGATAGCCCTGATCTTTGATGGATCTACTGAGATTCCATTGCCAGATACAATATGCCCCAGATACTGTACCTCTGTCCTAAAAAATGCACACTTTGCCAAGTTCCCATAAAGATTCTGCTCCATCAAACACTATAGAACCTGACGTAGGTGCTCCTCATGCTCCTCCTCGGTCCACGAATAGATCAAAATGTCATCAAGGAAAATAATCATGAACTGATCCAAGTAGGTACGGAACACCCCATTCATGAGACTCATGAACACTGCAGGGGTGTTTGTCAAACTGAAGGGGACCACAGTGAACTCATAGTGGCCATATCGAGTCTGGAAGGCAGTCTTATGGATGTCCGCCTCTGTGATATGCAACTGATGGTAACCGAACTTCAGGTCAATCTTAGAGAACACTCTGGCTTCCTGCATCTGATTAAAGAGATTGTCAATCCTGGGCAGAGGATAACAGTTCTTCACTGCCACCTTATTCAACTGCCTATAATCCATCCATAATCGAAGAGACCCATGATAGGAGCACCCCAAGGTGAAATGCTCGGTCAGATGTGCCCCTTCTCGAGCAAGTCCTCAAGCTGTAACTTGAGCTATGTGAGCTCATGAGTGGTCATCCTGTAGGGTGAATGAGACACTGGCTCGGCACCTGGCACTAAGTCAATATGAAAGTCTACCTCACGACAGGGTGGCATCCTCAGTAACTCTACTGGAAACACATTGGCAAACTCTCTTAGGATGGGATGATCATCCAAAGATGCCTCAAGCTCATCATCTGATCTGTCACTCACTGCGATAGCAAACATCTGGCATCCCTTCTGCATGCAGTGCTTAAGCTACTGAGCAGATATCATATGCATTGTTGTGGGCTTCTAAATGCCCACTATCTCAACTGATGTACCATGATCATCTAAGTAGTGAATCGCCTTTCGGTGACAATCTAGCTTGGCTCGATGAGCTGCAAGCCAGTCCATACCCAAAACCACATCATAGGATCCTAATGTCATAACTCTATGGTCACATACTATGGAAAAGGATCCCAAAGAAATCTCATAGTCGTGGACTAAGGCATCTACTATCATCTTGGCCCTTGAGGCCAACTCAACCACCCACCTATCACCCTGCCTAGAGGCCACCAGCTTGCAACGCTCCACTAACAATGGAGATATGAAAGAGTCAGTAGCACTAGAGTCAAAGAGAATAGAAATGGGGACACCCCCTATCATACATGATGTCTCAATCACTGATGCCTAAAAATTAACCTAGCGGTTATCAACCGTTGTGAACATACAGTGGGACCTACCCACATCTCCAACCGTCTACTCTGATCCTCCTACACGAGGCTACCCCCTGTTGTAAAGCCCTATGGACACTCTCTGGCTAGATGTCCTACTCCATCACACACATAACATGGGACCCTAGCCTATACCTGTCCAGTCTGAGTCCTACTCGACTGCTATTGTCCAGATCTACCTATTGACCCCTGTGAACCACTGTATGACTATTGAGGCCTCGCAGGTCCTGCAGGTGGTCCCTGCTGCCTCTAATCTCTATGTAGGCCCTGCTACTGCCAACCTCTATTATGCCCCCATGTGCCCTCTACTGTGTCATGGCTCTCTACTGCTGCTATTGTGGAGGCCTAGGAGGTAAGGGTGTGGAACTAAATCCTCCCCTATGAGGTGGTTGTGGTGGTCTGCGGTAACTCTACTGATGCTGCTACTGCCCACAATCCTGAAACTAAGGGCATGAAATCTGTCCTCATCCCTGTATCTCCTCAGCTATGTATGCCTTTTCGGCAACATCACTCAAAGTCTGGGGGTCTGCCATGCGAACAGGCCCTGCTATGCTATGGTTCAATCCTCTGATAAACTTATGAACAGGAGTTTCTCATCATGGAGATACTCTGCATATCGAGACAACTCAGTAAATCTACCCTCATACTAAGCAACCATAAGTCCTCTCTGTTGAAGGTCATGAAAATCGCTATGCGATGCTACCTGTAGTGATCTGATAAGTATCACGCATTGAAGCGCTCTATGAAGATCTCCCATGTGAGTGTGTCTGATGATAGATGGCACTTGCACTCCTTAGTTTGCCACCAGGTAGCTGCTACATCTCGTAATAGGTGGACTGCCACACAAGCCTTCGTGTTGCCCTCGTAAGGATGCAATGTGAAGCATCTATCTAAGTTGATGAGCTAGGCCTCTACCTCAGCTCCCTCTGTGGTCCTGATGAAAGTAGGAGGATTTAGCCTTAACAAATCCCTAATGGGATCTTCTATGTCTCTATTCCCTCTGATAGGCTCATCCGCATAATAATCGTAAGGCCTGTGAACAATGTGCTCCACTGGTACTACCTCCTCACGCCTAGCATGACGTGGAGGGCTCCTGCTACGGGCCTTGTCAGATGATCCAACCTCCTCTACCGTCGTATCTGGAACCTCAACATATGGCTCCACACATGGTGCCCCTCGCGGCTCAATGCGGGGCTCCACACCTGGCTCGACATGGGACTCTACTCATGGCTCCACACGTGGCTCCTCTCGTGGATCATAACAGGGCTCAACACATGGAACTATGTGTGGCTCAACTATGGTCAGTGGAAGCCTATCTAATACTGCCTGTAATGCATGTAATATCTGTGGCCCAATATTTGGTAGGGCCGGTGGTGTCTGCAGTACCTGTGGGGCCGGCGATGCCTGTCCCTTAGTTGAAGAATCACTATGCACCTTGGCAAATGCAGTGTGGCAGGACTGCACTCGCCAAACTCATTGGGGAGGCATCCTACAAAAATGAGGTAACCATAAATTAATCAAAGTTGCGGAAATAATAATGTGCCCTAAGCAAGCCCAGTGTTTAAACTTGGCTCTGATACCAAATGTCATGCCCACATTCCCAATGCGGTCATGACACACAACACACGTGTCATGTCCACATTTGTCATGTGGTTATGACACGAAAGATGAAAAACTTTTCTACCTATCCCTAGGAACCCCCTCGCACGTGTCTGTGTGCTTAGTGGCAATACACATAAGGCGTAAACATATCAACATAATTCGGGGAAGTGCATTGTCCTACATAGTCCCCTGCATGATGATAGACGTCTAGGGGGTATGCAGCATGAAGTGTGTCACTTTTAGGGTTAGAGCAATTTTAAATCTGAACCCTAAGTTTCCTAGGTGAGAAGGTGATCTCGCTAGATTTGAAACCTAACCCTAACTCAGAACAAAATGAAATCGAAGTAATAAATATGAAAATAATGACATGATGGATGCATGATAAGATGAAGTAGTAAAATAAAAGTTAATAAAATATCGTAAAATTAAAACCCTAGAATCTAAGAAAAATTTGACAGCATAATGTATTTTCAATAATCAAATTAAAATTTTTTTAAAAAGAACTCCAATAGAAATTCAAACAAAATTTAGAAAAATAATAATTAAACTTAAGAAAAGAAAATAAGAATTTAAAATAACAAGACTAAATACCTCGCCAAGGCCAATTAAATCGACCTTGCAATTCGAAATAAAATAATAAAATAATTACGTGTCGCCAAAATAAATTTTCAAGGTTTGAGTCCGTTAATAAATATAATTTTCAGCATTATATTTATTAACTAACTCGAATTAATAGAGAAGGGCAAAAGATTAAAAAAATACTCTTTCCCATAAAAGAATAGTAATTAGCTAGAAATAAAATAACTATAATGCGCTAGGGAGTAAAATAAATGTCCCATTTAAATAAATTAAAAAGAACACTCTTCCCATCAAAGGCAATCTTAACCCATCTTCCCTAAACTATAGTTCCAAAAGAATAAAGATATAAAACAATTTCCATTAACTCCAGGCGAAAATAAACAAAAATCAAAGTTAATGTTAAGAAATCCGCCCTCCAAACAAAAGGCTCATTTGCAAAAATTAGGGCAATTAAATAGTAATTAAACTTAAGCACAAAAAGTATCATAGCCCCAACAATGCCTATATTCCTAGGAATAGAATAATATAATCAATCATAAAAATTCTAACAAGGTCAATCATGAAATAAAAGATTTTTCCCCTTCCACATTAACTTAGTGGAAAGAAAAGAAAGTGAGGGAAGAAATTTCCCATGCACAAGTGAATAAAGAAATAATTAATAAAAAGAAAATAAAACTCCCCTCCCACAAGGAACCCTAACAGGCCTCTAAAAGGTACAATTCAAAACATAACTAAAAAAAAACCTAAAACATCTTACACCCATGCCTCATCCACAAACCCTAAATTTTTGTTTATTCTCTACCATGCAATGCTGGGGTTTGCAGACTAGGGTGAAGGGTTGTCATGGCTGCCATGATTCTGAGCAGACCCTAAGTTTGTTTCTCTTTTTTTTGTGTGTCTAAAAAAAAATGTAAGTATCTTGTTCTGTGCAGGGGAAGGGCTCATGGTGGCAGAGCCGAATGGTAAAAGAAAGAGGGGAGGTCGGCAACGAGATCAGTGGCGGCTGGCATTTACGGAGGTAAGAGGTGCAATGGGGGTGGGGGGATTCGTTCCCCACCCAACTCCCATTCAAACGGTTACAGCGAAGGCGGCGGCTTACCAACTGTCACCTTATCCCAACCACAAATGGCTGTTCGGCCCACAACATTTGAGTGTGCTTCAAACTGTCACCCGTTATGTGGTCGTCGATGTGTTCTACATATATCTTTTTTTTAACAAAAAAAATTCGGTATAAATTTCATTACAAATAATTTGTTTATAGTTGCAACACTTAGATATGTATAGAAAAAGAAAAAAAAAGATACAGTTTGTTATTTTTTTTAATACACAATTTGTTCATTTATTCAACCTACAACTTTGTAAGTTTGCATAAGTATAAGTCCCAGAATATAAGTAATTATATACATGTATATATATGTCTATATATATTTATATATCACTATAAATATATATGTTTATATATATATATATATATATATATATATATATATATATATATATATATATATATATATATGCATATGACAGGTGTGCAAAAATACCAGTAGCACAAATGTGGGTAGATTTCCCTTCTACAACCAACTCTATTTTATGGTAAAACACACAAAGTGAATTGACTAAAAATAGAGAAAGTAATAACATAGATTTCATATAGATATGCATGCATGTGGCTAATTTAAAACTTTCATGAATAAATCTCTCTCTATTAAAATTTCCCCCATAAATTTGCACAACAATACAACTGATAACATTACCACTTCTCTCCATTAAAATACAAGGCTAACCATTGAATACATTCTTGAAAGATAAATGCACAGAATACTCCTTTTCTTTTCTCTTTTTTTTGAAATAGTAGAATAGTTAAGAAAACTAGTATGTTTTGTTCTGAAAGGAATGATTAAAACAGAATGCCATATTTTTATTTGAATAACTTTCACTATGCAACTTTCTTTTTATCAGCATAGAATAAGAGAGTCATATTTCTATTTTTTCTCTTTCTTTCCTTTGTATGCAATAAAATTTATACAACAACTGATGTATATTTTTTTTGTAAAGAACAATGATAGCAAATATATATAATTTCACATGCATTTCTCAAAACACACCAACTCCACAACTTAGAGAAAAACCATCTTTTTAAATAAAACATAAAGAATGTTCACATTACAAACACTTATTACAGCCATCACAATGGATAGAATAGCCTTGCACAAAAATTACAATAGGGCCACAAAGGCCATGGCTCAAACAGCCAACAACATATAACTAAAGCAACACAAAAATGGACTTCTCTCAAGCTCCATTTCTTCAATAAGCACCTGCAATAAAACACAATAAAAAGGGAAACCTAGCCACTTCGAAATGTCCTCCTCCCTACCGTAGACGCACAAGTGGGTCACCCCTAATCTAGGGAGGTAGGGATTCACACAGTTGCAAACACACCACAACAAGCATCAAAGCAACAACACAAAAATTAACCCCAAGGATAAACACATAACACAACTCATGAGAATGAGTTTGATGGGGGTAGGGAATGGACCCCTCTACTCAAAGGCCACACCAAAAATACCAAAACACCAAGTCTCATGGCCTTAAGCCAAAACCTCCAAAACCACAACTCTTCAAATACCTCAAAAGAAACTTCCATGGTACTCTTGCCATCCAAATAATCTCAACACCAAGTAAAAATCCCTCAAGGCCATAAGTAACACAAAATATGGGGGTGACCTGGAGGAGGTTCACTTTCCCCTACCCCAAAACAAGTTGAGCCTTACCTTGAAATGGAGGTGCTCTCACCAAACTTCCATCCCACAAAAAAAAAGCAACAACAAACAACAAAATCTACAACCACGACATAATAAAATATGCAAGGGTAAAGAACATAGTCATGAAGCTTACCTTCAAAAGCCCTATAATGGAAGCACGTTTGGTGATGAGCTCCAAGCTTCTCCAAACCTTCCAATCTCCAAAATCTCCCTAACTTCCTCAAAAATTGCTCAAAATAGAAAGAAATCTCCAAGATGCAAGAACCCCACACTCATCAACAAGAGGAGGTAATATAGGCCTTCTAATTTGGCCTTGAGGAATGAGAAGGTGACACTTGTCACCTTCTCCTTCCTCCTTCTATTGCACTTGCAAGGGAGAGGAAGTGTGAGGGTGACAAGCGTCATCCTCCAATTCCATCTCAATCCTCACCTTATCCACTTGTGCTCTCACACATGTCTGAGAGAACAAGTGGTGAGGTGGCATTCCCTTTCAAGCCTCCATGAGGATAAGGGATGCTATATGGCATCCTCTTATTCTCTAAGAGAGCCATCTCCCTCCAAGATGCTCTCACACGTGTGTGAGAGTCTTGGAGGAAGATCCCACACACTTGGGAGTCTTGGAGACCTCCCAAGTCTTCCTAGAGAAGGGATTCCCAAACTTTGGGAAGGGAGATGAGTCTTTCCCAAGGCATGACTCATCTCCCACCCTTATCTAATTCAAAATTCGTCACTTTGACTAAACCTCAGTTTAGAGTGACCACAAGTGAGTTATCCCAAGGTTTAGTTAGTCAAAATTGACCCTAGACCCATGGGTAACCACCTAGGGTGAATTTTGGGACACTAAGGTTCACCTAGGGAGTCATAAATCCACTTTAAATGGCCTCAAAAATAAAAACAATACCAATTGGTATATGTCAATAAAATTTATACAACACATGATATTAATTAATTAAACAAAGGGGTACTAGGCCAAAATGATAAAATAAATAATCATTTAAAAAACACTCTGATCAAACGTGATCCTTATCCCTCTTGGGAATGGATCGATTTCATAGGGAATAACCTATGTGTGAATTCTACCTCCAATTTCCCATGGCTTGGGAATGTAATCCTGCACATTTCGATCAAGTGTCAATCATATCATGAATATTCATAGACGAAGCAATTGGAATTAAATTCATGCCATTGAATACAACAATAATCATTTATAACATAATTCTAGATTAAACTGCATTTTCTATCTAATGTCACATAATCATCATCACATAAAGAACTAGAAATCACATCACAAAACATCATCTAATATATCTCGCATGTGTAATCTCAACATAGCATCAAAATATGATCAAATCGAATCACCATATGTCAAATCAATGTCATATCAAAATCAGGAGATATAATCAAATCTGCATAATGAAACCATAGTCTCTAAAAGTCTGATAATGTCATCAACTGGAATGTAAAATGATCAAAATATGGATGGAAAAATAATTAGCCTCACATGGACCCTCTTAACCATGACTGCACCAGCTATCCCCTTTGTTCTCTCTTTTTGGAGCTTCCTAGACTCTACAGTTGTCCCTTTGTTGTCTAGAGATTCTTCTCTATTCTTTTTGGAGCTAATTTTTGTGTTCTTCCTTTCCATAGTCACTACACTATTCTTCCTTTCTAGAGTTATCAGGTGTATGCTCTTTCTAGAGCTGCCTAAAAATAATCTTTCTCTCAAAGTTGTTCTCTCTACACTCTCTAGTGTGTTCTTCTCTATTGTTGTTGCAACATATTATATGTTCTCTATCTTCTTTTGTTCACATTCCTTTCTTTTGTCTTTTTTACCTCTTCCAATCTTCCCACTCACTCCAAAACTTTAAATGCACCTACCAACATTCAATATGTTAGACAAACCAAATATCAATGAAGAGGACTAACTAGCAATAACTATTTTTGTTAGGGTAGTAGAAAAAGGATCCCCAAAAATATTTTTGGTAGCTGGGTGAATTAAATGTTTGACTCCAAATTAGATTTTCCAACAATATGTAAACTTCTATAATAGAGCCAAAAAAAGCTACAAAGTATTATGTATAGAGATAAAAAATTCATATGAAGAAGAAATATGTAAAAATCTTATGACTAAATAGCAAATAGTGATCCAAGTGGCAAATAACTATATAGAGATAGGAGAAAATTCAACATCTTCCACTTGAACTATAAGCTTCCTCAAAATTCCTAGTTGGCATAGAGAAAGGAGAAAATTGAGGAGAAACTACTCTATGAGAGTAATTTGCAACATGATGAAATAGGAAGTGAAGAGACTTAAAATCTTTCTTTCTCTCAAGATAATGGAACTATCTATCTCTAGTTGATGGGTCTCAAGTGCCAATAAAAATCCATAGAGTTTTCATTAACAAGACCTACACAAATTGCTCTAAGAATACAATAGGAAATCAGAGAGATTCCTAGAAGCTCATAGGAAAAATTCCCCCAATATAGCCTTGTAAATATCAAAGTCATAAATCCCAAAAGCCTCCTGAATCTTCAAGTTAGAAATAAAATAGGCTTGACTATATGAGTTCACCAAGTGACATACTAAACTAGCCTCTCAAATAATTTCCATAGAGTTAGAAAGGAATATGGATGCAACATCACGTAGGTAAAGAGACTAAGGATAATCCATGAGGATATCCATTCCAACAAAATTTTGTAAAGAACTTTCTACTAGTTTGTAGTCAAAGAAAGAAACTTGATACACATTTTCCCCTTCAAAATGCTTGACATCCAATTGTTCCTAATTACAAGTAAGAAGAAAAATCATTTTGTTAAACATCTTTGAATCCATATTTTGGTTTTCAAGAATATACATCTTAACAGAGAATAAATAAACAAAACAATAGAGCACAACACATACAAAATCTCTCTAAATATATATTTACATGAGTGACCTAAACTTATGTGAAGAAAGTCATAGAGAAGATCAATCCACAAGGTACACAAACAAGAATAAGCATGTTAGCATATGCCTCGTATAATATAGTTATTAATTAAAAGTAGTCATCATGTATGAGCTTTGAGAGAAACTAATCCTTGCATAAACAAACATAAAACAAAATGATTAGAAAGTAGAGAGATACAAGCTAACCTTGATAAGTTGATAGAATCTCTCAAGGTTCCAAAATGACTTGGAGTTGACTCAATCATTGCCAATATTGCATTTCATAGTGCCAATGTTACAAAGGGCCACATCACCCCAAGATACCAAATTAGTGCTATCAAAATACTAATGTGAACAATCAATTTGGAAATCTTATCAACTAAACAGTTGGCTTCTTGAAAACAGTGTTGACATTCAAAGGATTCAAATTTGTTGATTAGTTTCTAAGTTATTTATATTGCATTATTCAATCCCCAATTCTCAAGCTGATAGGATTTGATGGCATTGACCACTAGTATAGAATCACCATTGATATGTATATTCAAAATTTTCTCCCGACTAGAATTTCTTAGACCCAAAATGGTGAAGTAACAGATGGAGGGTCTAGAGAATGGACTGTCCAACCATGTAGCATGAGTAAACATAATGGAAACTGTTGCAAGTATGTGCCTAATCGGTGTTGTCATTGATGTCAACATATTCTTGTTTACATTGGTGTCAACTATATCTTATTCTATTACTTATTTAGAAGACTTGTATGTTGAGGATATTGAGAAAATTAGCCTCTCTGGAAGAAACAAGTGAGTTACAGAGAAGTACAGTACATACAGTGAGTTGTATGTTGAAGAATAGTCTGGTAAACTGCTTCGCATTTATTCCTACTTGAAGATCATGGTTTGTGGATTAGAAGTAAGTTATAAGTATGTCTGAGGATTCTACACTTTGGGTTTGAGACATGAAGATCTGAGTGAGTTGTGTTCACCAGAGTGAAGCCTATTTTTTTCTGTCAACTCAATTGAGACAGGAAGATAGTATTTGGTTCTATATTCCTTTGCACTAATGTATTTTGTTCTATGATTCTAGAGGGAAGTTTGGGATGATGATAAGTGCCTACAGTTGCAATGGTTCGTGGTTTGGTGATCCGCAAGCTATCTTTCTTTTATGACAGTTGAAGACATTGAAGTTCATGTGTTTCAGTGAGAAGATTCCTATGGATAAAGTGGTTAAGGTTCATGTGGTTGCTCCTAATGATTATAATGTGCTTGTGTATGTCTCCTAATCATGTTCCTATCTAGACTTTGGTCCATGTTAAGAAATTGTGATTATATGTGAAGATTGTTCCCAATTAATGTAACGTGTAACCAGTCTTGGCCGACCTGGTTGATTCCAGTGATTGCGGAGATCTCTAGAATATTGTGGAAGCATGTTGTGGCGTGGAAGATCATGTTTGAGTCATAGCTAAGGCGTGGCATGATCCACACTTCATTCCCTTTGTATGATATTGCAATAGGTTAGGACCTATTTTGTAAATGTTTGTAATACCAACCTTGGAGATTGTTCCAATGGTTGATGCCAACCTTGATGATCATTCCAAGGTTGATGTAGTGTATAAATACTTGTAGTTAAGTCATGGAAAAGGTGTCCTTGAGTGAAAATGAATATATATTAAAAAGGGTCAAGGGCAAAGCAGAGGAGGTGCAAAGGAAAGAAGAGGAAGAGAAGAAGAGAGGAAGAGCGGAGCAAAGGAAAGGCATAGCAGGAAATTATTATACTTCAGTTGCAAATAGTGAAAGGTGTTGATCATGGCAATGAATAGGGTTTAACAACCCTTATTGTAATCCTACTAGGTTTAGGGTTGTGGCAGTGAGCCTGCTAGACCTAGTTGTTCTTCATGGCAGTAAGCCAGTATGTTTAGGCCCATGGGGTGACCAAGCCTGAACATCACTATTTCAAGATTGCAATATATATTGAGAGTTAATCCTCTCTGTGGTTTTCCATGTAAATCTGGTGTCTCTTGTGTTGGATGTTTTATTTGTGGTTAAATTTCTAATTTCATGCTCTCATTGTTAAAACATAATAATTGTGGATAAGTGATGAATGTTTGAATTGCAGAAAGTGTTTAAGTTTTGTGACAACTGATTCACTCCCCCTCTCAATTGTTTGGCGCATATCAACAATTGGTATCAGAGCCAAGTCCCTTTGGAAAGAGTCTAACAACTCAAGGGAGATTTGAATGGAAATAAAAGGAAAGAAAATACTTTCCAATACAACCGAATGCTTATCAAGAGATATCAAGAATAGATTATCCAAGGAAGTGATTCACGAAGAACAAAATGACAACCATTGAAGATGGTTTGAAGCTTGTACCGGTGATGAAGATTGTTCGGTTATTGATAGTAGCTACTCAAACCATATGACTAGTGACAGAAGTAAGTTCGTTAGTCTGGAAGAACATAATGAAGGGCTAGTCAGGTTCGGAGATGACTGCACTGCTGAAGTTTGTGGAACAAGATTGATAAATTTTGGAAATAGACAAATTTCTGAAGATGTTCTTTACATAGAAGGCTTGAAACAAAATCTCGTAAGCATCAGGCAGTTATACAGGAAGGGATTCAAGTTTGTATTTGAGAATGACTCTCTTGAAATCAAAGAAAAATTTGGAGCTACAATAGCAATTGCAAAAAGAACTGAAAAGAACCTCTATCATCTCAGAAAAGGTGACTTTCTTGGATACACATCTTAGACAAATGAAAGCTGGGTTTGGCATAGAATACTTTGCCATACAAATCTTGGTGACTTAACAAACTTAGTTTAGATTGTGAAGGATCTACCAGAGATTAATTACTCAAGCAACATCAGTTGCAGGAAATGTCAAAGATTGTCAACAAAAGCATGGCAAGATAAAGAACGATCCTCTATTGAACGATTGGAATTCATTCATACAAACTTTTGTGGTCCTACAAGAATACCAAGCCTCCATGGTCAAAGGTACTGTTATCTCTAAAAGTTGGACCCTACCAATTTGTAGAAAATTGGTACTCTAGAGGAACATGGAAATACTCCTAGGCTGTGGGTCACCTAGAAACTGCAGTGAATCTCTAGAGAAGGCCGGCTTTCTAAACTTGTATCACCTAAACTAATGATTTCTTGTAGAGAAAAGGGAAGGAGGAAACTCAGGAAAACTAAACTAAAAACTGAAAGTAAAAGGGTGATACACCTAACTGAAAGGATATGAAACTCAAATTCATGCACTCACTATAATGACAGAAAACATACTTGCACAACTTATTATTGTATACTTCTGCATAAGTGTTTCAGAAATAGGTCCTAGTGCTCAAACTTTCAAGAAGGAAGATAACTTCACATCCAGAAAGAAACAATTTACACCTTTTGACAAAATTTGTAACCTGCATTAATATAATTTCTACATAAAGGCTCTAAATTTGAGACAAAGCTATAAGGAAACAAACATTACCTCACAAAGAACTTGATCAATCAGTTGCTTAAGCACAATAATGCAAGGAACAAGTAGGCAAAATGCTCAGTCAATAATACTTAAGGCCTTCACTATATTTCACATCAAGTAGAATGAGTTGCAAAAAATGCTAAAATCTGAGCAAGGATGTCAAAATCACAAGTCTCTCCAAATTGCATAATTAGAACTGAGTACAAATGAGTCACATAAGTGACTATATCCACCACTATCCAAGTGGTTCCACCATACAGGAGCTAGAAACAAACTTGGGTCGGATGCCCACAAAAAGCCTAGAATATAGGGCCTATATCTCCTCCAAAAGAGCTCACAATGAAGGAAAAAGTACATCATGACCTAGTCTAACATGATGACACATTAAAACTACTCCAAAAGGACTCTAAAAGCAATAAAAATCTCCTAAATACTCTCAAAAGAATTCAACTCAACTACTAATTGCCTTTGTGACTTAGTCAAAACTCTCATCTCAAGGGCAAACCCAATGGCTATATTCTTGGCATGTGTTTGATAACTACCTCCACTCTCCTATATACTTGTCATGGCATTAAGATCCATAACTCATAAGGTCATTATAAGGCATGTTTATTTATTTTACATTAAGAAAAGCAATTTGATTTAATGATTTATAATGATATCATTCAAATCAAACTCCTTACATACCGAATTAATGCAAAACAAAACAAAGAACAAGTATATATCAGGGTGAAGGTAATTATTAGAGGCAATATTCTTGACCTACTTGACTTTGCAAAAATACAAAAGAAACCCCTCACGGATCTCCTAGTCAAACACTAGGAATGATAATTACATTTTCTTGACCACGAGGCATATGATAACAATGATTTTTTTTGTTTAAACAAAGTAAAAAAAACACTCCATCGGATAAGGCTCTTGAGTAAAACCAAGTCAAACCCTAAAGCTCTTATCACTTTGTATTATTTTCTCTACCTATTGCTATGCGCCGCCACAAGGATTTTCAGTTCCTTCTCTAGAGATTTTCCTGTTGTCTTGAAGGCATGTCGACTGCATTTTTAATAAAAAGGTTTCAAAAACCAAAGGTAAATTTGATAAACCTTCTTTTTCTAATCCATTTGTCATCAAAATTCTACAATTTTTTGTAATACTACTGCCAATATACAGTTTATGATGAATATTGTATTCTCTTTTATAGCACGACCAAATACTATATCTTTCACATATATAAAGCTAAGTTTTCTGATGAAAAAGCTTAGGGTTTTAAGGAAACAACCCTCACTCACTATTTTTCAAGTATCTCTTATCCTTGATACAAAGGTGATCTATTGTCTTGAAAAACACTAAAAAATAAGAGTTCTATCAGTAGGGTTTAAACAGAACAAACCCTTAGTCTTATTTCATATATTCCTGTAGATATATCTTTATACTCTGATTCTCTATACTGTGGAAAAACATTTCTGTAACTAGCTCTCTAACTAAGAAACGAGGGTTTATTTTTACTAGGGTTTTGTAAATACCCTCAATACATTTTGTGATTGTCCCTTATTTTGCCTCTTTCTATATTTATCACTTATAATTGATCATTCCGAGAATATGTTCTTGTAGTTATTCATGAAATGATTCATGTAGCTGTTCATAGCATGTGCTCCTGTAGCTTTTCAAAAATGGACAAAACTATAGAGATTTTGAGCATGGTCCTTTCTTGTGTGCCAGTCCTTCATCATGACTGCCCTATTCTTATACAAATTGTCATCTTCATGACTGTTCTAAGGCTATCTCTTGGGTTTTGGACTGTCATACAAAAGGAATGACTATTCTTTCTCTTTACTCCTTACATACCTGTGAACCTTGAAGAATGATGAAAGAATAGTGAGTCATCAAACATTTTTCCACAATGATTTCTTAGCACTGTCAACCTTACTCCTTTAGTAGATCTCTGTCCAATAGCTACAGTCCTTTGGAAACATAGAAACAACTAACATTCATTCTCTACAGTCTTGGCATCATCGATCTCTATCTTCTAGAATGCATCCCCATGGCATTGGTGACTTTATTTCCATACTATCCAAGAGAGTCTTGTATGACTACTACAGATTGCTCCTTGACTTTTTCTAGGTAGTCATGTTATATGCTATTGGATTGTCCTTCTTTATGCATAGATGGATCCTCACACAATCATAGGACTATTCAAGAAAACATAAGATTGTTCATAAAAGGATATAAAATGGAAAGATCTAGACTCCCTGCTTCATTATGATTGTCATGCTACAATGGCAATGACTGAATGTTCTCTTGAGGTGACTACTCTTAATGACAAACCAATGTTGCTCCCACAGTGAGAACTGATATTACCAATGCTGATATAATGCTATTGACATAGAGGACTGTTCTTTTCCTTTGTATCTAACTATCTCTACATGGTTACATTTCATGTTTTTGTGATTGCCCCATAGACAATGGTTGCTCTTTGACAGAGGAAAATTTTATGCTTTGGCCTCTTATATTTGACTATTCCTTGTTTGACTATCACTACAGTCATCTCTTTGTGACTGCACTCTTGCTTTGATTAAAAATGACTACCTTTGTTAAAGATAACTGATATGACTATCTTCTGATAGTCTGACAGAGATAGCTACTCCAAACTGCACTTAATGCTCACCATTTACTTTTTGGCATCGTTTAGAATTTGCCATGGCTTAATGCTCCTTTGATGATATGACTATCCTTACCATGATAGTGCAGCAATCTCTGGGCAATGATGACTGATATTATCTCAGGTTTGGCATGCTTTTGGTTAACTGGAGGACTTATAATATGATCTTAGACTTTTGGTATGACTGTGAGAGTCATAACATCTCTTCTCATTATGTTTTTGTTATCTTCTTAATAGAGATGATTCTTGACATGCCTTAAACTGTCATGCATTGGCGACAACTTTATCACATAGTTCTGTTGTCTCTAAGATTCTTTAACAATTTACAAAAACAAAATAAGATCATGAGGAAGATTTGTTTTAAATCTCATATCTATCTCTGCTCATCTTGTACTGGACAGTGTCCTTGCCTTTGAATGCTACCACCGACAGGGTCCCTGTGGGTTGTAAAGATGTTCTTCATCTAATTTGCACTGTCAATGCACCATTTATAATAGTAACTCTCATCGGGCCTTCTGCAGCTATATGCATATTATTGAGACTTATGAAATGGATCCTCTTGTCACTGAGAATAACTCCTATGCTCTTCATATTTGTTCTTGATTTATCACTGCATGATTTATATCAGTTATAGCTGCTCCAAAATTAGTATTTCAGTTCATGACAGGTTCTGCTACTCAAAACAACTCTCTTCCAATTTGTTAATGTATCTTATATGTATACAAGCTTGAAAGCTACTGTAGATGTGTATCTCTTTCTTTTATACTATTTGAAAGCATTAATGTTTCTCAATTAGACATGTTGGGCTCAACCCTTGTGGAAGCCCACTGAACCCCACATGCTGAAATCAAATGAGTGTTAAATGGCCCTGTATCTGCACATGAAACAAACATGTTAGGAAAATAAATGCATATTTTGGATGTGTTTGATGGCTTGATTGTTCTCTAGGACATCCAAGGTTTTTATTTATTATTCTAATACATTTGCAGATCGGTTTGTACATGCATAGGTGTTTGTTCATATAAGGTTTGGGACCTCTCATTGCTTAGAGCATTGCTCTAACATCATTGTTATTGCCAGATGTAGGAACTAGGAGCAACATGGAACTAGGAAGGAAAGAGGTAGCTTGGGGTAGCAGTAGGACAAGATGACACATCAGAACCAATCATTCTCAGGCAATGACTAGTCTTCCTCCTTATATGCACATTTACTTTCATTTACTTATTCATGTACATATTTATCTTCAATTCCATTGAACAAGTAAAGTTAGTCTCACGGCTTGTGTGGGACAATGTACATTTTACATTCAATAAGAATTAATTCTTTGTTCAGAAAAGATTTTTGTAAATCCTTCTTATGTTACATGCACTTGTATGAATGCAGTAATTTGATAAACATAATCCTTTGAATTATTTCATTTATGCACTTGAATGTAATATAGGAAAGATAAGATGCAATGTACCTTTTCAAGTTCTGAACCAAAGCTCTACCTGAATGAGCTACAGTGAAATTTAGGTAACATTTCTGGCGACATCTACTATATGTTTACCTGCTAAACATCATACCAGTTGCCTAAACCTTATCCATTGGGCATAGGGTCACTCAGAGACTTTCTAAAACACTTGGATAAATAGATTTCTGACCTCTGTAACTCAGCAGAACAAAGTGAAAGACTCCTACTCACCTAAGCAAAAGTAAAATTGTAGAAAGGAAACTAACTAACTGTGCTGAACAACACTTAGGGAATTAAAAACTATAACTAATCTATGGTGTAGCATCATTTATTGAAAGCATAAACACCTAACCTAATATGTACAGGTTAGATCAGATCAAACCTCAAAACAACATTTGGGGTGTATCCCTTTCACTGGGATAGGTAAAAATTCTCCATCCATCTTTGATAATTGAAAAGCATTATGTTCTTTGCACTCAGTAATAACAAAAGGACCAATCCAAAAGTTATCAAACTTTGTATGCTTACATGGTCTACTCTTCAGCTCATCCCACTTGAGCACATCACCTTCTTTGAATACCCTTGATGTGGTTTTCCTATCAAAGACCTTCTTGGTTTGAAGCTGATGATACTCCATAGATTTCATACCTTTATCTCTGATTCCTCTAGTTCCATAAGCTGAGCATATCTAACAACCATTGGATCTTCCTCTTCAAACATTTCTAGCTGATTCATGATGTCAAGAGCTGGCAACTCAATAGATAAAGGCAATCTTACCTCTTTGTCATAAACTAGCATATATGGAGAGTTCCCAATAGACCTTTTGGGAGTTATTCTATCTACCCACAGAGCAGATTTCATCTTGGTGTGCCAGGTCCTCTGGTTATCCTGCATTGTTCTTTTGATAATCCTTATCAGGTTCTTGTTTGTTGATTATGCCAAACCATTACCCTGTGGGTAATAATTTGATGATGTATTTAAGTAAATTCCATTCTTCACAGCCCAATCAGTTACTCTCAGTCCAACAAAGGCTAAAGCATTATCTGAAATGATTGATTCAAGAACTCCAAATCTAGATCTAAATCATAATAAAAGCTTAAAACAACATTCTCATTGGCTTCTTTCAAAGCCATTGCTTCAGTCCATCTTGTGAAATAATCTGTAGTTGTGAGTACCCACTTATGACCTGTAATGGATGGTGGGTTAATGGCACCTATAAAGTCAATGCCCCATCTCATAAAGGGTTGTTCCACTTGAATTGGCTGTAGAGGTAAAGTTGGTAGCCTCTATTTACCTACAAAAATGGCACATTTTACACATTTTCTGGCCCATGCATGGGCATCTCAGAATAAGCTGGGCCAATAATAGCCAACTCTCATTATCTTCCAGGTAGTTGTTCTTGGGGCAAAATGACCCCCTGTTGTTCCATCATGGAACTCATAAAGTACTTTGTCAATCTGATCATTATCAATGCATCTTAAGAGTACACCATTCAGATCCTTTCTAAAAAGAACATTATTGACCAAAACATGAGGAATAGACTATAGTCTGAAATACCTCCTTTTGGCTCTGTCTAAACCTATTGGGCACTCACCATTTTGTAGAAAATGAGTCATATCCTTAACACAACTTGCTCCAACAGCTGTAGTATCATTTTGAGGCTCATCTTCATTAACTAGTACTACTTCCTCTTTCCTTTTTGTTTCATTTTCAGGCCTAGTAGCAAGTTGTTCAGTGAGTCCTTGTCCCCTGACAAGCTTAGTTATCTTGATATCCACATCATACTCCATGACTTTATTAATCCACCAACCCTCTTCTCATTTAGATCCTTGCTCAACAGAAAATCTTTCACACCAGGGTGAGCAACCATTAAATGCACTCTGTTGTTAGAAACAAGATGTCTAAACTTCTTTAAACTCTTTACAATAGCAAGGACATGCTTTTCAATAAAACTGTACCTCTATTCATAATCTTTCAAACCTTGACTAAAGAAAGCAATGGGTTGTTCAAAACCTTCATTCTGTTGTTGTACTAGAATTGCAAAAATTGTATCTACACTACCATAGGCATACAAATGAAATCTTTTGAGAAATCAGGATTTATCAAATTTGGTGTTGTAGATAAAGCCTCTTTTATGGATTCAAAACTAAGTGTGGCTTCTTTTGTCTAGTTGAAAGCTATATTTTTCTTTAACATAGAAGTCTGTAGATTCAATAAATTTGCAATATCAGGTATAAATCTTCACAGAAAATTAATTCTGCCTATAAAACTTTGCAGTCCTTTCTTGTGGTAGGGTAAAGGCAGCTCCAAAATAGCCTTTACTCTTTCTGTATCAATGGTAACCCCCTACTTAGACACAACATGTCCTAAAAGTTTACCTTCATGGACAACAAAAATGCATTTTTTGGGATTGAGAGATATACCAAATTCTCTACATCTCTCAACCACTTGTTTTAAATGAGATAAATACTCGGCTGCATTCTTAGAGAACACTGTGATATCATCAAGGTACACAAGCACCAACTTATAAAGCAACCCCTTAAAGGCCATATCCATGGCTCTCTAAAAAGTGGAACCAACATTAGATAAGCCAAAATGCATTCTTTTAAAGGCCATAGTACCCCACTTTGTGGTGAAAGTAGTCATAAATTGATCTTCTTCCTTGACTAAAACTTGATTATAACTTGAATATCCATCAAGTAAATAAAATCTTTCTGAACCAGCCACTACTTGCAGAATTTGCTCCATTGAGGGCAGCGGGTAGTGATCCTTTAAAGAGGCTCTATTAAGGTCTCTAAAGTCAACACAGAGCCTAATTTCTCCATTCTTCTTCCTTACAGGAACAAGATTAGAGACCCAGGATGTATGCTTGATCAAGAAAATAATATTTCCCTCAATCATCTTGGTTAATTCCTTAATCATTAGAGGCTCAAGCTTTGGGTTTAAGGGCCTCTATTTCTACCTTACAAGTTTAGCATTTGGCTCTAATTCTATAGTATGTTGGGCAATTTGGGGATCAAATCCCTTTACATCTGAATAATCCCAAGCAAGTTGACGAGGGTCGTTGCAGTCCTCATCATTTAATTTTAATAATATCAATCCAAGGTAGTGTCCATGGCTGTATGCAAAAGGGAGAAGGAATAACTTGCATGGCAGTCTTTTCTACAAAAGGGATTTGACAATTGCATGAAACAAACTGGGTTTAAAATCTGCTGAAAAAGATAACTTAATTTAAGGAAAGCAATAACTTGAGCAGTTGATCTAATTCTGGAATAAAAGAATAGCTAAATGAATTCTGAATAAACAAATTGCATAACAGCAAAGCAACTAAACAAACTAAGAAATGTAGTCTCTGCCCTTTGGTTGGAGTGGGCCCTTGCTCCTTCCTTCAGAGAGACTAATCAATTCTAGTAATCAACAAATTTGTAGAACAACTTCTTTTATTCAACTTCAAGATCTAAAGTACATGCTACTGGAAAATCACAGAGTTCTTCTTTCCTTCAAAATAATTCTTTTACAACTTCCCTTTTTTTTTTATTCTACGCCATAGTTCTTTATATATAACTATGGTTATTAAATTCTAATTGAGAGTCTCTCTAGAGTAGAGAACTTATTCATGCAGCTAACTAAACTTATTTATCTAGTTAACTAAACTTATTCATTTAGTTAACTGATTATACAATTGCTGATTACAAGGCAAAACATGCAGTCTTTTAGAAAGACATGCAATGACACTAAGTGTGTATTCTTTGCATGGAATAATTACTCATAATTAGATCTATTAATTTAGGAGTAATTATAGTCAATCTATCCTTCAGAAAATCTTGGAGTGTGTGTTGGTAGATTGGAAGAATTCGCAGCAACTTCATAAACTATTTCTGGAACATCTTCGGAGCTTGTGGAACAGTCAACTTCTGTCATAAACTTCTCATTTAATTTATGAGATCTCCTCAAATCATTTCTGGGTTTTGTTCCCCTAACTTTCAGATTTCTAGATCATTTTGAATTTCTAAATTCTGTTAAGAAACGAGAGAGATATCATAGTTTGACTGAAACTAGTTTTCTTGACTTTTCTGTTATGTGTCTTCGCGTTCTGTAACAGTCAACTTATATCATTAACCATTTATTCATTTTAATGAATCTCTTCAAAATGCCTTCATGGATTTGTTCCTCTCTCTTTAAGCTTTCTGGATCATTTTGAAATTCTAATTTTCGTTAAGAAATGAGTGAGATATTGCAATTTTACTCAAACTGCATTTTTGACTTCTGCATCTCTGGCGCTCTGTGCATCTCTGGTGCTCTATCTATCTCTGGCGCTCTGTGCATCACCAAAGCTCTATGCATCTCCAGAGCTCTGTCCATCTCTGGTGCTCTGTGCATCTTTGGAGCTCTGTCCATCTCCGGCGCTCTGTCCATCTCCAGGGCTCTGTGCATCTCCGGAGCTCTGTGCATCTCCGGAGCTCTGTGCATCTCCAAAGCTCTGTGCATCTCCGGCGCTCTGTGCATCTCTGAAGCTCTGTGCATCTCCGAAGCTCTGTGCATCTCCAACGTTCTGTAATTCTGAAACTCTGCAACTTAACATAAAATAGACTTTCTCTTCACTTTATTGATAAAATAAATGCTGATCTCAAAGTGAACATGTAATATCAAGATAAACTCATGCATGGCATTGATCATTGCATTTAGACAAGTTTATTTGATATTTAGCTACAAATCTTTAAACCCATACTCAAGTGCACTTCAAAAACTGATTTAATGAAGAGAAAATATATGCTTTTATTTGACTAAAGATGAGACACTTTATGGTCTCATCACAAGTACATCTTCAAATTCTTGACAAAGAGCAATAAATACTTTCCTATCTTCAGGTGAACAGATCTTACCAATTTTAAAGAGTTTACCTTTGAAAATTTCTAGCTCCTCATAATGTTCTTCTTTGACCTGCATGTTGGTCTTGTTCTTTTTCAGCTGATCATCAGTGCCAAAGATAGATTCCAAGGTGACTAATCCATTGGGTAGCTTGTTAGTTCTCAATTGAATGACTTGATCTTCACCATATTGTTGCTTAAGCTTGCCTTGATTCACTATAGAGAACTCATCTTCCTCTAATAGAAAACGTAACACTTGGTCATTGCTTTCAAACACTTGCCAATGAATGTTATTGTTAGGGATAGAAGGCCTAGCAACAATCTTCACATGTGGCTATACTTTTTCCCTCTAAATATCACTAGGAATATAAAATTGAGCCCTAATTGTAGCTAACCTATCTGCATGATTATTTTGACTTCTTAGAATAGAAACTAGATTAAAGGCATCAAACTCCTCAATCATGTCCCACACCCTATGTTTGTAGGATTTTAAAACATCATTTTTTGTAACATGCATCCCTCTCACCTGATTTACAATAAGCTCACTGTCACCATATACCTACAAGCAGCCAATCTTCCTCTTTCTTGCCCACTATAAACCTTGATTCAAACCTTCATATTCAGCAGTATTGTTAGTGCATGAGAAAGGAAAATGGAAAGCAGAATAATATGTATCACCTTGTGGGGACACAAGCATTGCACCCCCGCCAGATCCATTTCTACTCCTAGATCCGTCAAAGTACATTTTCCATAACTCATCTTGTTGTCCTATCTGTTGTTCTATACTTTTTACAAGGTTTGGTATTGTTGTTTTAGGTTCATGTAGCATATAAACACCCATACCTATTTCCCAGATGTATTCATTTGGATTGTCTACCACATTTTCTGCTGGCCACTCATTTAAAAGTACCTCTAGTACACTTTCAGCCTACAATTCTTGAGCAGCAGCAAGCTCACTGTCATCAAAAATAATGCAATTGGCATTAACTACACTTGGCACATATGGCTCAATGTGATCTTTGGCAAGCAACTTGGACTTTATAGTCACTTTGGTTCCATATCAGGTCCTAAAAAACATGTGGGACCAATCTGAGGACAAATATCCTCCTATTTTGATAGTGAACTCTCTTGGCAAACACATGGCAAAGTAGGAGGGTAAATCAATGATAAACACCTCCTGAGAGATTGAAACATTTGGACAAACATGCAATGTGAGACCTAAATCTTTAATCACACCTACAGTGTTGACAGATGTGTTGGAACAATGCAAATAACTGAGAGGGGGGGTGAATCAGTTATTTTATAACTTTTATCTTTCTTGCTTTCTTTTCTTATTTTAACATTTGGTGCTCTATCAAAACATGGAAGCAAAGACAATCATAAGAACTGAAAATTGAAATCAACACATAACACAAGGATTTTTATGTGGAAACCCTATTAAGGGAAAAACCATGGGATGACTAACCCAAGATTGTATTCTCTATTAAAAGAATAAGGAGTACAAATTTGGCACTTGCCAATTAGGGCTCACTGCCTGAGCACACTGCTCACAAGAGGCACACTGCCTACAAGAGACTCACTGTCTACAGAACTTACAAAAGATAATCAAGTGTTTGAACTGATGAGAAGCATCTACAAATGCAAGAGTTCAATTTTAGTTAGGCATAATATACTGATTTGATGCACTTCATTCTTCCTCTGTTCAATGTTGTTATTCAGTCACATACTGGACTTGAATTGTTGTTCTCACACTTATCCTACTTTTCTTCACACCTTATTTCTTCACATCTTCAACACACACTTACATGCTGGAATCCATCTAGTATATATATCTGCATCAAGGATTTTCATCAACTTTCTAGTCGGCAACAAGAACACTCAAGATATTTGCAAGTTATTGATCTATCAGCTGAATCCATGCTTGATTTGTGATGCGTATCAAAAACATAGGCATAGAAGTCATAAATCATGTTGGCTAGCAATGTATAATATCACAGATTGCTTGATTAGGACCTTTTACATATCTGGACTGAAGTCCTATACTCTGTCGGTCAGTTCTTCCTCTATCTTCTCTGCCTGATTGGAACCCAACACTCAGATGCTCATATCTTTTTCTTGCTTTATCACCAGAGGCTAAATCTTTGGAATACAGTAGTCATGATACCCCTCTTGACTTGTCCAAGTCTGCAACTTACTAAGTTACACTATCTCAGAGATCTAGACCTAATTGTCAGACCTTGTTACATAATCTATTCTTGTTCACCGGACCAAAACAATCTTCAATCTAACTTCTGGTATAGGCATACTATGTACTGCGGATGTGTGGGATAGACTTTTTTGCCATCAATGACAACACTTATGAAGCCACACAGTGCCTCTTGCCAACAATCTCCCCCTTTGGCATTGATGGCAACACTTAGTGAAAAATGGCTAAGTGTCGCGGTAACTCCCCCTTGGCTGATGCTCTGTCTTTTGCACTATTTTACTGGAGCTCCCCCTTAGCTGGACTCCACATTATCCACTACTCTTCACTCCCCCTTTGACATCAATGGCAAAGGGTGGAATCCACATACCAAAATTTTGCAAAAATTATTCTATACATGGCTGCATAAGTATATATAAATCATATGCTATACATACATATATTTAAGTATATCCACAAAAGTAGTCTTCAGCTATACAAACTCTATGGTCCAGCTCTTCTTCATCCTATCCAAAATGGAGATGTGACCACTCAACAAAAATTCATATGCTTCTACCCTTCTTAAATCTGTTGGATCACTGGTACGGGCTGTGGCCTGAGCATCTGTCAAGGCCTCATGCATTACTCTTCACTCCCCCTTTGACATCAATGGCAAAGGGTGGAATGCACATACCAAAATTTTGCAAAAATTATTCTATACATGGCTGCATAAGTATATATAAATCATATGCTATACTTACATATACTTAAGTATATCCGCAAAAGTAGTCTTTAGCTGTACAAACTCTATGGTCCAGCTCTTCTTCATCCTATCCAAAATGGAGATGTGACCACTCAACAAAAATTCATATGCTTCTGCCCTTCTTAAATTTGCTGGATCACTGGTCTGGGCTGTGGCCTGAGCATCTGTCAAGGCCTCATGCATTGCCTCTAGCTTAGGGATAATTATCCCTCTGAGTTCACCCATTCTATTCATTATGTTCTTCTTTTCTTTGCCCAGTCTCTTTATTTCATTTATTATAAGAATAGCCCAGCATTCTTGATTCATTAAAGAGGAGGAAAGAGGGTCAAAATTCTGAACTAGGCTTGACAGTTTTTCTTCTTGTTCTTTTACTTTCTCCTCAATATCTTTTATCACTTTAGGCCAGGTCAGACAAAATTTGAATAAACCCCCACCATCTTTGAGAGAATTTTCAAGGCTCTTTATTCCAATGCCTAGGGTCCTTATATCATTAGCAATAAGTCCTTGCACCTCAGTGAGTCTTTTCTCCAAAAACTCTTTTCGGACCTTTATCTCTACTGATTTCTCTAAAGATTCAAAATGAGTGTTAACAGAATTGACTAAGTTTTTCAAATTACCAGATGGTGAGGCCAAAGGATCCTTTTGATAGGTTGGCATGATCTTTTCCAATATCCCAGATGCACTCTCCAATATCTCACAATCCTCCATATGTGATTTCAAAAGTTTCTCTTTAGCCTTGGCCTGAACAAATGATGCAATCTTCATCATTTGTACCAGAGAGAGTGTGTCCAGATTTAGAGGCCCTTGAAGCAGCTCCGGTTCATCTAACTCCACAACCTCTTTGTTCAAGAAATTCTGCACTATCTCTGTAGTGTCTCTTGCTAGAGATTGAGACTTCTTTGAAATATCAGAAGAGTCATCATTAGACTTTTCTACTTTACCGGATAGCTGTCAGAACTGGATTAACTTGAGCGGTTATAAATCTTGCAAAATTCCATGCGAAACTTTCACATTTTGACTGAAGGTTATTTGAAGGTTTTTCTGAGAACCCTTTAATCTGCAGCGTTAGATGTTTACTCAATGTGAAGAAATTTAGGCACTAGCTGACTGGCTGGGGGAAATTATTTTTCTCTGTGACTTGCCATGAGCCAAAGCTCACCCTTTTACTTCCTAGAAGGAATATCAGCACTGGATTCCAGTGTGGATCCATCCCTAATATTCATTGTACTCCTTTTTACACAAATCTTTCTCATCTCCTTTTGAACTTCATCTGCATTCACTTTACCTTTGCCCTTATCTTGTTTCTGATCATGTTCCATTGGACCTTTTCTATCCTGATTTCTGCTTCTGCAGAATTTGGCAATATGGCTGGATCTATTGTACTTGTAACATACAACATTTCTTTGCTTATTTGACTGATATCCTCTTGATCTGCATTGATTAGCCATATGTCTCATTCTATTGCATGCAAAGCATCTACCATTGAATGAATTATTTATTTGCATATTTCTGCATTCATGAGATTTGTGACCATACCTTTTGCAATTGAAACATTGTCCAGAGAAGGATGGATTATTTTGATTCATTCTCCTCCTATACTAAGTTGCTTTATGACTGAAATTGTTGCAATTGAAGCAATATCCATTGAAGGATGGATATCTCTGGGCATTTGGTTGCCTTATTGGAGGTCTTTTAGGCCTGTTTCTTTGATTTCCTGATCCAAAGTTCTTCTGACCAGATCTAGAGCTTTCACCTTTCTCATATCCCAAGCCATGCTTATCATCTACCCTCTTTTGGCTTTCAAGAAGAACTTCAAGTTGGGCTAAGCTTATCTTGAATTCTTCTTTGTATTCATTTGTAGTTTGAAGATCTTGTTTAAGAGTATCTATCTGATTCGCAAGTTGTTCTTCATTGTCTCTAGCTTCTTCAAGATCAAATTCAAGGTACCTAATTATTCTATCCATTTTGTGGCAGTCCTCTGTTTTCTCCTTGAGGGATTGTTTTAGATTATCTTCAATCTTTCTTTTTTCTTCAATTTCTTGGGTGAATCTCATAACCCATGATTCCATTTCATGCCTTACCATAATGACTTCTTTTGACAGCTTCTCACATAGCTTATTTTTCTCATTCAGATCTTCATTAGTATCATTGACTTCACTCTGATTGGCTAATTTTTGAAGTAGTTCCTTTCTCTTTTTCACATAAATACTAAGTTTTTCTTTTAGCTCATTTATGAATTCGTCAGCTTGTTTGAGCCTTTCTCTCAAATTATTGACTTCAGAGTGGGATTGTTTAAGATCATCTAGGGCAAACTGAAGTTTTTCCTTCATACCATATACATCCTTTGAGATTCCCAGATCTTCCTCAAGCTGTTAGGCTTTGTTTAGAGGAACCTTGCTCTGATACCAATTGTTGGAACAATGCAAATAACTGAGAGGGGGGGTGAATCAGTTATTTTATAAATTTTATCTTTCTTGCTTTCTTTTCTTATTTTAACATTTGGTGCTCTATCAAAACATGGAAGCAAAGACAATCATAAGAACTAAAAATTGAAATCAACACATAACACAAGGATTTTTACGTGGAAACCCTATTAAGGGAAAAACCACGGGGTGACTAACCCAAGATTGTATTCTCTGTTAAAAGAATAAGGAGTACAAATTTGGCACTTGCCAATTAGGGCTCACTACCCGAGCACACTGCTCACAAGAGGCACACTGCCTACAAGAAACTCGCTGTCTACAGAACTTACAGAAGATAATCAAGTGTTTGAACTGATGAGAAGTATCTACAAATGCAAGAGTTTAGTTTTGGTTAGGCACAATATACTGATCTGATGCACTTCATTCTTCCTCTGTTCAATGTTGTTATTCAATCACATACCAGACTTGAATTTTTGTTCTCACACTTATCCTTCTTTTCTTCACACCTTATTTCTTCACATCTTCAACACACACACTTACATGCTAGAATCCATCTGGTATATATATCAGCATCAAGGATTTTCATCAACTTTCTAGTCGGCAATAAGAACACTCAAGATATTTGCAAGTTATTGATCTGTCAGCTGAATCCATGCTTGATTTGTGATGCGTATCAAAAACATAGGCATAGAAGTCATAAATCATGTCGGCTAAAAATGTATAATATCACAGATTACTTGATCAAGACCTTTTACACGTCTGGATTAAAGTCTGATACTCTGTCAATCAGTTCTTCCTCTGTCTGCTCTGCCTAATTGGAACCCAACACTCAGATGCTCATATCATTTTCTTGCTTTATCACCGGAGGCTAAATCTTTGCAATATAGTAGTCATGATACCCCTCTTGACTTGTCCAAGTTTACAACTTACTAAGTTACACCATCTGAGAGATCCAGATCTGATTGTTTGACCTTGTTACATACTCTGTTCTTGTTCACCGGACCAAAACAATCTTCAATCTGACTTTCGGTATAGGCATACTATGTACTGCAGATGTGTGGGATAGACTTTTTTGCCATCAATGACAACACTTATGAAGCCACACAGTGTCTCTTGCCAACGAGATGTCCCATCTAACTAGAGCACTCCCTTTTCAAGAGGCTAGTATTTCAGTCCTAGTTGATCTGTAATTTGTTTTGGCATGACTGAACTGCTTGCCCCACTATCCACCATGTAGTTATGTACTAATTTGTCTCCTATTATCAATGAGACATAAAATGGAAGAGGTTTAACACCTTTACCTAGTTGTTTATTATTGTCCTGAGGTGAATTAGTAAGAACAACCCTAGCTGGGTCAACTGATGCATCACTAGACACTTTCAAATTAGACAAAGCAAATTGTAACATGTCTTTTTGGCCTGGGATGGCTAAGGAATCCCACATGGACATTGTCACATTCATTTTCTTCATATTTTCAATAATGTTGAAAGGTGAAATAACACCTACCTTTTGATGAGACTTTGCAGCAACAGGATCTGCTTGAATATGAGGTTGTTCCTTGGTAGCACCTTGGACATTTCTCTGTAAGATGTGAGGAATTTGAGATGTGGATAGTCCAGCAGCTTCTTTTCCTTTGTTTTCTATTTGTTCCATCTCAAAACCCCTATTTTTAGCTCTTGTATTTGCTGCAATCAAAGAATCATCTCTGTTTACTCCACAAAACTCTTCACCCTACCAGTTTAGGAAGGCATTATCATTTTGAGGTTGTTCTTGCTGCTATGCAGGCCTATCATTAGGTGTGTTAGGCTGAGAAACTACAACATTCTATACCATCAATTCCTGATTAATAACTCCATTTGAACAAGTAGCCTGACTATGTGGCTGATTGCAAGGGAAAAACCATTCATACTCTGCTGCAAGGTTATTTGAACAGGAACAACGTCTCTAACTGCATTAATTGGTGTAGGATTATAAGGCTGAAAAGGCCTTTGGTTTACATTCTGCCTTGTACCCTAATAATTTCCTTGGTATGGTGGCCTCTTTGCTTGGTATGGCTAGTTTTGACCTTGGTATGGCTGGTTTTGACCTTGATTTACCAGCTGATATGGTTGCCTATTTTGGGACTATTGCTTCTTTAGGCTCACTAACTCATTTCCAAAAGTTTAAAGAATATTCTCAATCTTCTGTTGGCTATTTTTTATTTCTCTTAGCTCTTGTGATGAGCTAGAAGTAGCAGCCTCATGGTTGACAGTGACTGGTACTACCGCAATAGCAGGTAAAGGAGCAAAAGATGGAATTGGTAACGACATTGAAGGCTGGATTTCAAGAAAATGGGCATTGGTGGCCTCGGTGCTATCTTACCAGCCTGAATCAGACTATTTTCTGCTCTAATTGCTATTTCATATGCATATGGTAAACTAGTGCCTCCCATTGATTGTATCATGACTGAAATATCACTGTTAAGAGCTTTCAAATAGTACAAAAAGGCTTATTCTAATGAGGGTCTTATCGTGACAAGAATTCTATCCCATGTTTTCTAAAAATGGAAGTTGAAGTCCATCATTTGCTCCTGAGGAGCTCTTTTTATTGTAGTCAACTGTTCAACCAGTGATAAGTTATCAGACTTATCTTGAAATTGTTTGTTCAGTTTGGCACCTAAGTCATCCCAACTCCCAATGGTTTGCACTAGTAAACTCCTGAACCACTGTAGGGCTTTTCCTTTCAGTGAGGCATCTAGCAACCTAATGGCTACATTTTCTTGGGTTACATGATGAACTCCACATAGAGAAGCCACATCTCTAATGTGCTCAATCGGGGTAGTTTGATCCTCCCCTGTGAAAAAAGGTAGACTCTTCAAGGTTGCCATGGGTATATCATCATGCTGTGTTAAATTTAATGGGTTGTCCCCATCAAATGCTACAAATGGTTGATTCCTTGCCATTAGAATAGCTGGAGGTGGATTTGCTTGGACTGGTACAGGAGATACAGGTACTGCTGGTTTAAAACTTGGTGGAGTTGACTGAACTCTCTTTGAAACTAGAGTTCTTTTCATAGTTCTTCTTTATCTCCTAGGTGGAGACAACTATAAATAATCAAACAAACTCAAACATTGAGTTTGTATCATTTTCATAAAAGTAAAACAGCACTGGTTTACTTATTCTATTCTCAGTGAGAGTTGCCAGATATGCTAGAAAAACACCTCTTAAAGGCTAAAATATGCTGGCTGCATATCAGAACCAGTAATGGATATAAAATGTAAGTACTGTTCAGATTCAAACAGTCCCACCGGACGTGCCAAAAATTGTTATCTCTAAAAGTTACACCCTACCAATTTGTAGAAAATTGGTACTCTAGAGGAACATGGCAACACTCCTAGGATGTGGGTCACCTAGAAACTGGAGTGAATATCTGGAGAAGGCCAGCTTCCTAAACCTGTATCACCTAAACTAATGATTTCTTGTAGAGAAAAGGGAAGGAGGAAACTCAGGAAAACTAAACTAAAAACTAAAAGTAAAAGAGTGATACACCTAACTGAAAGGATATGAAACTCAAATTCATGCACTTACTATAATGACAGAAAACATACTTGCACAACTTATTACTCTATACTTTTGCATAAGTGTTTCACAAATAGGTCCTAGTGCTCAAACTTTCAAGAAGGAAGATAACTTCACATCCAGAAAGAAACAATTTACACCTTTTGACACAATTTGTAACCTGCATTAATATAATTTCTACATAAAGGCTCTAAATTTGAGACAAAGCTATAAGGAAATAAACATTACCGCACAAATAACTTGATCAATTAGTTGCTTAAGCACAATAATGCAAGGAACAAGTAGGCAAAATCTTCAGTCAATAATACTTAAGGCCTTCACTATATTTCACATCAAGTAGAATGAGTTACAAAAAATGCTAAAATCTGAGCATGGATGTCAAAATCACAAGTCTCTCCAAATTATATAATCAGAATTGAGTACAAATGAGTCACATAAGTGACTATATCCACCACTATCCAAGTGGTTCCACCATACAAGGAGCTGGAAACAAACTTGAGTCGGATGCCCACAAAAAGCCTAGAATATAGGGCCTATATCTCCTCCAAAAGAGTTCACAATGAAGGAAAAAGTTCATCATGACCTAGTCTAACATGATGACACATGAAAAATACTTCGAAAGGACTCTAAAAGCAATAAAACTCTCCTAAATGCTCTCAAAAGCATTCAACTCAACTACTAACTACCTTTGTGACTTAGTCAAAACTCTCATCTCAAGGGCAAACCCAATGGCTATATTATTGGCATGTGTTTGATAACCACCTCCACTCTCCTATATACTTGTCATGGCATTAAGATCCATAACTCATAAGGTCATTATAAGGCATGTTTATTTACTTTGCATTAATAAAAGCAATTTGATTTAATGATTTATAATGATATCATTCAAATCAAACTCCTTACATACCGAATTAATGCAAAACAAAACAAAGAACAATTATATATTAGGGTGAAGGTAATTATTAGAGGCAATATTCTTGACCTACTTGACTTTGCAAAAATACAAAAGAAACCCCTCACGGATCTCCTAGTCAAAGACTAGGAATGATAATTACATTTTCTTGACCAGGAGGCATATGATAACAATGATTTTTTTTTGTTTAAACAAAGTAAAAAAAACACTCCATCGGATAAGGCTCTTGAGAAAAAGCAAGTCAAACCCTAAAGCTCTTATCACTTTGTATTATTTTCTCTGCCTGTTGTTGTGTGCCACCACAAGGGTTTTCAATTCTTTCTCTAGAGATTTTCCTACTATCTTGAAGGCATGTTGACTGCATTTTTAATAAAAAGGTTTCAAAAACTAGAGGTAAATTTGATAAGCTTTCTTTTTCTATTCCATTTGTCATCAAAACTCTAAAAATTTTTCATAATACTACTGCCAATCTACAATTTATGATGAATATTGCATTCTCTTTTATAACACGACCAAATACTGTATCTTTTGCATATATAAAGCTAAGTTTTCTGATGAAAAAGCTTAGGGTTTTAAGAAAACAACCCTCACTCACTATTTTTCAAGTATCTCTTATCCTTGATACAAAGGTGATCTATTGTCTTGAAAAACATTGAAAAATAAGAGTTCTATCACTAGGGTTTAAATAGAACAAACCTTTAGTCTTATTTCATATCTTTTTGTAGATATATCTTTATACTCATATTCTCTGTACTCTGGCAAAAAATTTATGTATCTGGCTCTCTCACAAAGAATCGAGGGTTTATTTTTACTAGAGTTTTGTAAATACTCTCAATACATTTTGTAAATGTCTCTTATTTTGCCTCTTTCTATATTTATCACTTATAATTGATCATTCTGAGCATATGTTCCTATAGCTATTCATGAAATGATTCATATAGTTGTTCATAGCATGTGCTCCTATACCTTTTCAAAAATGGACAAAACTATAGAGATTCTGAGCATGTTCCTTTCTTGTGTGCCAGCCCTTCATCATGACTACCCTATGCTTATACAAACTGTCATCTTCATGACTATTTAGAGGTTATCTCTTTGGTTTTGGACTGTCATACAAAAGGAATGACTATTCTTGCTCTTTACTCCTTACATACCTGTGAACCTTGAAGAATGATGAAAGAATAGTGAGTCATCAAACATTTTTCCACAATGAATTCTTAGCACTGTCAACCTTACTCCTTTAGCAGATCTCTGTCCAATAGCTACAGTCCTTTGGTCACATAGAAACAACTAACACATTCATTCTCTACAGTCTTGGCATCATTGATCTCTATCTTCTAGACTGCATCCCCATGGCATTGGTGACTTTATTTCCATACTATCCAAGAGAGTCTTGTATGACTGCTATAGATTGCTCCTTGACTTTTTCTAGGTAGTCATGTTATATGCTATTGGATTGTCCTTCTTTATGCATAGATGGATGCTCACATAATCATAGGATTGTTCAAGAAAATATAAGACTGTTCATAAAAGGATATAAAATGGAAAGATCTAGACTCCTTGCTTCATTATGACTGTCATGCTACAATGGCAATGACTAAATGTTATCTTGAGGTGACTACTCTTAATGACAAACCAATGTTGCTCCCACAGTGAGAACTGCTATTACCAATGCTGATATAATGTTGTTGACATAAAGGACTATTTTTTTCCTTTGTAGCTAATTGTCTCTACATGGTTACATTTCATGTTTTTGTGATTGCCCCATAGACAATGGGTGCTCTCTGATAGAGGAAAATGTTATGCTTTAGCCTCTTATATTTGATTATTCCTTGTTTGACTGTCACTACAGTCATCTCTTTATGACTGCACTCTTGCTTTGATTAAAAAAGATTGCCTTTGTTAAAAATAACTTATATGACTATCTTCTGACAGTCTGACAGAGATAGTTGTTCTAGACTACACTTAATGCTCACCATTTACTTTTTGGCATCCTTTAGAATTTTCCATGGCTTAATGCTCCTTTTATGATATGACTATCTTTTGCTGTGATAGTGCAGCAATCTATGGGCAATGATGACTAATATTATCTCAGGTTTGGCATGCTTTTGGTTAACTAGAGGACTTATAATATGAGCTTAGACTTTTGGTATGACTCTGAGAGTCATAACAGCTCTTCTCATTATGTTTTTGTTATCTTCTAAACATAGATGATTCTTGACATGCCTTCAACTATCATGCATTGGTGACAACTTTATCACATAGCTCTACTATCTCTAAGATTCTTTAACAATTTACAAAAACAAAATAAGATCATGAGGAATCTATAAGATTTGTTTTAAATCTCATAGCTATCTCTACTCATCTTGTACTGGACAGTGTCCTTGCCTCTGAATGCTACCACTGACAGGATCCATGTGGGTTATAAAGATGTTCTTCATCTAATTTGCACTGTCAATGTACCATTTATAATAGTAACTCTCATGAGGCCTTCTACAGCTGTATGCATATTATTGAGACCTATGAAATGGATCCTCTTTTCACTGAGAATAACTCCTATGGTTTTCATATTTGTTCTTGATTTATCACTGCATGATTTATATCAGTTATAGCTGCTCCAAAATTAGTATTTCAGTTCATGACAGGTTCTGCTACTCAAAACATCTCTCTTCCAATTTGTCACTATATCTTATATGAATACAAGCTTGAAACCTACTACAGATGTGTATCTCTTTCTTCTATACTATTTGAAAGCATTAATGTTTCTCAATTAGACATGCTGAGCTCAACCCTCATGGGAGCCCACTTAACCTGACATGCTGAAATCAAATGGGTGTTAAATGACCCTGTATCTGCACATGAAACAAATATGTTAGGAAAATAAATGCATATTTTGGATGTGTTTGATGGCTTGATTGTTCTCTAGGACATCCAAGGTTTGTATTTATTATTCTAATGCATTTGGAGATTGGTTTGTACATGCATAGGTGTTTGTTCATATAAGGTTTGGGATCTCTCATTGCTTAGAGCATTGCTCTAACATCATTGTTATTTCTAGATGCAGGAACTAGGAGCAACATGGAACTAGGAAGGATAGAGGTAGCTTGGGGCAGCAACAAGACAAGATGACACATCATAACCAGTCATTCTCAGGCAATGACTGGTCTCCCTCCTTATATGCACATTTACTTTCATTTACTTATTCATGTACATATTTATCTTCAATTCCATTGAACAAGTAAAGTTAGTCTCACGGCTTGTGTGGGACAATGTACATTTTACATTCAATAAGGATTAATTCTTTGTTCAGAAAAGATTTGTGTAAATCCTTCATATGTTACATGCACTTGTATGAATGCAGTAATTTGATAAACATAATCCTTTGAATTATTTCATTTATGCACTTGAATGTAATATAGGAAAGATAAGATGAAATGTACCTTTTCAAGTTTTGAATCAAAGCTCTACCTGAATGAGCTACAGTGAAATTTAGGTAACAGGTACTTTATGTTTTTCATTGATGACTTTTCTAGAATGACTTGGGTTAGTTTTTTTAAAGATAAATTAGAGATTCTGGAGGCACTCAAAATTTTTAAAGAAACTCTGGAAAATGAGTTAGGCATGAACATCAAAGGCCTAAGAATTGGAAAAGAAGAAGAACATATCTCCAATGATTTCAGTATATTTTGTGAAACCTATGCGATAGAAAAATAGCTCTCTGCCAAAATTAAGATAATAGAAGAAGCAAGTAAAACTATTTAGGAGAATGCAAAATTAATGATGGAAGAAGCAGATTTACCAGATGTATTCTGGAAGGAGGCAATACAAACCACTATCTATACATTAAACAGAGTTTAGGTAACAACCAAAGAAGAAAAGACCCCTGCTGAGTTATGGTGTGGATCAATAGCCACTGTGAAATATTTCAAGATCTTTGGAAGCAAATGCCTCATCAAAATGGAAAAAGACAATGCTAAGTATGAGGAAGGCATTTTTCTTAGATACTCATCCTGGTTACAACAATAGATTGGGAAGGATTGTGGAAAGTACAAATTTTAAGATTATTGAAAACATCCAGGAGAATTCAATCTCAACCAACAAGAGTTTACACATTGAAAAACAAGAAGATTCCCAAACCATTGAATGCGATATGAGAGACCACAAAGCTGTTGTAAATCAATTGAATATGTGCTTAATTGCCAATATTGACAGAGACAACTCAAGAACTATAGATGAAGACATGGATTTGAAGGAAGATTTAAGAAGGCAAATCAGGTAGTTACAACAAACTCTAAAAGAGAACATTGAAGAAAAGACAAAGATTGAGAATTGTTTGAAAGACAAAATTAAAGACTGCATGAAGCTTGAAGACTTGAAAGCTAATCTGAAACATGTACAGACTCAAAGAGATCAATTTAGTATGAGTGCTGCCAGCTATGATATGTTAATAGCAGAATAGAAAAATGATAGAGTAGGTAAAACTTTTGGAAAATACAAAGGATGCAGAACAAGTTAGGAAGAAGACAAGATCAGATGGACTCAGAATCAAAGAAGTAGAAGACTATCAATCAGACAACCAAGCACTCAAAGGTACTCTTCTTTCAATGGTTACTACAATTTATGTAACAAATTTGGTCACAAGGCTAATTGGTGTAGAAATAGGGTGAATCAAAATATCCCATCCTTCTCTAGTCAGAATTCTATTAGATGCTATGCTTACCACAAAATGGGACATCGAGCGAATGAGTGTAGAAGCCAAGTGAGAAAAGGCTATAGGACAAATGGGAAAATGAAATCCTTCAGTGGCTACTGTTATATATGCAATAAATTTGGACATAAAGCTAACCTATACAGATCAAGGATGATTGAAGGGAACAATGGTTAGAAAAACACTATGTGCTTTAATTGCAACAAACTGGACATGTTGCAAGATTTTGTAGAAGTAAGAACATGAAGAAGGATAATCAACAAGAATTGAAGAAATTAGTGGAAAAGGTTGATCCAGTAGAAGTCAAGGAAGAAATGGACAAGGTTTGGGTCAAGAAGGAAACAAATGAAGGAAGAAATGAGTCTACTCCAGGCTCCAGAGAAGCTACTTCCTTTGAGAAGTAGATTGTGAATCATGGCGTAGGGGGAGCTGTATTGAAAATTCCAAATCCCCCAACCAAATAGTCAGTGCTGAGATTCGGCACAAAGATATGAGGACTTACATGATAGATTGTTTAGAAGGAACTCTGTAGATCAAGGCACAAAAGGATTATGGTCCAGAAGCCCAAAATAACTAAAGTATGAGAAATATATATATATATATATATATATATATATATATATATAGTAAGTAATAGAGATTGAATCAGTATGCTTCCGTAGTTGATGATCATTATATGTGGTTCAGAGTTAACCTTGAAATAGTATAAAGCATTTGAGTATTTTTGTCTGCATTCTTCTGCTATTGAGTATTTTGATGTGTGGTTCTAAAAGTATTTTGAGAGGTCAATGATGATTGTTGAATATGAATTCTGGAGTCTTATATGGTCCACATTAGGAGTTAAGACGTGACAGATGAATTGATCAAGTATGTACTTAAGGGATAAGCTGACAGGTCATGAATTTTGGCTAAGTATCTAACCAATAATATCAAGTGACAGTGCTTTAGTATTGTGGTCTGCTTGGGTCTACCGTTGAGGATAATTTTCTGTAGCTTTGACATATGGTTATTGATTAGTGATTACATCTACATCCATAAATTTGTATGATCTTGATAATTGGCTTGAGAATAATGAGTAACAGAAGTTCAGGATTGTTTTTAGTATAGAGTAGTTTTCTTTGGAAATGTTTTGAAAATCTGCAGAAGAACTCAGAGTTGAATGATTATGAACTAGATGAGCTTTCAAGACAATGATTGGGAATGAGATACAACTGATCTAATGCTTAAGGTCTGATAGTGGAGGTGAGTTCACATCAAAAGAATTCAATATTTTCTGTAAAGAACAAGGATAGGGAGACAATTGTATGTTAGGACTACTCAGTAGAATGAATGAAGTTGTTAAATGGAAATATAGGACTGTCAAAGAGGCTGCTAGATCAATGATGAAGGAAGCTGACCTATCGGATGCATACTAGAGAAAATATGTACATACTGCTATCTACATTCAAACAGAGTATAAGAGTCTGGGAAAGATAATTGTGAGTGCTATTGTAAAGAAAGAATATCATAACCGGGTAGCTATAAATCAAATGGACCTGTTAAATAAGATGACAGTCAAGTTAAAGAAGAAGAAGTTCTAGAAAGAATTCCTAAGATCCCTAGAGATTGTGCAGAAGTATCACACTGAAGACCAATTCTTGAGTAAAAAGATCTAAGATGCATTGGCAAAGAAAAAGAATTGCAGATGAATAGATAAATTCTTGGATGAGGTATGCAAGGATAAGTTTTCAATCAAAGCAATAAAAGGAAAAAGGTGTAGCAGTACAAGTAATAATCAGAGATGGTTGCTGAAGTCAAGAAGATTATGAAATTACCTCCCAAGGGAAGCAAGTGAATGATGCAGTGTTGTTGGTAGAGAAAATAGGGCAGTAGCAGCAAGATCCTAAGGT
Organism: Cunninghamia lanceolata; assembly: GCA_027924645.1. Lineage (NCBI taxonomy): Eukaryota > Viridiplantae > Streptophyta > Pinopsida > Cupressales > Cupressaceae > Cunninghamia > Cunninghamia lanceolata. The sequence goes on from BSBN01000609.1 coordinate 6,194,893, forward strand.
GAGAATTAACAAGACAATAAGGAGAAAGCCTCACATAAAGAATCAAAGTTGCAGTTAGGAAAGCATCAAGTAAGGGGGAGCAGTCAGTTGAAGAAAGTTTAGAAGAGAGATTAGATCAAACCAGAAGAGTGCAAGTATGTGCCCTTTGCCATTGATGTCAAAGGGGGAGAGAAGTCATGTGAAAAAATTAGAGTGCAGATGTGTAAGAGAAAGGGGGAGAATTTTGAGAAAGAAAGAATGTAGGTGTGTAAAGAGAAAGGGGGAGAAACTTGTCTTGGTGGTTGTTGCAGTTTTTCACATCATATGTTGCCATCAATGACAAAGGGGGATATTGTTGCAAGTATGTGCCTAATCGGTGTTGTCATTAATGTCAACATATTCTTCTTGTCATTGGTGTCAACTATATCTTATTCTATTGCTTGTTTAGAAGACTTGTATGTTGAGGATATTGAGAAAATTAGCCTCTCTAGAAGAAACAAGTGAGTTACAGAGAAGTGCAGTACAGACAGTGAGTTGTATATTGAAGAATAGTCCGGTAAACTACTCCGCATTTATTCCTACTTGAAGATCATGGTCTGTGGATTGGAAGTAAGTTAGAAGTATGTCTTAGGATGCTACACTCTAGGTTTGAGTCATCCACATGAAGATCTGAGTGAGTTGTGTTCACCAGAGTGAAGCCTATTTTTTCTGTAAGCTCAGTTGAGATAGGAAGATAGTATTTGGTTTTGTATTCCTTCGCACTAAAGTGTTTTTCTCTGTAGTTCTATAGGGAAGTCTGGGATGATGATAAGTGCCTACAATTGCAATGGTTTTGCAAGCTATCTTTCTTTTATGACAGTTGAAGATAGTGAAGTTCATGTGTTTCGATGAGAAGATCCTATGGATAAAGTGGTTAAGGTTCATGTAGTTGCTCTTGATGATTATAACATGCTTGTGGATGTCTCCTAATCATGTTCCTATCTAGACTTTGGTCCACTTTAAGAAATTATGATGATATGTGAAGATTGTTCCCAGTTAATATAACGTGTAACCAGTCTTGGCTGACTTGGTTGATTCCAGTGATTGCAGAGATCTCTGGTAGATTGTGGAAGCATGTTGTGGCATGGAGGATCATGTTTGAGTCCCAACTAAGGTGTTGCATGATCCGCACTTCATTCCCTTTGTATGATATTGCAATAGGTCAGGACCTATTTCCTAAATGTTTGTAATACCAACCTTGGAGATTGTTCCAATGGTTGATGCCGACCTTGAAGATCATTCCAAGGTTGATGTAGTGTATAAATACTTGTAGTTGAGTCGTGGAAAAGGTGTCCTTGAGTGAAAATGAATATATATTAAAAAGGGTCCAAAGGCAGAGTAGAGGAGGGGTAGAGGAAAGAAGGGGAAGAGAAGAAAAGAGGAAGAGTAGAGCAGAGGAAAGGTAGAGCAGGAAATTATTATACTTTAGTTACAAATAGTGAAAGGTGTTGATTGTGGCAGTGAATAGGGTTTAATAGCCCTCAGGGTTTAACAATCCTTATTGTAATCTTGCTAGGTTTAGAGTTGTGGCAGTGAGCCTACTAGACCTAGTTGTTCTTCATGGCAGTAAGCCAGTACGTTTAGGCCCATGGGGTGACCAAGCTTGAACATCACTATTTCAAGATTGCAATATATATTGTGAGTTAATCCTCTCTGTGTTTTTTCCCCACCTTGGGGTTTTCCACATAAATCTGGTGTCTCTTGTGTTTGATGTTGTATTTGTGGTTAAGTTTCTGATTTCATGCTCTCATTGTTAAAACATAATAATTGTGGATAAGTGATGAAACGTGTAAGTTAGCTTTAATCATGTGGTAATGCTCCGCAAATGGATGAAATGTGTTGCAATTCTCAATGAAGATCTATCTGGTCTCATACTACCTTGCGAGATGTTCTATTTGGCTCCACAAGTCACAGGAATGTTTTTTAACCCTTGTATGCTCATACTAAATGTTGAATTCTCTGTTATGTGAGTTCTGATGATGTTTTGATAGCGATAACTCTCTGTGGACTTATGCATATCTCCTAAATTCTGGATATGATGTAGATGTCATAAAGTAGAGTCTTTATCCTACTTCGTGAGTTGTGAAATGATGATGCGGTAGAATGCAGTGTAATATACTGAGACTGTACTAACTGAAATGTAACTAAAATGCAAGAAAAGAAAAGGAATCAAAATGTTTTTAGTTGATGCAAGATTGACTTTCAACCTGGAATGCTCCAGCATCACAAAATTAAAGATTAGATCTCAACTTTATTGGAACCAATAGACAGTCTTTTAGAAGCAACAATAATAACCCTGCCACTAAAATCTCTTAGAATATAGCTTAACCTAGATGGGCTAGGATTACCCCTGAAACACCATCAAAGTTGAGTTTGATAAAAGGATATGAAGGAGGAAGCCACTTAGAATGATCATCGGAGACTCTTGGACCTTTATCTTGAATGGCTCCATGAACAGGGGAAACTAAAATGAATCTTTTAAAATAAGTTTATCCCAAGAAGTGAACTTTTGGTTGGTCTAAGACTAGTAAATAACATGTGATCTCACTATTTTAGAGATTTCAAGGTCCATCTTATGAAGAACTAACTCAATTGGATTAGAGGCACCTCAAAAAATTTAAGTTTCATTCACATTAGATTGCCAAATTAGCATAGAGCGAGATATCACCCAAATACAACCAAAAGTGGAATTCTTATGGAGAATTGGCCAATTGATAAATATTAGAAGAAGAGTTTCAGGTAAGGCACCTTTCTAATGGAGATGGGCACAAATCCATTGCCAACATTTATAGGAAAATTTACAATTAATTAGTAGATGGTCCACTATTTCAAACACCTCACCACATAAAACACACTTTAGATCATTTATTAATATAAATTTACATAGTCTATCACCTAAGAGGATCTTATTATGGAGGAATTACTAAGAAAATGTACCTACCTTAGGTAGACATGCTTTGTCCCAGTAGAGATGCACATGCTAGTCAAACAAGATCTACGAAGTTTCCTAGATGTATCCTTAGTAGAATACCTTCTTCTACTCAAGCCCATCTAGCTAATCCCATCATTAGCTTCTGAGAAAAAATGATTCTTCTCCCTGCCATCTCCTTTTTTAGAATGATTTTTTTCTCATGCAAGAATGGGCAATCCATGAATTCCTTCCAATTAGAAATAGGAATATTAATAAACTCGGTAACCTTAAAGTAGTCTTTTACTCTAACAGCCAAAGCATTATCAAGAAAGGCTTTAGCCTTAGAGATATTTCTCCCAATTGCTAAGAACTTCATAGCCATTTTATGAGTCAAACTAGAAGAGAATTTTTCACCATTATGTACCACCACTTGAATATAAATATATTTCTATTAGGAAGAGTGAAGATGTTAATTCTAAATGAGGGGTGTTATGCATCTTGCACCAATTTGGTAGTAATAGATCCTCCAATTATACTCTTTTTTGATGTTGGTTTGATCCTTTGTGATTTTGGATACAAACTCTTTAAAGCTCTCAAAGACCCCTCCATCCTTGGAAGAGGTTTCTTTAAATGACTCAATAAATATTTATGTGTTGTCTAGTCCATTGATGGGATTCTTACAAGGTTCTTTGGGATGTCCAATAGGAGATGCCTTTGACCTAGTACCAAAAGATAGTAGAACTTCTTCCACCTCTTCCATTCTAGTGGGGAAATACACACCGAGATCCACTTTAGAATATAAAACTTCATCAGTCTTGTTGTATTCTATAATTAAATGTGTCATCTTTAGTTCTTTGTTTATTCAAATTTGGTTTGGAATTCCTCACCAAGGGAGCCACATATGGGAGAAATTAGTAGCCACATACCCATTTAGTGTCTTGGACCAATCCATACTCAAAAACATCCCATATGCATCAAGGATATCCAATACTTGAATATCAATATATTACTAAATGTGAGGGTTTGAAGCTATCTGCATATGGATATGGTTTAATTATCCTACCACATTAACTTCAATTTTATTTAACTAGGTCACCTTTCTTGAAGACTTATCAAGAGTAAGGCCAAGTGTTTTACAAACTGATAAAGACATGACATTGGTAGAAGCACCTAAATCTACTAGGATATTATGGATATTTTTGCCAAATATTCACAATGTTAACAAGAAAGGTGGGGATTCTCTCTTCTCTTTGTAAATGGAGATATGAGCATCAAAACTTTGTACAAGAATCTTATATTTTCCTCAATTATCTCTTATTTGGTTATCTCTTAATGAAGTCTCTTTTTCTGAGTTCTCTTTAAGTGTAGGTTCTTCTAAAGATTAAATGAAATCTTGCATAAATTCAAGAATTTTCATTAGTTCAAAGATTGGGAGAATTACCTTCATCTTCTTCATCTCTTCAACCATGTATTGACTAATCTTTCTAACTTCATGTTGCACAGATGGACCTTCTACAGTATTTTGAGAATTAGGAGTAGAAACTATTTCTTTCAAATGCTCTAAATTATTGCTTACTTTTGGATCAAGAGGAGTCTGGTAGTTGTTAGGAGGAGAAGATATGGTAAATGGACTTTTAAGTTTATTATCCCTGAGATTATAGGCATTCCTAGTTGTGTACTACATGAACTTCATCAATCTCATCATCAGGTTCATTATCTTCCTATCTGAGAAACACATAACTTTCTAACACCATGGTTGTATCATAGTTAGTCCTTGGGACAATGTCATATTCTATCAAAGGAACAATATCTTGGGCTTCTACATTCTAGACTTCTCTTTGAAAAATGTTTGAAGCCACCTAGAATTTATGACAATCCAACTTGAAATGGGCATTAGTGTTGTGCAACCTACACTAGTTGGACATGGTTGCTTCTTCCAAAATATCTTTCCTGGATGAATGAGCCTCTCCTTGGTTTTGACTTTCCAATGGAGATGGAACTCCACCATTGTTTGGTCTTGTGTTCTAGGTCCTGTTTGATCTCTAAATTTTTTTTATTTTGACTTCTCTAAGAACTTTGTAAATTTGTATTTTGATTCCTCAAATGAGTCATTTCAGTAGTTAATTTCTTGACCCATTCAACCAATACTTTGATATCATCTTCTCTTCAAGGATTTTTGTAAATGTTGTACCTGAAGATGAAATGAAAAAGGGTTGGCTTGGTGGAGGTACTTCTAAAATTACTTCTCCAAGGTGAAAAACCATTTCTTGAGTAGTTGTAGGATTGATTGCAATCTAACCAAGGGTTGGGACTGGGTTTTGGATAGGGTGTGATTTTCTAAAGTATTGTTTATCCTATATATCTGATTTGGCATCCCTGGGGTCCTTAAAGAAACCAAAGGTCCAACTCCTAACTAACCCATGTCCATATTAACCTTGACAACTTTAGCATAAGCACTAGCTAGAGGTGTTATAGTAGGATTCACCATTTGTATGAATATAGAAGTAAGATTATATAGGGATGAGTAATAAAATTGAAGGGTTGCATCTTTAGTGATAACATATGGAGGTTTGAGTCTAGTATATGCCTTAAAAAATCTATCATTGAAAGAATTGATTAGCTTATTTTTTTACTCTTGATGTCTAAAAATTATCTATATAAGATAATCAGCTCAATAGGGATTCTAAATCTATTAAGAAAAACATCTTTAAGATAGTCCCATGAGGTGATAGACCTTGCAAGGAGATTGATGAACCAATAATATGCTCCATCCTCTAATGAATATAGGAACAACCTATATCCCACATCTTCATCTCCTATTTGTATCTTGCCACAAGCATCCAAGAAAATTTTGATGTGCTCTTCTGTAGTCATATTAGGATCATTGACCACAAACATAGAGCATATTTTATGTGTAATTTTTGGCATGGTACGGTAATTTGGAAAGTGGATAGGAGAGGGATTTTGACCAAACAAATCCATGGTTGAGAAATTTTTGCACAAATGTGAGACTTCTAGGTATAGAATGAGTGTACCTAGGCCTACGTTGACCTTTGTCTTTCTTAGATTTTTTGTGTGATCTAGTTGTAATAAAATCTTATGAACTAAACTAGATTGGGTGATAATTCTTCTTGATTCCAAGTTGGGTTTCCCTCCTTGAAGCACCAATCTATTTATGGGTGTTTTTTCACTCAACAACTTAGATAAAATACTGAGTAATTTATCTCTCCTAAAAGGAGTCAAATCCCAAAGAATGGAAAATGACTACCTTGAGGTGTTTACCAGATAGGTCTTAGCCTTAGAAGATATCTCAGTTGTTTGATGTTATTTGTAGTTCTAACAAGGGGCCTTACATAAAATGTTCACTAGAATCAAGATGAAGGGTTGGATTTAAAAATGGTAAAATTTAATTACACTCACAAACCCTAGGTAGTTTCCTAGATCTATGATTTGAATGCAACTTAAATATTGGAAATAATTTGTTTTCATCTTATTTACAATATATTGATGTTGGATTCTAAATCTAAACTATTATAATCACTTTGGATAAAAAGATCAAAAGAAGGGAAGAAAATAAAAGGGGTCGAGAAAGGTAAACTATGAAATTTCACTATTATGAAATAAAGCACAAGTAGAAAAATCCTTAAATAAACCAATCTTTGCTTAACCAGGTAACCACATTGCCAAAAAGATAGTACAATCTTCAAGGGTAATGAAATGATTTTCAGACCATGAAATAATTTCATCAAACACCCAATCTTGGAGTATCCTAATGAAATATTTAATAATTTGAATTTAAAACTAAAATGTGTTTAGATTAACTACACAAAGCAACTTACTATCAACAAATCACTAGTAGTATGAACAAGAGATCAATCAAATACTCATGACTATGCATTCATAACTATATAGGAATTTCCAATTTAATAATAACCATGAAGAAAACTTTTTCAATCAATGGAAACAACTCAATAGATATCAACAATCTCCAACAATAGACTCATAGGAAACCATGAAGCAAATTATTTGTATTAATTTTGAAAGTTCAACAATTATCAATAGTTTTAGATCCTTTTTACAAAGAAGAGTTATTGCCTTTTATATAGGAGGCAAGAGCACTTAATATACAATGAAAGGTTAGGATTCATCCATCACCAATGGTCTAGATTCATTCACATTTAATAGTTGGGTCCAAACCCATCCTGAACGTTCATTAATAACTGACTTGGATCCAATGGTTACAAATTTTCCCTTTTTACAAATTCTAAATATTTAAAAGCAAGTCATCCTTTTTGACAATATTTCCCTTTTTACTTTCTATAAAAGAAAGAATAATTTCCAAAGGCAGGTCGACCATCAACAACAGACATATAAAGAATAAGACAAAGTGGTACAAAGTTCAAGGAGAGGCACCCATCTTAGTTAAAATTTAAATAATTTGTTCACTCTAGAAATGTGAATAGGTCTAATAAAATCTTCTCAATATGATGTGTTATCTTCCACAGTAATTTGATCCTTCACTTTCTCTCTTCTTCTATAATCCATCAAGATAGAGAGTGTTTGGTTGAGGGTGTCAAGATTTATCTCATCAGTAAAATTGAACTTGAACCTCTATGAATCATATGTTTTGAAAGATATATTGAATTAAGCCTTCCTTTTGAGGGTCTCCTTAAAAAATGACCTAATAGTGCACTTCATGTCCATTAATTTGTTCGTATGTATTATATTGAAAGAATATGGTTGCTCCTACATTCCAAACATTAGGATTTGCTTCACTTGGCCCTTGAAATGAATAATATGCAACTTTGTGGTAGCACCAATCTACAATCCAGTTAGACCATGTAGTACATAAAAAATACCATCTTGTATGTCGCATATTTAACTCATTAGATGGTCCACTTCTACCATACATTTGTCAACAATTTCCTTTCTAAACTTGAGAATCTCTGACCACATGAATGGTAGTTCCAGGGGTTCTTGAGTGAGGATTTTCTCTTTAAAAAACACCTCTAGTTATATCTTACACATCATTTCAACCCTTGGGAGGACTTGTGAATGATTATATATGTCTATTCTACATGCATCCTGTAGAGTTTCTAACATTTCTTTCAATTTACCAAAATCATCCAAGGCTTGGACAACTTCATCAAGTACCTAGAAACCTTAATCATAGATTTCTTCAATACAGTCTTGAATATCCCTAGATACATGTTTCATCTTTTCCATCTTCATAGCCTCTTGTGATAAAATGACTAGAGGGGTCACTATGTCATCCTCATATTGGAGTGGAGTTACCAAGTGTCTTATATAAGCCTGCAATTCAACTACCTGCTCCTTTAATTCCCTCTTTGTCTTTTCATCTTTATGGAATCTTGTGACAACTAAAGAGACTACATTTTTCACATCTTCAGTTTATTGAGCCCTAGTAACCTTTCAAAAATTGATAGGATTAACTAATAATCTTCCACTTGGAGATCTCTATAATCCTTGTCAACAATAGGAGTTGCAATTTGAACAATCCTTGACCTTGTAGCATCCTTTGTAATTGAAGATAAGACTCTAGGATTTTTCTTTCCTCTAGCCCTTTCAATTCTAGTTATGACACTAGAGAAGTCTAGGGATTCTAGATTTATTATGGGTTGCCTTTGTTGAATGTTGACTTTCAACCATTGTGGAACCAAAGAATCTTCACTTATTGTTCCTACTATTTGTTGTTGTAATGAAGGAGGTTGCAATGATTATTGAGGAATTTGATCAATATATCCCTCAATGGACTTATTTACCTCTTAAATAACTTGCTCATTATTTTTATTTGTATCTTTTGTAGGAGTGGTAGTTGTAACAACCTTTTGGGCATCAACTATTGTTTTAGCTTGTTGCTCATCAAGCTGGCCTTGGTCCTTATTCAATGCTCTTCATTACCATACAAATGTTGTTCACCTTGGAGGGATGCCTCCTTATTTTCATATGTAGGTAATATAGATGTAGTCAGCCCACAATACTGTGTCCCACTTTTTGGCCAAAGAGGGACATTGAAATCAACATTTTAAACCAAATCTTCACTTTATGACACCTATAGCAGCTAAACCATTAAGAATTCAAAGATGATGCAAACTACTGATTTGTGAGATTTTTTGTGTAGGTTCTAAATATATATTTTTAAAAAATTTAGAAATAAATTGTGAATATTTCTACATAATTTTTAATAACTTGTTTTTTATAGTAAACAACATTTTAAAAAGTAACATTTATGTCGTAATGCATAACTTTTTTTATAGAAAGGATAAAATTCTAATTTTTAAAATATAGTTTTGTAACACCAATATCTAGGGCATGGATATTTTTCATAATTTTTGTTTCATATTTTTTAATTAATTTTTGAAGAGATTAATTATAATCTGGACATAGGTTTATGTCGTAACGCATAACTTGTTTTACATATGTATCAAAATTTAATTTTCTTTTATTGTTGAAACAAGGACATCAATACCTAGGGTACAGATATTTTTTATTTATTTTTCCCCTTGTGTGGAATAGAGACCTTGTTATTCGGTGAAAAACTTATATTCACTAGATAATAGAAAATAAATATAATAATCAAATTAAATTATTCAAAATTATACTTTTTGGAAAGTGTATACAAAGGATGCATAATTAAAAAATATAATTTATAAATGGCTTAATTTGCCCCCCCCCCCAAAAGGTGAAGCAAAGTTGGTTTTTATCAGCATTTTGATAGGTGTGGAGGAGACTCCATCAAGAGTTTAATGTAAGACTAGGAGGGTTCTATCTAAGGGGATTTGATCTAAGGGGGTTTTATCTAAGTCATTTCAATTAAACCCCTTTATATGGAACTCCACAAGGCTTAAATCATTAATTTTTCTAAAAAAATATGTGATTTCTTGCTAGGATGCCCCTTCAAGAAATTCTTCATGGATTGCACCTTGAACTACTTATTGACTCTCTTCAACTTATTTGTCTTGCATTTTTGGTAATTTAAAGGTGATATCTTCCTTTAGTTGAGCCTCTTAATCTTCAAGCTCCTTCATGACCATATCTATATTGTTTAGAGAAGGTGGTTGCAAAGTTTCATTTGGTGAACTAGGAGGAGTAACTAAGTCTATGCTGGCTTATTTTAAGATAGCCTTATTTATATTTGAAAATAATGAAGCTAAAGGGATAGAGAAAGTAGTGGCAATGGGAGAAATGGAAAGATGTGGAGACTGATAAATGGAAGGGACCTAAGAGGTTGATGGAGAGGGGAATACTTATGGAATGGAGGAGGAAGGGAGTCTCTGAAATAAAGGAAATAAGGAGAACAAATGAAACAATAGAGGAAGTGAAAATGGAAGAAGTGACCATAGGAATGGTACGTGCTACAATTAGTTTTGGGGTAGGAATAGAAGCATGCACTTGTTGTAGTGAATAGGAACATGATTGAATGAAAGCTTTCTTTGGTAGGGAAGAAGGTTGTCGCAGGATAGACGGAGGAATGGTAGAGATAGAATGAACTATGGAGATGGGAATGGCTATTTGGATGGAAGGATAAGGAGAGTACATTGGATAAATGGTAGATGGTGGATATTGAGGTGAAGGAGGTGGATAAATGTCAATGAATGGAGGCATCGGGTGCTACCACAATAATGGGTTACACTTTTTGGGACATCCTAATTTTTGCTGAAATCACATATTTTTAGAAAATATAATGATTTTTAAGCCTTGAAAGGTTCCATTTAAAGGATTTTAGTTGAAGAGGGTTTGATCAAACCCCCTTAGATTCAAACCCCCTTGGATAGAACCCGCTAGTTTTAACCATACCTATAATGGAGTCTCTTCTACACCTATCAAAATGCTGATAAAAACCCACTTTTGATTTACCTTTTGGGGGATCAAATGAATTCATTTAAAATCTATGTTTTGTAAGTATGTAGTCCTTATTATAAGATTCCCAAAAAGTATAATTTAAATATATTTAATTTGATTATTATATTTTTTTTAATTTCTTGTGAATGTAGGTTTTTCAATGAACATCAAGGTCTTTGGTTCACACATACGAAAAATAGGAAAATACAGAAAATTTTTTCTAAAATATACATGTCCTCTAGGTATTGATGTCTTTATTCCAACAAAAAAAAATGAATTTTGATACATACAAAGAAAGTTCTGTTGGACAGAATATGCCTATGTTTAAATTATAATTGGTTTGACTTCAAAACTTAATTTAAAAAATATTCAACAAAACATTATGAAACCAAATGCATCCTCTAGATATCAATGTTACCAATCTAAATTCAAAAGAATTAGAATTTTATCCTTTGTAGAAAAAAATTATGTTCAACAGAATACACATTACTTTAAAAAATGTTGTTTACTATTAAAAACTAGTTATCAAAGGAGACACAAAAACATTTACAATTTAACTCCAAATTTAAAAATATATATATATTTAGAATCTACAGATAAAATCTCACAAATCACTAGTTCACATCATCTTCAAATTCCTAACGGTTTAGCAGCTATAGGTGTCAGAAAGTGAAGATTTAGTTCAAAATGTTGATTTCAATATCAAGTTTGGCCAAAAAGTGTAACCCATTATTGTGGGATGACCACACCTTTAGTTGTAGTAGTAGAAGCATCATCCTTATTTTTATTCCTCACTAACTAGGGCTCTAGATTCTTTCAAGGTCAACTTCCTCTACATCTTTCTTCCTTTTGTATACCTTTTAAGTAGGAGGAGGTGGATTCTTGATACCTCTCATCCTTGTTGCAACAACATCAACTTTCTTCTCTTTACCTTTTCTCTTGGGAGGTGGAAGTTTCTCATCTTCTTAAGTATTTCCATCATCCTTTTCAATTTCTTTTCCTTTTGACCTAGAAGCCTTTTCTTCTTTCTCCTTCTCTTCCAAAGTTGTTACTTCCAATTCATTTTTCTTCTTCCTCTTGGGTTTGTCCTTAGTGAATATCAATTGGACTCCCTGTTCTATCAATTTAGTAACTTTGTTATCAACTCATACCTTAATGTATCTGATAACTTCTCTCGTGATTTCCTCTAAAGAGGTAACTTCTTATTTAGACTAGTTTGGTGGAGGGAGGGGGTCATTAAACACTTGGTCATACTCTTCTCATTATAGAAATTCCCCATCATCTGATGTTTGATAAGAAACTAGATATATGTTGAAAAATTTAATATGAAATGCAGATAATCTATATATCTTCATCTTCTTACTTCATGTTTGTCTACATAATTAGCTTAAAAGTCCTCTAGATAGGGTGCATGTTGGTATTCTTTTCCTACTAGTCACTCCATCTTCCCATATGGATCAAAACTTGCTCTGGAATTGTAAAAGTGCACATTGTGGTTCTAGATCTCTATGTCTAATTCTTTGGTTGAGGGAAGGAAGGGAAAGCATACATTCGATCACCCAAAATCTAAGGAAATTGAACTGTTGCTCTATGTTTCTTAGTTAGAAGTTGTTGGGATTCACAAATCTACTTGGTCATTTATAACAAAATAATCTTGTTTGTTGGGTATTTGGTAGTTTGTAAGTGGGATCAGTGAATCCTTCAATTCTAATATAAGAAAATTTGGGAAACTGAATGAACCAATCCCCATATTTTTAATTAGCTCTACAACAGGTATTGAAAATTCTCTTGTTCAAATCTCTTTCTAGGAGTCTAGTGATATACATTATGAAAGAATCATTTACCCCCTTATAATGACTCAAATATTTCTCCATTTGTAACTAAGGCTAATAATCATATACTTTGAATTGTCTGGGGTTATTTCCAATAGCTCCTCTTCTTGTTAAACCAAGGTAAAATACATATTTGGCTAACATGTAGAATAGATAGGAGGTCATGAAGAACTTCCTTGTCACTCCAACCCTTTTCAATTAAATATGCAAGTTGTCACTAATGATTTTGGTCCAATGGATCATTTCTTTATCCTCTAGTATCTCATCAATGAACTTGAACATCCATGGATGGAAGGTGGAAGCTGATGGTAGACCCATTACTCTACTCATGAAGGTTACCATATCACTGGTCTTAGTTGTAAAATCACTCCTAAAGAGTGTATTCAAAAGTTTTGAGATGGTAGCTTCTTATGTTTTCATCCATCTAGAATCAATGCTCCTTTTGTACTCCTTTAGACCATGGTTGTAGGAATCCAACCCCGAATCTTCATTAAGCTCTACCTTGACTAGGTTAAAAGTGTGATTAGGAAAATCAAATCAAGGTAAAAACACAAACCAAATGCATAAAAAAACAAATAGTTTATACCTAGATAAGAAGATCCAATCTCATCAAAGGGGAATGAAGCTTTGCACCCAAGAGCTCGTAAACAAGATATACCCTAATGGATAAATAAAATGTGAAATGCTCTATCTCAATTGCAACTCACAATGCTAGCTTAAGAGATTTTTGGGCATGGTAACATTACATGAAAATTAGATCCCCAAATGGCTTAGGAGAGGTTCTATTTATAGATTTTTTGGATGGATTTTGATCCAAGGGTGGAGATTGGTTTGGAAGATCAATGGTGGAGGATGAAAGTGATGTGGAGGGCCCAGATTTGATCTTGGAGGAATTGAGGGCTAGGAATAAAAGTAAATCTTTTATTCATTTTAGAAAAATGAGAAATTAAATGAGTATGGGTGAGATGGAATATTTATTGATTAAAGATTCATATGGGGAATGTAAAATAAATTAAAAATTCATTTGGGGATAAGTGGAGATAAATGAGGTATGGGGGTGGTAAGGGGTTGTAAGAGGAATTAATTGCAATGTGGGACTTATTTAAATAAAAAATTGACTTATGTGGATATATTTCAATTTTTTATTTGGAGGATGTGGGAAGGGTGTTAAGCTGGATTTGACCATCTTAATGAGAGGTTTAAGATTAATTAAACAAGGTTGTATTTAATTAATCCTAGGGCTAGGATGAGGTAGGCTAGGGTAGGCAATTAAATAATAGCTATTTAATTACCTAGGGTAGGGATAGGTCAATTAATAGGCTGATTTAATTAGTTAAACATGATTTAGCTAATTAATTGGATTTAGAGAGGAGGGGGAAATTGACTAAATAAATATTGCATATTTTTTAAATCAATTGGCTAAAGTTGGAACTATTGAATTAATGGAATTAATCCAAACATTGGGGATAAAATGATGTAAAATTAGGTGATGAAGGGATAATTAATTAAATAAAAATTTAATTAATTAGTTAGAAGGGAAATTGGTATGTTTAGGGATGTCGAGAGTTGGTTTGATGGTAAAAGACATTTTTAGGTGTCTACATTTGCCCCTCTTTGATGTGGCGTCAAGACCTAGCAGGGAAGTGGTGTCAGGTCAAAGAAAGAATCTGCCCTAGCTGCTAGGAAGGAATAAGATGGGTGAGGGATGCCCCCTCGAGAGGTTACCGAAAAAATAAAAAAATTTCAGGCGAGCTCTTGAAAGGACACGACGGGAGTGAAGGTTGGATAGAAGATGGGAAAAGAGGATGACAGGGAGAAAAATGAAGGAAAAAGGTTGGGATCTGCACCCTGGAGGGGAAAAAGAGTGGGCAGGGGGATGACATGGCATGCTATATTAGGACAAGTGGGCCCTAAGAGTGCCACATTTGCACATATTGACTTGGTGAGAAGGAGCAGAGGAGAGATGGCAGAGCGCAACCCCCAATTCCCATGACTTCGACACATTTCTAAGCAGTTCCAATCGTTTGGCCAGGCACCGGAGGGTGGAGCCCAGGTAGGGCCTAACCCTGACTTTGTGGTTTTTGATTTTTTGTCACATTTTTTTGTTCAGGAAATGGGTTTGGGAATTGGTGGCGTTATTGCGAAGTCGCGTAGTGATAAAAGTACACTGATTAGCGCCATCCTCTGGATTTGCATTATCTGCTCGGGTAGAATAGGGGTAGATTGGTGTCAAAGACTTAGTGTTCTGGCGCCATCGTCTATATTGGCACGATGTGCGCAGAGGTTAGGGTTTTGGTATTTTAGCGCCAAATGGGTATGAGGGTAGCACTATGTTCTTGACTAGTGCTATTGTGAGTAGTAGCGCTATATTTTATTTTAGCACTATGTAGGGAATCAACGCAATATGTGATTTATGCGCATTTGGGAGAATTGGCGCTATTCCTTAGATTAGCGCCAAATGTTAGGGTGTCGCCATTTTTTGAAATGGCACAAGGTATCTTGCACAGTAGCGCTATTTTTTAAAGTGGCACTAAATGTCTTGCGCAGTGGCGCTATTATCTGTAATAGCACCTTAGGGAGATGTGGTAGCACTATTTTTAAAACGGTGCGAAGCATGGTTTGTTTTGGCGCCAAATGATTTTGGCGTTCAACATTACAAGAAAGGGGGTTTTTTGAAAAAAGATAGGTAGATTTTTTACCAAAATGTTGTGGATGCAGGATACGAGGTCATTCATAGTGTCCTCGCGGGAGCAATGCATTCCATCGGTGATGGCATTATTCGATCAGTTTGATGATGCCACTCGAGCCTGACTAGCTAGGTTGGGGCTCTTAACAGAGATGTTGATGCCAATGTTACGAGCTCTAATGATAGCAGTAGTGGAGTGGTATCAGCCGAAGACGTGCACCTTTTTGCTACCGACTGGTGAGATTACTATTACTCTTGAGGATGTTTATCGCATCCTCAAGCTACCTATTCATGGCTGGTGGGTGAGATATGACACCAGGATCATATTATGTTATCAGCAGATGGGAGGGAGATGAGTTATGAGGGGACACTAGCGGCGGGTGCAAATCCCTTTGCCTTATTCCTGTGCGCATTGATTGGAGGGGTAGTGATGCCTGATAGGAGGGGCAGGGGATTTCTAATTGACTGAGGGGAGATGATCGAGGGGATGGTCGTTCATGAGACCGTGTATGCCTGGGGACCGTTGATGCTAACACAGCTATATCATGAGATGCACACAGTCCTTTATCACTATGATTCAGCTCTATCAGCCGGGGTTACTCTGTTACACGTGTGGATTTGGGAGCACATTGCAGTTACATAGCCGATACGTGGGTACTATCGCCATCCATTTGAGGCCTTTGTGTTCTTATACCGGGATGCTGAGTACACCTACACTGGGCAGGTTCGTTATTAGAGGTGGATGTTAGATGATGTTATTTGGGTGACCTGGCGACCGTACATTAGAGTAGAGTCGTGGCTAGACGATGATGTGTACATGCCTTTTACTTTTCAGAAGTGATACCTGATAGGTCAAGGAGACCATATGATAGACATATATCTATCGTCGTGAGTGATGCAACAATTTGGGTTGTGGCAGGATACACTATAGCAGATGGCTATCTTTGCACGGACCCACCGAGATGCTTATTTTTGGCCTGCAGCCATACAGCCCCAGGTAATTTTGGAGGATTTTGCAGCTTTGCAGCCATTGTAGTGGGATTGGGAGAGCACAGTGAAGGATGCAAGCACTACGCTTGCATATGATATATGGTGGCAGATGTGGTAGCTGACTCAGTTTACTGATCCAGCCAAGGAGGTGCTCCCTGTGGAGGAGGCGGGATCAGGGGATGATGATTCAGAAGATGATGGGGATGATGATTCTGAAAGAGATGATTTCCTGGAGGAGGGGGAGGAGATCATTGCAAACTACATCATGGAGGATGGAGGGGATGGAGAGGAGAGGGTGGTTGGGAGGGATGGGTAGCTGATGGATGTGTTGGCCGTAGTAGTAGGTGAGATAGCAGGCACCTGTACAGCAGGTGCCTATTGAGCAGGTTCAGATTGGGGTGGTGCAGCGGCATAGAGGGCCTCTCCAATGTGGGGGACAGCCGAGGGTGGACAGGGGGGTATACCCCCAACACAGGTAGCACAGCAACAGGTTGTCACATCAGGGCAACTAATAGAGGCAGGCCCTTCAGGGGTAGGTGGAGAGATGGAGGTTGAGAGGTTGGCATCCCGTCGATGGGCACGGGGTGAGGAGGAGATTGAGACCCTGCGGGCACAGGTGGCTAGCCTGCAGGAGGCATTAGAGAGCTGTGAGGCAAAGTTGATTCAGCTGCGGGGGACAGTAGCATTGTTAGATGGCTTCAGATGGGTAGGTGGCTACATTGCAGGCACAGTTAGCCCAGGCTCATGGTGACAGTGATTTTGACCAGTGAGCGGGACGTGGCCCTTGCGAGGGCACAGCAAGCATAGACTACAGTGGGTAGCTTGCAGGGTTCAAGTGCTGGTATGGCTCCAGTTTTGACATTGATGCAGACGCAAGTGTCTCAGGCACAGACACAGTTATATCAGGTACAGGGACAGTTGTCTCAGGTATATGGGTAGCTATCTCAAGCACAGGGGGAGTTGGCAGAGGCCAGAGGGAGAAAGGAGTATTATTATGGCCTCTACTATGAAGCAGTGCCGACAGATTAGTGTGCATCGAGTTATAGTCAGGTTAGTGGATCGAGGGCATCCAGGTCACACAGATCTAGATCTGTTCAGAGCATTCTGCAGATGATGGGTCCTCCATCACATGTGCCCTGACAAGTTCCACAGGTACAAGTACAGCCGCAGCTGTAGCCACTAGCATAGGCAGGACCACAGCCACCCCCAGGGTCAAGATCCCCCACTCCATCAGAGAGAGGGTCCACTATGTGACAGTTGTATCATTTTAGCCCTTAGAGGCATTGTATCAGGACCTTATATTTTTTGATGTATATACGAGCGATGTACATTTTTTTGCGATGATGATATATGATATGATGCTTTTTGATGGCCTATATGTTTGTTTATGATGATGTTATATGATTATGATGATGCTCTATGATGATTAATGCAGTATGTTTTATGGATTATATGCTATAGATATGTTATGTTTATGCAATGCAATGCATTATGTTGATGTTATGGATGTACCTATTGATGTAATATGATAGATGTAATGATGGTTTACTTATTGTGATATATGCATGTTTGTGATCTATTGGTCTATGATGTATAATGCACCATAAATGTTCAGATTAATAATCATTTATTATGGATGTCAAATGTGATGTAATGGAAATGTATGTTTATCTAAATAAACACATGTTATGTATGGAAATATGGATATGCAGGTAAATGTTTATTGATTATGATTATGCAATGTAACTAAATGATTGTAAAATGTACGTAAATTATTGTAACTAAATGATATTTTTGAATGAACTTAATGAGATGATATGAAACTACAAGATTCTAAAATGAAACTAATGAGATGATATGCAACTGCAAGCTTCTAAAATGAACCTAATGAGATGATATGAAACTACAAGATTCTAAAATGAACCTAATGAAATGATATGCAACTACAAGGTTCTAAAATGAACCTAATGAAATGATATGCAACTACAAGATTCTAAAATGAACCTAATGAAATGATATGCAACTACAAGATTCTAAAATGAACATAATGAAATGATATTCAACTACAAGATTCTAAAATGAACCTAATGAAATGATATGCAACTAAAAGATTCTAAAATGAACCTAATGAAATGCATATACAACTACAAGATTCTAAAATGAACCTAATGAAATGATATGTAACTACAAGATTCTAAAATGAACCTAATGAAATGCATATGCAACTACAAGATTCTAAAATGAACCTAAACAATAGGGTGATTTCATGTGTGCCCAATGTAGTATAACCTTGCCTAGCCTAGGAAGGGGACTCATAGTGATGAGTGTGAATAGTACATATAAGGTTTTTGAGGCCTGTATATGCAAATGGGACACATCATGCTAAAACTGACCCAAGCTTCAAGATATGAATACTATTCTTGGAGTAATGGAATCAACCCACAAGCACATCATACAGAAGCAATGATCATGTCGACTCTAGGTGTTGTCTGCCACTTGCCATGATATAATGAGATCAAGGTAGCTTTGGAGATGGCCTAGAGTGAGACAAAAAGATAAAAATCAATAATCAAAAAGACCAACAAAAAAAAGATACAAATAGCCTTTGTGTATTCTTGCCAAGATACATGTTGTTAGGATGATAGATTCTTGTCCCTTGTAGGAACGATATATCCTAGGATGCAAATCAGTTGGATTTTGTTGGATAATTTTTGAAAGGTGGGCAAAAGGACAGTCAGGCTATGTGTGGGATTATAGTTGGTATGTTGATTGATGATTTTTGCATTAGGTGACATGCTTCAAGCATATACTTAGCATGTGTATCCTTTATTGGGTCTAGGAAGCTCAATGTATGGGGACCATCCAAACGAGGTGGATAGCTGCATCTTAGGTACCTGAGTACTGGAAAATTCCTTTGTATTCTAGACTACCTACATACCCTGTGTCCATGGGATCAAGGTACTTTCGAGATGCAGGCGAGATGAATATGTAGTTATGGAAAGACTTGATGATGTGGGAATGGTTTAGGATGGTTATGATGTGATGGTTTGCGGTGGATTGTGTTGTTTCTGGATTTTGATGATTTTGTATTGTTTTTGGATTTTTTATTTTTAGCTATACAAAAGGGAGCTTACAAGGATCCTCATTCCATGAGTTAGCCTTGGGATGGGATAGTACGGGTTGGGTAATAGGACTTGATGTTTTAGAATTCCAAGCCATGCGATGTGTACGATATGGAGTGTCGTGACGGAAAGATGACTTATTAGATGGTAGAACCGGCCACCACACATGGCACCTGAAATAGGTTTTCACCATGGTACTTATCCAAGGCATCACCGAAGTGATTTTCACCATTGGATGTCTTTATTGCACTCAGATTTTTCTTGATTTTTTCAATTTTTCAATTTTTTTGATTTTTTCTATTTTTTTGATTTTTTTTTATTGGGGTGCCTGATGGGTTATGTGTAGAATTTCTTCAGATGTAGGATGTTCATAGGCTCATCCAGAGGTTGTCCCTAAGGCATTGCAAGCTAGTATGCTCCTGATCCATAGGTGGCTGTGATGACATAAGGTCCTAGCCATTTGGGCTTAAACTTTCCTTTCTTAGGATGCTCTTGCAAGTTTTTCTGATTCTCCATAAGGACAAGGTCACCTACCTCAAATTTTTAGTTTCTGATCCTCTTGTTGTAGCTTCTTCTGAGGTGATTTTGATAGGCATGTAGGTGGTTTAATGCATTTAGGCATTTCTCATCCAGTAATTCTAACTGATGCAACCGTGCAACTCGGTATTGCTCATCATTGATTATGTTTTGTACAGATACTCGTAGGGATGGGAGCTTGACCTCAATAGGTAAAATGGCCTCGGATCTAAATACTAGGGAAAACAGAGTGGCTCCTGTGGGGGTACTGATGCTTGTACGATAGGCCCATAGGGCGGGGTTGAGCTGGAGGTGCCAGTCACTGCCAACTTCATTAACTGTCTTCTTTAGGATGCACAGGATGGTTTTATTTGAAGCCTCTGCTTGACCGTTTCCTTGAGGGTAATATGGTGTGGAGAAATGGTGTTCGATTTGGAATTTTTCACACAAAGTGCAAACTTCCTGGTTCTTGAATGGTTTTCCATTGTCAGTGACGATGGAATGAGGGATACCATAGCGACAGATGATGTAATATAGGATGAATTTGGATATCTAGGTTTCTGTGGTGAAGGTGAGTGGTATTGCTTCCACCCACCTAGTGAAGTATTCAGTGTTGATAACTGAGAGGGGTGGTGAATCAGTTATCTTAATTAATTTAACTTTCTATTCTTCTTTAATAACTAGTGCAGCATCAAAACAAATAAGCATCCATAACCATGAAAGTAGAAACAAAATCAATACACATAACACAATGATTTTGATGTGGAAAACCCTGTTAAAGGAAAAACTACGGGGTGACTAACCCAAGATTGTATTCTCTGTTAAAAGAATAGAAGTACAAAATGGCACTTGCCAATTAGGGCTCACTGCCTGAGCACACTGCTCACAATAGGCTCACTGCCTACAAGAGACTTACTGTCTACAAGGTATAAAGAAAGTAACAAGATACTTGAACTTATGAGAAGCATCCACATATACTGAGGTTTAGTCTGGTTAGGCTCAATACACTGATCTACTGCACTTCATTCTTCCTCTTCTTTGGTGTTGTTGTCCTGTTAGATACCAGACCTGTATTACTGCTTCCACACTGCTCTCTACTTTTCTTCACACTTCACAACACACCACACACACCTTCTCATTGAAATCCATCTGGTATATATATCCGCACAAAGGATTTCAACATCTTTCTAGTCAGCATCCGGAATACTTAATATTTTCCCAAACTCTGGTCTGTCGACTGAATCCTTGCTTACCAAGTGATGCATATCAAAGAGATGCTTATAGAAGTCATCAATCATGTCAGCCAATCATGAATGATCCCTTAAGAAACTTGATTACCATCAATATCTCATCTGGATTAAGGTCTGAAGCTCTGTCGGTCAATTCTTCCTCAGTCTACTCTGCCAAACAGGAACCCAACACTTAGGTTTTCATATCTTTTCACTCTTACATCACCAGAGGCTCAATCTCTAGAATATATTAGTCATGGTACTTCTCTTGACTTCCCCAAGTCCACACTTTACTGAGATACTGCCTCTGAGAGATCCGGACCTGATTGTCGGACCTTGCTGCATGCTCTGTTCTTGGTCACCGGACCAAAATACTCTTCAATCTGTCTTCCGATATAGACACACCATATCCTGCGGATGTGTGGGATGGACTTTGTTGCCATCAATGACAACATTCATGAAGCCACACAATGTCTCTTGCCAACAATCTCCCCCTTTGGCATTGATGGCAACACTTAGTGAAAAATGACTGTCACACTACAATCCCCCTAGGCTAATGCTCTATTCTAAAGTACACTTTTTTGGAGCTCCCCCTTAGCTAGATTCCACATTTTTCACTGCTCCTCACTCCCCCTTTGACATCAATGGCAAAGGGTAGAATCCGCACACCAAAATTCCCAAAAATCCAACTATACTTAGCTGCATAAGTATATATACATGTTATACTTTACATATACTGAAGTATATCTGCAAAAGTTGTCTTCAACTAGACAAATTATGTTGCCCAACTCTACTTCATCTTGTCCAAAATTGAGATGTGACCACTCAACAGGAATACAAAAGCTTCTGCCCTCTTTAGATCTATCGGATCACTAGTCCGAGCTGTGGTCTGAGCATCAATTAGGGCCTCATGCATGGCCTCTAATTTAGGGATAATTATCCCTCTAAGTTGACCTATCCTACTTATTATATTCTTCCTTTCCTTTTCAAGTTTCTTTAGTTCATTTAGAATGGCAATAGTCTGACATTCCTGGTTTATTATGGATGTGGTGAGAGGATCAAAATTTTGAGATACACTTGACAGTTTATCCTCTTGCTCTTTGACTTTCTTCTCAATATCCTTTGTCACTTTAGACCAGGATAAACAAAATTTATATATTTCTCTGCCATCTTTAAGAGCATTTTCTAAGCTCTTTATCCCAATATCCATAGTTCTCCTATCATTTGTTATTAGCACTTGTACTTCGGAGAATCTCTTACCCAAAAATTCTTTCCAGACTTTCTCTTCTGCTGCTTTCTCTAAAGAGTCAAAATGTGTATTAATAGAATTTATAAGAGACTTTAGATTACTAGATGTGGAGGCCGAAGGATTCTTTTGGAACAATGGTATGATTTTCTCTAGCACACCGGATGCAATCTCTATTAGCTCACAGTCTTCCATGTGAGACTTCAGAGCTTTTCTTTTGCTTTGGCTTGAGAAAAAGATGCTACCTTCATTGTCTGGACCGGAGAGAGGGAATCAAAATTGAATGGCCCTTGAAGTAGCTCCGGTTCATCTAATTCCATCATTTCTTTTGTCAAGAAGTCTTTGACTGCTTCTATAGTGTCTCTTGCCAGAGACAGAGTTTTCTTCCCTTTTGCAGCCTCAGCACTGTCACTTGTGGTCTTTTCTATTTGACCGTCTTCTCTTCCCTTCACTTCTTCTCCTTGATTGATGCTCTCTTCTTTTCTTTCTTTTCCTTCAATTTAGGAGTCTGCAGGGGGGTCCAGAAGAGAGGTGTCTACTTCTCCATGAACTTCCTCTTCTAGAATAGAGGAATCTAAGTCCTTAGCTTTCTCTTTACTTGTCTCCTTTGTCTCTTCTACAACTATCTCAGTAGATTCTCCTTTGTCATCCATGGCAGAGGGTTCATCACCTAAGTCCTCTATAATAGGAAGATTGAATCTTTTAAAAGAATTCCAGAGGATATCTTCTGTTTCTTTAGCCACCTAATCAGTCTCTCTGAGCATAAGCTTATTCATTCTAGCTTTTCTCCGGAACTCATCCTTGCAATCCTTGAAGATCATGTTCTTTTGTTGAGGAGTGATGGAAGGATAGAGTTGGATAGCAATCTGCTCCTGGATTTCTAAGTCTTTTGCCATGGCATTGTTCTTTCTCATTTCAAGTTCCTTTTCTAAACTTTTGGGAATCAGTGATATAATTTCAATGAATGCTTTGTTATAGATGTTTAGATACCTGACTGTAGCTTCTTGCAGGATCTTCTGATCAGCTTATCTAAAATCATCATAAAATTCAGTCATTGGTTTCAGGTTCCCATCCACAGTGACTGATTTGATGATATCATCAATGCAGAGAGTAGGATTTTCAACAAATGCTTCTGCCTTTTCTTCCTTGCCTTGACCGGTAGAGGGTTCACCGGATGTTTTCTTCTTCTTCTTCATTTTCTTGACTTCCTCATCGATTTCAGTTTCTTTATCATCCTTCTGACTTGTATAGGATCTTGTTGCCTTTTTCTTTGTTCTCTTCTCTCCCTTTCCAGATGTCTGGGCTTCCAATTTTGATGCCTTTTGGCTCTTAGAGGTGGCAGGTGCAGAGCTCTTGGAGGATCTAGTCTGGGAAGGGGTTGTACCGAATCACTTTCTTTTTCTGTATCTTGTTTCTCTTTCTCAGCCTTTTCTAGTTTTTCTCTATTTGCATCAAGTGCTTCTTTTGAAATGCCATACCTTTTGGCAACATCCTCTACTTCTTTTCTCACTCTTCTTTTCATCTCCGGTTGTCTTAGCTCTACATGAATCTTTACACTCAACTCTTCAAAGGTTCCAAACCTTTCTGCCTCAAGCTCCTTGGGCTGACTCAGCAGGTGTTGAACATGCAACTCTAGAATTTTCTCATCAACTTCATACCCCATTGGCATGATCCAAACTATCCTTGGCCCCACTGCCTCCATTAGGCATTGATCAGTTTCTACCATAAAGCATACTATATCCTTATACTTTTCAACTAGATATTAGGGGATTCTCTCTCTAGCTTGCATCATACTCTGAAAGTTCTTGAAGTAGCCCCAGAGTGTTGTATTTTCTGCCTTGGCATCACCAATTTCATGCAAATAATCTCTTGTTTGTATGGCTACTGGTCTGTCATTTTTCCATATCCAACCATTGGATCTAGGAATCTCATTCATAAAGTAAAAGAACAAACACAGTATTAGCCCACCATACTTGAATGAGTTCTTCTTGTCCTTCTTGATCTTTTGTAGGTTTTCCAACAATTGGCTTAGAAGAAGCTCACAAAGATCATAATTTGCATTCTCCCTTAACATCTGATAAGTAGCATAGATTGCAGTTCCGGATATAGAATTCTCCCTGCTAGAGTGATATATCTTATAGCCAATTATCATGGATGCAAACTTGATATACGTATCAGTGATATCTTCAATTGTCATTGCTCTCTTGTTAAATTTTGATCCTGTTGCCTCACTCACTGTCTGATTCTTGACAGATTTGAGAGTAGGTAACCCACCGGATGAGTGCAATCCGGTGACTACCCTAATGGCATCCTTGGTTATCTTGAATGGCCTCATCAACCACATAAAGTTGTCATGCATTCTACTTAGAACATACCGGACCCATTCATCTTCTGTAAAATAGGGGAAATGGATGCAATGTCCAAAATGCTTGTCCCGGATAGCCTTGTACTGAGGTTTGAGTTCAAAAGAATCATCTATTAACTAATTGTGATAGATATCCATTATCTTGGATTCCCCAAATTCCTTAATGTTTGCATGAATATATGCCCTAACATCTTCTACATGCAAAACCCCATGCGGAATGCTTGAAAAGGCGCCTAGGGGATCAACTTCTAAGGATTTGTAGGGATGTTTCTTGAATTTTGGATGCGACCTATCAATGATCTTCACAGCATTTAGAGTAGCCATCTTTCAAAAGATTCAAAGAGAGGTTTTCAAGAGTGGAAAATACCTTTTACGCTTCTAGGGTTCACGATATGAGTTCGATCAGATTGCTGGAAGAATCAACTTCTGAGGTTGATCTTTGAGAGGCTTGAGACAATTTTTTTGTACAGCTTCTTTTCTCTTTTTCTTGAATGCAAATGTACAAATGATGAACAAAAGAACCCTTTTATTTCTGCTCAAACCCTAATTCCATTTTGCAATAAATGCACAACTTAGGTTATTCTGGTTGCCTTGTTTTCCTTGTTTCTGAGAGAGATCTTTCTGGATTACTAAGATGCACCTAGAATGATAACTTACAAAGTATCTCCCTTTCTCCAATCATTCCATCTAACTACAAATTCAAATATTTCAATTTTGAATTATACCGAGTCTTAACTAAGAAAGTCCTACTTTTGCCAGATGACTGTCAAACCGGATTAATTTTGGATGATTAACCTTTTCAAACTTCTTGTGGATCTTTCATATCTTTACCAAGGCTTATTTAGATGTTTCTCTGAGAATCCTTTAACTACAACTTTCCATGTGCCAATTTCAGGCACCAATTGGTTGGCTGGGGGAACTTGTTTTCTTTTGTGACTCCCCCTGAGCCAGATCTCATCTATTTAGTTTCTGGAAGGAATATCAGCATCAAATTCTGGTGTCGATCCATCCTCAACATTTTTTGTACTCCTCTTCACCCAAATCTTGTTCATCTCCCTTTGAATTTCATCCGCATTCACTTTTCCTTTTCCTTTGTCTTGGTTTTGATTATGATGCACCGGCCCCTTTTTGTCCTAATTCTTACTTTTGTAGAATTTGGCAATATGACCGGATCTATTGCAATTGTAGGAAACAACATTTCTTTGCATATTTGATTGATATCCTCTTGATCTACACTGATTAGCCATATGTCCCATTCTATTGCATGCAAAGCCTCTACCATTGAGTGAATTGTTCATTTGCATATTTCTACACTCATGAGATTTGTGACCATACCTTTTGAAATTAAAACACTGTCTAGAGAAGAATGAATTAGTCTGATTCATTCTTCTTCTGCACTGATTTGCTTTATGACCAAAGTTATTGCAATTGTGGTAGTATCCATTGAAGGATGGATATCTTTGAGCATTTGGTTGCCTTACCGGAGGTCTTCTAGGCCTGTTCCTTGGATTTCCTAATCTAGAGTT
This sequence comes from Cunninghamia lanceolata, assembly GCA_027924645.1. Lineage (NCBI taxonomy): Eukaryota > Viridiplantae > Streptophyta > Pinopsida > Cupressales > Cupressaceae > Cunninghamia > Cunninghamia lanceolata. Next base: position 6,221,197 of record BSBN01000609.1, read on the forward strand.
CTTCTGACCGGATCCGAAGCTTTCACCTTTCTTATACCCCAAGCCTTGCTTGTCATCTACCCTCTTTTGGCTTTCAAGAAGAACTTCAAGCTGAGCAAAGCTTATCTTAAATTTCTCTTTGTATTCATTTGTTGTTTGAAGATCCCTTTTTAGAGTGTCAATCTGATTCTCAAGTTGTTCTTCATTATCTCTAGCTTCTTCAAGATAAAATTCCAAATGCTTGATTATTTTATCCATTTTGTGGCAGTCTTCTGACTTCTCCTTGAGAGATTGTTTTAGATTATCTTCAGTCTTTCTTCTCTCTTCAATTTCTTGAGTGAATTTCATAACCCCTGATTCCATTTCATGTCTTACCATAATGACCTCTTTTGATAGCTTCTCACACAATTTGTTCTTCTCATTTAGATCTTCATTAGTATCATTGGCTTCACTTTGACTTGCTAATTATTGAAGAAGTCCCTTTCTCTTTTTCATAGAGATACTTAGTTTCTCCTTTAGTTCATTTATGAAATCATCAGCTTGTTTGAGTCTTTCCCTCAAGTTATTGACTTCAGAGTGAGATTGCTCAAGATCATCAAGGGTAGACTGAAGTTGTTCCCTCATACCATACATATCCATTAGAATTCCCAGATCTTCCTCAAGCTGTAAGACTCTGTTTGGAGGAACTTAGCTCTGATACCAATTGTTGATAATTGAGAGGGGGAGCGAATCAATTATCTTAATTAATTTAACTTTATGTTCTTCTTTAATAACTAGTGCAGGATCAAAAAAAATAAGCATCCATAACCATGAAAGCAGAAACAAAATCAATACACATAACACAATGATTTTGATGTGGAAAACTCTGTTAAGGGAAAAACCACAGGGTGACTAACCCAAGATTGTATTCTCTGTTAAAAGAATAGAAGTACAAAATGGTACTTGCCAATTAGGGCTCACTACCTGAGCACACTGCTCACAAGAGGCTCACTACCAACAAGAGACTCACTATCTATAAGGTATAAAGAAAGTAACAAGATACTTGAACTTATGAGAAACATCCACATATGCTGAGATTCAGTTCTGGTTAGGCTCAATACACTGATCTATTGCACTTCATTCTTCCTCTTCTTTGGTGCTACTGTCCTGTTACATACCGGACCTGTATTACTACTTCCACACTGCTCTCTACTTTTCTTCACACTTCACAACACACCACACACACCTTCTCATCAAAATCCATCTGGTATATATATCTGCATAAAGGATTTCAACACCTTTCTAGTTGACATCTGGAATACTTAATATTTTCCCAAACTCTGGTCTGTCAACTGAATCCTTGCTTACCAAGTGATGCATATCAAAGAGATGCTTATAGAAGTCATCAATCATGTCAGCCAATCATGAATGATCCCTTAAGAAACTTGATTACCATCAATATCTCATCTGGATTAAGGTCTAAAGCTCTGCTGGTCAGTTCTTCCTCAGTCTACTTTACCAAACAAGAACCCAACACTTAGGTGTTCATATCTTTTCACTCTTACATCACTGGAGGCTCAATCTCTGGAATATATTAGTCATGGTACTCCTCTTGACTTCCCCAAGTCCACACTTTACTGAGATACTTCCTCTAAGAGATCTGGACCTGATTGTCAGACCTTGTTGCATGCTCAGTTCTTGGTCACCGAACCAAAATACTCTTCAATCTGTCTTCCGGTATAGACACACCATGACCTGCGGATGTGTGGGATGGACTTTGTTGCCATCAATGACAACATTCATGAAGCCACATAGTGTCTCTTGCCAACATTTAGTAGTTGTGATGATGAACTTATGGCCATTGGATGAAGGTGGATGTATTTTACCTACGAGGTCGAGTCCCCACTGCGAGAAAGGCCACAGTGTTGTGATTGGTTGCAATTCCTGGGCTGGTGCGTGAATGAGATCTCCATGTTGTTGACATGGTAGGCATTTTTTGATAAACCAGTAGGAGTCTTGTTCTATGGTTGGCCAATAGTATCTGGTCCTCAGGATCTTTTTAGCAAGAGCAGGTCCACTTGAATATGCCCCACAGATACCTGTGTGTACCTCTTGCAAGGCTACTTTAGCTTCCCTAGAGTCTAAACATCATAAAAGTGTGCCCTCAAGACTCCTTTTGTATAGGGTATCTCCTACAAGGGTGAAGCGGGAGGCTCAGCAAATAAAAGATTTTCATTGTGAGGTGGATAATTTAGGAGGGATGATGTTATCATGGAGATATAGGTAGGTTTCTTGATACCACAAAGATAGGGGACCTATGACTTCGCACACTAGCTTCGATTGAGGAACATCATATGCTAGGATAGGGAGTTATTCTATCAGGAATTTGCACATCTTGCTATCTTTCTTCATGTCGACCAGGGATCCAATGGTGGCCATGGCATCTACAGCTTTGTTGTTTAGCCTTGGGATCTGCTCAAAGTGGATGTCGTCAAAATAGTCTTTAAAGTCATCAACCATCTTCTTATAAGGCAGTAGCTTATCATCCTTGGTCTTGCACTCATTGTTTACTTGTCGGATGATGAGTTGACAATCTCCATACACTGTCAGCTTCTCAATTTTCTATTTGATTGCCATTCGGAGACCTGTGATAAGGGCCTCATACTCTGCGACATTGTTGGTACATGGGAATGTGATTTTGAATGACTTGGGGATTATGTCACCTTGAGGGGTAACAAATGGGACACCTACCCCCAAGCCTCTATGTGTGTATGATCCATTGAAGCACATTTTCCATGTTTTTGTTGCCAGTGTTATGTTCAAGATGGCTTCATCAGGGAATTTTGCCAGTGTCGAATGTTCTGCAGGAATGGGTGCTTCAGCCAACTAATCAATGATAACTTGTCCTTTGATGGCTTTTCTCTTTGTATATTCAATGTCAAATTCAGTGAGAATCATGACCCATTTTTCCATTCTCCCAGTAAGAGCGGCTCTATTTAGTAGATATTTCAATGGATCGATCTTGGCGATGAGCTTGGTTTTATGATTGAGCATGTAGTGTCTTAATTTTTTTGAAGTAAAGATGAGGGCTAGACATGCTCGTTCAATTGGTGTGTAGTTGAGCTCATAGGATATCAGAGTGCGGCTGATGTAATAGATGGCTCTTTCCTTTCCTTGTTCATCATGTTGTGCTAACAAGGCTCCGATAGCTATCTCTGTTGCTGAAATGTACAATAGGAGAGGTTCTCCTTGCCTTGGTGGAGTTAAAATAGGGGGATTAGCTAGGTATTCTTTGAGCTGATTGAAGGAAGCTTGACATTGAGTGTTCCAGACAAAAGTTGTATCTTTTCTGAGTAGATGCTGGAATGGTTGACATTTATCGGCCAGTTGAGCAATGAATCTATGAATAGACTAGAGTTTTCCTTGCAGACTTCTTAGCTATTTAAGTGTTTTTGGAGGAGGCATTTTAGTGATGGCCTTGACCTTTGCAAGATCTACTTCAATTCCTCTTCTAGAGACTATGTATCCCAAAAGTTTTCCTAAGGTGACGCTGAAGACACATTTCTTTGGATTTAGGCGAGCATTGTATTGTTCTAATCGATCGAAGATCTTGGCCAATACATCCAGGTGTTATTCCCGTGTCTTTGATTTCCCTAGCAAGTCGTCCACATAGTCTTCCATGATGTGGTGGAAAAGATCATGGAAGATGACAGTCATGGATCTTTGATACGTGGCTCCCGCACTCTTTAGACCGAATGGCATTACCACCCAGGAGTACGTCCCCCATGGACATATGAAGGCTATCTTATGTTGGTCCTCTTCTGTGATCCAAATTTGGTTGTACCCTAAAAAGCTATCCATTAGGGATAGCATCTCATGTCCTGCCATGAGATCTACTATCATGTCAATGTTAGGCAACGGGAAGTCATCCTTTGGGCAAGCTTTGTTGAGGTCTCGGAAGTCAGTACAGCAATAGATTTGGCCATCAGGTTTGGCTACTGGTACTAAGTTGGGCAAATGAACCCCACATCCAGTAGTTTCTTTAGCTCTACTTTGACTAGGAGGGCCACCTGAGGGTTCATTTTTCTAAGCTTTTGCTTTACTGGTTTTGCATCAAGGTGTACTGCAAGTTGATGAATGACCAAGGCGGGATCAAGCCCTGGCATGTCTATATAGGTCCACACAAAATTGTGATTTCTACGTTTGAAGAATGCTAAGAAGTTTTCTTGCTCTGCTGTGCTGAGAGATTCCGCCCTGAAAGTGATTTTTGGCTCTTCATCAGTCCCAAGATTCATCTCTTGGGCTAGCTCTACTAGGACGGGTGACCTATCTAGATAAACCTTGTCTATCTTGGGAGGCCCATGCTTCCATCTCCTAGCGCCTCGTGGAGGTTTTCACTAGGAGATACATCTTTTGTTTCTACTTTTTTGGGATCTGACACTACCATAGAATAGTTTTCACCATCAGATCCATGTTTGATTTTTATGTTTTTATGACTTGAAGCAGGGGTTGTCTCCCTGAAATAGGCATGTGTATCGAGTTCCATGATGTATCCTACTCTATGATCTCTCAGGGGGAAGTGATCTCTAACCCCCATCATTTTAGCGATGGCCTCATCGTTAGGTGTCACGTCAAAGATAGGAGGTCCCCGTTGGTCCCAGTCTATGAGGTCTGGGTATAAAAGTGGTAAGTCATTGGATGATGAGGCTAGGGTGGTGACTATGTAGATGGTGCATATGGATGAGTCAAAGAAATTGGCAAAGTCACTAAAGGAGTCTTGATGGCTCATTTCATTGATGCTATCGACTTCAAGGGAAACCATAGCGACCTCAGCTAAGATGCATTCATTGGTAGTGAGGATGTGTTGTCTTTGACCATATCCTAACCCTTGTGTATAGGGATTTCTTGTCGCTTGGACTGCTTCCACAATTCCCTATTCATGAAGGTCGATACCGCCTTGTCCTTTATAACCCATGTTTTTGACAATTTCAGACCCTTTACCATAGATTTCTGTTGGTATGGTAGGAGCTTCCTGCTCAGATGCTTTGTCCTTATATAGCCTGGATGAGATATCTTCGAGCACATCCTGATCTAGGAGATGTTTCTTTTCAAAGATGGGTGATGGTTTACACTTGATGACTACTATGTTGGTTGCTTCTATCTTTGGGATGCCAAATGTTTTAGGATTGGGTAATGTGCCCACACAAAAGGTACCATGCAAGTCATATTCCCCACATCCCATGTCACTAAGCTTGATCTTGACCTCGGGTGGTGGTGGTATTTGGGATGACGTGGTGGCAATGTTGGCGGGGTCGATGTATGAGGTGGAAGCTATTTGATTGGCTTTGGTGGTGGCTTTGTTGTATGGGTAGAAGGTGTGGTCATGGCCTTCCAAGAAACTGTATTATTGGAAGGGGTGGGGGTCAGCGTAGATGGTTACCTTCATGTCGTTGTGAGGGAACTTGAGGCATTGATGGAATGTGGATGGGACCGCTTGCATGGCATGGATCCATGGTCGGCCAAGAAGAATGTTGTACGGGAGGTCAAGATCAAGGAGCTGACATTTTGTTTATAGTATTTTCTGTCCCACTTGAATAGGGAGCTTGATAGTGCCTTCAGATAGTCTTTCAGTGTCATCATACCCTTTGATTATGATGCACTCGCTGGTGTCTACAACCACATCTGAGTATCCCAAGTGTTTTAATAGTTTAAGAGTGCATATTTTTAGGCTGGAGCCACCATCTATTAAGACTCTTTTGATTATGTGCTTGTGGATATGGACTTTGATGTGTAAGGCATCATTGTGTAAGTGTTCAGAAGCGGGAAGATCCTTTTCTAAAAATGTGAGATGGTGAGGTGCAGTGATATGTCCTACCATGGCTTGGAATTGGGTCACATTCAAGTTGGCGGGAACTTGAGTTTCCAAGAGTACTTTGTCAAGGACGTCTTTGTGAAGGGGTGATGTGTGGAGCAGCTCAAGTATGAATATTTGTGCAGGGGTCTTTCCTAGAAGCTCTAAGAGGTTGTATTGATTGGTAGGTGATGGATGTGTGGTTGAACGAGGGGGTAGGGAATCTGATGTGGATGAAGGCATTCGTTCAGTGGTAGGGACGGTGTGGATGGATACATGGCCACGATGGGTTGCGACAATGCAATTAGGTGCTTGTGCCCGAATGGTGATTGTGTTGACATGGTGAGATGATGGCTCTATCTGCCCTATGATAGAGTCATAGGAGGCAGGTGGCGGGGTGACGTTGTATGTTTGATTGGATGAGGAGGCTTTATTATGGTTGGGCAGTGGATCCTTGTAAGCTCTGAGATTGGTGTTTGGCGATGGTTGGGTGCTTTGACCAAGGCTGAATTGATTTTAATCTATGAGATCTTGGATGCAATGTTTCAGTTTCATGCAATCAGCAGTTTTGTGGCCCACAATGCGGTGGTATTTGCAATAATCATTTGCATTGTACCACGTAGCTTTGAGCTCATTCTCTTGATGGGGTCTAATAGGTGGGAGCATTATCAAACCTTTCTTGAGACACCTGTCGAGGATATCCTCAATGGGTTCCCCTGAGGGTGTAAATTGCCTTCAAGATTTGTTTTGCTTAGTTTGCCCCCTTGGGTTATTTACATTGGCAGTCTATGTATGTGTAGGTGTCTGATTTTATACATGTTGGATGGCTTTCACATATGTGATGCCATCATTCAAAGTGTTCTTGTTCTTCCCCAAATACCGTGGCTTGTCATTTGATTGCGTGTTGGCGTTGTTGTTTGGATTGGGGGTGTTAATATGGAGTTTGTTGTTGTTGTTCTTGGATTTGTAGTCATACAATTTGATGGAGCCCTTGGCGATGAGGGCCCGTTCAATGATAGTACCTTTGTCGATGACTTCTTCAAAGGTAGACGCACAAAGGATTTGTAAATGGAACCCTATTTCCTGATTGAGGTTAGTCACAAACATGGTGACGAGTTGTTTTTCAAGAATTGGCCAAGGGAGTTTGCTTTCTAAGCTTCTCCACCTCTGCAAGAAGGAAGCAAAGGATTCTCTACTTTTTTGTTTTGTGTTGCAAAGGTCTGTCATAGATATTTCATGCTCGAAGTTATAGGAGAAATGATTTACAAATTTTTCCGCAAGCTCAAGGAAAGACCTAATGCCTGGGGGAAGATGTACGAACCATTCAGCGGCTTAACCGTTGAGGCTTCTTAGTAATAGTCTCATTAGATAGGTATCATTGTTTGAGACTTCTAAGCAAGCGAGTTAAAACTCCCTAAGATGATCCCTATGGTCTCCCTTTCCCTTGTATTTGTCAAATTTTGGCATTTCAAAATTCTTGGGGAAAGGGGGCATGTACAATGTCCGATCAAATGGATAGGGGCAAATATCCTCAAAAGAGCAATGCTTGCATTTGCCCCCAGTTTGCATGTCGTCTACCTTTTGGATCAAGGCCTGTACAATAGTTGTGAGATCCAATGTTGATTGTGGTTGGGGTGTGTAGGTTTGTTGATGGATGAGGTGTTGGAGATTGGGTGGTGTTTGATGTTGGAGGTCTTGGGAGATTGTGTTTTGATATTGTGGGGTGGTGTTTTGTGCGAGGTGTTGTTAGTAAGCATAGAGTTTTTGGAGAATATGTGGGGGTATTTGGGGATTGGGGTTATGTTGGTTTGATGACACTATGGGGTTTTGAAGATATGTGACATTGGACGGATTGACGTTAGATGGGTAGACGTTGGGTGAGTTGGTTGTATTGTACAGTGGTTGTGAGAATAATTATCTTATGTAGGCTATGGTTTGAGGGTTGGGTGGAGGCACACTCGTGGAGGTACTTGCATGTGTGATGTTCCCTTGTATGCCTAGGGTGATTTGTGGAATGGAAGTGGTTACATTAGTTGTGATAGTGGATGTGGTGACGGGTTGGGAAGTGGTAGGATTGGAGATACTTGTGGGAATTGTAGCTATGGTAGCATTAGAGCTTGTGGTGGCAGTAGATACGGTGGGATTTGATGTTTGTGAGATGATAGGTTGGGTGTTTGATGTAGATGGTTGGGAGGATGTGGTAGGATTGACGTTAGAGGTGGATGGTTGGGATGATGTCATCTTGTAGGGTGGTTAAGCACCAATTTTGAGGAGATAGTCAAGATATCTATTTGGATCTGACCTTAGGATTTTGTAAAGTAGGTCCATGCTATCAGAATCTTGTGTAAAGCTCAAGACATCTAGATCATCTTGGGACATGGTGGGGATGTTTTGTGTTGGTGGTGGTGGTAGTGGTGGTGGCAGTTGTTGTAAGAAATGGAAGGGATTTTCATTGGGATTATATGTTGGGATTTGAAAGACCGTAGGTAGGTTGTATGTTTGGTTGATTGGTATGTTGTTGTCATTGGTATTAGGCATTCCTATGCCCTTATATTGTTCTATCATTGCTTGATTTTTCTTGTGTTGTGATCTAGTTATGGGCATGCAAGTGTATGGATTTGATTTTGGAGATGGAGGGAAATGGGGATGGAGACCTTAGAGAATTTGGATTAAATTGTTGGACCCAAAGATGGATGTGGTAGTAAGATGGAGAGGGTGAGTGTAGTATGATGAGGAATCAATAAGTCTTCAAAAAGGTGTTAATCTAAGGATGATAAGAATGGACGGTATTGACTTTTTGCACAAATTTGGACCAAGAGGATGATTTGATGGAAGAGATTTTAAAGTTTTGATTTTGATGTTTGATATGAGAGATTAGGATGATGTTTTTCAAAAAAGGATTTTGATGGTCAACAAATTGAGCTTAGGTAAGATCGAGATTTGTGCCGCACAAATGGATGTTTCTCTTTGTTTGGGGTAGACTAATGACCTTACATAAAGAAGGATGATTATTTTACTTGAAAGGTAGACTAATGACTCTCCAAGCAAAATATGATGTGAATGATGAAATCTAGATCTAGCTTTAGCTCAAAGGGATGATGAGTTTTTGGTTGATGGGTGTTTTGATTTTGAAAGATTTTGGATATGTTTTTAGATTTTGGAATGATTTCTCGAGGCAAGGATTTTTTTGTTTTGGTCCAAAAAGGTATGCAAAGATTAATGAAGATGAATGGATATGAAATGGAGTGGATTTGATATAGCAAAGGGTCCAACAATGATAATGATTGATTCTCTAAGGTCAAAATGAAGGTATGATTTGGAAATTTTGAGGAGAAAATGGATGGGGTACTGACAGTTTTTTGGAAGGTGAATATGGATTATGGAAAAGTAGGTCCTAAAGATCACCACTGAATGAGTCTTAGTTTCAGGCAAGTCAATCTACAAATAGCACCAATCCACAGGTGAAATGGTGCCAAAGGCAGACAGAGATGGCACTGAAATAGGGCAGTGTTTGTCGAGGCTCTGAAAAAGACAGATTTGGATGGCAAATTTGGATCTATTTTGATATGATGTTTGATCAAATGATTTTCATTATCTCTTGGCAAGTTTTGGAAAATAATTTAAGCCCAATAACACACAATAACCAAGATTTTTTCTTGTGAAAAGACATGTGATTTTGTTAAACAAGCACTTTGTACAACCTGAGGTGAAGATATGACAATATTTGTTGAATCCCCTAGCTGCGCCTATTCAAAGCAGGTAGCTCTAGGATCTTGGTAGCACCGGCTCCTCCTTACAATTGCACACACTTCTCACGCATACCAAGATCTAGGTTTCCACAAAGGCTTGTCCCTCACCAAACCTTAGGATTGTCCCTGCTACCTCAGCTAAGAACTGCATGAATCGGGGCCACTTCAAAGGTTTCCTTTCTGCGTCAACAAATAGAAGGTTTTTGGCTTGCTAAAACAAAGGTTCATAGTAAGTGCTTTCGTTCAGGTGGTTATACATGGGGCAGCACTACTCTCCGTTATGGAGTCTCCCAGCCTCCAAGGGTTACGCCTTGGAGGGTTTTGGGGGAGGTTGGCTGTCGATATAACACAACAACACCTATTGTTTATGACTTTCATCACAAACACCTTATTTTATATAGCAGCTTGAAAGAGCTTAGCTTTAGCTTGTTGCCGCTTGGGTCGTTCCCACCTTTCAAAGCGGGGTGGTAGGCCCTCTAAGGATTAACAAAAGCAACACAACCACAAAAATACTTTTGATCCCCAAGTTCATACAACGATGCAAGGGGAGAGCATACGTATTCTTTGTGCTTGCATCACACTAAACATGGTTCATTTTAGTTCTTTGGATTATGTTGGGGGTGATTTGTGCAAGTGTTGTGAAAATATTTTGATTCCCAAGGTCACCAATGGTGGGAGGGAAGAGCATACACTTATTCACACCACAAACAAAATCATGAAAAACACTTCACACAAATTTTGATTTATTTTCTTGCTTATATGAGTGAAGAATGTAGATTGTTGTTCTTTTTAGTCCCATGAGTTCATTGATGCACTTTGTGGTTCTTTTTAAAAGCCCAAAATTGAAATGTTTTGGTAGAGTTGTTGGCACACACTTGTGAATTTTTAGAACACCAAATTCAAATATTTGTTCTAACTAAGGCACACACACACAAAGATTTGTTTGTTGGTTATTGATCAATTTTTATTGCACCAAATCAAAATGTTGTTTAAGCTAACATGCAAGGGTTCTTTTTTATTCCCACATGAAATGTTTGCTAAACTAAAGATAAACACCCTGCAAAAACTTGTTAGTATCCGCAAAATGATGTTGATGACCTGCAAACAATTTACCAGACCCTGCACAGAACACAAAGTTAGTATCTAAAAATAGTGCTAAAACAGAGACCTAATGGCACCACTGCGGACAGAAAATGGTGCTACAAACAGAAACTAATAGGAAAACCTGACACTCTAGACAAATGGCGCTGATTTACAATACAAATAGCGTTGATTCAACCAATAGCGCTAAAACAGAATATAGAAGGTGCCAAAATACAATATAGCGCTAATAAAACACATAGAAGGTGCCAGAAACAAAAATAGTGCTGATATGACACATATAAAGTGCTGAAACAAACAATAGCGCTAATAATACTTTAACAATGTGCCATTGCGCGTGCAGTCGAAGGGTTTGGTCATAGTTGTGAATAGCACCAATCTGGGTGCCGAGAGCACCGATATGAGCCTGAACTAATCCATCCTACAAAACAAAGGTTTTTTTGACCAAAACAGAGGCTTAGAATGCACACATAAGAGGTCCTGTAAGTCTTGTTAGTATAACCAAATGAAAAGATGAGAAAAAATGAAAGCTAAAATGCATGTTTAGTCTTTAAACAAATTTTGGCATGACCTCCCCTTCTTCTATTCAAGATTCCTACAAAATAGAGAGCAAATAACTCTATAAAACCATAGGAAAACCAGAGATTAGACAGATTTGTAAGTGGGAATTGGGAAAGAAAATGCTCTGCAAAATAGCACCAAAATAGTATATAGCACCAAAACAAGCCAAAGATAGCACCACTATGCAAGGTATATAGCGCTACACCTGCAAAAACACGTCTCAACCACAAAAACTCACAAAATTTGATTAGATATGGACCTTGTGGGTCCCACCGGGCATGCCAATGTGATTAGGAAAATCAAATCAAGGTAAAAACACAAACCAAATGCATAACAAAACAAATAGTTTATACCTATATAAGAAGACCCAATCTCATCAAAGGGGAATGAAGCTTTGCACCCAAGAGCTCCTAGACAAGATATACCCTAATGGATGAATAAAATGTGAAATGCTCTATCTCAATTGCAACTCACAATGCTAGCTCAAGAGATTTTTGGGCATGGTAACATTACATGAAAATTGGATCCCCAAATGTCTTAGGAGAGGTTCTATTTATAGATTTTTTGGATGGATTTTGATCGAAGGGTGGAGATTGGTTTGGAAGATCAATGGTGGAGGATGAAAGTGATGTGGAGGGCCGAAAGTTGATCTTGGAGGAATGGAGGGCTAGGAATAAAAGTAAATCTTTTATTCATTTTGGGAAAATGAGGAATTAAATGAGTATGGGTGAGATGGAATATTTATGAATTAAAGATTCATATGGGGAATGTAAAATGAATTAAAAATTTATTTGGGGATAAGTGGAGATAAATGAGGTATGGGGATGGTAAGGGGTTGTAAGAGGAATTAATTGTAATGTGGGACTTATTTAAATAAAAAATTGACTTATGTGGATATATTTCAATTTTTTATTTGGAGGATGTTGGGAAAGGTGTTAAGCTAGATTTGACCATCTTAATGAGAGGTTTAAGATTAATTAAACAAGGTTGTATTTAATTAATCCTAGGGTTAGGATGAGGTAGGCTAGGGTAGGCAATTAAATAATAGCTATTTAATTACCTAGGGTAGGTATAGATCAATTAAATCAATTGGCTAAAGTTGGAACTATTGAATTAATAGAATTAATCCAACTATTGGGGATAAAATGATGTAAAATTAGGTGATGAAGGGATAATTAATTAAATAAAAATTTAATTAATTGGTTAGAAGGGAAATTGGTATGTTTAGGGATGTCAAGAGTCGGTTTGATGGTAAAAGACATTTTTAGGTGTCTACAAAAAGGAATGAAGAAGGCTTCTGCTATTTCTTTGGTAGAGAGATTAGCCAGCATAGTGTTGTCATTAGCAATTATCTTAATCTTGGATGATAGTTTTTGGTAGATTCCATTACCAGCTCTGATCATTGGACTAAAGTTACAAACCTTGCTACTTGAGCAATGACATTCTTTACCATCCTTTTTTCTTTGCGAGTAGGATTGGGTCCATACATTCTTTTCTTGAATTTCTCTAGATCAACATGTCCAAGGTCTATATCTGAGACTTAGCTCCATGTGGAACTAATTTTTGACGCCAGTACAACCCTTTTGAACTCATACCTCATGTTTTTTGCATGGGACATAATCCTGTAGGATAAGAATACAATAAGTTCTTTCTAGGAATTCTAAGAAATGTTCATTTCTACATATTTTAAAGTTTTGCAATGTTTATATCTAGACTAGGATGTGAAATCCAAAATTAAACTACATTGCATCTAGTTCAGATCATCATACATAAGGAATAATACATCTTCTAAAACTACTCTTACAATATCATAAGATAAACATTAGATCATAGTACTTTTAGCTAAAAAGGTAGGATTATGAGTGCATGCAAGACATGAGGTTTTACTCACCGGATCTAGTTACTAGATAGAGTTCCACAATTTCACCTCATTTAAGACTATAGGAATCTTGCAAAAATTAAATACTAGATTGCATATTTTATTTGAAGTGTAAGATACCCTATCCACCGTTGAGATCCTACAAAGGTTTTATGTGAAAAATTGAGTTACAATAGGATGTAGAGAATCTTAATGGTTCTAAATGCAAGGAAACTCAAGGGTTCCAGAAGGTTTTAAGTTATTTACAGAAGGTTTTATGAGTATTGGACATGGTCTCTTAGAAATTGAATTCCCATCTATGTTAAAACTCTACAAACTTGTTTGCAAAAAAATTAACCATACCTAGATTTGTGATAAAAGTTAGGGGAACTAGAAACTTCATTTCCTAAGGATATCTCCATGAAATTTAAACTTACTCATTTTGTGAGGGATCCATTTATCCCTTGATATGACCATTTGAAGTGTGACTTCTTGTTAGGCCTCAAATCTCTACAATCTTAGTTTTAACATTCATCAACCAAGTTTTCTAGAAAATTATGGAAATTGGTTTACCTTTTGGATGCAAATATTGATGACTTTCTTTTTTTAACTCCTATCTAGTTCTAGATTTCCACAAGATGAAATTTGTTCAAAGAACTTATGGGTAAATAAAATTTAAAAAATCATTTCAAGCATTTGCAAGAATTCATTTAAGGTAGGATTTTGTGTAATTAGACTAGGGCATCTATCTTGATTTTTGAAGTTTAACTACAATGCCTAATTTTGTGATTGATGACCACTTGGTGAAACTATGGTAAAACATGAGATCAACATTCCCTAATGGTCAAAATTCAAATTGGAAGGAACGTTGACTTGAACCAATGGTTTTCTTTCAAATTTTATCTCTTTTAAGTGTCATTTCAAACTTTCCATAGTCACAATAAACTAAAAGTGATGATTTTGACCTTGTTTCAGGGTCTAAATGATGATTTTTTTAATGAATCTGGAACCTTCTCTAGAATGAATTTTGTTGTAGTGGATTCTAAACAACATTGGGTTACAAATGTAGGTGAATTCAAGCTCAAAATTGAAGTGGTAAAGACAGTCTTAATCACTTGGAAGAAAATGTAGAGAGAGCTCAAAGATTTCAATCACAATGTGTTTAAAATGAACATAAAAATTAAATGTAAACCCTTTGAAATCCTTAATTTAATTTACATTAATGCAAATGAGGGAGGTAGGTGGATTCTAACACAATTTTTAAATCACTACCTCATTGCAAGAGTGGAAATTGGAACTTGATGAGATGCAGGAAATAGAGGACATCTTGGAGGTGAGAAGGACTCTACAAAACAACATTCATAAATGATTTTACACTTTTACGAGGAAACAAATTGGATGTGGATTTAGTGGGGAAAAGACATGGATCTAAATAGGATAGAAAACCGTATAATGTGAAATTCTCACATAGATTTCTACAAAAGACAATAAAAGATGAAAGGTGCTTGCAAGAAAAGACAACAGGATGGGATATTGGACAATGAAAACCATATATCCTATAACACAATAGGAATCCACAAAATGACAAATGGACCAAAATAACCCCATGAAGGAAGGGCAATGTGTAGTAACAAGTATAAATTCCACATCTAGTACTAGGATAAAATTCCACAACTCTTGCAAAAATGCCAAAGATAAAATTTTCACCAAAGTGAAGCACTAAAGACCTTTTGCATACAACCTAAAAATTCCATGGATCAATCACTCAGCCCTCCAAATCTTGGAAAGCACATCTCTTGATACAAGTATCTGAAATTGTAAAATAAGACTAAGCTAAAGCAACAAAGAAGGGGTCCATATTTTGTCAAAGCAAAATGGGGTGTGTGTGTGTAGGGCACAACAAGTCCTATTGCATAGGTTTCTCTCCTAATAGATGAGTAGATTGCTAAGTGATGCAGTCAAGGTAGGAGGGTCCGGTGAGGGACTATCCAACCTTGCAGCCTTAAACAACTAACAACATGATCAATCAAAGATGCAATAGAAGTGAATAGTTAACAACATAAATAAAGAGACATTCATACACTTATGACACAAGATATATCCTAGGAAAACCTAAAAGGGAAAAACCCAGCCTTCAAATCTCATTCCTCTTGTATTATGATCTCAAAACACATTACATATGCCACTCAGGCTTTTATAGATGCTAGGCCACAGTCCAGGGTTACAAAAGATTCATATAATAACACTCTTTCATGATTTCCTTCATCTACTTCTCAATTCTCTACTCTGCAACTTCTTATGCTCTCTGCTTCACTTCTACTTCTTCTTCAGATCAAAACACTTATGATCTTGCTTCATATCTTCATATACTTGATCATTATTCATTCACTTGCTTTAAATAGACATTTATCCTTCATTTATATCTCCACGGGCCTTCATAACATTATCAAGTCATCCAAGAGTTAAATGTCCTCATGAAACATGTAGACATGGATAGGTCGGACCTAAACATAAGATATTGCTCCGCTGGTGCATATAACTTCATGCGGATCTCCAGGAAGGTCGGTCAAGTCCTAAACTTCCTTGAATGATGTTCCTTTTATCTCCGCAAGTCACGAAATCACTCCGCAAGCCAATTAGACTCCATTGAACACTGTCGGCTTTGCTATGTGAAAACAGGTAATCTTCTAATAGTGATATCTTTTCAGAATCAAACCCAAATGATCTAAATTTTGGATATGATGTAGATGATTATGTCTAGATGCTAAGTCTAGCTCTACAACCTCTGATATACAAATGCGGTAAAATGTGGTAATCTCCAAGATCACTCTCCCGGTACTCTACAACTTACTGTTAACTGTTCCAACTGAATTGAATGCTTCCATATGCTCCTACATCACTAATTCTCTAATTAATAACCTATATATGTTTATTTATCTCTAGATGATATGTAGAGATGTTGTTGATCTATGTGCCTGATTTCCTCCATAAGGTGCATTAAAAATGGCTAAGGAACTTCATGTCATAATTTGATGTGATACTATATGGTAACCCACACAATCAAACTATCTTCTTGAAGAATAAATTTTCTATCTTAAACACATCATTAAACTTCTAACAAGGAATGATGTGTGCCATTTTGGAAAGTATGTACACCACTATGAAGATAGAGTCATTGTCCCTCTAAGTCCGTAAAAATATAAGGATGAAATCCATGGATAATTACTCCCACAATCTATTTGGCATGTACAATGGTTTTTACAACCCAATGTCTTGTGTTTTGTTCATTGTTCAGAAAATCCTACACCTCTCCATGAATATCCACACATTTTTTAGCAAACTTAGCCTTTGATACCTCTCCTCCAATATGGTCTATGTCTTGTCTATACCAAAGTGTCATGTGATTCCACCTCATGTGCCTCTAATTTAGCTTTTCTTGACTATTGAGGAACTTTAGCACTTGGTGGTCTATATACAACATAAACTCCTTCAATATCAAGTAATTCCTCCACTTGCACAAATCTTGCACTATGGCATAGAATTCCTAGTTAGACATAATATCATTGTCTAACCTCATTCAAAATCTTGCTAAAATAAGAAACCAGTCTACCCTCTTGAGTTAATATAACACACATTGCCATTCGGTTGGCATCGCAATTGACTTGAAATGCCTTTCCAAAATGTGGGAGCACAAGGACAAGTTCCTTTATCACCTTCTTATTCAAGAATGTGAAACTCGTAGTAGAATCAATTGTCCATACAAACTCACCATTTTGCATATACTATGTCAAGGGTGCACAAATGCCACTAAATTTCTTGATGAACTTCCAATAGAAGCTCACTAACCCATGGAAATTTCTAGCCTCAACTCTTATTGGTTTGGGCCACAAAAAAATTATGTGGATCTTCTATAGATCCATATGCAATCCACCTTGAGATATCATAAATCCTAATTATGTCATGTCCTCCTTCATGAATCTATATTTATTTAGGTTTATACATAGATCTACTCTCTTGAACTATGTCAACACCTTCTATAGGTGAAAAAGATGCTCCTCCCTAGTATTTTTTAACACTAATATGTGTTGCATCAAAAAATGTCCCCTTGGGGGCTTTTCCCTCTTAAGGTTTAGCACCTGGGTCCTGTTTATGCATTTAGGACATCTTGCATGATAATCTGACTTCCCAATGAGAAAACCCTAAAGTTTCATGGCAATTTGGACTCAGGGGATACACTTATGATAAACGCTACTTGAAATATGGGGGGAGAGGACTTGGATGCCCATGCCCTAGTCCTACCTTATTTTAGGTCAAGACCAATTTTGGAGTGTCGGTTTATGACCGTTATTTAGGTCCTATGCCGACATGGTAAGTTTCAATTATGAAATTCTTGGTAGGAATGTTTATAGTTGCATATATAAGCATGTTTAGGCATTCATTTATAAACTAGATGGATATTGTGAACTTGTGGCTTATGTGAAAGTGATTCAAGGCAGGGATACATACTCTTTATCTGACAATGGTGTTCGAAAGACTTGAATGTCTCTCAAGGGCTTGACTGAGGCAAACCTCTAAACACCACAACCCCCAACCCATTTTTTTGTGATTATAGGTTACAAGTTGTTGGAGCAAAAAAAGTGGAGTTGTAGGAGAGCAGTGCAGACTGTCAAAATTGTAGATCAAAGAAGAAAACAGGGACTTGGACTCAAGTGCCCTCTCATTAGTCCTCCGAATCCCGCAACAGGAAAATCTCCAAAACAGCAGGAACAGGTTGCAGACAAGGTTTCTATATCTCAACAAAAAGTATGGAACTAGACTAGGGCACCCACTCATTAGTCCCTGACCATTCCACTTTCCAAACTTTGAAATCTAGTATGCATTTGATTATCATTTAGTATCTTTGTGTGTGAGCATTTTCTGTGATTTATCTGTTTGCTTTTGAATTTACATAATTAGGGTTTTGAGCATAATTGGGCTTTATTGAACAACTAAGTCATACAATTCCAATCTTCCCTACATTCCAAGTGATTGAAATCCTAATAGTAGACTTCCTACTCGACTGAAGTCCTTGGATGTTTGAGGTGAAAGGAGGATTCATACAAATTAACCCTAAACACTAGCAAAATCATCTTTATCAAATTTCACCTTAAACATTTTGGTGAACCTATGTTTTTAATGAATTTTGCACCTTTTTGAGTGTTGTACTTCATATTTACATTCATTTCATTTATTCATATCATTATTCATCTTGTTGCATTTGAAAAATTACAAAAAAATTGAAAATTTTTGAAAAAATTTGCTATTTTTAGCTTGCATTTTCATATAGTTTGAATTAGTTGCATTTAATTTTAATAAATTTCTATCATTATCATCAGATTTGATTTAAAATATATAAAAAATTCATTCATCATTCATTTAGATTGCATTTTCATGCTTAAATTGTTAAAAATTGCTTGAAATTGTGCATTTTTCCATATAACCTAGTTTTGCATTAGCTAGGGTTTGTAGTCAAAATCTTGTTTCAAATTTTACTACCCTTTTAAAACACTCATTAGGACTGATTTCTAACTGTAGTGTTGCATCATAGTGGTTTTCTTGCAAAATTTCATGCCTAGGGTTTGAAAACCTTGATTTTTCACTAGATTTGCACCATAGGCATGTTGTAAAAGATTTTTTTGCACTAATTGGTTGTTATCAAGGTTATTATCTATTAACCCTCCTAAAATTATTTAGAACACCTTTTTATTGGCCTCTTATAGTGGAAATTTGGTGAAAAATTGCACATTTTAATTATATTTTCTCTTGGGTTTGACCTAGATTGGCACTCTAAGCGTGTTGTGACAAATTTTTGGCATTAGGTGGCTGTTATTACTATTATAATTTTCTGTCCATCATCATTTTCATAACAACACCCTTTCTCATACTCTTTTGCATTGGCATTTGGTGAAAATTTGTATATTTTGGCTATATTTTCCCTAGGGTTTGACCTAGATTTGCACTCCAAGCATGTTATGAAAGATTTTATGGCTGTCGGTGGATGATATTACTGATATAATCCACTGCACCTCCTAAAATTCTTTATAAAACCCCTTTTGTTGGGTCTTTGCATTGAACATTTGTGAAAAATTGCATGTTTTAGTGTATTTTCACTAGGTTTTGACTTGTCATCATCCTAGGTTTGCATCAAAAGTGTGTTGTGAAGAATTTAATGGCTTTATTGGACTAATATCAGAAATATTATTTTCTACACTTTATCAATTTCCTTACAACACCCTTTATTTCACTTATTTGCATTGAAAAAGTTGAAAAACTCAAGCACTTTTGGATCTTAAACATATCTTTCTCTTAGGGTTTATTCTATTGGTTTGTGCATTGAATGTTGCATGCCTCTGTATGAGTATTATAACTTGCTGCCCTAATAGAAATATCCCTTTAAGAAGAAGTATAAGAGACATGGGATCTAGTGCTCTTGAAGAAGTTGACATCCCTACCTCTGAAAATCCATTGAATACCTTCTTTACAAAAGGAGAGACAAATTTTGCAAGATATTATACCTCCTACAACCACTATGGAAGATCAAGTATTTTATGATGTCGATGACACTATTGAGGTAGTTGCACATGTACCTGATGAGCAAATAAACAAACTTGATAAAGAGTTAGCCTATTTTAAGGCATTTGTTGAAACAGAATAGATAGTGGAAGAAGCTATACCTGTGATTCACCATGTAAGAGAATTGATAAAAGAAAGACAAGATGGTATTGATGTTATCCAAGGTTTAACACATATTGTGCAAACTAATGTCATGCTGGTGACTGAATGTGCAATAGTTATTAACAACATGTCATCACCATCTAATACACAAGTATCAACACCTATATTGACTACTGGAATATCTACATTTACATCAACAATTTTAATGACCAATGCAAATGCTTGTAGTAATGCTACCACTGGTATTGGAGTATCTAGTGGAACTAGTTCACAAAATTACAAAGCTGTGGGATTTAATTAATAGAATTTGGTTTCTAAAGGGACCTCTTCTATGAATAATTGTTCTCAACCACCTATCCATTCCACTTATTCTCATCCACCTATTACGTATTTGCAACCACCATCCACCTATCACTATGTCCAACCACCATTGAACTATTCACAACCTCTGCTTATCACAACTCAGACTCAATCACCTCCTCACTTTGGCTCTAATTTCTCACAGCAAACCATATCTCCCAATGATATCATCTTAAACCAACTTCTGTAGGGCATGACTACTTTACAACAAAAGGTGACAAATTTGAAAAATTCTTCACAACCTAATATACCAACTTAGCATGCCCGTAATCTCCTATCTTATGTAATCTTGAGAACTCCTATGCCTGAAAGGTTTGAAACCCCTTGCTTTGAAAAATATGGTGGAACAGGTGATCGCAATACTCATGTGGCAGCACTCACAGCTATGTGTAGTGATTTATATTTTGAAGAGGACTTGTTAGCAAAATGTTTCCCATGGTCTCTCAAAGATACTACTTTAGAATGGTTTTGCTCTTTACCTCCGAATTCAATACACTCCTTTTTGCAATTGGTTGATCAATTTTTACAACATTTTCAAGCAAATATTGGACCTCAAGTTTCTTTGATTGATTTAGTTCATTGCAAGCAAGGTCTGAAAGAGAAGTTAACTAAGTTTATTAGTCGGTATCAATCTCTCTATGCATAAATTCAATATCAGATGAAAGACGAGGACATTCAAAAGGTGTTTATTACAAATCTACAACATAACATCTATGATAAGATTCTCTTAATGAAGTATAACTCCTTTCAACATTTATGCACCGCCCTTCATGATTATCAACTTTCGTCTAGTCAGTATAAAAACCAAAACTCATCGGCTCAAGTTGGTCAGTCCATGGGTGGACCGTCGCAAAACAACTTTAAGAAGAACAATAATAGGAGTTTCATCAAGATTAGTGGACCAAATTTGAATAACTTTTCTCAAGTGTTTTCTATCACTAATCCGAAGAAGGCACCATATTAGGAAAGAAAGTTCACTCTGATATCTGAGTCTTACCATTCTATCATGAATCAAGCTGTAAGTAATAATCTTATGAAACTTCCCCTAATTAAGCCTTTGGATCCTAACAAACCTCAAGGACCTTACTTCGATGCTAATGTCTTTTGTCATTATCATTGGACACAAGGACATGATACTAAACGATGTATGTGTCTTAAACATGAAATACAAGACCTCATTGACTCAAATGTGATACAGGTATCAAGTGTGAATGATAATGGAAATAAGTTGGTTGCTCTACTGAATCAGAATTTACAAATCTTTACTAATCCTTTCCCTGAACATACTGATACAAATATGATGAAACAAGGCTTAGTGGAAGTAGAGGATGATGATTATTTGGAATATGATAACATCATGGGCATAATAGAAGTGGATAAGGAAAAGTTAGATAACCCACCTCGTCCATGTAGAAATGGAATTTATGCTGAGATTCCTCCTCCGTTATCTTTACAAGGATCGGGAGATAACCAAAATGCATCAGAAAAACAAATAGAACAACCAATACAAACAACTATAACAAAGCAAAAGAGTGATATAGTACAGGATGATTCTTGTTACTATGGTAGATGAAATCAACAACAAAAACTCGCTAAAATTTGGAAAAGAGTAAGGCGATTATCATCAGTGAGAAATAATAGTGGTTCTCCTCCTCACAAGCAACAAAAGGTCTCACTTACACAAGGATTTGAGAAACAAGAATTACATGGATTTTCTAACAATAAGTAAGATTATCCTAAGAACCACTCGACCTTCACGCAAAACTTCATCGAGTACCTCTCCAAGATGTGTTTCCCCCGTGATGTGTTATGTGTTGTTTAGGCCTCTTGGGATGACCTTTGATTCTCTTGTAAGGTCCAGGATACCAGGAGACCGCCTCTGTTGTGACCCTTCTTCTATTTGTATCATCATTCTTCTATATTGCTTCTCCTCTATTTTCACTATTGTGTGTTGTGTCCTATGGACATAGCATTGCAGTTGGTGACTTGAGGGCACCCTCCTACATGACTACCCCTAAGGCACTTGTTTCTCCTTTCTTGATTTATTGTTTCCCTTCCTCTAGTGTTTCTATCTAGCGGGTGGACCACGAAAAACATATTATACTGATGTGAACCTAGTGTCCCTTTACTGAGAAATCAAAAATTGGACTTAGTTCTTATATGACGATGGGGCTGATATATATTATCTGACGCTTGGCTAGTAGAATCACTCCATGCACTTTGTCATGTGATCTTGATGATGTCTTATCACATTTACAAACCATAACAATATTGTTTCTCCGTGCATTTTATTTGTCTTTGAATCTTGCCTTGGTGACACTCAGTTCTGAGATATTCAAGGTATAGCCCCATGGTTATACTCGATCTCCAAATTCGTAGTATAATCTTGTCTCTTTGTTGTTTATCATGATTATATGGATGCTAACACTTTTCTTACAAGAATGTGTTTGTGGGAACATTTGGCAATCGTAAAGTACATGTCACCTCCGGGGGGCATGGGCTTTGCGAGAGCTCATGTTCCCTTGTGTGTTTTCTTCCTACCTTAACATGCTTGATATCAATACCTGATATCAACCACCTTAAGGTGGGGGCATAAATAAGGTAAGTTGTCTGTTGTAGATGTTAGCAATGTGCTTGTTCTCAGGTGCAGTCTTAAAGACTAGTGGCCATGAGTCCCTCCTGCACTCTGAGATTTATTTGAAATCAACATGTAATCATTTAAGCCCTCTACAGAGGTAGGGATATCGCATCCCTTTTCTATCTTAATCCCTCATCATGAGGCAAGGATGGCGTATTTCTCATGGAGAGTGCACATCCTATCATTTTCAAAAGTCCTCATTGCGAGGCAGGGAGCGGTTATGTGACTAACTCAACCCTTAAGCGTGTCTTCGATCATTGTTGTGGCGAAGCCCAATCATCAGTGTGTGCATGTAATGTGACTGAGATGGTGTTGAACCTAGAAATAGGAACAATCCATCGCTTGTCTGTCATGTTTTCCCTATGTCTTCCAAGTGTGTGTATTGCGTGTTTGTTCCCACGCATAGTTTAAAGACCGGTGGCGATGAGTCCCTCCCATGCTTTGGGATTTGTATGGTGTGCTTGCTTTTTATGGTGTGTATTGCATGTGTGTTGCCCCATATGCAGTCTTAAAGACTGGTGGTGATGAGTCCCTCCTATAGTATGGGTGGTGTGTTTACTTTCCTGTACTTGCATCTGCATTTCATATATATGAAGAGAAAAAGAAAAAGAAAATCATCATTGTCTTCACTGCATTCACTGTCTTCACTGTGTTTTGCGTATCTTCCATGTTGTCTTCTCTGTGTTTTGCGTGACTATAACTATCTTCTTTGTGTTTTGCATGCCTGTTGTTGTCTTCTTTGTGATTGGTGTGTCTTCTTCGTGCTTGGCATGTTTGCTACGCTTGTTGACCATATTTTAATGCATGTATTGGCCTTGTGTTTATACATACATTAAAGTGGGGGCTAAATGTTATGTCAAAAAATGTCCCCTTAGGGGCTTTTCCCTCTTAAGGTTTAGCTCCCAAGTCTTGTTTATGCATTTAGGACATCTTGCACGATAATCTAACTTCCCGATGAGAAAACCCTGAAGTTTCATGGTAATTTGGACTCAGGGGATGCACTTATGACAAACCCTACTTGAAATAGGGGGGGAGGACTTGGGCGCTCACACCCTAGTCCTGCCCTATTTTAGGTCAGGACCAATTTTAGAGTGTCAGTTTATGACCGTTATTTAGGTCCTATGCCGACACGGTAAGTTTCAATTACAAAATTCTTGGCAGGAATGTTTATAGTTGCATATATAAGCATGTTTAGGCATTCATTTGTAAACTAGATAGATATTGTGAACTTGTGGCTTATGTGAAAGTGATTCAAGCCATTCATTGTGTTGTAGAGAAGAATTTGTGTTGTTCATGTGTTTTTATTTGCAAATTTGGCATCCACCTCCTCATGGCATGAAGAGCATCTTCCTTCCATGAGATATTCACTACAAGGTGATATTAATCATTTTTTAATCATTTATCATTTGGATTTTACCTCTATCCCATAGGGATATGCACTCTTTATCTAACAACAGTGTTTGGAAGACTTGAATGTCTCTCTGAGGCTTGACTGAGGCAAGCCTCTAAACACCACAACTCCCAACCCAAGTTTCTGTGATTGCAAGTTAGAGGTTACTAGAGCAGAAAAAATGGAGTTGCAGGAGAGCAGTGTAAACTGTCAAAATTGCAGAACAAAGAAGAAAACAGGGACCTAGACTTGGGCACCCGCCCATTAGTCCTCTAGATCCCGTAACAGGAAAATCTCTGAAATAGTAGGAACAGGTTGCAGACAAAGTTTCCAGATCCTGACAAAAAGTATGGCATTGGATTGGGGCGCCCGCTCATTAGTCCTCGACTGTTCTACTTTTTGAACTTCAAAATCTGGTAGGCATTTGATTATCATTTAGTATTTCTGTGTGTGATCATTTTCTATGATTTGTTCGTTTGCTTCTGAATATACATAATTAGGGTTTTGAGCATAATTAGGCTTAATTGAACAACTAAATAATACAATTCCAATCTTCCCTACATTCCAAGTGACTGAAATCCTAATAGTAGACTTCTTACTTAGCTAAAGTCCTTGAATGTTTGAGGTGAAAGGAGGATTCATACAAATTAACCCTAAACACTAGCAAGATCCTCTTTATCAAATTTCACCATAAACAATATGTTGTTGAGATAAACAACAACAAACTTGTTGCAAAACAACTTTAGAACCTTGTTCATCAGTGATATGAATGTGCTTGGGGATTTTTCATCTCAAATGGCATTACCATACATTCATACAAGCCTTCCTTTGGTCTAAATGTTGTCTTTCATTTATATCCTTCCCTAATTCTAATATGATGATATTCTCTCTTGATATCTATCTTGGAGAAGTAACATTCTACACTCAAGAAATCCATCAAGTCATCCACATGTGAGAATGAGAACCTAGAGTTGATGGTGATCATATTGATCATGCAAGAGTCTGTACACATATTATATTTGTTGTTAAACAAGGTAAACTACTACAAATGTTAACTCTTCAAAGAGTATGTAAATTTGATTTTTATTAATACAAAATTGGATTAGCATTAATGAGATTATGTGAAAGTGTATAATAGTAAATAGAAATTAGTAAACCATGATAATTTAACACATGACATCAGATGTACATGGAGAAACCATTTTGAGAAAACAGTCCACCATCAAAGAGAGGCTCTATTGGGACTGAAATTCCCAAGCTACTTTTTGGCAAATATTAAGTTTCAATCATCCAAAGATTTCAGTATGTGAGCATATATGGAAAGATCCACAATTGTTTTCAAGCAGAAATTAAGAATTGAGTTGATAGAAATATTTGAATTTGATATGTTCTGATTCCTAAAGACTTAATATAACATGGTTGAAGTGCTCATTAAAGATGAACCGTAGACAAGGAAGTGAAAAGTTACAAACCTTGTTGAAAATAAAGGAAAAATGGCATTAAGTACCAAAGATGAATATGGGTGAATTCCTTGTTGAAAATGAATAGGGGTTGCTTTTTGAACCATCTTAAAATTCCCTGTATTTTGCAAGTTATGTGTGTTTTTAGTAAAATGCATTGTGGTATGGGTTTGTATGTTTGTATGTACAAATTCGTCTGTATATACAAAGTCTCTCATATACAAAGTGGTTTGTATGTTGTGTCATTGTATGATGCATATGCAAAGTTCCTTGTATATCGGGTCGTGGTATGGTCACATAAAGGAGTCATCGGGTTGATGCATTATTCTAACGTTTTATTGTTACATGCAACGTGGACCCGACGAGGTGAAAAGTTGAAATATATTTTCTGTCGGGTCCGTTGCTTGTATGTTATGTTTATATGTTTGGCAGAACTAGGCGATATGCATAGCGCAGAACTGAAAGATTATGAAATATGGTAAAATCATTGTATATTTCACGTATTATATGTTTCGGGTTACGCAAGGCTAATATACATACCTTGGATTCAAAAAAGTATGAAATGAAGTTAAGTTATTATATGTATCGCGCTTTATGTATGTATGCTTTCAGAGACACACATTTTAGTATACATACATTGCAATATGCATTGCACTTATACAAGTGATAGAACCGAAAGCGGTATTAAAACCAGTTTTATCCTTGTATGTTTCGGGCCTTGTATGTATGTTTCGGATACATACATTGTGGTACATACAAGCCAGAACTCAAAAGAAGTTAAAATGTGGTATAAATGATGCATCCTGACTTAAAGTATATTAAAAGATGCATTGCTTTTTATACATGTTGCAGACCCTAAAGTGAATAAACGATGGGTTATAAAAAGAATAAGTCTGAAAAGGAGATACAATTGAATTTGTATGTATCGCGCATTGTATATGAAGGTTGGATACAAGTAGTGGGTCCTGCCGCTTGTATATTGGGCTTGTATAATAACAATGTATATTTTTGATATGCCAAAACTATTGTATATACAAGACATGACTTGTTATCACCGGTTCTCTTTACTGTTTGTACCAGTCACCTCTTGTATCCAACACAATGTACATTCTCACATACATTCTTAAAGATACATTTGTGATATACATTCACATTACACCTTCGGTAAAACAAAAGGCACCTTACACCGATACTCTACCACCACACAAACACAGAATAACTTATACAAAAACTAGAAACCCTAAAATGACATTAAATCTGAATGGTTAAGATATTCTTCTGACATTTGTTTTTTGCAGGATATACACAACGGGGATCAAGTTATATAAACACCTACGAAAGAATCTTAAGCAACTGATAAATCATCGATAAGGGAAGTAATTACTTAAGTAAATACATATGTTTAAATAAATTTGTTTTGATCATTTGATCAGAGACTAATTTGTGTTTTATTTGGTCTTTTTAGGAATAATAAAGAAACCCTCGAAGGATATTAAGCAGAACTACAGTTAAAGATCTTTGTTTGACCCTGAAATGGTTATCCATTTGATGATTAAAGACAAGTATTAATTTTCCTAAATCTGTTTTATTAAGACAAATATTGTTGTTTGGTTATCAACCATCACAACTATTGTAACTAGTCTAAAGCTTGTATGCCTCTCTTTATAAGATATGACCAAGACCAGAATAGGAGATAGAAGATAGAATAGGGAGAGAACAGAAAAGATTACAGAATAGAACAGGGGATACTATAGATTAGATTTGAACAGCAATGTCAGTTCACTTTTTTATTTCCGGTAGACCATGTGCAAGCATTCTCTGATGAAGTCAAGTCTGTGAACATGAAGCAGTAACTGCAGATTTTGGTATCAACTATCTGTTTAATTTATTCAATTATATGACTGTCTCCTTTCAAAGTTTTCTCTGTTATTCAATTTGAGTTATCAAGCATATCTTCAAGTTGTCTATACACATTTGTTGTTATAGTGTGATAAGATTAATTGGTTTCTGCTTTCAGAATTAAATCCTTTAAATCTGTCACAGTAACTGTGAAGACATTGTCATGGATCTATAAGAAGAGTCATATAGTTAGGGTTTGTATTATGTCTCCAGTTTTTGATAAATATGTTGCAATTGCATTATTATTTTGATAGGTTCCTTCAAGCAGGGATTAAATCATTTTAGATAAATGCAGGTAATTTGATTTTATCAATTGGATATATATAAGTATGGAATATTAACTATTTCCTTGCAGGGTTGTACAAGTTACATACCTATTCTTTCATGCCAGATAGTTCAAGTTTTTACCAAACAAACAGTCATTTATTTCATGATCATACTGACTCTATATTCAATAAGGCACTGGTCTAATGTTTTCATTATCACTTATACAAATTCACTTTAGATTTACTTAATTAGATTGCATTATTGTTTTAGCATTACAATTTAGATCATTTAAAATTAACTTGTTGTCTTTTCATCTGTTTTATAATTTTTGCCATTATCAATAGTTAGATTAATTCTGATCAAAGTAGTGATCATCTTTTTATCTGCTTTATTAATTAGAGGTTTACCCGCCTAGGTCTAGCAGAGCCTGAAGTGAAGGGGGTTTATCCATATCTACCCCGTGTCAATTAGCCAAAAATGTCAAGAGAGCCTGGCAACCTCTTAGGGTTAGCAACCTGCATTTTTGATACCTAACAGGCTCAAGTATGTAATAATCTTCAATATAAAAGTACATATGCAACACACTTCTCTCCTCAATTTGACAACATTTTGGTAGCACATGTGTACCTATAAATCAGCTAATGAAACTACTATCTCATGCCTCTAATTTACATAGAAATAGGGGAAGAAAACAACAAATGATTTTATAAAACAATGTACTGCTAAAACCATGGTAAAATGAAAATATTCCATGCCCCACTTGAAGAGAATCTTCTAAGAATAGTAAATCAAATAATGGATAGCATCTTTGACTCATAACTACCCCACATGGGTACAACTCCCAAGAATATAATCCATATTCAATAACCAACTCACATGGGACCCACTCAAATATGAAAAAAGATGCTCCATAACTCCTCCTAGAGCCTAGGATTGGAGAAGCACCATAAATGACCTCAAATTACTTTGTAACTATTACCATTATGCTCCATATCCTTTATGAGTGGCACTACAACTAATATTCCAAGTCAACAAGGAGAATTAATAATAAAATAATAATATTTCTCAATGACATGGGTGCCCAAGCACCCATTCCAAGATTGTTGGAGATGCAACATTAGTACATTAGGATTACAATTAAATATCGCACTTTTCTAACACCATTATCCATCCTTCTTCAATGAAAGTACTATAGGCACTGAAAAAGGACTCAAAATCTCACTTATTAGACCTCCTTCCAACAATTGTTAAACCTGCATGTTCAACTATGCACTCATGTCAAGACTCATTTTGTTTGCTGCCTTGTTTTACAAATTGGAAACTAAAACTAGATCCATATACTATGATATGTTTTACATCAATAATAATCCATATGCTATTCCTTAACTAACCACATATTTGAACTTCTCAAGTAGCATGGAAAGTTGTCTCTTTAGACTTGTGTGAATCCATCTACTCTTTCTATGTGGGCCTAAATATTAGCACATAGCAATCCTACAATTCTCACATCTCCTTGAGAAACTCCTTTACTAATAATAGTAACACTTTTCCCTTTCACATAGACTCATCATCATTCTTCATGGGAAGTAAATCAAACTTCTTTTCATCCTTCCAGATGGTGAAGTTGTTCTTACACCCATCATAAATTTCTCTTTTATCATACTTCCATGACCTTCCTAATAACACATTGTAGGCATCCATCAAGATCACATCACACTATACTTCATCGGTGTATCCTCCAATGTGGAATGAAAGTTGACATTACTCTATCACTATGAGCTATTCTCCCTTCTACAACTAAGTTACTTTGTATGGCATGGGTTGTGTGAGATTCTTCAACCCCAACTTTTCCACTGTAACCCTAGACAGTAAGTTGTCAATGTTGCTTCCATCTGTTAGTGTAGGTTTTTTATTCCTTATTATAAGGTTTTTCCTACACATTTATTTAAGCTTGCTTAGGTTAATAAAGCATGTCTTATTATGTGAGTGGTTGTGAGGTGTCACCTTCCTACATGTGACCATCCATTAGCTATCTTGGGAAGATACTTTGCTATCTTTAGTCCGATAGATGGTTGCTCCTCATTGGTCGGTATTGCCACCTCCTCCCTCTCTCTGGTCTATATAAGCATGCTACCTAGCTTGTATTTTCATTCGATATTGGAGATAGTTATCTGATGCTATTTTGCCATTCGAGCATTTCACATCAATCTCATGGTATTGTTGTTATTATTTTTTGCATTTACAGTTTATGTTTCTAACTCTTTCAATTGATTCTGGGTTACAATCTATTTTATGGATTTTAACATGGTATCAGAGCGCAGGTCATCGGTTCGAGTCCCTCGAGCCCTCGACCCTTCGTCTGCATAAGATCAGCTTATCAATGTGGTACGTAGTGTGTACGAATCCCACACGGTACGTGGTTGTATCCGGCTCCATCGTGTGGGAGGGTGTTGGCGTAGCGACTATATCGATGATGAGATCCCTCTCCACCACTAGTATGTGCTTTTGGCATGATGGTAAAAGTCAACATAGTATGAGATCCATCTTAATGCAGAATTAGATTGTTGAAGCAATGTGGGATTGAAAACAAAGATCCACAATTGATCTTAAGTATTCTTTCTAAGCTTGGTCCTAACTACTCAGTGTTTGTTTCTACATTTTATTCCACCAAAAGTGCTCTTGGGACTACCTACAAAATGTCTTCTTTAGATGAATTTGCTGCTGAACTCACTAAAGTATAGGATAAATTAGTTCACATGGGCACTATTAAGCCTTCTAAGTCTCATGCCTTGTCTACAAATCAGGGCACTAAAGATCAGAAAGGAAATGGAAAGAAAAATAAGAAACAAAAGGATCAAGGAGAGAAGAAACAAGGTCCAAAACAAGCTGCAAACAATGCAGCTCCCGAGTCTTCCTCTAAAGACAACATGTCTAAAAAGGAGAAGATAAAGTGTGCCTTTTGTAAGAAATCTGGTCACGATGAGCATAAGTGTTTGAAAAAGCAAATAGCTCATCTCACTTATCTTCTTGAGAAGAATAATATCAAAGTGCCAGATTCAACTAAGGAAGATTCTTCACAATCTTCAAAGGACATGAAAAATAGTAAGGGGAAGGACAAGGCCCTTGTTGCAGTTGCTACACTACCAGATAGTTGGGTAATTGACTCAAGGGCTTCTCACCACATGGCCAATACAAAGGAAAGTTTCTCATCTTTGGAGTCATGTTATGTGCCTAATATTCTTATGGGTAATGATACACCAGAGGAAGTTCTTGGGAGAGGGTCTGTTGACATTGGTGATGGGACATTCCATGATGTTCTTTGTGTGCCTTCTTTGTCAACTAATCTCCTATCTGTCTACCAGATCACCCATACAGGTTCTGACAAGAGAGTTGAATTTACACCTGACTCGGTGGTTATCAGTGATCTGCATAGTGGGTCTACAGTTGTTGTAGGAAAAGTTGATAACCATTCTCAGCTCTATCAGTTTTCTCATTTTGTTCCTGATTCTCCTTCACTTGCATTGCTCACTCACTCAGATGAGGTGAGCCATTTGTGGCATTAGCGGTTTGGCCACTTGAACTATCGCTACTTGCAGCAGCTCAGTCAGCATGACATAGTTACAGGGTTGCCTTCTATTCGATTCTCTGATGGAGTTTGTCAAGGTTGCATTCTTGGCAAGCATCCTGAAGAAAAATTTGACAATGGCAAAGCACAGAGAGCCACACAGCTCTTGGAGTTAGTACACAGTGATTTGGCTGGTCCATTTCAACATCCCTCATTCAACAGAGCTAGATATGTATTGACCTTCATTGATGATCTTTCCCGATACACCTTTGTATACTTTCTCAAAGAAAAGTCTGAAGTCTTTGAGTCTTTTCAGGACTTTAAAGCTTTTGTAGAGAAACAATCTGGGAAGGCTTTCAAGATTCTACGCATCGATAATGGCAAGGAATATGTCAACCAAAGGTTTGAGTAGTTTTGTGCCTCAGAGGGCATTGATCTTCAGCACATAGTTCCCTACAGTCCACAATAAAATGGAGTTGCAGAACGAAAGAATCGGTCATTGAAGGAAATGGCCAATTGCATGATTCACTCAAAATCATTGGCACCTTAGTATTGGGCAGAGGCCATCAACTGTGCGTGTTATATCTAGAACCAGGTTCCTCACCGAGCTGTGAAGGGTGTAACTCCTTTTCAAGCTTGGACCGGTCAAAAACCCACAGTCAAGCACTTCCAAGTGTTTGGGTCTCCTTCATGGGCCCACATTCCAGCAGAGAAATGCAAGGCTATGGATCCGCAGAATAGGCCTTGCATATTTGTTGGCTATCCAGATAGTGTCAAAGGCTATAGGCTACTCCACCCTACCACACATGAGCTCTTTATTGAGAGGAGTGTTTGGTTTGAGGAGGATACTTCTTCTACCACTTCTCCATCTTTCATTCCCATGGAGACACTGCGACTTCATGATGATAGTTCTTCTGAGGACCTTAATCCTCCTGAGGAGTCTTCTTCCTCCACTTCAGATGGCGATGATGAGGGTTCATCTTCCTCCTCTCTTAGTCATCAT
Organism: Cunninghamia lanceolata; assembly: GCA_027924645.1. Classification (NCBI taxonomy): domain Eukaryota; kingdom Viridiplantae; phylum Streptophyta; class Pinopsida; order Cupressales; family Cupressaceae; genus Cunninghamia; species Cunninghamia lanceolata. The sequence continues at coordinate 6,253,571 of BSBN01000609.1, forward strand.
TCAAAGGATGCTGATTCTCCTCCAAATTCTCCTGCCACTAGGCCTCTTTGGGCTCCTCAGATCCTTCAGATGCGAGAAGAACACGGTCACAGTTTGAGCAGGCTCCTCATCTCTTCTTTGCTTCAGCTTCTGATCCACAGTCCTTCAGGGAAGCTTCTGGTGTTCCCGAGTGGGATGTTGCTATACAGGAAGAGTTCAGTTCCTTGGAAAGGAACCATACATGGGATTTAGTCCCACTTCCTAAGGGAAGAAAACTTGTTCGATGCAAGTGGGTCTATCGAACAAAATTTGTTGTAGATGGGTTGGTCAATAAACATAAGGCTCGCTTGGTCGCAAAAGGATTCTCCCAAGTTCCTGGGATTGACTACTCTAAGACTTTTGTGCTGGTTGCCAAGATGAATTCTATTCGACTTGTCCTTGCCATTGTTGCAGCCCATCGCTGGGAAGTTCATCAGATGGATGTGAAGAGTGCCTTTCTTCACGGTGACCTTCAGGAGGAGATATATATGGAGCAGCCACAGGGGTTCGTCCAGGATCCTTCACTTGTCTGCTAACTTCAGAAGTCTCTCTACGGCCTTAAATAGGCCCCTCAAGCCTGGTATGCCAAGATGGACACCTTTCTTCTATCAGTTGGGTTCACTCGGTGCCATTCTGATCTGAACGTCTACATTTTGTAGCAGGATGATACTCTCACTTTCCTTGTTCTCTATGTTGATGACTTGTTGATTACAGGGAATTCCTCATCCACCATCAAGGCAGTGAAAACTGCCCTTCATGATCATTTTCTAATGTCTGACTTGGGTCTTCTTCACTATTTCTTGGGCATTGAGATTACACAGTCTTTGGCTAGTATCTTTCTTTCTCAGCCCAAGTATGCTCTTAATATGCTCTCCAGATTTCATATGGCTAACTATAAGCCTGCACCAACTCCCTTTCTGTCAAGAGTCAAACTTGAGGCTTCCTGTTCTTCACCTTTGGTAGATGCTACCTTGTATCACCAATTGGTTGGGAGTCTCATATACTTGACTCACACGAGGCCTAATATTTCATATGTCGTGGGCCTGGTCTCGAGGTTCATGCAGGAGCCACATGAGCTGCATTGAAAAGAAGCTAAGCGGATTCTTCACTATGTACAGGGCACTCACAGTTATGGGATTCATTATGCAGCAGGCATGGATATTGACTTGGTGGGATACATAGATTCAGATTGGGCAGGTGATTCTCAGGATCGCAAGTCTACTTCAGGGTATTGCTTCTCTCTTGGTTCTGGTCTGATTTCTTGGTCGACCAAGAAGCAGTGTGCTATTTCTCTTTCATCTACAGAGGCTGAGTATTGAGGAGTAGTTAATGCTGCTACTGAAGCCATTTGGCTTCAACACATTCTCACTGAATTTGGTATTTCCTTCAAGAAGCCTACGGTCATCTTTTGTGACAACCATAGTGCTATTCATATCTCTCGCAATCCGGTCCATCATCAGCGGAACAAACACATTGAGATTCACATGCACTACATTTGGGAGTTGATTCATGAGAAGGTTCTTGATCTTCAGTATTGTTCGACATCGGATCAAACAGCTGACATCTTCACCAAACCCTTCACTGAGAGCAAGTTCATTCATTTGTGAGCTTTGCTTGGGGTGCAACAGGTGTCCTCCTTTTAGGGGGCTTCTTAGTTCCTTCTTTCTCTCTCTATTCAGGGGGGTGTACTCTCTTTTGTGGGGGGAGCTACTTCTCTTTTGGGGGGAATTCATTGTACATGGGTACCTCATCAGGCTTGATTTGCTGGGACCCATCTCTTTACCCACCTAAGCTATGCTTAAGGGGGGGTGTTAGTGTAGGTTTTTTATTCCTTATTATAAGGTTTTTCCTACATATTTATTTAAGCTTGCTTAGGTTAATAAAGCATGTCTTATTATGTGAGTGGTTGCGAGGTGTCACCTTCCTACATGTGACCATCCATTAGCTATCTTGGGAAGATACTTTGCTATCTTTAGTCTGATAGATGGTTGCTCCTCATTAGTCAGTATTGCCACCTCCTCCCTCTCTTTGGTCTATATAAGCATGCTACCTAGCTTGTATTTTCATTCGATATTGGAGATAGTTATCTGATGCTATTTTTCCATTCAAGCATTTCACATCAATCTCATGGTATCATTGTTATTATTTTTTGCATTTACAGTTTATGTTTCTAACTCTTTCAATTGATACTGGGTTATAATCTGTTTTACAGATTTTAACACCATCAACAATCACTTTGTATCACTTTCCTCCTAAATCGTACTTACTTTGGAATCATCTCTTCCTCAATCACAAATCATCATCTTTGCACATAAGTTTCAATAGAACCTTGTAAGTCATTAAGTTTTCTCCAGCCTCAAATCTAGTGCTTTTTTCTTTTCTATCCAATGAACTTGGATCTTCAACCTACATAGCATGCACATGATTCTCTATGTGACCTTAGTCTCACATGGTGTCTAAAAACTTATACATGTGGTGATCTAGTTGCCCACATCTAAGGCAAGTCCCACCAAAGACTTTTTTGTGACTTTGTCTTCTATCTCCACCTGAGCTAGATATATGTTTCATGCTCAGTGCAATGCTACTAGTTTTTGTGCTTTCCTTTTTTGTAAATTTATGCCTTCTTGTGCTCTAGTTTCTCTTCATGTCCTTTTCCTTACCATTACTACATGTGCTCTATTATATATTAGAAAATGTTTCTTCCATCTTGAGTACAAGTTGGATGGGCTCCTTAATGAACCAAATGGTAAGAAAACACATATCATCCTAGATGAAGAAGCATAATCTAATTACATACCTGACACTTTCTTAGTGTCTTCTTCCACAAGACTAATGTGAATACATAGTCTATAGAACTCTTCCATGTACTCCTTCATAGATGACTCTTGTTGTTGTAGGTTTTTTAATCTTGTTGTATAGATCCAACACATAGTTGGTCAATAGAAAATTCCTTTTATTCTTGGCCACCATGCAATCCCACTACAAGATCTTGCACTCCTACACATATTTTTTAGGTTGAGTCCCACCACAAGGAAGCATGCCTTTTCAACTTTGTGCTAGCATGCTTAAATCTTATTGAGTCCTCTATTTCTTCAAACTTAAAGTATATCTCTAGCTCATTGATCCAATCAATCAAGTCTTCTAGATTTAGGCTTCCTGAGTAGCTAGGGAGATCAAACCTCAACTTGCTCCAAACCTTCAACAAGACGATAGAGAATCTTTCTTCTACTATTATTTTCTCCTCAAAGTCATTTGTATCCATGACACTACCCTGTGTGTTCTATCTACTCTCTTATCTTTTTTAATCTCATCCATCACTATAGCACCTCTTCTCAATACAATTTTGATGGCCTCAAGTTGAGCATGAATGACTCCCAACATATCAACTAGATCTATGATGTAGGATGCTAGTTGGTTTCTTGCACCTCTTCTTCCTAATTTGTGAGTCATCTTCACTAGTTCACTCAGAATGCAACAACACTTCACATTTAATATTTATTAATGGAACTCTTACAGGCTCAACTCTAAGACTTTGAACACAAAGCTTTAGTACCAATCTAGTTCAATGGTATTGTAATATCCTCAACCATAAAATTATGCAAATATTTTTAGATCTAAAGTATTTTCAATAAATTTTAATTAAAAAATATATGGAAACACCTACAAAAACTCTACACAAATTTATGCCAAAATGCTAAAACATATATTGTTTCTTTTTCATAAACTATGTTGTAGAAGCATTTAAAGTTTGCAGACATAATACATAACTTCACCAAAATACTAGTTCTGATTTGTATTACTAAAATGTGTACAAAATTACTAATATATATTATAAATTATATATAAATATATGATATTAAGATCTGAAAATATACAGAGAATGTTGTAGATCCCAACTCAAAAATCCTACAATAACAAAATACTGAAACTATATTGAAATCCACTCAATAAAACCCACACTAAATCTAAAGTGAAAATATAATCCAACTATAATATTTCCCTCAAGAAACCAAAGGGGTTTCATCCTCTAATCTTCAATAATCCAAGGGGTTTCATCCTCAAATCCTGCAAATGAACACAAATGCTCAAGTTGTGAAGAAATTTGATACACTAGCATAAGATGCAAACTAGTGAGGTTGTTTGACTTATATAAAAATTGGGCACAAATTCCTAGGTCCCAATATCCCTAAAAATATAAAAAATAATAAAAATATTAAATATACCCTCTCCACTTAAGTCCACTATATGAGTTGTCATATCCACCCTTGATTCTTAGCTAGTTTTAGGCAATAAATATGCTCCTCTTACACCCACTTATAATTGTCATAAATAACTATGAATATGCTCCTCCACAACCAAATTGTAACTACCCCACTGATTTCTTGTCATAAAATATTCCTTCCATGAAAATAGATTCCACGTTGTCATAACATCCAACTTGTAACTTCTCAATAAAGAGATGCCATAAAAACTATCATAAACCTATCATAAGGAAGATACCAAAAGATTTAGGAGTTAAAATATCCCTTATCAATTAATTATCATGCCCCTCCTTGGGAAAATAATCAAAAATAATAATATTTTATTAATTCCTTGGTCCTTTTATTGAAAATGAGAAATAATAATTAATTCGGGTCCAAATAATCAATTTTTATTTTTATTTCCCTGGAAATTTCTCCTTAGATTTCTCCTTAGCCCATGGGAAATATAGGAGTATGAAATTTGTCTATAAATTAAATTAATTAAAATTGGGACATTACAAGTCTACCCTTCCCAAAATTACTTGCCCCCAAACAATACAAATTTAGATGTTCTGATTCCTCACGAGTGGCATCCTTTGTAGATAGGTTCATCCAATGAACCAAATATTTTGTGATGGCTATGTTTCTTTACTTCTTCACCCTTTTATGAATGGTGCCATCTGGAACCCATATGTGGCACTCTACTATATGTGAACACCAAATCAATAAAATTTAGTGCATCATGAACACACAATGCCATAAGTGGTGACATATCAATGGGCATACGATGAGTGGCATTGTAGTAGCAATATCCAAGGTGCAACCATTTGATCCATGCTACTTGCTGACATATGGTATATTTTCTCAAGTCTCCGTCCATCCACATTTTCATTGTCTCTACTTGTTCACTTATTTGTGTGTAATAACTAATATTGAAAGTGAGCTTGGTACTAGTCGAGCAAAACAACTCCTGCCAAAAAGAGTTGAGAAATATGTTATCATTATTACTAATAATATCTTCAAGAAAATCACCTATCTTAAACACCTCTCTGAAAAAATAATTCTACTACATGATATTCTTTGAATTCTAGATAAATGGCAAATAAGCATGCATACTCATTTAGCCTATCTATAAAAAACATAAATGCAATCTTTACCATGTTACCTAGGGAAGGCTCATGATGAAGTCCATGAACACATGTTCCTTCTTAAAGCTCCTCCATGAGAATCTCTCTCTTATATGTTTACAAATATTGTAGGATCTGGAGTGTCCCATCATGGGTGCATTGTGCAAATCTTTCGAAACCTGATGTTTCATCTTCGAATCAGGTACTAAAAAGATTTTGTCCTTATACCTAATGAAACCATTTTATCTCGCATACAAGTCATCCTTCACATTTTCATCTAAGATGCTAGCAACAAATGTATTCTTGGCATATTCTATCATGATAGAAACCTTCCAATCATGATAAATGATAGAAATATAACAAAGAAGGGGAATTCTAGAAAAGATTTCAACAACTACATTCATTTTGCCTTCATATATTCTATATCATAAGCTTGGAGTTTCCTTATCCATTTTTTTTGTCGATCATTCAAGTCATGTTGATCCAAGAAGAACCTCAAGCAATTTTAATCTGTCTCAACCACACATCTACCATCAACTAGATGTTGTCTAAATTTTGCCAAATCAAGATTGATGGTAAACATCTCCTCGTCATACATAGATAAACCCCTTTTTTTAATCTTTCAACTCCCTACTCTTAGTCACTATGGGGTGCCCCTTTTTCAATATAACACTTCCAAATCCATCTCCTAAGGTATCACATTTTGCAACAAGTGGTTGTGAGAAATCTAAAATAGTAATTACAGGACATGAGTTGATTACCTTCTCAAGCTTATCAAAGGATTCTTATATTGTATCTCCTACATGCCTTGAGCACTAATGACATGGCCCAAATATAAAATCTTGGTCACCCCAATCTCACATGTAGATTATTTTGTAAATAGATCATGTTGCTCTAGAATTCCAAGGGTCAAATCTAGGTGCCTCATATGGTCCTTCCATGATTTAATATACATCAAAATATCATCAAAAAGTATTAAAATAAAATTTCTCAATTGACCACTAAAAACCTGATTCATCATTAATTGGAAAGTGGCTAGTGTGTTAGTCAAGACACGTAGCATGACTAGGATCTCAAAATGTTTGAAATGGCATCTAAAAAATATCTTGTACATATCCTCCTTATGGACATAGATCTAATTGTAGCTTTATCTTAAATAAATGTTTGGGGAATAATCTACCCCATGAAACTCATCGATGAGCTCATCAATCTTTGGAATGGGGTATTTGAATGTCTTTTAATATAATGTTTTGTAGATATTGCACACCCTTGTGATGCTATCTATTTCCTTCTCAAGAACCATTTATGAAGTAGACTCCTTAAATAACCACAAGTGGTAACAAGAATAGGTCATGAAAGGGTTAAATCCTAATTCCAACTCTATGACATGATGGAATCCTCTATTGGTAGCAATCTTCGAAGCATATTATTGAAAACCACACTATGTTGATTAAAAAGAGTTTAAATATTAAAATTATGACTATATTGTTTACTAGAAAATAAAATATTGTACATGCCCTCCATCACCAAGAAACTTTCTACCCAAGAAACCTGTCCCTTACAAGAAGTCCTCTTATCTGTGACTACTCTTAGAGATCCATTAGAGACACCTCCAAGTTCCACATCTTTTAGTTTAAATGTAAAATTTAGGTCCGTAGATTGGTGATTCTATAGAAACTCACCAATGGAATGTAGCCATTGTGCATCCATAACCATGTTAGTTCTCATAACATAGAATTTATTACATGCCTTATACTCGCCCATGGATACATTAAGTTGTCTATTTATCCAAGTGCATGGAATGGTGAATCTATCAACAACCATAGAATTAAATGCATCAAAAACTTCAACCTTTATGTTCCTCACAATGTCTTCTATTTTGAGTTCTTTGATTATAGCACCAAGATCCCACACCATCATGCATGAGTAATCTTGGACTTGAATGAAAGGATCTCCATGCCATTTTTTGCAAGTTGTGCCATTCATCTTTTTATCACTATTAGAATGCTTCCCATGATGACAAGAATTTTGTACTGATATGGTATGAAACTGGTGTAATAAATCTTTACTACTATCCCATTATCAAAAAGACCATAATAATGTTTACCTTCTATTTCTAATTTTTAAATTTCTAAAAGATTTGAAGAAACACTACCATTCTTGTGAAACATGTTTTCAGAATGAATATTAGTGGAACAAGAATCAACACCCTTCATAAATTCATACTCATCAACACAACTACTTTGTAAATCAATTTCATATGACAATCGTTCCATCTTTTTAATGTTTGTAATATTGACAAGTGTTTCTTGGGCATTATTTGAAGCCACTAGAATATCTTCTTCAATTATTAAATCTTCATCTTCAACATGCAATGCTGATTTCTCATTGACTTCATTACAAAAAACACTTTCATGATGTGAAAGCTCATTAGAAATCACTAGAATATTCTTTTCAATTAAGTAATCTTTACCTTCAACCTTTGTATCTTGTTGTACCTCTAGTTAAAATCTTTCTTCCTTCTGCAAGAAAATTTTCTCTGGTTCATGCTCAATAATTTGTTCCTTAATAAACTAATGTGGCTTTAGTTCCATTTTTTTCCTTTCTACTTCAATAATCAAATTTTACATTACATTTTTGAAAATATCATATTTCCTTTGATACTTCTCAAAGATTCTATCAATCTCCTTTGTGGGGGCATCTTATGGTTCTTTTCCAACCTCTTTCTTCATTTTTTCAAGTAGCTTGTTCATTCTATCTTGGCTCTTTTGTAAGTTCATCAATGTATCTTGAAGAAGATCTACATTTTTCTCTTTTTTAGACATCTCCAAATTCCTTCCATCATACACAGGATCAAAATTATGGATAAATCTAATTTATTTTTCACTGAGAAACATTAATAATTAATTCACTCTTCAGGCTGGTAAGATCAAAGCTCTGATACCACTGTAATGTATTCAACCATAAAATTATGCAAATATTTTTTTATCTAAAATATTTTCAATACATTTTAATTCAAAATAAATATAGAAATGCCTATGAAAAACTCCAAACAAATTTATGCCAAAATACTGAAACATCTAATGCTGATTTTTCATAAACTATGTCATTGAAGCATTCAAAGTTTGCACACATGTAATACATAACTTCACAAAAATAATGGATTTTATTTATATTGCTCAAATGTACAGAAAACTATTGATATGTATTATAAATTAAAGAGAAACATATAATAGTAAGATCTGAAAATATAAGGAGAATATTGTAGCAAATCCTGCAATAACAAAATACTAAAACTATGTTGAAATCCACTCAATGAATTCCACACAAACTCTGAAGTGTAAACATAATCCCTATATGATATTTCCCTCAAAACATTGAAGGGTTTTTATCCTCTAATCTCCAAGAATCAAAGGGTTTTCATCCTCAAATCCTACAAATGATAAAAAGATGCTCAAGTTGTGAAGAAATTTGATATATTGGCATAAGATGCAAACTAGTGAGGTTGTCTAACTTATATAAAAGTTGTGGCACAAATTTCCATGTCCCAATATGCCAAAAAATAATAAAAATATTAAATATCTCCTCTCCACTTAAGTATACTTTGTGAGTTTTCATAACCTCCCTTTATTCTTGGCTTTTAGGCAATAAAGATGCTCCTCTTACACCTACTTACAATTGTCATAAAATTTGTCATAAATAATTATGGTATGCTCCTCCACAACCAAATTGTGACTCTCTGACTAATTTCTTTTCATAAAATATTCCTTCCTTTAGAATAACTTTCACTTTGTCATAAAAACTATCATAAACCCATTATAAACAAGATGCCAAAAGATTTGGGAGTTACAATATCCCTTCTACATGAACTCTCATGCCCCTCCTTGGGAAAATACTCAAAAATAATAATATTTTTTTATTATTTGGCCTCTTTTATCAAAAAAGAGAAATAATAATTAGTTCAAGTCCAAATAATCAAATTTTGATTAAATTTATTTCCTTAGAAATTTCTCCTTAGCCCAAAGAACATATAGGAATGGACAATTTGTCTACAAAATTAAATTAATTAAAAATGGGACATTACAAGCAGTCTCAAGTCAAATGAACAACCATTAATCAAGCACACAAAGCACACAAATGGAAGTAAAACAAGGAAGAAACAATGGGCAATAATGGAAACAAATGAAATTGTAGAAAGTAATGGAAAGAATACAAGGGTCACCAATATTTGACAACTAAATCATGTTATGCTACCCAATCCTGGAGATATATGTGTAGAGACTCTCTACAACTACAATCGACCTTAAAGCTCTACCCAAAACCCAATAATTTAGAAACTCAACCAACCAATCAGTAGCCAACCCATACAAATGACTAGAAATTCATATTATCTAGTGCATGCCACTTGCACTATCACAAAGGATACAAGTTGGTTTTTATAACATATAAAATTGTGTACCCTCATGATTTCACATTGTGTTTTCAACCCATTTTGGAATCCACTCTCATAGAATTTTTCTAGGGTAGTTTGAGCCCAACCTTGGCCTATTTTCCCTCACCAATATTTGCCAAGATTTTGTATTGCAGTCTTGTTCTTCCCACTATTCTAGAGACATGTGTCAAATTCTAGAGAATTTCCCAAGACATGATCATGAAGCACAAACATCCATGTGATGTGATAGCCTCTTAGAAGTTTTTGAAATTCAAATGTTTGGTTTCTTTATTAGTGTCTTCTTGCCACTTGGTGTAACATCTATCTAGAAAAGAAACACCTTCTATATCCACATTTTATCCTTCATCTTCTCTCTCTACCTCTTGAAAAACTAATTACGAAAATCTGAGCCCGTCTTCTCTATTTTGGTTATACTCCCTCTCTCTTGGTTTGAACATCTCTTTCTCAATCCTATTGAAAAAACATGTTTCAATTATACCATTGTTGAAGATTTCCCTAGGATTCATGCCACTATAGTTTGATTGATTTCTTTGAAGGGATCAATGCTTCTGTTCTACACCATGTGTTTGGTAATATTTCTCTTGTTGTTTTGAATAATATTATTATAATTTTTCTATTGCATCTTCCATTATATATTGGAAAATATTTTGGTGTAGACCACCATTCTATTTATCTCGTTATGCACACCAGGACATTCTTTCCCATAGACTAGGATTGATACTCATAGATTTATTTATTGTCACTACTTCTATTTTTCTATACACACTTAGGATTTAAGAGCACACACAATTTTTGATGTAGGAGCATCCATGGTTCAAGATCAATCTTGCATCAACCAAAAATATTTGCATTTCATTTTTTTTTCTTTCATTTTCCTAGTTCATTCTAGTTTAGTCAGTCAGTAGCAGTTTCAGTAGGTTGGTCCACATTTTGCCGTAGTTTCATTTTAGACCTTACGGAGCCAGACTTAGTATCTAGACAACTTCATGCACATCACATCCAAAATTTAGATCATTTGGATTAGTTTCTAGAAATATATCACTATTAGAAGATCAATTATTTTCTCAGAGGAGAGCATTCAAACAGTCTTAGATAATTAGCTAAAGGAGAAGACTTGTGGAGCACTTCCACAACTTGCAGAACTAAAAGACACATCATTCAAGATACTTTGGGATGTGGCCAACCTTCCTTGAGACCCACACATGGATTCATTCACTTGCGGAGGGTTCCCATATGTTTAGGTCTGACCTATCTGTGTACACACGTTACATCTCTTTCATTGGAGTTTGTAATCTATTTTCCTGACGTAGAGGAATCTTGTGATCTGGAGATGATATATATACATGTAATAAATGCCTAGGAAGTCAGTTAGTGATAGTTCATAGTTTGATAGTTCAAATTATTTTTGTATCATGCACTTCAAAGCTATATCTTGCGCATATATTGTAACTGGAGAATCAGGCCTGTGAGCCCTAATCTATAAGCCCGCATGTTGCCGACATGTTTGTATTTTGAATCTATGATACTGAATGACTAAATCTACATTTGCATTCTATAATTCAGTTGCTTATGTTGTGTTTACTCTTGCTACATGGCCTGGAATGTTCACTTTGTGGACACTCCTAATCGTGACTGCACCAAGTGGTATCAGAGCGAAGTTTGAATCCTTTGGGAGTGAAGTGAGTGAAGTTGACCTAAGTTTGAATCCGTTGAGAGTGAAGCATTGCAAAGTTGAATTCATGTAAGTAAAATTGAGTGAAGTTTGTGAAGGCATTCCATAAGACTTGTTGTGGACAAATCACCGAATCTGAGGTAGACTACTTGTGTTGCCAACCGATCACCAATTGTGAGGCAGTTGTCACCATGTAGCCCGATCGCTAATTTTGAGGCAGTTACAGTTGATCCTAGAAAGAGATGCCATTGAGAAGAATACATGTTGTTGGTACTATGGCTGGAAGAATGGATGAGATGATGGAAATGATGAAGACAATGCGAGTTCAATTGGATGATGTTAAAGAAGATTGAAGAAGAGGATTGACACCTAGACCTAATGTTGAAAGTGATGATGATGAAGAATTTCAATCTACTAATCAAAATGAGGAAACCCTAGGAGAAGAAGAAGAATCAGATCAAGTGAAGATGTTGCAAGCTATTTCGAAGATTCAGAAAAGACCTAGAGTGGATGTACTGAATTACACTGGCAATTTGAATCCTGACGAGCTAATTGATTGGATAAATGACCTAGAAGAATACTTTCAATATGAAGAAATTGAAGATCCGAAGAAGGTGAAATTTGCAAGGACTAAGTTGAAGGGACATGCTGCTATTTGGTGGAAAGAAGTTTAGCTAGATACAAACAAAAGAGGAAAAGAAAAGATCATAAAGTGGGATAGAATGGTGACAAAGTTGAAGAATTAGTTTATACCTGTTGATTATGAGTTGGAACTATTGAAAAGATTGCAGAACTTGAGACAAAAGGAGAAATCTATGAAGGAGTATACTAAAGAATTTCATAAGATGATCATAAGGATAGGACATAGTGAAGCAAGCAAGGAGAAAGTGGCAAGATACATCAATGGAATGAGATTGAACATTCAAGAAGAACTAATTTTGGTAAGGATGACAACGTTGGAGGAAGCATATCAGTTTGCCCTGAAAGTTGAAGAAAAGTTGAACAAGAAGCATGAGGAGAGATAGAGAGGTAGAGGAGGTAAATTTCAGAGAGGTAGAACATTTTTCGGAGGAGAAAGATCATTTGCATAGCAGAGTAGACAAGATAGCACATTCAAGAAGGAAGACAAAGAAAACAATGCATACCGGAGAGATGATAGAACTTTCTACCGCAAAGGAAACCCTAATTCATACCAGAGTGAAGGATATAGAAGACATGGAAGAGGATTTGATAAGAGAGCATTTAAAGGAACCTGTTTTAAGTGTGGAGGTGAAGGACATAGAGCATTTGAATGTCATCAAGGAAGTACAAGAAAGAAAATAGAGAACAGTGGAAGAGTAACCTATGTAGAAGAACCTGTTGAACTAGGTGACCCTTGTTCAGTTGGTAAACTTGAGAAAGGAAATTCACTTGTCATGAGGAGAGCATTATTTCAAGAAGAGACAAATGAGGAACCACCACAAAGGAAGAGTTTTTTCCGAACCAGATGCAAATCAGGAGGTAAATATTGTAAAGTTATATTGATAGTGGTAGTATCTGATAATTTGGTTTTAGAGGAGATGGTGACTATGGTGAAGTTGGAAAGATTGAAACACCCTAAGCCATACCAGATAGCATGGATTCAGGGTGATCATAAGGTACTGGTGAGTGAACAATGTTTGGTGAAATTTCATATGGGATCTTATCATGATGAAGTATTGTGTGATATTATGCCTATGGATGTATGTCATATATTGTTGGGTAGACCATGGTAGTATAATAGAAAAGCTATACATGATGGGAGAAAGAATACATATACTATAACATCAAATGGAAAGAGAATTACTTTGATTCCTTTGGAAGATGATCCTAAGAGTGAAGCATGTGGGAATGCTAGAATTTGTTTGGTTGATGGAAGGAAATTTTTGGATGGTTTGAGACATGAGAATATGTGTTATGCTTTGATTCCTAAGAAACCTGAAAACCTAAGGACAGAAACTAAAGAATCACAACTGGAGGAGATAACTAAATTGCTGACAGAGTATGAAGACATCATATCAGATAATGTACCTAAAGGATTACCACCAATCAGGAGTATCAATCATCACATGGATCTTATACCTGGAGCTAGTTTGCCTAACAAAGCAGCACACAAAATGACACCAATAGGGAATGAAAAACTGAATAGATAGATATATGAATTGTTGAGGAAATGTTTGATTAGAGAAAGTTTGAGCCCTTGTTCAATACCTGTAGTGCTAGCATTGAAGAAGGATGGAGAATGGAGGATGTGTACAAACTCTAGAGCAATCAACAAGATCGCAGTTAAGTATAGATTTCCATTGCCTAGGATGGATGACATTATGGATTTCTTGAGTGGAGCCAAATATTTTACAAAGATAGACTTGAAGAGTTGATACCATCAAATCAGAATCAGAGAAGGAGATGAATGGAAGACTGCTTTTAAGATAAAAGAAGGATAGTATGAGTGGTTAGTGATGCCTTTTGGATTGACAAATGCACTGAGTACTTTCATGAAATTGATGAATGAGGTCTTGAAGAAATTCTTGGGTAAATTTGTTATTGTATATTTGGATGATATTCTAATTTTTAGTAAGACAAAAGAAGAACATTTGTGGCACCTGAAACAAGTATTGCAGAGACTGAGAGAAGAGAAATTGTTGATAAACATTAAGAAGTGTAGTTTCATGAAGGAAGAAGTGGTATTCTTGAGATTTGTGATTTTTGTAGAAGGATTGAAGATGGACCATGAGGAAGTTAGAGCAATTGTTAAGTGGCCTACACCAGAAAGCATTGGAGAAGTCAGATCATTTCATGGATTAGCTAGTTTCTACCGGATGTTCATCATAAATTTTAGTTCAGTATGTAACCCTATGACAAAGATAATGAGAGGTGACAGAAAGGACTTTAATTGGACATCAAGAGCATATAAAAGTTTTGAATTGTTGATGCAAAAAGTGACAGAGCAACCTGTGTTGGCATTACGGGATTTAAATAAAGTATTTCAAGTAGAATGTGATGCAAGTGGAAATGCAATAGGAGTAGTGTTAAGTCAAGAAGGTAGACATGTAGCATATTTCAGTGAGAAGTCAAATGATGCAAGAAGAATATATTTAGTTATTGATCAGGAGTTCTATGTCATAATTCAAGCCTTGAAGAAGTGGAGACATTATTTGTTGCCTAAGGGGTCATCTCAGAATAATGGGTTTCACTTTTTTCCCAAACTTGACATTGAAATCAACATTTTGAACTAAATATTCACTTTCTGACACCTATAACTGGTAAACCATTAGGAATTTGAAGATGATGTGAACTAGTGATTTGTGAGATTTTGTCTATAGATTCTAAATATATTTTTTTTAAAATTAGAGTTAAATTGTTTTTTTTTGCGTCTCCTTTGATAACTAGTTTTTAATAGTAAACATTTTTTTAAAGTGATGAGTATTCTGTCATACATAACTTTTTTCTACAAAGGATAAAATTCTCATTCTTTTGAATTTAGATTTGTAACACCAATATCTAGAGGATGCATTTGGTTTCATGATGTTTTGTTGATTTTTTTTAATTAAGTTTTGAAGTCAAACCAATTATAATTTAGACATAGGTGTATTCTGTCCAACATAACTTTTTTTGTATGTATCAAAATTTGAATTTATTTATTTTTGTTTGAATAAGGACATCAATACCTAGAGGACATGTATTTTTTAGAATTTTTTTTTCTCTATTTTCCTATTTTTTCATATGTGTGAAACAAAGACCTTGATGTTCATTGAAAAACCTACATTCACAAGAAATAAAAAAATTAATATAATAATCAAATTAAATATATTCAAATTATACTTTTTGGGAAGTTTATAATAAGGATTACATACTTACAAAACATAAATTTTAAATAAATTCATTTGATCCCCCAAAAGGTAAATCAAAAGTGGTTTTTTATCAGCATTTTGATAGGTGTAGAGGAGACTCCATTATAGGTATGGTTTAAAACTAGCAGGGTTCTATCCAAGGGGGTTTGAATCTAAGGGGATTTGATCAAACCCTCTTCAATTAAAATCCTTTAAATGGAACCTTTCAAGGCTTAAATCATTATATTTTCTAAAAATATGTGATTTCAAAAAAAATCAGGATGTCCTAGAAAGTGTAACCCATTATTGTGGTAGCACCCTAAGAAGTTTGTGTTGTATACAAATCATCAAGCTTTGCAATATTTGAACAGTCAAGGAAAGTTGAATCAGAGACATATGATATGGGTAGAGTTCATGTAGAGTTATACTTTTGTGCTGAAGCATAGTAGTGGGAAATCAAACAAAGTTGCAGATGCACTGAGTAGGAGAAGGAATTTGCTAATAGAGATGAGAGTTGAAGTGTTAGGATTTAAGGAATTGAAGAACATGTATGAGGAAGATCTTGATTTTGCAAAACCTTGAAAATCATGTAAGGAACCTATTGTGATAGATAGAAGTAAGTGGTTGGATTATTTCATTCAGGAAGATATGTTGTTCAAAGGAAATCAATCATGCATACCTAGGAGTTCAATGAGAGATAATATGATAAAAGAGAAGCACAGTGGTGGATTGGCAGGACATTTTGGAATTGACAAGACAGTGGCTTTGGTGAGTGAAAATTAATTTTGGCCTTAGATATATAAGAATGGTAGGAAGTTTGTGCAAAGTTGTAGAGTATGTCAAGTTGCAAAAGGGAGTAGTCAGAACACTGGGTTGTACAAATCTTTGATAGTACTGGAGAGACCTTGGGAAGACATAAGCATGGATTTAATATTAGGATTGCCAAAGACATAGAGAGGACATGATTCTATATTTGTAGTGGTGGATAGATTTTCAAAGATGACACATTTCATACCTTATAAGAAGACAACTGATGCAGTGCATGTGGCTGACCTATTTTTCATGGAGATTGTGAGATTGCATGGATTACCTAAGAGCATAATTTCAGACAGAGATATGAGATTTCTTGGATACTTTTGGAGGACACTTTAGAAGAAGATTAAGACAAACTTGAAGCTCAGGTCATCATTTCATCCACATATTGATGGACAGACAACGTTAGTGAATAGGAGTTTGGGTAACTTATTGAGATGCTTGGTTGGAGAGAAGGCAGGAAATTGGGATTTGATTCTATCACAAGCAGAGTTTGCATATAATAATTCAGTGAATAGGAGCACAGAAAAAACACCATTTGAGATTGTGACAAGAACTAACCCTAGAGGAGTAGCAGAGTTAAGAGATATCAACATAGACGACAAAAGGAATGCAGAAGCAAAAGAAATTGTAGGACACATGGAGATAGTGCATAATCAGGTTAAGAAGCATTTGGAGGAGATGAACAGTAAGTATAAGGAACAAGCAGATGAGAAGAGAAGACATAAAGAGTTTGTAGTTGGTGATGAAGTAATGGTATATCTAAGAAAAGAAAGATTACTAGTTGGGACATATAACAAGTTGAATATGAAGAAGTTTGGACCATGTAGGATACTCACAAAGTTAGATTCAGAAAATGCATATGAAGTAGAGCTACCGGAGACATTGGGCATGTCACCTATTTTCAACATTGCACACCTATATTAGTATCATGAAGTAGAGTTCAATGACAGCATTGACGAAGACTTAAAGAATCAATTACCACAACAAGCACCAAAGCATATTGAAGACATCTTGGACAGTAGAATTGGACGTAGCACCAAAGGAAAGCAATACAAAGAATATCTTTTGAAGTGGAAAAGTAGACCAGAAGAAGACTCATCTTGGATTCCTCAGGCTGAGGTGGACCGTCTTGGTTTTCCTCTAGCCCCAGCAAAGTGAGGGACTCACTTTTTTCAACAACCCTGGGTGTCTAATGCAGGAGCATCCCTAGTTCAAGAGCAATCTTGCATCAACCAAAAATATTTGCATTTCATTTTGTTTTCTTTCATTTTCCCAGTTCAGTCATTCAGAAGTAGTTTTAGTAGATTGGTTTGCATTCTACCATAGTTTCATTCTAGACCTTGCGGAGTTGGACTTAGCATCTAGACTCTTCATGCACATCATATCCAAAATTTAGATCATTTGGATTAGTTTTCAGAAAGATATCGCTATCAGAAGATCAATTGTTTTCTTAGAGCAGAGCATTTAGACAGTCTCAGATAATTAGCTAAAGGAGAAGACTTGTGGAGCACTTCCACAACTTGCGGACCTAAAAGACACATCATTCAAGATACTTTGGGATGTGGCTAACCTTCCCTAAGAACTGCACATGGATTCATTCACTTGCAAAGGGTTCCCATATGTTTAGGTCTGACTTAGCCATGTACACACGTTACATCTCTTTCATTGGAGTTTGTAATTTGTTTGGCTGACACGGAGGAATCTTGTGATCTAGAGATGATAAATATTCATGTAATAGATGCCTAGGAAGTCAGTTAGTGATAGTTCATAGTTTGATAGTTTGAACTCTTTTTGTATTAGGCACTTCAAAGCTATATCTTGTGCATATATTGTAACTAGAGAATTAAGCATGTGAGCCCTAATTTGTAAGCCTACATGTTGCCAGCACATTTGTATTTTGAATCTATGATATAATGAATGACTAAATCTACATTTGCATTTTATAATTGAGTTGCTTCCGTTGTGTTTACTCTTGTTGCATGGCCTGGACTACTCACTTTGTGGACCCTCCTAACCGTGACTGCACCAATTTTTCTACTCTCTTTATCATTGGCTATCTGTAGAGGTCAAAAGACCAACATGGGGACTTGATCACTCTAGGCAAGCTCTCAAACAACCCCAAACATCTTCCTTTCCCTTCAGTTGTAGGTATCTTGGAAGCATTCAATTGCACAGAGGTTTGCAACTATTTCCCCTTTCACTAGCTATCTCCATTTCTTGTTTTAAATACTTAAATTTTATTTCCTTTTATTTCTACTTCATTTTATCACCTAGAATGCTACTAGTGTTTCCCTATTTCTTTTAGTACAGACTGAGTGAGAAATTGGAGTGAAAACACACATTATTCTAGAGTTATGTTGGCATACTAGTCGTATGGATGACAACCTGACACATAGACATCCATACAATATGTTGGTGTCCTAGACAATGTTGCTCAAATTTTTGTGCCAACTTCCATTTATTTTGTTGTTTTCTATTCTAAATCCATCTCTATGAGTTTGTATTTCAGCTTCAAGAAAAACAACATTTTATCATTTTCCTCTATGTTTTAGCTTAGTGAAAATATTATTTTTCCAAGTTTAAAGTATTTCTGGGATTTCCTAGAGTTTTTTTGTTCTTTCTATTTGAATGGTATAAAAATACTTTTCCTTTAAAAACTAGATAAATCCTAGAGTAGTAACATTGAAAATGTTTAGTTAGAAAACAAAACTTTCTTAGCTAAATCAAAATTCCATACACTATAGTTGCTAAAATAAGTTTGTGGTTAGGAAGATAGCTCAACTAGCAGGGTGTCATCTAACAAAGAAAAATCCAACCATTTCTTAATAATTCTAAATTGGCATTCTTCTAACTCTATAACTAACATGCTATTAGAAGATCTAATCACGTCGTCTAATAGAATTATTTTGATGGAATGACCAAATCCCTAACTTATATCATCAACTAATCAATGTGAAGTACATGCATAAAATAGGTTGCATGAAGGATCACCTATGAGTCTTCAGTGCACAAAAAAGATGTGCAAGGATGCACCAACAAGAAATTAAATGCGTGAGACACCAAAACAATCACCCAACACAACACAATGTACATGGTTAAGCCAACACATGGAAAACTACCACAATGGAAAGAAAACACAAGATAAGCTAAACATCTATTTTAGGTGATGCAAGATTGTGTGGACCCAAGGATGCTATTGCATCATATACTCACATTAAATAACATGATTAGGATAGAATACACAATAGACTAATATTTGTGATTATGGATTAATTTATTTAAAAACTTACAACCTAAATTGCTTTTTAAACTTAAAAGTAATTTTAAAACTCAAATTAAAAAATACTTTTTAATAAAAAAATATTTTATATTAAAAAGAATGTTTGACATGAAAGTTAACATCTTTACTCATAGTTTTATAATTTATTCGATAGGTTATTATATACTAAACTTTCTTTATAATCGAAGAAAATATCCTAGTATAAAAATGATATTTATAATATATCTTTGTCATAACCAAGAATCCATATAGTTTGGACTTATAATACATTGCTAGATGAAGGATTAAATGGATATATGAGAGATTGCATAGGTAAATTACAATGATTGCAAATAAGATAGAAATATTTTTAAGATCATTGTATTTTAATCTCTTTATGGGTGTCATGTTTTGATTTAAACTTGTGATTGGTTGCATATGTTGTCAATTTTAAAGCTTTGTTTGCCTATTTTGATTTAATACCCTATGCACTAATTGAATGTAATTGTAATCTCTTTGGCTCTTGTGCCTTGTCATTTGTTGACTTTTATTTTGGATCCGTTACTGTTATTAGTGATAATGTTTGATTATGCCATCAAGGTATTGTTGATGTGTTTTTGTATTAGCATCTAGATGTTTTCCTATGGATATATATTATAAACACCTCAAATTCACCACTAATGTTCATCTTACTAATTTCTCACAAATTAATAAATAAGTAATTATTTAATTAATTATCCTTACATCTAACATGCCTTCTCATAATTAATTAATCATTAATTAATTAATTACCATTCACAATTAATTATTCCCATTCATCCCTAAGGTTAATTAATTAAACCAACTTAATTAAATAACCTTAGTTTCCAATTTCTCCAAATTAATCAATTAATTAATCCTTGATTAGATAATTAATTAACATTTAATAATCCACATCACCCTCAATCCTTTTCCTTCTAATCCTAACCATCTAATCCATCTACATGGATCAAGATCTAAAATGTCCATCATTTGACATGTGTCCAAACCCACCTTAATGGTCACACATGTGTGAGCATGCTAATCCATCCCACTCCTTACTCACACATGTGTGAGCATACCAACTTGAAGGCATGGTAGCCCTCCACCTCAACCCACTTCATGCTCCCACATGTATGAGCATGTTTGACTCATTCCACTCTTTTCTCAGACATGTGTGGGCATGTTCTCCACACATGTGTGAGCATACTTTGTCTTCCACCTCATCAATCCAATGAGTAAAAAAATCCCAACTATTGATTCCATCCTTCAATCAAAACCATCCATTCTCCCTTGGGAAAGTCTATTTAAGTTGGCTTACCCAAGGGATTTCATAATCCATTTTTATATTATCCACATGTTGCCAAATTGAGCAATATACAAGCACTTGAGCACCCACATTGCAATCTTTGCACATCACTTTGATCATTGGAGCACATCCACAACAACAATGGAGGTATAATGCATGTTTTTCCTTGTGTTTTTGTATTGTATTCTACTTCCATTATTGCTCAAAATGAAGGTAGAAGTTAGCATTGGATCTTGTGAGTTTTTTGTGACTTGCACTTGTGTTATTCCAATTTTAGCCTCTACATTTTTGGCATGCCTCTACATTTGTTGTTCCTAAATATCCAAATCCTACAATCACTCAAAACATGGAGCCACCTTGCAAGATGTTCCTTTCATATAATAGGTGTCAACCACCTTCCAACTTGTATAAGAATGTTGGTCCTAAATATCCAAATCCTATAATAACTCAAAATGTGGAGCCACCTCGCAAGATGTGCCTTGCATATAATAGGTGTCCACCACCTTCCAAATTCTATATGAATGTTGGTCCTAATTTCCATCCTAATCCCAAACTCAAATTCCATCATCCACCATCCCATGTATGGCAAGTCAAGAGTCCTCCAACCCAATCTAAATCATCAATCTATCACAAACCTGAATCACCTAATTCCATATCCAACAACCCCCATCCAAATCCAAAATCATGCCTCACATCCAAGAACTCAAAATATTGAATCTATCATATCCTAGTAGCAACACTTTACCATATGATGTCACCCTATCAAGATGTACACATTTGGATAAATCCAACCCATCTATAGAAGAGCATCACAACACTTGTAGATTGTACAACAATGGAATGATCCTAGCAAAATAATTTATGCCAGGCAGGGTACTATTGGCATGTCATGATAGAAGCATCCAAGATGGCTACAGTAGATTGAAAAGGACTTAATACCTGAAGCAACAAAATCAAAATTAAAAAATATTAAAAAAATTAAAAAATTAAAATCCTAAAAAATCAAAAAATCAAAAATAGTGAAGAGAAATAAATTCGTCCAATGGTGAAAACCACTTCTTGTGGCACCTTGGGAAAGTACCATGATGGAAACTCATTCATGGGTGTCATGATTAAAATCTATCTATGTGTACCATTACACTTGGGGGCAAGTTGTCTCATCCATTCCACCATACCTATCTCTCCCCTCACATCCATCCATCATATCTACATGATCCATTCCATCCTCCATTTGACCTTGATAAGGATTGGGAAAGAACCTAAAACATACTTTAGCACACTCTTGACATAGCCATCCTTTGGCTACATACCATCTAATATCATGTAATCACCTACATAACATTATCCAACCTTGTATCTTGGATAAAACATGTTATCCCCTTGTGATATAGTCCTTAGTGATCTCCCCTAGATGTCCATCCATCAATCCATCTCTTCTCCATCTCACCCTAGCTTGTATCCCTCAACCATTTCATCTAATCCACTTCCATCCTTGTATCTAGGCTTGGCTTTTCCCTTTCCACTATTTGCACCATTAAGACAACAACCACAAGCAAATGCTTATCCAAGCATACTCCAAATCTGAAGCATGATCCCTAAAACACCTCATCCATATGCAAGCCCTCCAAATCCAAGAAAATCTCATCTAACACCCTACACCCATCCAAAAACATCCATAATCTTTGTTCCCGATCTCACTACAAGTCATCTTTAGTCCTAAAAACAATCCAATAATCATCTTCAGGATATATCATTCTCATCATTAACAACATTATCCTCATGTTTTCCTTATCATTAACAATGGAATCATCATCATCAGATGAATTTACAACTCATAGCTTGACCAAGGAAAAAATCTAATCCTACCTCATCCTTTTATCCTTAATCTTGGACCAAACACCCTCTCCACTCCCATTCTCTCATCCACTATCTTGGCTTTAACACTACACAGGTTACCAAATCATGTGTTTTTTGGGTGCTTTCTTTCTTGTGTGTGTATGTGTTTGTATGCACCTAGCTATATTGTCCCAAAATGCACAATGATAAGACCTCCATAATCCATTATATTATGGTGTGTTTTGACCATGTGTTCATGGGGGCACGATGCTATTTGCATTTTGTCTGATTGTGTTTGTCTTTTATGCACTTGGCACACTGTCATTTTGATCCATTATATCATGATGCATAATGTCAATGCCACAACAAATCTAGTTTTCTCTCTTGCATGGATATTATCTTCGTAACGTGTACCTATCATCACAAACATCCATCACATCATCCATTCTATCACATTTTCCTCTATTCTATCTTATCACATTCTACCATCCTATCCTATTCATAACCTCCATTTTTATGCTATCACATTCTTTTCTATCCATTCAGTCATGTTCCATTACCAAAACAAGAACACATACATGACAATTTTATCTAATGAGACATCTTTCATACCCATAAATCCCAATCTAACATCACGACATAAAAACAATAGCTTAGTTTTCTCCTAAGTGTTTCATACAAAATGGCACATGGCCTCACCCTCCATCTATCTCCACATTGTCTATAGGCATGCCCCACTACCACTATCCCCCTCCATCCCCAAAAATCTCCCCTAGGCACAGGTGTCACATGTAGTGTTGTATGTACATTTCCCCAAAAATATTCCTCAAGTGCATGTGTCATGAATTGTGTCATATGTACATGCCCAGGCATAGGTGTCACATGTCGTTTTGTCTATGCATTTCCATAAAACTCTCACTCAAGCATAGGTTTTACACACCGTGTCATCTATACATGACTAAGCACAAGTGTCTCATGTTGTGTCATCAGTGCATTTCCCCAAAAATCTCCCTCAAGTGTAGGTGTCATGCACCATGTTGTATATGCATGCCAAGGTGCTAGAGTCACGTTCCATGTTGTCTATGAATTTCCCCAAAAACCTCCCTCAAGAATAGGTGTTGCATGTTGTGTCATCTAAAAATTCTCAAAATCCTTCCTCAAGCTTAGATGCCACACCCTTTGACATCTATGCATGCCTAAAATCCTTCAAAATCCTTCCCAAAGTGCAGATGCCATGCCCTTTGATGTCTATACATGCCCAAAATCCTTCGCTAGGCACAAATGCCACACCCTTTGGCATCTACGCACGCCTATGCATAGGTACCACACCCCTATGGTGTTTCTACATTTCCAATGATGTTTCCACATTTGCAATGACATCTACGCAATCAGATTGTAGATAGTCTACTTATGAAGAGAATAACTTTTGCATACAAGCTTTATTTATTGCATTCTTATAGGAATTGGAAAGATAATTTGATGAAATTTCTAACCATGACCATAAAACCACACCATTAATCAAAAATACAATCTTTTAGGGACCGCAATCCCTTACCCTAAATTGAAGTCCAAATCTAACCATCATCATGCTCCCTCATGATCCTAAAGCTTTCCATTCTTCCAACCCTCATCCAAACCCTAACGAACATCATTCTTCCACTCTAAAATTCACTCCCTAATCACTCCCATCCTTCTAACCCTAATCCACTCCATCCTTCCAAACCTAATTCATCTCATCCCTCTAGCCCTGATCACTCCCATCCTTCTAATCCTAATCCACTCCATCTTCCCAACCATTATCACTCCCATCCTTCTAACCCTAATCTAATCCATCTTCCCAACCCTAATCCACTCCATCTTCCCAACCCTTATCCATCCCACTCTCATCCTTCCAAAACCCTAATCAACCCTATCCTCCCAACTCTAATCCTCTTCATTCTCCTCTCCATCATATTTTCTTTCCCATTTCCATATCCCCCTTCCCCCTTCATTGTGACTGCTCAACCAGTGACCTTCCACCACCATCCACTCATACCATTTCACCTCCCCCCATCCACACCCATGCCTTGATCTTTCTTTCGACTAAGGGAATTGATGAGGTATAAATAACCTCATTTTTATCATTAACCATATGACCCTTTCTGTACCATTAGACTACCTTGAGCCATGCCAATTTATTAGTCTTATATGCAATAATTATTCATTTTTGAAAGAATGTTGTACAAATCTTTGTTCTTGAATTTACTAGACTTCGTCACTAATGTTGACATGATTTTGTGAAAAGATCCGTGTGTTGACATAGGTTTTTGAGTATGGCTTAGTGGGAGGAATAGACATGAATGCCAGCTAGAGTCAGTAGCACCGGAATAATAGGGTGCCAAAATTTCAAGAGATACATGATCGTGGACTTCAATCTTTTATTACCATCCGACCACTTAGCAGTTTATATCATTTTCTGTTGTTTAAGAGCACTTAAGACATTTTATAGCTCCACTCAGAGCGTTTGATATGATGTATTTAAAAGACAACTAGTTCAGTTAAATTATGTTTTATCTTGTTGAAGACTTTTTCAGGGGCATTGATGAGCCGCCCTAGTATCTAGAATTTTGGTAGTGATATAGGTTATCTTGTTATTTTTTAAAATAGTCATGCTATTAATGAATAAAATCATATTTTTCTCTACAAAAAGAATACGTGTTATTGAGTAATGTGTGTGGACTAGAATTTGAGTTGTCAATGGTGAATGTGATTTGAATTAATAAGAGATCTCAGAAGAGTTGTGGTGGTACCTGTAGGGGTTTAGGGTTTTAGGTCCATAAAATTGCAAGTCTTTACCTTTAAAATCTTTTAAACCTAGGTCCCTAAGTCTTATGTGCTTTATCTTTTAAATCCCTATTGACCACCTGTAGTAAGTCCTCAGTCACTTAAGTTATAACTTGAAGCCTTTATGTTCATTAGGTGACCGGCCCCATGTCCTAGGTTTACCCTTTATATCCCGTGAAATATTAAATCTTTGACCTAAGTCTTTGCATGGGTTATATAGTGTTATGTAAAAGTATTTTGTAGCATCGCAGTGCATCTTAGATTATGTCATCATCCTCATGTGTGGCTATGACAAGGTGACACCTACCAAGGAATCTAGGCTTACAGCTCCCTTATCGAAGATCCTACATCAGGAATCATATGCTGCCAAGTGTCAAAATGAGAAGTGATCTGTAAGAAAGCTTAAATCTGATGGTTGCACAAGCTCGCAAGGGAATCTTGCCAGAAAAGAATATTTGTTGTGTGGTCGTGAGATGGCAATGTGTGGCCACCTCTTAATAAAGAAATGAAAAGCAAATGAAAAGGAGAGGCATGGAGGCTTTATCATATCTGCACAAGGTAGGTAGGTGGTTGGCCATTTCTGGTTGCGACACAACAAAATGGCGCCATGTGTCCAAGTCAGATAAAAAGTGATGTGGTCAGCAAAGAATGTACATCTAACTTGGCTCACTCCTATTGGTCGAAGACTTATTAACGATGATGACCCAGATTTTCAAATCTCACAGGCGAATGGTGGCCGTGGATTTCACAAGGATAAATCTAGATCGATGACCTAGATTTAAACTTTTTAGGAGGAATGTTGTAGGCACCCTGTGACACGAATTCAAGTAAAGGTTGAAGCTACTTCCATTAATGCCTCATAACCTAGCCTACAAAGCTTCAAAAGGAAGAGAATTAGGGCTTTTTGTATCATTTCCTCAAGCATGAACATAGTCCAGACGCGCAACAAGTTTTTAGGCTAGCAAAAGAAGAAACTTCAAGCTTCTGCAGGCATAAATCCAGTAAGTTCATTATGTTTAAGCATGCTCAATACATTTTAAGTTGTTTGCTTGATTTAAAGGGTAGAGAATTGTTGAGATAAGAATCCCTAGTTTGATATACCTAGTTTGAGAAGATGAGTCAAACTAGTCAAGCCTCTACCTCAAAACGTAGTTTAGATAAGGACCTCATGGTCCAATTCCCAGGGTCTACTAGGCATGCTCTGAATTTGCATAGTCCCGGTGGGCCAGATGATAAATTCCTAGACTTCTACTACAACTGTAGGGATGTCCGATTGCCTATTCCTAGTTGGGTTCTATTCAAACACTGGCATCATAGGATGGACTACAAAGTCCTGATCTGCAACACTTAGTGCTTTGATTTGGCCAAGCTAATCTACCCTAATGTATTCCTGAACCCTAGTTTAGTGAGGGTGATTACACAGAGGTATGATACTCAAACAAGGTCAGTCTTGGCAGGCAATGGTACAATGATAATCAAATTTACAAAGGCCTATATCTCTAGTGTGTTTAATCTAAACCCTGCAGCCAGTAAATCGGTCAACCTTGGTGCAATGAAGGAGAATTATAAGACTGTCAAACATGCATACATGAATTTCAACTTGGCCAAACATAGACCAAGGGGAGTAAATGGCCAGTTGGTGAAAATATCAAATAGGGAGGAGGAGCCCTTTCAATGCTCCTTATTCATGCATTACTTTCTAAAGACCTACCACAGTTTGTGCCAAGTACTTGGAAGGGATGCTTCAAATAGGATGCCCATCTCCCTGATGATGATGGTAGTAAGTATTTAGGATCTAGAGACTAGGGAGCCATATGACTATGCTTCCTATATAGCAGATAAGATGAACAAATAGATGATGGCACTGAAGAGCAAATTATTCACTATGGATGCCCATGTTGAATTCACATGGTATTCCTTGATGTGTCATATGATTCTATTTGCTTTACCAAGTATGTGGCACCAAAACTTACATGTCAGGATGATAGATGCACAAGGGAATATGTTTCTAGTGCAAATGTGGACATGCATGGTGGATATACATTGTGTAGATGTTGATTATGTAATTTTTGAGGAATATTTTGTGAGAAGAATTCTTGGTTTCTTAGAGCCAAAAGGAGAAAGGCTGCATGCAGATGTATTAGATTTTTTGAGGCCTTTAGACAGGACCCCTGATTTAGGGATTGATCATAACTGGGGTGACTGGTTATATCATGAACACACCACTTGTATCAGAATTTATGGGTGTGAGGCCCCTCCTCATATTTTGCCTAAGTATGTACCAAAAAGAATTGCATTCCTTGAGATTATTAGGCAGCTAAATGAGTCAGATAAAGAGCATCTAAGGAAGCATAATGATGGCTCACTCTTCCCCACCTCCCTCAAATTTAGTGACTTCTTGACAACTGATAAAGGTGGTTTGGATCAAATTAATTTAGTTCTTCAATGTTATGGGAAGTATATGGAGCAACCTAGGATATTTAACCGTAAGGGATTTATTGATAAGGTGAGGGTTAATAAACAGAGACCAAGATACATTCATCAGGTCTATTTTGATGAGGACACCATCAGGAACTCTTTCACAATGAATGATGTCCATACCTTGAGAATCAAATGGGACACAATCATGGCAGGGGAGAGAATGAGGAAAAACTTGAATGTTGCATACTCGGGTGCCTTTGGAAAAGTACAGGACCCAATAAAGAGAATTCAAATGATGTTTGATCATGCAAAGCAACTAATTGCTAGTGCTCCTGCAGGTGAAGAAAAGCCTAGTTATCAGCCTAGCAGCTCAAGAGGGGGATATGCTATAAAAAGGGAATCACATGACCCTTCCCTTGCCAAAAAGGCAAAGATTATTGATTTGGAGACTGAAGAAGAAATTGTAGTAGACCTAGAGGGAGAAGTAGAAGAACAAGTGTAGGAAGCTGCTCATCAAGTGAATTCACCTGATAGAATAAGGCCATACTCTTCCCTTGATAATAGATCAACGAGAACAATGGCAAGCCAGACTATGAATACAGAGGATATTAGGGTAATGGTTTGCAATAAATTCATGGAAGATGATGAATTCATTAATACTCCTAAATTCAGGAGTTATGTGTTGAAAGTAAGAAGTGAAGAGTTCTAGAAAAGAATTGAAGAAGCCAAGAGTGGGGCTGAACTATCAGAATATGAGGCCATCACCCAAAGGGTGTTGACAGAGGTGAATCAAGCTATTAGTAAAATGACTCCAGAAGAGGGGAGGTCATTGGTTTCCAAAAGTAATATACTACTCCTCCCTCATTGGACCTTGTTAGATACAATTGCATTTGACACAATTACCAGAGAAGATTCAGAAGTGACTGATGAACAAGTTGAGAAGGCTCTCTTTGGTGCAGCCTTCAATCCTAGGTTTGAGACTTTACCAATATGGGCCTTGGCCCCAAATAATAATAAACCTAGGATTGGATTGGGGGAGTTGATAGGAGATGTCATAATTAAGAAAGTATCCAACATCCCTACTCCCCAAGCTGCAAGCCTTAATGTGCAGACATCACAATTTGTTGAAGCAATGACAAATAAACTACAGAAGGATCATGATGAGCTGCTACTACATGAGTATGCACAAGCTATTGTAGAGCTTAACAAATGTAAAGAGAAATCATTTTAAGGGGCTAGCACTTCAAATACTCCACCTATGATTCCAACTACAGAAGCATTCCCAGTCGACACTGAGCCCTTGCTAGTAAAGATTAGAGAATTGAAGGAGGAGGTGAAGATATTGAAGGAAGAAAAGAAAAATTCATTTAAGGAGGTGGTCACTAATCTAATAAATCATAGAGTGACCAAGGTTTTGGCAAGGGTGGATGAAACATGGAGTTCTTATTCAAATTTGAGAACAACCCTTGATAAGCATGAACAAGATAAGGAGAGCCTCAAGACAATGAAGGGGGTATGGCTGCCAAGGACAGGTGAATTGAGAGATCTGCAGACGTGCTCAAGATTTGATGTAGAGGCACCACTTGAGATGAAATTAACACTTGATATGTTTATAATTATTGAGGAGGTCATAGCTTTTCAATTAAAGCTAGACAAGGTGTTGGGTGAAAAGAAACAATTTCTTGAAAAGATAGACAAGAAAATAATGCCAAGTGTATTGGAGGCTGATGGGCAGGTGAAAAGTCTTGACAAGTGGAGAGCTAACTTCAATGGCAATGTTGGCTAGTTGATATCCACCTGTTTTACTAATGGGGACCCCAAATTAAAAATTTTGAGTTCAACTTTGGACAAGCTACATGTGTTGGAAATAAATTTTGAACTATTCTGTAAGGAAGCAAAGATGCACAGTACACAAGACACAATTATAAGATATCAAAGTTGATCTCATTCCAATGGCCATTAGAGAAATCATATGCCGAGTGGATAGAGAAATATGGGTAAATGTGCCTGAAGTGAATGAGCAACTACCCTCTCTTCTGCATTTATGTGGCTAGGCTCCTCCAATCAATTGTACTCCTCATGATAAATTATTTTCTGTCTTTTCTCCATACTCTATGTAATTAATGCTCCAACACCCCTGAGTGGTGCTTTGTATTGTAAATTCACACAACTAACTAAATATATTAACTATTGAGTACCATGTTTTATGTCTATAAGGAACTGGTAGCCTCACTTTGTAAAGGTTGTTGGAGGATTGGGATTTTTAGGAGTGGAAATAATATAAAATATTGACTGGTTGCTCTCTCCATGGTGTTGTGGTTTCTATTTTGATGTATGTACATGTTTTCTATAAGCCATTTATCAATTTCAAATTGAGTTATATGAGTAATGATGTGTGCATGTGTTCCTATTAATTGTCTCCATTTGTTATCTGCATCTTTCTTTTGAATGAAGTAACTAAGGGTTTTCTAAATTCTGGGGTGCATATTTGTTGCACTGCATGTTTGATTTCTTGCTTCTGTTTGAGGAACAAATTAAAATGCTTTAAGACAAATATGGGGAAATATGTGTGATGATAGGGATATTTGTAAGTAGAGTTAATAGGAATACTTAATCTTGGGAATTCTCTGCAAGGCAGGAATGAAAAAACCCTCTAAAATCTATATATTTGCTTAGTTTATGGAAGGTTATTTACATGTTTTAGGTTCGACTCCATACCCTTGGATAAGCACCGATCAAAGGCTTGGATTAATTTTATGAATCAAACCCTAATCTAGCAGCCAAATACATAAAATCAAATCAACTCAAAACCTTAAAATTTAGGATTATAGGAGTAGGATTTAGGTTCCAAATCCTTTGATTCACAACTAAAGCAGGGTCTAAAGCTAGCCCCTTTGCATTTATCTCATAGTTTTGGTCTGTATGATAGAGGATTTATCTACTAAAATGTCAATACCTAATTACAGCCAAGATTCACCATATGGGTATTGAGTAAGGGAATACCCCCTAGGTCTTGCAGAGCCTAAAGTGCAGAGGAGATAGAGAGTCAGTCTCCTATTCGTTGGGCACTGACCTGAGGTCCTTGTAGATAAAAATGGCTACTTTTTAGGGGAGCTCAGACAATCATCTAGGAACACGAATAAGCTAGACAATCGAAGGAACTAGGGATAGATAAGTATTTTAATGTTTTGTGAATGTGTTGTTTATGCTCTGTTCTATGATTGTTTTGTTCAAAACTATATAACTTTTTGTTTTGTGGTGATATGGCAGAATGATGTTAATGTTGACCTGCAGGGTATTGTGTTTAGTTGTTTTCAGCATCGTGAAATCTTTAGTTGTAGATTCCAAAGTTTTGTGTGTTGTGTAATTTCTGGAGCTCTTGCTTAAGTGCGGAAGTTCAATACTAATTGATAGTGCAAATTTGGATTTAAAGAATTTCCTTCTTTCTTAGATTAGAATGTTTCTTTCAAATACTTAGTTAAGGGTTTGTATGTTGATTCATAGTTAAGAATTCATATGCTTTATAGGTTAATTTCAAATGCTTTGTAGACTAAGTTTGTATGTTTTCTAGTTTAGGTTTACATTGTCAAAAGATTCCTAAAAATCTAGAAAATCATTACTAAGTTGAGATATCCAAACCAATCCCCTATTGCATACAGCCTTGGACACTACCCAATCAACAAAACTGATACATTTTCAACTAAAGTGTTAGGACTTAATGACAGCCTGTCACTTTTTGGCGCTGTTGCCAGGGACATTCCTTTCTAGTGTTAGTAGGAGAACATTTGGATACCTCTTATTAGTAAAAACAAAAATAGTTGTCAAACTTCTTTTTCTACATGGTTAGATAATGAGGTCTACATGGAAGATTCATAGAAAAAAACCCCTAAATAGTAGTCCCAACCAAATCTAGAGAGGTGGAAGTCTTAGTTGAAGAACTTTTTCAATACGAATTGATCAATAAGGATCAACATAAGACTTCCCAACATACCTCAGATACTCAGCCACCACAACAAACATTTGAGGAGGAAAACATTCCTTTCAACATCATGGTTGATAACAATAATGACCCTTTCAATCACCAAAATGGAAGGAGAGGAAACAATCAAGATGATGATAAACCAAATCCTTGAAGAGCAGTCCAAACATTCACTTATCCGATTGCTTTCAATCTAGAGGAAGACTCACTAATGAAAAACATTTCACCTTCTATCCTACCAACCTTTAGAGGTTTGTCTTCTAAGGACCCAGACTAGTTCCTTTTTGAATATAATGTTCTGTGTTAGACATATGACTACAAAATAGATAATCAGAAACTAAAACTTTTTCCCTCTATCTTGAGAGACTCTGCAATGCGATGGTTCATAGGGTTGCTTTCAAGATTGATAACCACTTGGGATGAAATGGAAACTATCTTTCTAGACAAATATTAGAGCTACTATAGGGTTAGCAATAGGAAGGAAGAACTGTTCAAATTGAGGCAAAAAGAGGATGAAATCCTACAAGAGTTCCTAGATAGGTTTATCTTTCTAACAAAATGATGCGGAGAAGAAACAATGAGCCCAGAAATCTTGAAGTCCATATTTGTAGGATACCAATTCTCAAACAAGACTAAAATCAAATATTTACCAAGAGATAAAAACACATAAGGTGAAAAAGATTGAACTTTTTCTTTTTGAATTAAAATAATCTCAACGAATCAAGATACATCACAAAATCATAATTTCCTTTCTGAAATATATAACATGTTATAATTTACAAAATTGACATCCTGTCATTTCATTTACAACACATAACTACACATGGCATAAAGAATAATTTTACCTCATAAATTTGACTGTCATAAGTCATAACATGGAATACACTACATCTAGAATATTGATATCTGTCTTCTCAAGTCTCGGCTTGTCTTCTACTTGGGAGGGAGAGCATCATCTAAGTACTTTACCTTAAACCACAAACTGGCAGTCCCCCACACACCTTCCTTCTTGGAAGTGGCCCTACCCTTCACGAAGAGTATAGATATAAGGTAACCAATGGTTATTTGCCATCCAAGTACTAGTGTTGTATCCTATATAATGCTATCAATCATACAACCCTAGATACCCTCTAGCTAAGTATGATCATTCTGATAGGTTATGCAATCCGAACACGGTGAACCGACTAATGCATGTAGAGACGGATGCATTACTTTGGCCAAAGATTCAATATAAATAGACATTTGCAATGAACGCAGTTGTAATCTCCACCCACCCACCAACTCAACTTGGAGACTATCTCATCCTACAGTTTGACTTTCTTTATTTAGTAACTCTAGACACAACTTGTCTGTGCTGTAAATCCATTCTAGTCAATCTGACTTAGAACAAATCGTTAATCTAGGATATATTTGCAATATTGAGATTTATGTATTTCTAACCTTTTAAAGAGTCCCTCATTGCATACTTACAATTTCTAGCGTCTATGACCTTCTGTCATTCTACTCTCTGATTCAAATATCAAACATCTTTAGTGCATTATAACAAGTTTCGACTCTATCATAGGATCACTTAAATTTGATAAAGTACTACTAAGACTCTTCCTATTTTGCTCTATGGTTTTCTCAACCTTTCACTATCAACCAGTATATATATATATATATACAATGTCATATCTGACAAAAAAGTTATAGGTTTCCTATATCTTCCTTGTTTTAATACTAGGGTTTAGCTTCTCTAACCCACTACATGGAAATATCAAACATCCTTGTTTTCCAAAGGTAATAGCATAAGTATAACAAAACATGAGAACAAATACTTCTAGTCTTTCCTAGACCACTTGGCATTGCTCAAGTTCACATTTCACGTAACATGAATAAGCATAGTATTGGAGGTATTTCCTCACCAATATGATATCTAAATGAATACTATCATTTCATATCAATTGTTTTGATCTAAGTCAATCTTTCAACCCTAAAAGGTTTGATTTATAAAAGATAATAATCTACTTTCAACCCCTTGGTCTACTTGAGTCTACTGACTTTCAACATAAGTTATGTTATGAACTCATATATAATATCCTTGTATATATGTGTCACATAAACCTTTATCAATCATAATAGTTTACCACAATCATGTGGGATTGACTTACGAATCTCTCAACATGCCCAACCCTAGAATAAATCACTCCAAAGATACCCAACCTAGGGTTAACTTTGTCTTATGTGCACTTAGCACTAAAATAAGTTATATTGAACAAAAACTATGATATCTATATCTTTACATTGCCTAGTTTACTCTCTCTCTCAAGACAACATAACATAAACAATAGATGCTATCAAAGGCTATCTAGGGTTCCACATTCTTGGATCACCTATTCCCTAGATAGGTGTAACAAATTGACAAGAGTAATTCAATTTCTCACAAAGCAATGCTTTAACCATGATGCATCCTCCTTACTGCCATGTCATAATGATATTATCTCACCAAAAGTTCATTGAGAAAACTAGCAAGATTTCATATATGGAACTATCCTAGTCTTCAACATCGACTAAAGGATCTATTTCCATTTTCTTTAGTTTCTCATTTCTAACTTAGAATCCAAGTTCAATAATATGATAATACAACATAAGTATAGTGCTCTCTGGTTTTCTCTAAACCTCTTAGGTGCTAAAAAAATCTTCATTACTCAAGGAATATAAATACACTATTAATAGAATAATTATTATTTGAATAAGGTCAATCCAATAATCCAAATAGTTTTAGACACATATCAATACTTAAAATCTTATTGATCTTCAAGAGTTCACTATCTTTCATTTTTAAAATAAAATATGAACTCATACATGAGATTCATCGATATCACGAATATTCTACTTCATAGTTGTTAAAACCTAAGTGATATCAAGTCTCTAACTTTGGATATTCCAAAAGAGAGCAATATCCTTCTATTGATCTTGATGAGATGATTTCTATCATGAGATTTATGATTAAAAAAAATAATAGCTCTAAGATAAAACTAATCTCATTCTAGACTCAAGTCTTTGACTGCTAACACAAGGCAGTAATAATTCAATATTTATTGGTCATATTCTAAATTGCTCAGAGTATAAAGGAATTAGGATTTATACCATCACTTAGATACCTTAAGCCTTTGGGTTTCATACATATATACTTACTCAAAGGCAACAAAACTAATTATTTTCATGTTTACACAATATGTTAGAGCCTTTTGATCTCTTAAACCTCCACAGAGACTGCAAAGTCTATGCATAAAAGATTTATCAAGTCTCTCGGCCATAGAATCTATCTTGAACTCTAAGCCTATCAACTTAATGTTCACATAGAGGCTAATATCCATTCTCAGATTAAAGAAAGTTTTTGACTAACCTATAGTTATATCATAACACTTATAATATGTTAGCCTCCAATAGATTCGATGCACATATGATCAACAAATTGGAACAACTTTCATAGTATCAACTATGAATTCATGAGTACTACATTTTGTATACATAGCTATGACATCACTCTTAGCAATAAGTTCATTTGAAGACTATTTACTCACTCTGATATATCATACTCTCATAAAAAAAAATTTGCTTTCTTATAAGAGATAGAATTACTTATAAAGAAGTACTTAGTTGAATTTGATATTAAAAGAAATCGTAAAACTAAGAAACATGATCGGCTCATACCTGAGCTCATTACACCATAGTAATCCTTTACTATGCTTCATTTTCCATCCTTATTCTCTCTATGTTGTGTTCAAAACATCTTCTTTCTAAACTATGTTCACTATCTGCCTCGGTCAAAGGTAGGCACCTGCTTCATGCAAGACGCTTTACACATTTTCACCATTTGTTGTCCCCTCTATTCGAGCATTTTTCCTTGAGTGTATCATGGAGAGGTTCAAGGAATCTAATGAAAGGAGCAATTGACAAGTTTAAAAACTCTTCTAACGTGCCCTCCCCGCATGCTCACATATCAGAGTTTGTCGGCTCCCGCTATACCTAAGCACAAAAAATGTTTTTCTTTCTCCTAAGAAAACAAAACTATTATCTCTTCCTCTTGACTTCCTGAGGATCATTATTCCTCCCCCTTCCTCCAATAACTATGTTTTTCTATCAGCTATGATGGTTGTCCCTCTCCTCCAAACCCCCATGCTATCATATCCTTCCTTCAAGTCATGAAAATCTATCTTCATTAAGACTCCACTAACAATTCATTAGAAGATTCTCCATGAGCCATAAATACTTCCACTTTTTAAGCCTCCAAAATCTCTCCATGAAGGCATAAAATGATGAAGGTGGTGACAATGGTCCAGTAAAGAGTCTCAATAATAAAGCTATATTGTTTTCTAAAAATTATGACTCCTCCACAAGTTGTTATAAGATTCCCACACGTGCGGTTATCTCCACTTATCTGTTATAACCAACACTTGGTTTTCTAATGGCCCATGCCTCCATTATGAAGACTATGTGCTATAGTGTTAATAATAACTGCCCACTCCCGTGGATTCTCTACTCAAGTTTGATAAGCAACAGAAAATGCCCACAAAGCCGTGGGTCTCTCCACAAGATCAGCCTGCGAAAGCTCTTAGATGAGCATGCATGGTTTGAGGGGATCATGGGTAATAATTACCACTCCTCACATAATAGCATCTCTCTCTCTAAAGCATTACTATGCTTATTGATAAGAAAGAATGTTTCATTGATAAATGAGGTCGGTAATATATAACCCACTAACAACTTTGTTCTAACTTCCCAAAGTTTTACATAAAATAATAGTTTATGATCTTAGATATTAATATCAATAGGGTTAATAATAATTTGACATAAACTTATGCACACTACGTGATTGGGTCGAGATATTCTCCCCTACACGTTTAAAAGAAAAACACATCGATTCTGATTAGACAGAATATAGAATTTGATGTTAAAACTATAAACAGGAAACACTCTTCTATTTTCCTTTCCAACAACGTCATTGTAGACGTAAACGTATTCTCGTTTATGATGCAAGGGACGTCGTTTTTGTTGAAAAGTCATGTTAGTCAAAAAATAACTAATGCTCAACATTAACAACGTTGATTACACTATAAACGACTAAACTATCGTTAAAAGACTCTAAATGACATCGACAACTTGTCAAGTCAAGAAATAAACTTAAACCAAAAAGGGGGGGTTGAGTACCACATATCCGACTCAACTAGGTTCACTAATTTGCACCAACATAATACTTAAGATGGCGACAAACTATTCTTTTCCTTGTATCTATACTCTTCTCTCTGATGATGCTCTACCTCCCTTTCTCGGAGGGGCAGAAACTTGTTTCCTGTATGCAACTTGTAATCACCAACCCGTGATTAGTGTATCAATAATCATTTCATAATCCTTATGAAATCATAACGTCTTGACAACATAAAAACACATGTTAATTATAAACATAACTCATGAAAACATTGATTTTTCCTGACATTTTTACTAAACATCAAATCATTGAATCATGTGAAATCACCTATTAATTACTTCAAAAGTAAAAGTAAAACATAGTCAAAGTTAGGGATGTAACAATATTCCTCAAGGGGCTTGATGCTAGGAGAAGCTTAGACTTGATGGGAAAAGGAGACATGTCCCAACTTGACCTCGGAGACATTATTGAGTTGTGTAGAAATTTCTCTTGGACTCGTGGAGGAATCCGTAAGTCTAGCCTATTGAGAGGATCAAATGAAATTGGTAAATTGCGAGAGGAAATAACGAATCTAAAAATTGATATCCTTGTTCAGTTAAACACCACCTTGGATGGAATACAGGCCAAGAAATGCAATCCTAAAACCTTGTCCATCTACTATCCCAAATGTTGAAATAAACATCTGCTAAGGGAATGTCCTCTAGACAAAGCTAACAGTTGTCAAATTTGCAAGAAAAATCATGCCACTGATTAATGTAAGATACTCAATGCAATTAAAAACTCAAAGAAAAAGTCATCTCACACAGAGGAAGAGGTCAATTACGTAGGCCAAAGATCAGGAGGGAATTTCTCCTATGGTCAAAACTCAAACTCATCTTGGTACCCTCCAAATAATTGGAATAATAATCAATGGGCGGCAACTTGGCCTCCAGTGCCACCTAATTGGGGACCTTACCCTTGGGGACCACCTAAGTGGGAAAACCAATCCTGGACAAATCCCCAATAGGCAAATCAAACTCAACCATAGTGGTACCCTCAAAATCGTGCCCCACAATGGAATCAGCCTTCAAACCAATTCTATCATGGCCCGAAATAGATGCCAAACCCACAACAGAATCTCCTGCAAGCTCCCCAAAATACTCAACAAAATGAGCAGGTCAATCAACCCCAACTACCAGCACAACCTATTGATAATCCAAAGAATAACCATCAAACTGCACCAGTGTATTCCACTGAGTGGGAAAACATGGCTGGGGTTAATGCTCTCTATTGTGGGAACTTACAATTAAGGTCAGGAAAAATGCTCCATCAGCCTACCATTGTTGAGATCCTGGAAGACCAAAATGAGAAGCCCATTGAAGAAACAAAGATGACTCCCATACCTTCAGAGAAAACCACAAGAAGTAA
Organism: Cunninghamia lanceolata; assembly: GCA_027924645.1. Taxonomy (NCBI): domain Eukaryota; kingdom Viridiplantae; phylum Streptophyta; class Pinopsida; order Cupressales; family Cupressaceae; genus Cunninghamia; species Cunninghamia lanceolata. The sequence goes on from BSBN01000609.1 coordinate 6,291,989, forward strand.
CCAAGAGAAGCCTACTGAATTTCAAGAATATTCCTCTGAAGTGCCTTTGTCATCTCCTTAACAACCTCTACATGTCCTTAGATTTATCGCTAGAAGGAACTGTCAATAAACATTCATCAAGTCTTCCAGAGAATGACCCCAACACAAAAAGGAGAACACAAGCACCTTTTCTAGAGTGCGTCAAGGAAACCTCCCTAAAAAATCCTCTGAAAATAACCCTGCCAACTAAAACTACTTTAATACAGGAAATTAAATGACTCCACATTGAGATTCCACTATTACAAGCAATCAAAGAGATTCTTAAACTCAACCAATTAGTTCAATAGTTGTACATAAAAACCCCAGGGAGGAAGAAGAAACAAATTAACACAGTGCAAATCAATGGATATTTGGCTAACCTTCTTACTAGAGAAATCTCTACCCCAAAATATGGTGACCCAGGTAGCCCACTCATAACGGTGACAATCAATGAGGTAGAAATACCCAATGCACTCATGGACTTAGGGGTAGTGATTAATGTCATGACAGTGGACGTCATGGAAAAATTGGGGCTCGCAAATTTATGACCCACAACCACCATATTGCAAATGGCAAACTAGTCTATAGTTGTTCCCAAAGGTGTTCTAGAAAATGTCCCTATCAAAGTTGACAATTGGGAATATCCAATAGACTTCTAGGTAATCCAATTCCGCACTCCTAAGGATAGTTATCCATTGATATTAGGCAGACCTTGGTTGGCAACTATTGTAGCAAAAGTTGACTACAAAGTAGGAGGAATGACAATTTCAAATGGCCTTAACAACAAACATTTGTCCCTGTATCCTCCCACTCAACCTGTTGTGAATAAGCAAATTTGGATTGATGGATCAAATTTCTCTGACAGGCAGGAAAATTTATCCTCGCTTGCAATGGTAGTCATTAAACAACATAGTGAAGAACTAGAAGATGAATTGGAAAATGATATGCAAGGTATCACTATAGATCCCAATGATGAAGAATACTTGGAAGTTGAGGAAATCTTAGGACACATGATCCAAACTGACAATATCGAGCACACACATAGTAGCAGCTAGACATCCTTCATAGTGCTTCCTTGCCCTCTGGCTAATATCATTCCAAAGACTGATCACTTCTTCGAGGATATTGCCAAATTCTGTAAAATCATATCGCATAGTTGTCTGTTCAACACATTAACAAGAGAAGTTCACACTATCACCTCCAACTACCCAAGATCCAAAACCATCATGTTATTACCAAGAAAAACTTTAAATATCAATAGCTGGTTAACAAAAGCAGATGAGCTCAAGCTATTTGACGTATTGGTGAATAGATCCAAAGCTTTTTCTTTGGACTACATAGATATGAGAGGAATACATCCTAGTGTCTATACCCACCACATCTATACTGAAGATGTTAGACCAGTTCGTCAACCACAATGTAGACTTAACCCAAAGACATTGTCAAGACATAAATTGAAAAACTCCTACAAGTGGGATTCATCTATCCTATCTCTGACAGCAAGTGGGTCTCACTTTTGGTGGTTGTTCCAAAGAAAAATGGGAAATGGAGAGTGTACATAGATTATAGAGAACTCAATAAAGCATCCTATATAGACTACTTTCCACTACCCTTCATAGACCAAGTCTTGGATAACTTAGTAGGGAGAAAGTATTTCTCATTTTTGGATGGATTCAGCAAATATAATTAGATACAAGTAGTAGGAGAGGATTAGGAAAAAACAACTTTTAAATGTCCTTGGGGAACATTCGCATACTGAGTCCTTCCCTTCAGATTATGTAATGCACCTGCAAATTTCAGAGGGCTATTCTGGCAATCTTTGCTAAACTTGTAAATGATTGTGTGGAAGTCTATATGGATGACTTCAATGTATATGGCTCCACTTTTGACAAAGCACTTAAAAACTTGGACAGAGTATTGCAGCAATGTGAAGACCATCAGTTATCCCTGAGTCATGAAAAATGTCTAATAATGGTAGAACAAGGGAGAGTACTGGGACACCACATCTTAGCCGAGGGGATAAAGGTAGATCCTAAAAAAATTGAAGTGATACAACAGCTAGAGACCCTGAAAAATCAAACTGATGTTAGAAGCTTTTTGGGTCATGCTGGATACTACTGAAGGTTCATAGAAAACTTCAGTAAAATTGCAACTCCTATGTTCTCCCTTCTTCAAAAGGATGTGGAATTTTCATGGATGATGGAATGTCAAACATCATTTGACACCATTAAAGAAAAACTCATTTCCGCTTCAGTTTTATGAGGACCTAACTGGAACCTTCCCTTCCATATTTATGTAGATGCTTCCAATGATGCAATTGGAGCAGTTTTAGGCCAAGAAGATGAGAATGGAGGGAAGTATGCTATATATTTCATAAGTAAGAATCTGACTCCCATAGAACAAAACTACACCACTACAGAGAAATAATTCTTAGTTGTGGTTCATGCAATTAATAAATTTTGACATTACATTACCGGGTACAAGGTAACTGTGTTCACAGACCATTCAGCCTTTAAGTACCTAATGAACAAATGTGTAGTAAATGGAAGGATAATTAGATGGTTATTACTTCTCCAAGAATTCAATGTAACCATCATTAATAAGCCTGAGAAGTTTAACGTATTTATGGATTTTTTTTTCCTGAATCAAACAGGATAATGGAGACTGTGCCCCTGTTCAAGATGAATTTCCAGATGAAAACTTATTCACCATCTCCATTAAAACACCCTGGTTTGCAAACATAGCCAATTATTTAGCCACCTCTAAGTTTACTATCGATTTTACATCAAAATAGAAGAAACACCTCATCAGAGAAAGTGCTCAGTTCAAATGGATCAATGGTATGATGTTCAAGAGTGGGCCTAATTTGGTTTTATGCCGCTGCGTCAGATTAGACGAAACATATAGTTTACTAAGAGCATGCCATGATGATCCTTTTGGAGGTCATTATTTAGCAAAAAGAGCCTCCCACAAAGTCTTAGGCATAGGCTACTATTGGCCCTCCATGCACAAAGATGTAAAAAAATATGTCCGCCATTGGGATGAATGTCAACAAGTAGGGAGACCTACTGCATCCAGTGAGATGCCTCTTTAGCCACAGATAGTTTTTGAACCTTTTGAAAAATGGGGACTAGATTTCATAGTGTTGGAAAGAGGCACTGCATAGCATTGATAGGTGTTGTCATTGATGGCAACTAAGATTGTTCCACACATCCACAGTGTAGTATCTAATATTACCGAAAGTCAAAATGATAATCTATCTAAGTCCAGGAGCCTGAAACAGAGCATACAGTAGAGTCCAGTATTTTGGTCAGCGGATCTCTCTAGCTAATCATTATGTGTTGCAGATCTAAAGGAGTGTAGAGGGACACTAGGACAATCTAAATCCAAGTTTTTAGCCTCCAGTGACAATGGGATCAGAAGTTATGAGCATCTGAATACCAGGTTCTTTTATGACAGAACAGTTCAGTGAAGAACAGGCAGACTTATGTAAATCCTTGTGCGGACCCAATAGAAGTGTTTTGATGAACTATGTATGAGATAGGATGTTAGTGGCTGACATGTTTGATGATCTACATGTGTTATTTTTTCTACACATCAATATTGGTGTATGGATCTAGCTGACATTGCAGAGCACTCTTAAAATGTTCTAAGTGTTTGCTATTGCTAACTGACAAGTGATTACAATTCAACATAAGTATATATAGCCGATGATTGTGGATATTTTGGTATGTATGGCGGTCATGAAGAAAATATAAAAGTGCAGAAATCTAATATCTGAATGAAGGCAGAATAAAGAGAAGAGTAGAATAAAGATGAAGTGTACAAAGTCAGTATTCGCACTTAACCAGAACTAATCTCTAGCATTGGTAGATGCATCTTACCAACTCAAAATCTTTGTAAATCTCTTGTAAACTTTTTTGTAGGCAATGAGCATTCACTTGAGCAGTGAGCTCAGGGTAGTGAGCCAGAATGCATGTGCATTCTCATTTATAAAATACTTTTAACAGGGTATTAATTTTTGTGGGTTAACCCCCACCGTGGTTTTTCCCTTAACCAGGTTTCCACATCAAAATCTTGGTGTCAAATGTGTCATTCATGTTTTCTACTCATATGCTATTGTCTAATGCTAGAATGTTTATATCATTGATTTAATCTTAAGTTGTAAGAAGGAATAATAGAAGAAAAAGTTCAATAAGAACAACAACTGATTCACCCCCCTCTCAGTTGTCTAGACCTATTCCAACACATAGGACCCATAGATCCTCCTTCACAGGGTAAAGAATACATCATAGTTTGTACTGACTTCCTAACCAAATGGGCAAAAATTCAAGCACTAAAAGTTGCTAGGGAAGAACAAGTCCCAGATTTTCTTTATAACAAAATTTTTCTCAAATTTGGAGCTCCTAGATCAATTGTCACAGATCAGGGACCATAATTTATCTCTAAAGTTTTGTTGGCATTCACTAGCCATTTCCAAGTAAGTATAAGAAATCATCCCCTTACCACCCACAAGCAGATGGTCAAGTGGAAGTAACTAATAGAGAACTTGAAAACTTCTTGACAAAAATAGTTTCATCAGGAAGGAAAGATTGGGCTAGAAAATTGCACAGGCAGTCTAGGCTTATAACACAACTTGGAAATCAACCACTGGTCTTACTCCCTATAAATTGGTTTTTGGAAAGAAACCTCTTCTACCCATTGAATTCAAATTAGAAATGCTCAGAACAACAATGGAAGTAGCCTTGGACCTTTATCGAGCCCAGGTTAGATGAGTCCTATAACTTAGTGAATTGGATGAACTCCTCCTAGAAGCCATTCGTCAAACTGAGTTGGTTCAACAGCAACAAAAGGCTTTGCATGGCAGGCATATAAAAGATAGGGAATTCCACAACAGTGATTGGGCATTACTATTTGATTCCAGATATAAAGATAAAAAAGGTAGACTTAGGACTCATTGGCTGGGTCCATATGAGATTTTTGAAGTGTTTCCAAATGGAGTAGTGCAGCTTAAACCCATAGATGGTGACACTTGAACACTTCTAGTCAACAGTCATATATTACGAATTTACCACAAACCTATAAACAAAGTGGAATTTACAAAGATGGTAGAGATACAAGGAGAGAACCAATGTGTCAACTCTACCTTGGCAGAGAATACATAATATAACAACACAAAAAAAAGTTAATTTTTTGGCGTACTTGTCTAAATTTTCATATATTTATCTAAGTTAATTATCTAAATTTTAGTTTTGTTTTGCAGGAATTTTACCACAGAACTGTGTTAAGTTTGGTAGCATCTTCACCGATGCTCTAAAAATTCATTCCTGTTCATGATAAGTTTTGGTAGCATCTTCACTGATGCTCCGGAACTTCATTCCTATTCATGCTAAGTTTCAATAGCATCTTCACCGATGCTCCAGAACTTTGTTCTTGCATTCTAGTGGTATCTTTCAGCAATGCTCTAAAACTTTGTTCCTATGTTTAGGTGGCATCTTTCCGCAATACTCCAGAACTTTTTTCATGCATTCCGATGGCATCTTTCAGTGATGCTCTAAAACTTTCTTCCTACGTTTCGACGGCATCTTTCAACAATGCTCCAGAACTTTGTTCCTGTGTTTCGATGGCATCTTAAAGCGATGCTCTAGAACTTTGTTCCTAAGTTTTGGCAGCATCTTTCAGTGATGCTCTAAAACTTTGTTCATACATTCCCATGGCATCATTCAGTGATGCTCCGAAACTTTGTTCTTGTGTTCCAGCGGCATATTTTAGCAATGCTCTGGAACTTTGTTCCTGTGTTCCAGTGGTATCTTTCAGCGATGCTCCGGAACTGTGTTCTTGTGTTCTGGTGACATCTTTCAATGATGCTCTGGAACATTGTTCCTATGTTCCAGTGACATCTTTCAGCGATGCTCTGCAATTTTGTTCTTGCGTTCCGGTGGCATCTTTCATCGATGCTCCAGAACTTTGTTCCTGCGTTCTAGCAGCATCTTTCAGCGATGCTCCAGAACTTTGTTCCTACATTCTGGAAGCAGCTTTCAGCGATGCTCCAGAACTTTGTTCCTACGTTCTGGTGGCATCTTTTAGTGATGCTCCAGAACTTTGTACCTTCATTCTGGTAGTATCTTTCTCTAGTATCCAGAATTTCATAACCTTGTTTCTGTTATGTTTTTTTCATGAGCATCCCATCCCGATGCTCTAGAACTTGTGACCCCTTGCAAATACTCTAGAATTTTCAAAACATACCCATTCATATCATTTCTACCATCCAACTCTTCCATACTAAGACATTCATTAAAATGAATTACTTATGTTACCACCCTTTATCATAATAAGTAAGAATTATTATGACCACTTAAATTCATAATAATTAAACACCCAAGCCACGTCATCAGCATCATTAATAAATCTACCAAAACCTTTTTGCCATCCCATCCAAAGCTTCGCATTGATGGTTTGAAAATCATAAATGTGACCATTACGTCAGTAAAGGTGAAGCTAATTCCAAATCAATTTAGGGATGTAAGGTACATGCACATTCTTTCTTAATTAAGCAATAGATTGTAAATAGGATTTAATAAATTGGCACACTTTTACCCTTTTCCCAAAATTAGAAATTTGCGGGAACTATACTTCAACTGAAGGAAATAACGGCATACTAACTCCACATCATCAATGGTAATAATGAGCACAAGGTCCGGGTTGGCATGCTGAGTTGAAAGATATCACATCACCTCCATCTCACTCTATTGTTTTTAACACAATTGCAATTAGCTGTGAATTGGTTTTCATTTGGTCATTCAGTCCAGTGAGCTTAATAGTTAGTCACCTTCATCATCATAATAGTTTAGTAAAGTGTTGAAATGCACCAGACAACTGAGAGGGGGGGTGAATCAGTTGTCTCCAAAACTTTGACCACTTATTAACATTAACACACCAAACACTTGTTCACTATTATTCAAACTTAATCATAAAGGCATGAAATAAGAAACTCAACACAATAACATGATCAACACATGAGACACCAATTTTTTTACATGGAAAACCCTATAAGGGAAAAACTACGGTGGGTATGAGCCCACAAAAATAAATATGTTATAGAAATACTGAAAAATAGAGGCTTGCTGCCTTAGGGCTCACTACCCAAAATACTCACTGCAAAAGTTAGGGCTCGCTGCCAAGGGGTGACTCACTGCCAAGGGTTGGTGAACTGATTTGATAGCATCTACTCCATGCATGGGTTCAGTTCCATTGAAGCACAGTATAACTCCTCTGCTTTGCTTTTGTTACACCTTTTCACTTATCTTCGTATCTTCACTCAAGGACATGTTTTTTGCAACTTCATTACATGTTTTTATACAATTCATCAACCTTGGAATGTACATCAAGGTCGGTATTACATTCATCAACCATTGGAACAATCTCCAAGGTCAGTATTACAAACATAAATAGAAATAGGTCTAGACCTAAACAAAATTAGCTAAGGAAAAGATGTATGCAGATCACATTATGCCTTAGCTAGGACTCAAATGCATTCTTCCACACCACAACACACTTCCTCAATCTTTAATGCATCTCTGCAAGTAGTGAAAACAACCAAGTCAGCCAAGACTAGTGATAACACTAAGTCTTCTAAGAACAGTCTTCATCAACGATCCAAATTTCTCTCTACGAACCAATCCAAAGGTAGGAACACAATCAGGAGACATCCATAAGCACATTGTAATCACCAGGAACATCTGCACAACCTCTAATCACTTTATTCATAAGATTATTCAAACCCGGGCACATTAACATAAGTGTCAGCCACTATCATAAGAAAAAGATCACTTGCAGACCACCAAATTATCATGACCCATTAGAGTTGAAGGCACATAGCAACATTACAAACTTAATTCCAGAACTACAGACCAAAATACTTAAATGCAGAGGAATGCGGAGCAGAATGCATTCTCTCTGTCACCACGAAACATACAGAAAAAACAATTTTCACTCTGGTGAACATAACTCACTCAAATCTTCATATCGGAGGCTAAAACATGGAACATAGAAACTTCAGACAAGTCTCTAACTAACTTCTAATCCACAGACAAAGATATTTATTCTACAAGAAATGTGGAGCAATCTACTGGACTGTTCTACTGTAAACATAGATACTCTTCAATACATTGTTTCCACTATGGTGGTGCCTGCATAAACATTCAAGTTTCGAACATTTAAATATGCAGGCCCCTTCCCAAAAAATCCAAAAAATTCCAACACTTTCGGCCTCTACAATTGAAAATATGCATCTGCAGGTCAGAAGAAATCTCCATCGGCCCCTAGAAATTGATAAAAAATGGGTCAAATGCATAAAAGTGCATATCGGGTCATAGTTTCAGTCTCTAATTGTTTCTGTGAGTGACTGGAGGGTCAAAATTGTGCCTGTGCTACGGATTCGCAAGTGTTGAACCCTGATATCAGTGCCATGTCTTTGCTTTTGCCCCAGTTTTTTCCCGCGCCTTTGCTTTTGAATGCTTCCCGTGGAGCATGCCACGTGTCAGCTTTCGACAAAGTTTCGCCAAAGTTTCAATGCAGTTTCAATACATGTTTCAAGGGTAAGCTGGAAGCACCTGAGAGACACAGAGAAAGCAACTCAAAGGCCTCACGGACGATGCCAAGTGTCGCTTTTTGCTATAGTTTTAAAAAGTTTCTAGGTCCCAGCAGAAAGTGCCACGTGCCCCTGGTTGTGACTGCGGAAGCTGACATGTGTCGGCCTCCGCGTAGTTTCTATATTGTTTCATGGTTTGGCACGGACGAGGTGGGTCCCAGTAAAGAGTCTTTGCTGCAGGAGCTGACACGTGTCAACCTCCGCATTGTTTCTTTTTGCTTCAAGGATGAACGGGAAGTTGTGGGCCCCATTTCTTTATGTAACTCAAGTTTCGGTGCCGCGGGTTGTGACATGTGTCACGAGCGGAGGCCACTTCTATCTATAGACACAATTTAGTAAAGTATCACGGGTCTCGACACATGGTTGCTTCCGCGGGAGTTTCAGGCATGTTTCTTTGTGTGTTTCAAAGAGAGTGTGGAGCCCGCCATCTATCTACCTCCGTGTGAATCTCCTGGGGTCTCTAGTGTTTCTTGAAGTGTTGCGGATGCTGCCAAGTGTCAGCATCCGCAAGAGTCCCAAAGTGTTTCAAATGTTTCTTAAGTGATCATCGGAGAGACTTGGTAGATCGGCAGGAGTCATGGCAATGGGCTTTGGGTGAAGGTTTATGGGTCGAGCGGGGCAAAAGTGCTCGACACTTAGTTTACATGCGACCCTGCTTTTAAATTGATAAAGTGGTCTCTGTGGGATGCGTGTGGGACTATTTCTTCCTGCATATTTTGAATTTTCAATGAAATATGTTTTGGCAGGAAGGTGTTAAGGGCACAATTCCTGCGTTGTCCATTGGCTGCGGGTAGGTGAGGCAGTAATGGCGATTGTCGCAGTAGTATGGGTCGAGTTGACAGATTCAACCACCCGATTGATGAGGAATGTCCCTGAGCGGCGGCCCAGATCCCAATTTCTACTTGCTCCTTCCTCTTGGTCCCTCTGCCGCATTCAATTTTGAGCGCCATTTTCTGATGATTGTATCTGGCAATTTTTGAGTCAACCATGTAATTAATGTTGAGTACACAGTTTTGCTATAAAAGGCAGACTGTGTCACTCATTTAAGGTTGTTGAAGGCCTGGGGCATTTTTGTGTAAATGATGAAGAACAGGGCATGATCTTGGTGGTTTTTATCCCATTTTGGAGTTTATGTGTTGCAACATGAATGTATTTTGCACATATTTTCAGTTTCAGTGTTGATTTATATAAGAAATGCTTCATTGCATGTGTTTATTTGCTTGTCTCCATTTGCTGCATGTTATTCTCCTTCTGAATCTGGTTGCTAAGGGTTTCTTAGGTTCTAGGATATGGTTTTCTTTATCACATGTTTGATCTCTAACTTCCATTCAAGGAGTGGATTAAATTGTTTTAGGTTGAGCATGGGGAAGGTTGCATGTCAGCAGGGATATCTATAAGTAGAGGCAGTTAGATACCCATTCTTGGGTGATGTTTGTAAGGCAAGCATCAAGTCCAACCCCCTGAAACTTGAGTGAAAGTTGCAAACCATCTGCTGTATACGTCTAGTTGACTCCTTGCCCAATGGATAGGCACCAGTCTATTTCTGGGTCAGTAGTTATGAGCCAAAACCCCTTGTCTTGCATCCAAGACATTATGTCCACCCATCTCATCACTTCCATCTGTTAGTTGTAGGAGTAGGATTAGGACCCCTGCATACTCTCATACCCACCAGACAAATATGTCCAAGAATGTTGCCAACCTTGTGATCTATCATGCAGATCTTGGTTCACACATGAGAGTATTCTACCTATTGCTGTCAAGCTAAATCTTTCTATCATTGAGCTAGTCAATGTTACATCTTGAGTTATAGGGATACCCCCCTTGGTGCGGTAGAACTAGAAGTGAAGGGGAGGCAGCTCACGCAACCTCCCGTAATCTGTTGGCCAAATCCGCCTGTGCATTGGAGCTAGCAAACCCTCTGCAGATTTGGTAACCAACAGATTTTGGCGACTCTACTGGGGAAGGATTAATGAAAAAAGAACATATTTCTGGCCCATCCGAGTCACCAACAGATTTTGGCGACTCCGCTGGGGAGAGAGAGAGTCAAGTGATTTGAAGGATGGAAAATCTAGTTTCCAGTAAAGTTGTTGCAGCAAAATTAAAAAAAAAGTAACCATATGGTGCTCTATTGGCGTGGTGAATCCAGAATTATAAGTGTGCCTTGTTGAATTTCTGTCCTCTCTGTGAGAGGTGGCGACTCTGTTGATTGAACCTATCATGCTCCAACATATTTCCAGGTATTTCATCTTTGATTCAAAATGTTAAGTTTAAAATAGCAGGCCTGGTTGTGCTCTCAAAGAAGACCATTTTTTACTGAAAGGTATAAAGCCCTAAATTTTGAAGGAATATATGGTTACCCAAATGCTATTCCAAATAAAATTAGAAGATGTTTGCCAAAATATAGTGGATCAGATTCTGAATCAGCAAATAAACATCTGCAAAGATTTTGTAATTTAATAGAAGATTATGAGGTAGAGGATGAAGATGTAGTAATGAGACTCTTTGTTCAGTCATTAGAAGATGATGCTAGGATATGGTTTTCAGACCTACCTGTTTGTTCAGTTTCTTCATGGATAGATTTAGATGTTGCATTCCTAGAACAGTTTGGTGAAAGGTTTGATGTGGCCTCATTGATCATACAGTTTATGAATATCCAAAGGGGAGATGAGCAATTGGTTCCAGCCTTTAATCTTAGATTTATTAAGTTGCTCAGGCAAATTCCTGAATATATGAGACCTAATAATGCATTATGCTTGACAATTTATTTGGCTGCATTTGATGAAGAAATGAGTTATCTATTGAGAGATAAAGAACCAGTCACACTTCACCAAGCTTTCCAATTTGCTATAGATATAGAAAACAATGAGAAATATGGAATGCCAGTAGGTTTCATGGCTGAAAGTTGTCAAAATAGTTATCAAAGTGAATATATTTCAGCTCTCCCAGTATGTGCATTGAAAGATGATTGTGTAGAGGGAAATATATTTCAGAATAATGTGTGCAACCATGATGTTATACATGAAGAAAGTGTTGTAGAAAATGTAAGCACATCTTGTAATAATGAAAACAAAGATTGTTATTAGCCTCTAGAAGACAAGCCTGCAGACACAAGATGCCCTCCAATTGATCAAATGAGAGACATACATGAAGTTGTGTCTTGCAACAGTGTGCATATCCCAGTTATGCCTGATTATTTATATGAAGTGGATATACAGAGCTTCACTCTGAATATAGAAAGCATTGATTCAAGGGATGGCAGTGAATATGCTAGTGATTGCCAGCATTCAGATGCATATGTGAGCCTTTCAGATGATGAAATATATATGGATGCTGAATATGAGTGTTTCCTTGAAAATTCTGATCACCTTCACAGTGCAGAGGTTGAAAATTTTGTTTTTGATTATCAAGGCATTGGTGAAGAGGAAAAACAGGGTCACTATTCAGAGGTGAATAGAGAAGTTGTAGATGTGTGTGCTCATACAATTGGGGATAGTGTTGGTTGTAGTGGTGACTATGATGCTTTCAGAATAGGGCTGCATTCTGAGTTATTCATGCCTTCTTTTGAGACATTCCAGGTGGACATAAATGATAAAATTGCTGAACACAATGATGATGAATATATGTATACTTATAAAGATAAATTTGATTATGAGATGTTGCTTGTGCCTGAATATTGCATGTTTGATACAAAGGAGCTCTTATTTTTTGAAGAAGGGCAAAATTCTGATGTGGATTCATTTGTTTCATGTGAGTCTGTCATTTTCCCAAGCAACATCATTGACTCATATGATGATGACATTCTACAAGTTATGATAATGTATGCTGATGAAGCTAGTAGTAGAATTGTTAAAGAAAGAAAAATGGGCAGCAGCACAAATAATTGTGAAGAGGGTTGCTGCAAGTGGTTAAATGTTTTTAGGCTTCATTTGAAGAAATCAAAAGAAAATCAGGTGTTTGACAAAGGAAAATTATGGTTTTTCCTTTTTGGTGGCCCTGGGCCATGTTTATTTTGAAATAATGTAATTTGTGTCCAGGATGGTTCAATGTTTGACTCTGTGCCCAATGGACAAGGCCCAATCTGTGAAACCAGAGATTCTGAGGTTCTCGTCATGCCTGCAAGAGGCATGCGTCCCCAGACAGAGCCACTGGTGGTGCCTGCATAAACATTCAAGTTTCAAACATTTAAATATGCAGGCCCCTTCCCAAAAAATCTAAAAAATTCCAACACTTTCGGCCTCTGCAATTGAAAATATGCATCTGTAGGTCAGAAGAAATCTCCATCGACCCCTAGAAATTGATAAAAAATGGGTCAAATGCATAAAAGTGCATATCGGGTCATAGTTTCAGTCTCTAATTGTTTCTGTGAGTGACTGGAGGGTCAAAATTGTGCCTGTGCTGCAGATTCGCAAGTGTTGAACCCTGATATCAGTGCCGTGTCTTAGCTTTTGCTCTAGTTTTTTCCTGCGCCTTCACTTTTAAATGCTTCCCGCGGAGCATGCCACATGTCAGCTTCTGACAGAGTTTCGCCAAAGTTTCAATGCAGTTTCAATACATGTTTCAAGGGTAAGTGGGAAGCGCCACGTGGAAGCACCCGAGAGACACAGAGAAAGCAACTCAAAGGCCTCGTGGACGATGCCAAGTGTCATTGTCCGTTGTAGTTTCAAAAAGTTTCTAGGTCCCAGCGGAAAGTGCCACGTGCCCCTGGTTGTGACTACGGAAGTTGACATGTGTCGGCCTCCGCGTAGTTTCTATATTGTTTCATGGTTTGGCATAGACGAGGTGGGTCCCAATAAAGAGTCTTTGCTGCGGGAGCCGACATGTGTCGACCTTCGCATTGTTTCTTTTTGCTTCAAGGATGAACGGGAGGTTGTGGGCCCCATTTCTTTATGTAACTCAAGTTTGGTGCTGCGGGTTGTGACATGTGTCACGAGCGGAGGCCACTTCTGTCTATAGACACAGTTTAGTAAAGTATCGCAAGTCTCGACACATGGCTGCTTCCACGGGAGTTTCAGGCATGTTTCTTTGTGTGTTTCAAAGAGAGCGCGGAGCCCGCCATCTGTCTGCCTCCGTGTGAATCTTCTGGGGTCTCTAGTGTTTCTTGAAGTGTTGCAGACACTGCCAAGTGTCGGCATCCGCGAGAGTCCCAAAGTGTTTCAAATGTTTCTTAAGTGATCATCAGAGAGACTTGGTAGATTGGCAGGAGTCATGGCGATGGGCTTTGGGCAAAGGTTTATGGGTTGAGCGGGGCAAAAGCACTCGACACTTAGTTTACATGCGACCCTACTTTTAAATTGATAAAGTGGTCTCTGTGGGATGCATGTGGGACTATTTCTTCCTGCATATTTTGAATTTTCAATGAAATATGTTTTGGCGGGAAGGTGTTAAGGGCGTAGTTCCTGAGTTGTCCATTGGCTGCGGGTAGGTGAGGCAGTAATGGCGATTGTTGCAGCGGTATGGGTCGAGTTGACAGATTCAACCACTCGATTGATGAGGAATGTTCCTGAGCGGCAGCCCAGATCCCAATTTCTACCTGCTCCTTCCTCTTGGTCCCTCTGCCGCATTCAATTTTGAGCGCCATTTTCTAATGATTGTATCTGGTGATTTTTGAGTCAACCATGTAATTAATGCTGAGTACACAGTTTTGCTATAAAAGGCAGACTGTGTCACTCATTTAAGGTTGTTGAAGGCCTGGGGCTTTTTTGTGTAAATAATGAAGAACAGGGCATGATCTTGGTGGTTTTTATCCCATTTTGGAGTTTATGTGTTGCAGCATGAATGTATTTTGCACATGTTTTTAGTTTCAGTGTTGATTTATATGAGAAATGCTTCATTGCATGTGTTTATCTGCTTGTCTCCATTTGCTGCATGTTATTCTCCTTCTTTTGAATCTAGTTGCTAAGGGTTTCTCAGGTTCTAGGATATGGTTTTCTGTATCACATGTTTGATCTCTAACTTCCATTCAAGGAGTGGATTAAATTATTTTAGGTTGAGCATGGGGAAGGTTGCATGTCAGCAGGGATATCTGTAAGTAGAGGCAATTAGATACCTGTTGTTCTCAAAATCAGCTACGCTCGTTTTTGTAGACAACCCCACGAAACTTGTCCGTTTCGTGAAACTACACTCTAAGATCGCGAATCGAGAAAAGATGTTCTTGTTCTCGTGCGAGGTCATTTGAGATTTTAAAACTCGTTTACGACGTTTCCTTGAATTAATTTCTCAATATTTGCGAGGAAAGTTCAAGTCGTAAATTGGTTAGGATGTTAATTTTAGTCATTTTTAATTTCGTAAATTTTTTACTCTTGATATGCAAGAGCGGCAAAATTTGCCGCTCTTACATATTACTTAAGCTTGTCTATTGTTTGTTTTGATGTAATGTCGGCAAAATTTGCCGCTATTACATCGTTTTGAGTCCAAAGTGCAGAAGCGGTTAAAATCACCGCTATCGCATATGTCCGTCGAAACTGCATCACATGCAATGACGGCCTTTTTTGCCGACTTCGCATATTGGTCAACGGCGATGTCGTAGCGGCCGAAATCGCCGCCCGAACGAGATCTTCGGGATTTTGGTGTCGGGTGCCATTAATGGCCACTCGTGCCAGGCGTTTAAACTCTGATTTTAACCTTTTAAAAGCGTTATAACTCCCATTGTCGCTTGTCTTTCCTTATAACTAAAGTCTTTGTTTGATTTACCAATGATCTCAACGCTCGCTTGATCGCACCATCCCGATTGGCGATGGATTTTGTTGAAGCTTGAACATAGGTTTTCCATTCTGGACAGGTAAGTTTTCCTCCCGTTTCCCATTCCCTTCCTTCACGGATTAAGGTGTATGTCGTTTAGGTTTTTATTTATTTATTTCCATTTCGTTTGTTTGTTTGTTTCGTTTTGTCATTGCTGTGTTTCATTTTCAGAATGCCCTAGGTTTTCCCCCGAAAACCCTAGGGATTCTCTTGCCTTTGATTTCCCAAACCCTCGTTACATTCCCCTCATGTAGCATCGATGGATTTTGCCGAGCTTACCTGGACATGGTGACTTTTGCCAAGTGTTGAAGCGGCGAACATCCCGACCCCCGCACTTAACTAGCAAATGTGATCAAATGCAACAGCGGTAAAATTCACCGCTATAACCTCATCACGCATATGAAATGCATTGTCGGCTAAATTTGCCGCTTAGACATGTATTTGCTCCCCTCGTGTGATGTCGGCAAGATTTACCGACAAAACATCAAAAACGATAAACCCTTCTTCCTGCATAAACGGCAAAAATTGCCGCTCCAACCATCTCACGTTTCTCTCAAACTGCAAAGGCGGCAAAATTCACCGCCGATGCAAACAGATCAAACCCCTCATATGCAAGGGCGGCGAAAATTGCCGCCCGTGCAAAAATATCTCAAATTTTCCTAACACTAGAAAATTTCCAATTTCATTTTCCCGAGCCCGCTTCTCCTCTGATCCTTGGCCAGCTCACACTATAGCCCTTTTTCAAGCGCACTCCCATAGTCATGATCGTCAACATGCAATTTTCCCAGATTGCCCATATTTTCCCTGATTGCATGATCATGATTTCTGTTGCAGTTTCTTCTGCGGAGCTCCTTTCGACGTCAAATTTCTTCTCAGTGAAAGATCGTCCAAATGACTGATTTGTCTCCGAAGAAGGCAAAAGCTATGAAGTACAAATATCAAGGTGTTTTCCCAATCACCTCAGTCCACTCCAATGTTGAAGATATTAGAGATACAGAGATTGGCCATGTTGATATGGCTGAGTTTGTAGAGAGAACCAAGTCGAGCAACCCCAGTGCTATGATGAGGAAAATAGTGGAAAGTAATATTCATCTGGTATCCTCCTTCCTAGTGGCGGCTCACAATACAGAATTTGTTCTTCAGTGCGCCCATTTCTACAACAAAGATATCAGAGCTGTGGTGGACGCCAATGGTAATGTAATAATCAGGTTGGATCCTGAGTTCATTGACAAGGTGTTCATGTGTCCTCCTGCAACAGAGGTGTTGAAGCTTGATTTCATCGAAGCTCAAAAGGAATACGACAAGAATCCAGAGAAGGCGAAGAAAGTAATCAACAACAAATGGTTGAAGATTGCGAGGTCAAGTTTGTCTAGATGGCCACGCAGCTTCCCTCGAAGTGATTTCGTGGAAGAAGTTGGTGACTTGATTACCCTCCTCAGCAGGATAAGAGGTTTGTCTTCCTCTTCACAATTTCAGGAATGGATGTATCCCTTCATTAAGTCATACTCCAAGGCAAGCAGGTTATTTTCTGGGGAGAGCAAATCAATAACGCTTTGCATGATCAGTTGACAAAGGTATCCACTACCTCCAAGTTCTTCATGACTTCCTATCTGGTATACATTGCAGCCTCCATGAGGATTTTTCCAGGATTGTCGTCAGAAGGGGATAGGAGAGTGGTCCCAGTATACCAGTACTATTCTCAGCTAACATTGAAAGGCTCAATTCACCATTTCAGGAGAGTGAATGATGCATTCTTTGCTGTATTCTTGTGCCTTTTCAATCCCCAACTGGAGCAGAGAAGAATCTCAGATGAGGCATGGACAGTGGTTAATGGTTTTGGTTGTATGTTTTTGCAATTTCCATCTTTCTCCTACTTGAGGGTTGGCTTTTTCCAAGGCTACCCTTATATGCTTCCAAGGTTTCCTTCAGATAGATTGGTCTTGATGGAGTTGTACAGGCAAATGATTGTCGTGCATAACAAACAGATGGAACTCAAGAAGCCTGGCTTCAGATTTCCTGTAGAAATCAGCAGATACTCAGTGTTGACTGCCACAAAGGCAAGAGCTATGGAGACAGAGATGCAGTTGGTCACCATGAAGCAGTTCAAGAGGAGACCAAAGTTTGATTACCGGGGTGTAAAGGATAAAATCAAGAGGAAAACACAGTTCCATGAACCCATGGTGGAAGATGTCTGGATAGATTTGAGAACAGAGGAAGACATCAGGAAACTGGACTATAGCAGGCTGTCTCTAGAGCAAATTAAATACCTAGGACTTGCTGATATCCCAGAGGACCTTGTGGATGATGGCGAATTGGTTGATGCCAAGTATGAAGCAGAACAGATAGCTGGTACTCCTCTACCGCCAATCCAATGGTCCCAAAAGGAGCTGACTTCCCTAAGGAAGAGATTTGAACCCATATTGGCCAACACCAATAAGTGGCTGGAAGATAAAGGAATTACGCTGAAGGAATTCCTCACTGGTTCAGAAACTGAAGTTCAAGAGCAAACTGGTAAGAAGGTTGAAAATAGAACGAAGAATAAGAGTGATGCTCCATCATCCTCTAAAACACATAAACCTAAAATCAGATTTGTGACAAAGAAAGCAAAGGTTGTTGAGAAGGAACCTGAAACGAAAGATATGGAAGTTGAGGAGCCAGCAGCCGAAGATCCAACAACTGAAGAGCCAGCTACAGAAGAGATGGATGTCGAAGACAAGGGGTCAAAGGAACAAGATAAAGAGGCTTTGTCTCCACAAGACAATACACCTGTTGTACCCCCTGTGCCTGTTTCCCCCATTATCATTCCTTCCTCTGAATCCCCCTCTCCTCCTAAGATAATCTTTGATAATCCCCAGGGCACTTTTGAAAATGTTCTCCATTCTTCTGATTCCATTCCTAGTTTGTCTTCTTTGTCATTTGATATAGGAGATACTTCTATGTTTGATCATTTTATGATGAATACTGAGCAAGTTTCAAGTGCCAATGTAACAGGTGCGGTTTTTACCAACACCCCGCCTATTGTTTCTACCACCAGCACAAGTACAATCCTAGTAACACCAGTGGTAGGAATGGACTCCAATGTGAATACTTCTCTGCTGCCACCTTGGTTGTCAGCTTACACGCCAAAGAGGAAAAAGCAAGTCATCTCTCCAGATGATTTTGATTTCACTAAGCTGACACCTGCAAAACCTAAGGCTCCGAAGAAACCAAAGATCCTTTCAAGGGTACTTGAAGAAAAGGGGCAGAAGGTTTTGGAGATAGCAAAACCCCCACAGGATGCAACTGTCAAAAATTTTGACATGAATGACTATTCTATTTCTAGGGTTGAATTGGGCAAAATCACCCATGAAAGCGCTAAAAATGATATGCAGTCAGCCATGGACATCCTGATCCAGAAATTCGACAGGGAAAAAGAAATGAAAGACTACTACAAGGCAAAAGCAGAACAGCTGACTGCAGTGGTAAGAAAGATCACGTTGAATTCAGAAGCAGTTACTCCAGAGGCCGTGTCTGTAGAAGACCCCATCATCCTGAAAGCGGAAAAGACTCACCTCAGAGGAAAAGTACTTGAAGAGTACTTAGACAGGATGCGAGCTCAGGGAATCTCTTTGCTCAAGGAGGTATTTGAGAAAACGGATAAGATGAGGAAAGTAAGAGCAGAACTCAACGATCTCATTGATGCCATCTCTCATGATATTGAGCACACAGAGGATACTCATGATAAGTGGGTTGAAATGAGGAAGCTGAAAATGAGCACTTTAATATCCATTGGCGCCATTTCCAACAGGGATTCATATATAGAGACAAAGGAAGCTCTAATGTACAGGAGCAATGTGCTAAGAAATTTGATCAAGGATCTCGAAGCTGCCAAGGAAACCAGTGAAGAAAATGATGTTAACATTTTGCATAAGCTGGAGGAGTTGCCCTGTAAATTGGTATCACAGGATAACCAGTTTCTTTCTGCAGAAGAAATGGTTAAGGAATTTGAGGACATGTTTCAGCAGGAATTTGAAGACAAGGTATTTTCAATAACTTCTGTGGACAGCATATTAGACAACCAGTTAACCTTGGACAATTTGAAAACCAGGTTAACCAATCATGCCAAGTCAATCACTACAGTAAGGGATGCCATAGTGAGGGCCAGGATGATCTTCAAAAACACATTCAAACCAGATAGCATTGAAATGCAGGCGACCTTCACTATGTATGATGACCACGTGAGAAAAGGTGGTGACACAAGTTGAAACAGCTGATTTTTTCCCTTAGTTTATTTTCTGATTTCCATATGTACTTTCAAAACAATTTTGGACATTTTTACATGTACATTTTTGATATGCAATTACATGTAAAAAATAGGAAGTCCCAAGTCAATAAGGACTCCTATTTTTGAATAAGTCAAAGTAGTTGTAGATTTCCTAGATTTTCTCAAGATCTTTCCCTATAAATAAAGGGGACCTCTTTTGTAAATATTATCTTTTATCTATTGCAAGAAAACTCTGGCGAATTGAAAAGCAAATCAAGACTTTGTGCTTATTGTGAAAATCAATATTCAAATATTCATCAATACAAGAAAGCAAGTTCAATTCCAATCTTTGTCTTGGGATTATTTGTGTTGTGATAGTTTTGTTCTTATGTCTTGCTATCATAATCTTAATTGATAATAATTGAACGGTGGAGTTTGTTTCAAGTGATTGAAGAGCGCTCTAGATTTGATTCTGATAAACTTTGTGTTATCAAATCGGTTGTGGGTTATATGTTCATGTTTGTGAAAATACAACAGTTTGGGGACTTTGTGCTGCAAGTTGTTATATTTGAATTGTTTTTATCATATTGAAGAAGAGTGAAGACTTTGGGCTGCATTTTGCTTCAAAAAAGTTCTGGTTACAAGTAGTGAGTGAGGTAACAGAAAACTTTGTGTTTCTGTGATATTGTGATAATTTATAAGTTTTATATCGAGAGTTTGAAATATAAACATCTATTCTGAAAAAAGAGAATGAGATGAGATGGAACCACCCCAAACATAGTTTTTAGTGTACATAAATTTGATAAGTGTTTGATTTACAAAAGTTAAATAATTAGAGGGAACCTCCCCTTGCTGAGAGGAGAGACTTTGTCTCATCATAGCTGTGGCTGATATACCCATTTTGCCGTTAGCGAGTTAACGACAAAATATTCACCCAACAGTTTTTTGGCGACTCTACTGGGGAAGGAACGCGCAACTTGAAGCCTCACGCTTCGAGTTGAAGCATTTTTCAGTTCTTTTCCATTTTTCTTGCAAATATTGTGGTTAGTATAATACAGTCTGGCAGATTCCCGGTACACCAGAAGTAAGAGGGCTCAGGGTATTATTGATCCTGCATTTGAATTAATGCGGCAGAATAATTTTGGATTCTTAACTCCACGACCTCGTCTTCAGCACACCAGGAGTTTTCCCCCTACAAACACCAGGTCTCCAATACCAGGTGAAGTTTCTACTACCAGTACTAATAGAGTTTTGGCTGTTCATACACCACCAAGGTTTACTATACCACCTTTCAACCGGCGTATCATGGCAGCCCAAGGCCCTTGGGGTAATACCTTTGGTCCTCTAAACTTGACCCCACCATTACATGAACTACCTCGTAGTTCAAGAAAGAATTTCCCCAAATTCTATGGTGACGGAAAAGTTCATCCTGATGAGCACATTGCGGCTTTCTGTATAGCCTGCGGTGTAATAGGTGTCGAACACGAAGACGTGGCTGTGTGACTCTTTGTAGAAACACTACAAGGTGCTGCTGCAGACTGGTTCTATCACCTCCAAGCCCAAACTATAACAAACTGGGCTACTCTCAAAACTAAGTTCGAGGCCAGGTTCAAACCTGCGGAAGATGCTCATGCGTTGTTAGCACAGCTGACACAGATGAAAAAGGAACCTCAGGAACCAATGCGAGATTTCATCGCTAAGTTCAACAAATTAAGGAATAGGATTCCCGCTACCGCTGAGCCCACAGCGAAGAATCTCAAATGTTTCTTTATTAATACACAGCTTCCAGAGGTGAGTTTCCTATTGAGGCGAGCTGCTCCTACTGATCTTGCTGCGGCTCAGATTCTGGCAACAGAAGTAGAAGATGATCTTATCCTAGCGGGTAAGATAAGAAGGGATGCTAATAGAAATAAAAGCTCCTCTACTGAAAATCATTCCACAAGCACCACGGATCCCATGGTGCAAAAGCTAGCAAATGAATTGCTGGCTCTCAAGAGACAAATGTCCCAAGGTGTATCTGCGTCTCCTTCTTACCGAGATATACCCAGGAGGACATTCCCAAACAATTCATATCAAGGCACTGCTGCTAGGAATCAAGGACAGCAAAACCGTCTTCCTCCTACTCAGGGGAAGCTTGCTATTGAGGCAGCGCCGGTCAACTCTGCTGTTGGCTACTATGAAGCTGAGAATGAACTCTCTTTCCAACCTGAGTTGGAATATGAAAACGGTGCTAATCTCTTCACAGAAGGAGAAGAAGAGTTAGCTGGCGACTCTACCATCAGCTTTCTGAACTACCAGGACGAAGCTGAAAAGGGAGAAGTGAGTGAAGGAGCATATGCTGTTTTCACTAGGTCTCAAAATCAGTCAGCTCCTCAAGCTGATAAAGGGAAGGTGAGAGAAGAATCTCAGCCGGCGATTTCGATCGCTAAACGAGGGACTCCACTACCTTTCCAGTCAAAAGACCCAGTGGTTAATAAATAGGTAAGTGTTTCTAATGAATTTGCACCTTCCACTTCTAATCCTCAGACTAGTGCTGTTTCAACCAAAAATCAAAATGATGGTTTTTCTTCCTCCGTATCTAATTCTTTTCAGCAGTTCGACATAATAGACCATGCTAGGAGAACTAAGATACAAATGTCTGAAGTTGAATATTTACAGGCTAATCCTGAACAGTTTGATAGATTAGCCAAATATGTCAAAAATAAGACCGTCCCTACAGGACAAGAGTTTCCCAAAGCTACTCATGACTCCTCTAAAAGTAAACCTACCCAAAACAATCTTGTTACTACTCCCCCTGAGGTTTCTGGAAAAATCGAACCCTTCTATGTTTCCCTATTAGTAAATGGCCATAAATTGAGCAATTGCGTAATAGATTCTGGAGCCTCAGACAATGTGATGCCTGCTAAGGTAGCAGATGCCCTTGGCCTCACCTTAACCAAAACTTTTGGGAGGTGTTTCTCTATGGAGAATAAGCAAGTTCCACTTTTGGGTCAAATCAAAGATGCCCAATTTGCATTTGCGGCTTTTCCGGATAAGAGAATCAAGATGACAATCTTGGTAGCTGAGGTTCCAGCTTCATACGGCATTCTCCTTGGACGTAATTTCTACAAAGATGTGGGTGGTGAGTTGAACATGGATTTGTCTGAAGCTAGGATACCCGTTAAAGGTGTCATGCAGAAATTGCTTCCTGAGAAGGAAGCGAAATATATTGTTACTCAAACATCAAACCCCAAAGCTCAAATTTTGTTTGAATCCTCGGGAATGGGTAACTATTTTCTATCTACTGAAGATTATTCCGATTCATCAGATGAGGCTACATCGGGTGATAGCTCTGATATGTCAGATGGAGACTCAGAGGAGTTTTCAGACGAAAGTTCAGGTAAAGATATAGCAATTCCAAATTCTTCCCTCACCGATGAAGAGGAGTCTTCTGATCAGAGGAAGTCCAAGAAATCAAATTCTGATGGAGTCTGGATTTTAGAATTTGATGGCAGCTGTTCTTCTATCGGTTCTGGAGCCGGAGTGGTTTTGATATCACCACAAGGTGATATTTTGCCTTTTTCATACAAGCTACAATTTGACAATACCAATAACACCGCCGAATACGAGTCCTTGTTGCTCGGATTGGAAGCGGCGCGTGCCAGAGGTGTTAAGATCCTTCATGCTCAAGGGGACGCCGAATTGGTGGTTTGTCAAGTAAGAAATTTGTACCAAACAAAAAATGAAAGGTTGAGACACTATCGCAATCACGTATGGGATTGCATTGAAGATTTTGATGCTTTCAATATTTCAGCTATGCCAAGAGAGTTCAATGACCGTGTAGATTCATTGGCTGTTTCCGCCACTCTCATGGTGCCTCACAAAGATTTCAAAGGAAATAAGTACACTATTGAACTGGTCTTCCGACCAAGTGTACCTGATAACGCTGACCATTGGCAGGTGTTCAATGGTGACAATCAGATCATTGCTTTCTTGGAAAAGATGGATAGCTTTGATGAGCTTTACTTTGAAGGAAGTGAATCACCACCTCGTGAATATGTTTCTGAGGTAGATTCGCAGACTGGCGAAGAATTTCTACAGTTGAAAGGAAATAAAATCCCAAAAGGATTGGTTTCCCTTGAGAGGCTCTTTGATAAACACGACAGGTATATCAAGCAGCGGCAACAACAGCAGGATTCGAATTCCTCCATGGAATTTGAACAGGTCAATTTGGGTACAAAAACAGATCCTAAGATGGTCAACATCGGAAAATGCTGCACTGCTGATGAAAGATTCAAATTCATTACCCTCCTCCGCCATTACATTGATGTTTTGGCTTACTCCTATGATGATCTGAAGTCTTTCAGGCCTAAGGAGGTTCGACATGAAATTCCCCTCAAAGCTGGATCGTTGCCTTACAAACAGAAGCAGAGGCAATACAATCCAAAGATATCAGGTACGATTCTTTCTGAAATTCAGAAGATGCTGAATGCGAGGATTATCTTTCCAATTCATCATTCCACATGGATTTCAAACATAGTACCTGTAAGGAAGAAGAACGGAGAAATCCGTATCTGTGTTGATTTCAGAAATCTCAACCAGTCTTCTTTGAAAGATAACTACCCTTTGCCCATCATGGACCAAGTATTGCAAACAGTGACAGGTTCAGAAATGCTATCTATGTTAGATGGTTTTTTAGGGTACAATCAAGTGGAGGTAAATGAAGCTGATCAGTTCAAGACCGCCTTCACCACACCGCGGGGCACATTTGCATATCGCAGAATGCCTTTTGGTCTGATCAACGCTGGCGCAACATTTCAGAGAGCGATGGATCTTGCTTTCAGAGATGAAATGGGTAAGTTCATCGTGGTGTATCTCGATGACTTGACTGTGTTCTCCAAAAACCGTCATGATCATGCACATCATTTGCGACAAGTGCTGGAGCGCTGTCGGCAAAATGGTATTTCACTCAATCCCAAGAAGTCAGTTTTTGGGGTAACGGAAGGCAAGCTTCTCGGACATATTGTATCCCGAGAAGGTACTAAGATCGACCCGGAGAGGGTCAAATCTATTCAAAGTCTCACTCTGCCAGCAAGTAAGACTACTGTTCATTCTTTCTTTGGAAAGGTGAATTTTCTGCGAAGGTTCATTCCTGAGTTTGCAGAAAAAACTCGTCACATTGTTAATATGATGAAGGGTAAAGCCACTTTCCATTGGACTGCGGAAGGTAAGGAAGCATTCGAGGATATCAAGAGAGCCATTGCTCATGCTCCGGTTCTTGTTTGTCCTGACTACACTAAGGATTTCCTAGTCTATAGTTACGCTTCAGAACACACACTTTCAGCTATTCTGGTTCAGCAGAATGAGGAAGGCGTTGAATCCCCCATATCATTTATGAGTTGTCCTCTCAAAGCTCATGAATTGAAGTATTCGAATATGGAGAAACATGCCTACGCTGTAGTCAAAGCGGTTAAGCATTTCAGGTTCTATATTCTAAATTCACACACTGTTGTCATGGTTCCTGATACAACAGTCAAATCCATCCTAACTCAACAAGAGTTCGGAACAAAGAGAGGTAATTGGATCGCTAAAATTCAAGAATTCGATCTGGATATCAAGCCTACCAAGCTTGTGCGGGGTAAAGGTTTGTGTCAATTGATCGCAGACAATGTTCCAAAAGAGACAGGCGACGAAGAAGAAGAAGTTGTGGACACGCCAACTGTTCTTTTTGTTACTACAACTGACAAGTGGTATTCCAATATCGCTCATTTCCTTACCTATGGTGAGTGCCCTTCTCACTTGTCTTATAAGGAAAGAAGAACTGTCAAGTTAAAAGCTGTTAACTACGTCCTTTGGGACAATGGTTTGTACAAGAGAAGTCTTGACGGTGTATTTTTACGTTGCGTGGATAAAGCGCAACAAGGTAAACTTTTGGAGTCTTTCCACAATTTGGCTTGTGGTGGACATTTTTCAGCACCTATAACGGCTCACAAGATTTTGCGAGCTCGATACTATTGGCCCACACTATTCCAAGATGCATACAATTGGGTACGCAGGTGTGAGTTATGCCAGCAGTTTGTTGGGAAACCAAAATTGGCAGCCTTACCTCTCAAACCAGTGGTGATTGAGGAGCCTTTTCAGCAATGGGGTATTGACTTCATTGGCGCAGTGAATCCATCATCAAGTGCCGGACACAACTATGTCCTCACAGCAACAGACTATTTTACCAAATGGGTGGAAGCTATTCCAGTCAAACACGCCACTTCAGAGGTGGTATGCAGTTTTCTTAAAGAAAACTTTATTTCCAGGTTTGGAATCCCAAACAAGATTGTAGCAGACAATGCTACTTGTTTTTCCTCTTATGAGATCACTGAGTTTTGCTACGAGCATGGGATCACTCTTTCCCATTCTTCAGACTATTATCCGCAAGGGAATGGTCAAGCAGAATCAAGCAATAAGAATCTGGTCACTATCATCAGGAAGCTGGTTGATGAGAATCAGAGAACTTGGCATAAGGCATTGTTTGATGCTTTATGGGCAGATAGGATTACACCCAAAAGAGCAATAGGCATGTCGCCATTTCAGCTTCTATATGGTCTGAATGCGGAGATACCGATCACCTTGGAATTGCCAGCATTGAAGTTGGTAAAGGCATTGGAAGATAGAACTTTTGATAGTTCTATTGATAAAAGGATCATGTATTTGGCCGAACTTGAGGAGCAGTGCACTGTTGTGGTGGACCGCATTGCTGAGCACCAAAATCAAGTAAAGAGACTCTTCGACAAGAAGGCAAAGGCTCGTGAGTTTCAGGTTGGAGATCAAGTCTTGTTGTGGGACAAGAGGAGAGAACCAAAAGGAATGAACGGAAAGTTTGATTCCTTGTGGAGAGGTCCATTCACCATTCATCAGTTCTGTGGTGAAAACAGTTTCTTGCTGGAGTATAAAGATGGGACACAATTCTTGTTGCCCCACAGTGGACATCATCTGAAGCACTTCAATCCTTGAGGTTTCAGATAAGTTAAATTGTACATTTGTATAGTTTTGTGTTTTATTTTTGTGTTTTCGTTTAGTCTTTGTGTCTTTTTCTTTTTAGCTTGACTCTATAGCCCAATGGCATGGATGAAGGCACTTAGAGACTGGATTCTACTCCCCTCAATCGTTTCAAAGTTCGATTGAAGGAAGTTCCCCAGTTAGAGCCAGCTGTTGTTCTCAAAATCAGCTACGCTCATTTTTGTAGACAACCCCACGAAACTTGTCCGTTTCGTGAAACTACACTCTAAGATCGCGAATCGAGAAAAGATGTTCTTGTTCTCGTGCGAGGTCATTTGACATTTTAAAACTCATTTACGACGTTTCCTTGAATTAATTTCTCAATATTTGCGAGGAAAGTTCAAGTCGTAAATTGGTTAGGATGTTAATTTTAGTCGTTTTTAAGTTCGTAAATTTTTGACTCTTGATATGCAATAGCGGCAAAATTTGCCACTCTTACATATTACTTAAGCTTGTCTATTGTTTGTTTTGATGTAATGTCGGCAAAATTTGCCGCTATTACATCGTTTTGAGTCCAAAGTGCAGAAGCGGTTAAAATCACCGCTATCGCATATGTCCGTCGAAACTGCATCACATGCAATGACGGCCTTTTTTGCCGACTTCGCATATTGGTCAACGGCGATGTCGTAGCGGCCGAAATCGCCGCCCGAACGAGATCTTCAGGATTTTGGTGTCGGGTGCCATTAATGGCCACTCGTGCCAGGCGTTTAAACTCCGATTTTAACCTTTTAAAAGCGTTATAACTCCCATTGTCGCTTGTCTTTCCTTATAACTAAAGTCTTTGTTTGATTTACCAACGCTCTCAACGCTCGCTTGATCGCACCATCCCGATTGGCGACGGATTTTGTTGAAGCTTGAACATAGGTTTTCCGTTCTGGACAGGTAAGTTTTCCTCCCGTTTCCCATTCCCTTCCTTCACGGATTAAGGTGTATGTCGTTTAGGTTTTTATTTATTTATTTCCATTTCGTTTGTTTGTTTGTTTCGTTTTGTCATTGCTGTGTTTCGTTTTCAGAATGCCCTAGGTTTTACCCCGAAAACCCTAGGGATTCTCTTGCCTTCGATTTCCCAAACCCTCGTTACATTCCCCTCATGTAGCATCGGTGGATTTTGCCGAGCTTACCTGGACATGGTGACTTTTGCCAAGTGTTGAAGCGGCGAACATCCCGACCCCCGCACTTAACTAGCAAATGTGATCAAATGCAACAGCGGTAAAATTCACCGCTATAACCTCATCACGCATATGAAATGCATTGTCGGCTAAATTTGCCGCTTAGACATGTATTTGCTCCCCTCGCGTGATGTCGGCAAAATTTACCGACAAAACATCAAAAATGATAAACCCTTCTTCCTGCATAAACGGCGAAAATTGCCGCTCCAACCATCTCACGTTTCTCTCAAACTGCAAAGGCGGCAAAATTCGCCGCCGATGCAAACAGATCAAACCCCTCATATGCAAGGGCGGCGAAAATTGCCGCCTGTGCAAAAATATCTCAAATTTTCCTAACACTAGAAAATTTCCAATTTCATTTTCCCGAGCCCGCTTCTCCTCTGATCCTTGGCTAGCTCGCACTATAGCCCTTTTTCAAGCGCACTCCCATAGTCGTGATCGTCAACATGCAATTTTCCCAGATTGCCCATATTTTCCCTGATTGCATGATCATGATTTCTGCTGCAGTTTCTTCTGCGGAACTCCTTTTGACGTCAAATTTCTTCTCAGTGAAAGATCGTCCAAATGACTGATTTGTCTCCGAAGAAGGCAAAAGCTATGAAGTACAAATATCAAGGTGTTTTCCCAATCACCTCAGTCCACTCCAATGTTGAAGATATTAGAGATACAGATATTGGCCATGTTGATATGGCTGAGTTTGTAGAGAGAACCAAGTCGAGCAACCCCAGTGCTATGATGAGGAAAATAGTGGAAAGTAATATTCATCTGGTATCCTCCTTCCCAGTGGCGGCTCACAATACAGAATTTGTTCTTCAGTGCGCCCATTTCTACAACAAAGATATCAGAGCTGTGGTGGACGCCAATGGTAATGTAATAATCAGGTTGGATCCTGAGTTCATTGACAAGGTGTTCATGTGTCCTCCTGCAACAGAGGTGTTGAAGCTTGATTTCATCGAAGCTCAAAAGGAATACGACAAGAATCCAGAGAAGGCGAAGAAAGTAATCAACAACAAATGGTTGAAGATTGCGAGGTCAAGTTTGTCTAGATGGCCACGCAGCTTCCCTCGAAGTGATTTCGTGGAAGAAGTTGGTGACTTGATTACCCTCCTCAGCAGGATAAGAGGTTTGTCTTCCTCTTCACAATTTCAGGAATGGATGTATCCCTTCATTAAGGTCATACTCCAAGGCAAGCAGGTTATTTTCTGGGGAGAGCAAATCAGTAACGCTTTGCATGATCAGTTGACAAAGGTATCCACTACCTCCAAGTTCTTCATGACTTCCTATCTGGTATACATTGCAGCCTCCATGAGGATTTTTCCAGGATTGTCGTCAGAAGGGGATAGGAGAGTGGTCCCAGTATACCAGTACTATTCTCAGCTAACATTGAAAGGCTCAATTCACCATTTCAGGAGAGTGAATGATGCATTCTTTGCTGTATTCTTGTACCTTTTCAATCCCCAACTGGAGCAGAGAAGAATCTCAGATGAGGCATGGACAGTGGTTAATGGTTTTGGTTGTATGTTTTTGCAATTTCCATCTTTCTCCTACTTGAGGGTTGGCTTTTTCCAAGGCTACCCTTATATGCTTCCAAGGTTTCCTTCAGATAGATTGGTCTTGATGGAGTTGTGCAGGCAAATGATTGTCGTGCATAACAAACAGATGGAACTCAAGAAGCCTGGCTTCAGATTTCCTGTAGAAATCGGCAGATACTCAGTGTTGACTGCCGCAAAGGCAAGAGCTATGGAGACAGAGATGCAGTTGGTCACCATGAAGCAGTTCAAGAGGAGACCAAAGTTTGATTACCGGGGTGTAAAGGATAAAATCAAGAGGAAAACACAGTTCCATGAACCCATGGTGGAAGATGTCTGGATTGATTTGAGAACATAGGAAGACATCAGGAAACTGGACTATAGCAGGCTGTCTCTAGAGCAAATTGAATACCTAGGACTTGCTGATATCCCAGAGGACCTTGTGGATGATGGCAAATTGGTTGATGCCAAGTATGAAGCAGAACAGATAGCTGGTACTCCTCTACCGCCAATCCAATGGTCCCAAAAGGAGCTGACTTCCCTAAGGAAGAGATTTGAACCCATATTGGCCAACACCAATAAGTGGCTGGAAGATAAAGGAATTACGCTGAAGGAATTCCTCACTGGTTCAGAAACTGAAGTTCAAGAGCAAACTGGTAAGAAGGTTGAAAATAGAACGAAGAATAAGAGTGATGCTCCATCATCCTCTAAAACACATAAACCTAAAATCAGATTTGTGACAAAGAAAGCAAAGGTTGTTGAGAAGGAACCTGAAACGAAAGATATGGAAGTTGAGGAGCCAGCAGCCGAAGATCCAACAACTGAAGAGCCAGCTACAGAAGAGATGGATGTCGAAGACAAGGGGTCAGAGGAACAAGATAAAGAGGCTTTGTCTCCACAAGACAATACACCTGTTGCACCCCCTGTGCCTGCTTCCCCCATTATCATTCCTTCCTCTAAATCCCCCTCTCCTCCTAAGATAATCTTTGATAATCCCCAGGGCACTTTTGAAAATGTTCTCCATTCTTCTGATTCCATTCCTAGTTTGTCTTCTTCGTCATTTGATATAGGAGATACTTCTATGTTTGATCATTTTGTGATGAATACTGAGCAAGTTTCAAGTGCCAATGTAACAGGTGCGGTTTTTACCAACACCCCGCCTATTGTTTCTACCACCAGCACAAGTACAGTCCCAGTAACACCAGTGGTAGGAATGGACTCCAATGTGAATACTTCTCTGCTACCACCTTGGTTGTCAGCTTACACGCCAAAGAGGAAAAAGCAAGTCATCTCTCCAGATGATTTTGATTTCACTAAGCTGACACCTGCAAAACCTAAGGCTCCGAAGAAACCAAAGATCCTTTCAAGGGTACTTGAAGAAAAGGGGCAGAAGGTTTTGGAGATAGCAAAACCCCCACAGGATGCAACTGTCAAAAATTTTGACATGAATGACTATTCTATTTCTAGGGTTGAATTGGGCAAAATCACCCATGAAAGCGCTAAAAATGATATGCAGTCAGCCATGGACATCCTGATCCAAAAATTCGACAGGGAAAAAGAAATGAAAGACTACTACAAGGCAAAAGCAGAACAGCTGACTGCAGTGGTAAGAAAGATCACGTTGAATTCAGAAGCAGTTACTCCAGAGGTCGTGTCTGTAGAAGACCCCGTCATCCTGAAAGCGGAAAAGACTCACCTCAGAGGAAAAGTACTTGAAGAGTACTTAGACAGGATGGGAGCTCAGGGAATCTCTTTGCTCAAGGAGGTATTTGAGAAAACGGATAAGATGAGGAAAGTAAGAGCAGAACTCAACGATCTCATTGATGCCATCTCTCATGATATTGAGCACACAGAGGATACTCATGATAAGTGGGTTGAAATGAGGAAGCTGAAAATGAGCACTTTAATATCCATTGGCGCCATTTCCAACAGGGATTCATATATAGAGACAAAGGAAGCTCTAATGTACAGGAGCAATGTGCTAAGAAATTTGATCAAGGATCTCGAAGCTGCCAAGGAAACCAGTGAAGAAAATGATGTTAACATTTTGCATAAGCTGGAGGAGTTGCCCTGTAAATTGGTATCACAGGATAACCAGTTTCTTTCTGCAGAAGAAATGGTTAAGGAATTTGAGGACATGTTTCAGCAGGAATTTGAAGACAAGGTATTTTCAATAACTTCTGTGGACAGCATATTAGACAACCAGTTAACCTTGGACAATTTGAAAACCAGGTTAACCAATCATGCCAAGTCAATCACTACAGTAAGGGATGCCATAGTGAGGGCCAGGATGATCTTCAAAAACACATTCAAACCAGATAGCATTGAAATGCAGGCGACCTTCACTATGTATGATGACCACGTGAGAAAAGGTGGTGACACAAGTTGAAACAGCTGATTTTTTCCCTTAGTTTATTTTCTGATTTCCATATGTACTTTCAAAACAATTTTGGACATTTTTACATGTACATTTTTGATATGCAATTACATGTAAAAAATAGGAAGTCCCAAGTCAATAAGGACTCCTATTTTTGAATAAGTCAAAGTAGTTGTAGATTTCCTAGATTTTCTCAAGATCTTTCCCTATAAATAAAGGGGACCTCTTTTGTAAATATTATCTTTTATCTATTGCAAGAAAACTCTGGCGAATTGAAAAGCAAATCAAGACTTTGTGCTTATTGTGAAAATCAATATTCAAATATTCATCAATACAAGAAAGCAAGTTCAATTCCAATCTTTGTCTTGGGATTATTTGTGTTGTGATAGTTTTGTTCTTATGTCTTGCTATCATAATCTTAATTGATAATAATTGAACGGTGGAGTTTGTTTCAAGTGATTGAAGAGCGCTCTAGATTTGATTCTGATAAACTTTGTGTTATCAAATCGGTTGTGGGTTATATGTTCATGTTTGTGAAAATACAACAGTTTGGGGACTTTGTGCTGCAAGTTGTTATATTTGAATTGTTTTTATCATATTGAAGAAGAGTGAAGACTTTGGGCTGCATTTTGCTTCAAAAAAGTTCTGGTTACAAGTAGTGAGTGAGGTAACAGAAAACTTTGTGTTTCTGTGATATTGTGATAATTTATAAGTTTTATATCGAGAGTTTGAAATATAAACATCTATTCTAAAAAAAGAGAATGAGATGAGATGGAACCACCCCAAACATAGTTTTTAGTGTACATAAATTTGATAAGTGTTTGATTTACAAAAGTTAAATAATTAGAGGGAACCTCCCCTTGCTGAGAGGAGAGACTTTGTCTCATCATAGCTGTGGCTGATATACCCATTTTGCCGTTAGCGAGTTAACGACAAAATATTCACCCAACAATACCCATTCTTGGGTGATGTTTGTAAGGCAAGCATCAAGTCCAACCCCCTGAAACTTGAGTGAAAGTTGCAAACCATCTGCTGTATACGTCTAGTTGACTCCTTGCCCAATGGATAGGCACCAGTCTGTTTCTGGGTCAGTAGTTATGAGCCAAAACCCTTTGTCTTGCATCCAAGACATTATGTCCACCCATCTCATCACTTCCATCTGTTAGTTGTAGGAGTAGGATTAGGACCCCTGCATACTCTCATACCCACCAAACAAATATGTCTAAGAATGTTGCCAACCTTGTGATCTATCATGCAGATCTTGGTTCACACATGAGAGTATTCTGCTTGTTGCTGTCAAGCTAAATCTTTCTATCATTGAGCTAGTCAATGTTACATCTTGAGTTATAGGGATACCCCCCTTGGTGCGGCAGAACCAGAAGTGAAGGGGAGGTAGCTCACGCAACCTCCCGTAATCTGTTGGCCAAATCCACCTGTGCATTGGAGCGGGCAAACCCTCTGCAGATTTGGTAACCAACACACTAGAGGGGCAAATTTTCTTAAAGGCACTTGGAAATTCAGTATCAAGAATTCTTATTCATTATCTTCAATATCTAACTCATTACAAGCAAGCATCAAAACAAGAGCATAGTTGACACCAATGACAACATTGATATGTTGACATTGATGACAACATCGGTTAGGCACATACTTGCAACATAAAGAATTTAGCAGAAATTATCAGAGGAATTAACATGGGGGCAAAGCATAAATTAGAACCTAATTCTCCAGAGAAGCTATTGGCCCTACAGGACATTTTAGTGTTGTTTCAAAAGGCAGGGTGGCTGGACTTTGTTAAGAAATTTGAGGGGCACCATTTGGAGTTGGTTAAGGAATTTGTTAAGAATTTTTCAGATAGGCACTCCATAGTACAAGGGAGAAAATTCAAGGTAAGTGCCTGAATCATTTCTGATTTGTTTGGTGTTAAAAATGAAGGAATAATTTTAGCAGAATCAAAAAATATTTCTTATCCAAAAATCCTAGAACTCTTTTTAAGGGAAGGGGAACCTCAGCCCCAACTAGTCATAAGTCCTAGGGCCCAAAACAAGGGTATTCAGAGAATGTCAATAGCAGAACCCTAGAGAATAGCATTCGCATGGATTATCAAATACTTTACATGTGATAGTCAGTGTGCCACCATTGTAGGGCCCCCATCCGTCTGCTTATTCATTTGTGCCACGGTGCTAAAAAACCCAAACTAAAAAGCAACCTTCCCATTTTCTTGTATAATTCCATCATTCATTTAATAGAAAGGTATAAGGTTGGGTTAGGGCCATTGAAACACCATGGCCTAATCACATTAATTTGCAAACATCAACTATTGAAAAAAAGAAAAAATAGATGAAAGGTGGCAGAAATTCCTTCAAAAATTTGAAACCGTATCAACCGCATAACACTTTGAGAGGGGTGAATCATCTGGTATGGCCACAAAAAACAATAGGAAACCTTCTCCTGAACCCCAGCAACATAGAGGGGCTCCCAAGGGTGAGGCATAGGAATATGTGCCAAACCCTTCAGAAACTAATGAGCCCTCAAGGACATGCAATATGCCAGAGACTAAAAAATGAGAAGATGTGGAATTTGTTGATTCCGAAGATGAACCAGAAAGCCTGCCTAGGGCAAGAAAACTGAGGCCTAAAGAAAAATTATAAAGACCCCCTCCTCCAAGAAGAAGCAAAAGGCTAGCTGTGGACATAAGTTGTTTTGCTACATGTGAGCAACCACCCATTCCAAAAAGAAAAAGGTAGGACAGACAACAAAATATAAATGAAACCCTGAGGAAAAATGACACTCAAAAGTTTGAAAAAGAAACTGACCCACCTGAGAAAGAACAAGAGAAGGTAGATAAATAGAACCTGGCTCATGCAAATATTGAAGAAAGTGAAGCACGAGAACAAGATTTTGTGGAGACAATCTCAATGACCAAACAACCACTAGATAAAAATGAGCCTAAAACAACCTTACCAAATGAACAACCACCTCCATCAGATGATATAGATAAAACAGAGCAAGGCCCTATAGGGGGAGATAATGAGGAAACATATTTGACCAGAATACCGAGATTCTTGGGTCGCCTCTTTCAATAGATGTAGAAAATGAAAAGCATAATCAAATGGAAACTGAGTTGAATAGGTTGAGCGAAGAAGTTGTACAGTTAAGAGATAAGTTGCAGCATAGTGATAAATAGATTTGTGTATAGAAGTAGAACATTGCTAAAAAGGAAGAACTCCTACAACAAAGGGATCATGAGGTAAGAGATTTGGAAACCAAACTAAAATAAAAAGATGATCTCATTGAAAACTTGTAGTCCCATTTGAAACTGTCTGGGGAGAAAAACTAGGAACATTCAACAAACCTGTCTAAGAAGGATGAACAAATAAAGAACCTGACCGATAATTTTGTAGTGTTTCTTCAAGCTTATGTGGAAAGATAGGAAAAACATAAATAAGATCTTAATGTAGCCCTTAGCCAAACTATGGAATTGCAGCAAGAATTGCAAGAAATGAATGTCGAACCAGTCATAGAGTCTAAGGAAATACAAATTGAACTGACAAAGATGGAATGGTTCCAAGTGCACATTCCTCCCTTGCTGAGAAAATGGATGGAAAGGTGTTACTTTTGTGATAGAGTGGATTAGAAAATGCTCAACTTACGAAAGAATTGGTACTTTTAAAAGAATCCTATGATAGACTGTACCAGGAAAAAATAGAAGCATGCAAAACAGGAGAGTTATTGTTGGCTTGTCAAAAACCATCCAGGTTGTATTCAATGTTCCTCAATAAGTAGGCATTAAGATGGAATCTCCTTAGAATCTCTTGTAATCTACTTCATGACCCAGATGATAACTAATTCTTGGAGGCATTTAAAGATTCAACCCCTACTCAACAAAATTTGATGTGTGAATTCTTTGTGCATAATCTTCTGTTGGAAAAATATAATGATTTCTTCATCAACCTCTTTGTACGAGAGGTACAACTCAGAGCCTTTTTGTCCAACTTGCAGAATTAGCTCAATTGACAGGATAGAACTAGGGAATATCTATAGGAAGAAAGGACAGTAGGACCCCTCATGAGGCACCCATATCACAAACCCTTTGCTTTCAAAACCCATTTTAGAAGGATTAAGAAGTATGAGGCTATGCAAGAAAAATATAATGAAAGTTTGAGAATCTATTTTGAAGGCTTCAAAATGAATGGACCAAACTTAATAGACAGGGCATGGAATGCCTATGAGGAATGGTATACCCCTCTACCAATGTACCAAAAAAGAAGAGAGATAATCTCTCCAACTAACCTCAGGTGGTCATATAGGAGGGCAAAAGCCTTGACAAAAATTTTACAACAAATTAAGACTAAGTGGATAGGCATGAGGTAAAGACCTCCTTTGATTATTCAGCCCCCACCTACAGTCTTGGTTACTGCAGAGCAAGACCCTAGAGATATTCAGGCATGGAAAATGAGAGTGAAATTATGTAAGGGTTTTCTTAAATATCCTGATCATCAAGATCCTAAAGCAGGGGACATGTATGAACTCAATGCACTGTTTGATGAACTCAACAGGAAGAGGGAAGTGGAGAGACAGAGGATCCACTCTCAGTAAAGAGCAGGAGGACCTATTCAACCTTAGAGAGGGGAGGGTGATGAGGTATAAATAACCTCATTTTTTATCATTAACCATATGACCCTTTCTGTACCATTAGACTACCTTGAGCCATGCCAATTTATTAGTCTTATATGCAATAATTGTTTATTTTTGAAAGAATGTTGTACAAGTCTTTGTTCTTGGATTGACTAGATTTCGTCACTAATGTTGATGTGATTTTGTGAAAAGATTTGTGTGTTGATATAGGTTTTTGAGTATGGCTTAGTGGGAGGAATAGACATGAATGCCAATTGGAGTCAACAGTGCTAGAATAATAGGGCGCCAGAATTTCAGAAGATACATGATCGTGGACTTCAGTCTTTTATTACCATCCGACCACCTAGCAGTTTCTATCATTTTATGTTGTTTAAGATCACTTAAGACATTTTATAGCTCCACTTGGAGCCTTTGATATGATGTATTTAAAAGACAACTAGTTCAATTAAATTTTATCTTGTTGAAGACTTTTCAGTGGCATTGATGAGCCACCCTAGTATCTAGGATTTTGGTAGTGATATAGATTATCTTGTTATTTTTTAAAACAATCATGCTATGAATGAATAGAATCGGATTTTGCTCTACAAAAAGAATAAGTGTTATTGACTAATGTGTGCAGACTAGAATTTGAGTTATCAATGGTGAATGTGATTTGAATCAATAAGAGATCTCCAGAGCCACTCGAAGGAACTAGGGATAGATAAGTATTTTAATGTTTTGTGAATGTGTTGTTTATGCTATGTTTTGTGATTTTTTTGTTCAGAACTATATAACTTTTGGTTTCGTGGTGATATGGTAGAATGATGTTAATGTTGACTTGCAGGGTATTGTGTTCAGTTATTTTTAGCATCATGAATTCTTCAGTTATAGTTTCCAAAGTTCTCTGTGTTGTTCTATAATTTATGGAGCTCCTGCTTAAGTGCAAAAGTTCAATACTAATTGATAGTGCAAATTTGGATTTAAAGAATTTTCTTCTTTCTTAGATTAGAATGTTTCTTTTGAATTCTTAGTTAAGAGTTTGTGTGTTGATTCATAGTTAAGCGTTCATATGCTTTATAGGTTAAGTACAAATGCTTTGTAGACTAAGTTTGTATGATTTCTAGTTTAGGTTTACATTATCAAAAGCTTTCCTAAAAATCTAGAAAATCATTACTAAGTTGAGATGTCCAAACCAATCCCCTATTGCATATAGCCTTGGACATTGCCTGGTTGACAAAACTGATACATTCTCAACTAAAGTGTTAGGACTTAACAACAGCCTATTAGGCATCTCCTTGCTAACTCACACAGTTACCTATCCCACCCCTTTAATTCCCCTATGTCACTTCTCCTTTCTCTACCATCATGGTCATGGCTCCATTGGGGAAACATGCATTATGACTACTCCTTGTTGGGAACTCTCCTACCACATACCTAAACCCCTAATCCACTTCATCCTCCCAAACCTCATCAATTCCATTCCATTCTCTTCACCCTAATATGTCTCATCCATTTATCCCTAATCTGTCGCATCTTTCTAACCCTAATCTCTCCCATCCTTCTAACCCTAATCCACTCCATCCTCCCAATCCTAATCTATCTCATCCTTCTAACCCTAACCAATCTCATCTTCCCAACCCTAATATGTCTCATCCATCTAACCCTAATCGCTCTCATCCTTCTAACCCTAATCCACCCCATCCTTCCAACCCTAATCCATCTCATACATCAAACCCTAATTGTTACCATCCTTATAACCCTAATACACTCCATCCTCTCCACCTTAATTTGTCTCATCCATCTAACCCTAATCCACCCCATCCTCCCAATCCTAATTTGTCTCATCCTTCTAACCCTAATCCAACCTATCCTCCCAATCCTAATATGTCTCATCCTTATAACCCTAATCCACCCCATCCTCCCAACCCATACTCATGTCCATCCTCACCAACCTCTATGTCCTCATATCCTTAATCACTAATAATCCCTCTCTTTTGTCACCTTCAATTCTCATTCTAGATCCAAATCCCCATCTTTCCTAACATTAGTTTCATCCATTTCGAGAGCACACCCATGTTCCTTGAACTCACTTGTCCTCTCAAGGGGCATCCTCCTATCATCTGATCATCCAATTGAACCCCAAATCTAAGCCTAACCCAAGCATCAAAGAGTCTTTCAAATTCAATCAAATCAATCATATCCAATCAATCAATCAATTTTATCCAATCAAATCAATCAATCAATCCAATCAAATCAATCAGTCCTCGTGTTGTTCTCATCATTAGCAACGCAATCCCTGTGTTGTTTGTATCATCAACAATGTTATCATCAATCAATCGACCCTTACTCTTTGACACTTGGGCAACATATATCATCAATCTCACACCCTCAATCTACCATCAATTCCCTAGTGACTGGAGAAACCTACCACTGAAGCTTCTTCCTCTCTACTTTTTATTCTTCTTTGACACGACACCACTTCTAGTTGTGATGTCGTATTAAAGAGGGGGAAAATGTTGATGCCCCAAATTCACCACTAATGTTCATCTTACTAATTTCCCACAAATTAATTAAATAAGTAATTATTTAATTAGTTATCCTTACATCTAACCTACCTTCTCATAATTAATTAGTTATTAATTAATTAACTACCCTTCACAATTAATTATTCCCATTCCTCCCTAAGATTAATTAGTTAAACAAAATTAAATAACCTTAGTTCCCAATTTATCCAACTTAGTCAATTAATTAATCCTTGGTTAGTTAATTAATTAACATTTAATAATCCACATCACCCTCAATCCTTGTCCTTTTAATCCTAACTATCTAATCCATCTGCATGGATCAAGATCTAAAACATCCATAATTTGACATGTGTCCAAACCCCCCTTAATGCTAACTTGGAGACATGCTAGCCCTCCACCTCAACCCACTTCATGCTCCCACATGTGTGAGCATGTTTGACTCAGTCCGCTCTTCTCTCACACATGTGTGACAGTGTTCTCCACACTTGTGTGAGTATACTTGGTCTTTCACTTCATCAATCAAATAAGTAAACAAATCCCAACCATTGATTCCATCCTTCAATCACAACCATCCATTCTCCCTTGGAAAAGTCTATTGAAGGAGGCTTACCAAATGGATTTCATAATCCATTTTTATAGTATCCAAATGCTACCAAATTGAGGAATATCCAAGCACTTGAGCACCCACATTGCAATCTTTGCACATCACTTTGATCATTGAATCACATCCACAACAACAATGGAGGTATAATGCAAGTTTTTCCTTGTGTTGTTTCCTTTTAATCTAATTCCATTATTGCTCAAACCAAAGGTAGAAGTTAGCATTGAATTTTGTGAGTTTGTTTGTGACTTACTTGCACTTGTGTTATTCTAATTTTAGCCTCTACATATATATTGTGATTTATATGCTAAACCTTTCAGTGTTACCATTACACTACTTTGATATATGTATATATTATTGTAAAGGGTAAATTTTGGATAGTTGAGTTTTTGGTAGTTTGTACGTATATCCTCTTTCAACCCTTTCATTCAAGGACCTAGGGTCAAGTTGTAATGTACTATCCTACCCTAGGTCACTGTGTTGTAATGTACTATCCTACCCTAGGTCACTGTGGGAATGTAGGGAAACTTGGATTTTTATGATTTGATTGCCAATTATCTTCTCTTATGCTCAACTATACCTTAAAACCCTAATGCAAATACGACAGCAAACAGACAAATATCAGAAAATGCTGCTACAAAAAGATGTAAAATAACAAATAACTATGCACCTATTTTTGGGGTTTCAAAGCAGAATAGTTGGGGACTAAAGAGTGGGCACCCAAGTCCAATGTCCTACTTTTTGTCAGGATCTGCAAACAAGATCTGCAACCTATTCCTACTGTACCGAAGGTTTTCCCATCACAAAACTTTGAGGACTAATGAACGGGTGCCCTAGTCCATGGAGCTATTTTTTCTTTGATCTACAATTCTGACACTCTGTTATACCCTCCTGCAACTTCACTTTGTCTGTAGCTTCAACCTGTAACCTGCAATCATGAAAACTTTGGGAGGGGACTGTGGTGTTTCAAGGCTTACCTCAGTCAAGCCCCGAAGAGACATTCAAGCCTTCTGAACACCATTATCAGATAGAGAGTGCGTGCACTTATGAGGCAGAGGCAAAAACCAAATGATAAATGCTTACAAACACAAATGATATCACCTTGTAGTGAAGATCTCATGGGAGGAAGAAGCTCTTCACGCCATGAGGAGATGATCGCTCAAATCTACAAATACAAACACATAGACAACACAAATCTGCTCTTGCAACATAATAAAAGCCTTGAATCATCTTTAGAATGCATATAGTTCACAATAGCCATCTAGTTTACAATGAATGCCTAAACATGCTTATATATGAAACTACAAACACTCCCGCCAAGAATTTCATAATTAAAACTTACCGTGTCGGCATAGGACCCAAATAACGGTCACAAGCCGACACCCAAAAATTAGGACTGACCCAAAATAAGGCAGGACTAGGGTGTAGGCGCCCAAGTCCTCCTCCCCTATTTTGGGCAGGGTTTATCTCAAGTGGTCCCCCTAGGTCTTATTTGCCAAGACACTTAGGGGTTTTCTCATCAAGATGTTGGAATATGATGTAATATGTCCTAAATGCAACTAAGAGACTCGGGAGCTAAACCTTATGAGGGAAAAGCCCCCAAGGGGACATTTTTTGACGTTACATTTAGCTCCCACTTTAATGTATGTATAAACATGAGGCCAATACATGCATTAAAGTACGGTCAATAAACACAGCAAACATGCCAAGCATGGGGAAGACATGCCAAACACATTGAAGACAATGACAGGCACACAAAACATGGAGAAGACAGTTACAATCACGCAAAACACAGAGAATACAATAGATTCATAGAAGATAGTTAATGCATAGAAGACATGAATGATTTCTTTTCTTTTCTTTTCTCATATATATGAAATGCATATGCAAGTACAGGAAAGTAAACACACCTCCCATAATACATGATGCACTCATTGCATAGGTCTTTAAACTGTATATGGGGTAGCACACATGCAAGACATGCAAAACCTCCCAAAATGCAGGATGTACTCATCGCATAGGTCTTTAAACTGCATATGGGGCAACAGACACGCCAAACTAAGTAAGCACTCCAAACACACATTTTGAAGACACAGAGAAAACATGGAAGACAAGCGATGGAGTGTTCCTATTTCTAGGTTCATCACCATCTCAGGCACATTATAGGCACACACCGACAATTGGGCTTCGCCACAACAATCGTTGAAGACGCGCTTAAGGGTTGAGTTAGTCACAGAATTGCTCCCCCTCCATAGAGGACTTTTGAAAATGACAAGATGGTGCAATCTGCTTCAAGAAATACATAACCCCCGCCTCCGTAGAGGGCTTAAGATAAAAAAAGATATACATGATATCCCGCCTCCACAAAGGGCTTAAATGATTGATTGATTGATTGAAAACAAACTCAGAGTGCAGGATGTACTCATCACACAAGTCTTTAAACTGCACCTGAGGGCGAGCACATTGCTAACATCTACAACAAACAGCTTACCTTATATATGCCCCCACCTTAAGGTGGTTGATATCAAGTATCGATATCAAGCACGTTAAGGTAGGAAGAAAACACACAAGGAAACACAAACTTTCAGAAAGCCCATGCCCCTTGAAGGTGACATGTACTCTATGATCGCCAAATGTTCCCACAAACACATCCCTGCAAGAAACATGTTAGTGTCTACATAATCATGATAAACAACAACTTCAATGCATATGATTACCCACACAAAGAGCCTAGGTTATACTACGAATTTGGGGTTCGAGGATAACCATGGGGCTATATCACGAAGATCTCCAAATCGAGTACCACCAAGGCTAGATTCAAAGACAAGCAAAGTGCACAGAGCATTAGTATTGTTATGATTTATAAATGAGATAAAAACATCATCAAAATCACTACACAGAAAGCATGAGTGCTTCCACTAGCCAAGTGTCAGATAAGATATACAACCCCATCGTCATATTAGGAACTAAGTCCATTTTTTTATTTCTCGCTAAAGGGACGCTAGGTCTGCATCATTATAAATGTTTTTCGTCATCCACCCGCTAGATAGAAACACTAGAGAAAGGGAAATAATAAATAAGAGAGGAGAAACAAGTGTCTTAGGTATAGTTACGTAGGAGGGTGCCCCCAAGTCACCAACCGCAATGCTATGTCCATAAGACACAACACACAATGATGAAATTGGAGAGAGATGCAATATAGAAGAATGATGATACAAATAGAAGAAGGTCACAACAGAGGCAGTCTCCTAGTATCCCGGACCTTACAAGAGAATCAGGGGTCATCCCAAGAGGCCTAAACAACACATAACACATCACAGGGGAAGCACATCATGAGAGAGATAAAGGGTTAGAGATACTCACCTGTAGGATCTTCGTGCTAAGTCTTGTCATCAAGTAAATCATCAAGGAGGTCATCATCTTCCCAAATTTGAATTCTAGAAAGGGGTATAGGTTGTTCCATTTGTCTGTCTAATGTATTTTGATCACTTCCCGATCCCTGAAGGGATAATGAAGGATGGACCTCAACATGAATATCTTCTCTTAATGGACTAGGTAGGTTATGAAATTGTTCATTATCCACATTAATCATTCCGAATAGGTCAGGATAATCAAAATAGTCCTGTGTTGTCATGATGTCATCTATTAATGCTTCATTTTGGTTAGGAGGATTATTCAAATTACTAGAGTTGTCCCTAGTCTTCTCATGTGAGTTATCTGAATGCTCAGATGTAGGAGAAGTAGGGTGGCTTGTGAATTCATCATTGCTCTCATAGTCATTGTCAATATCATCTCCATATGTTTCAGCTATCAATTCCAAACTATTAAGAGAAGTGTCATGCTCTTCATTCAAAGTGTGTTTTATCAATTCTTCTACTACCCAAGGGTATGTATTGATGAAAGATATGAAGTTGTTAAGATCAGATACATAGTTAAGGATTTTGAAGGAAGAGGACACAAATATATCCTTGGTGTACATAGCTTGTATATAGGTAATGACATGACGATGCATGCTAAGAAATTTGTAGAGATTTTCAAATTTTGTGATATATGCATGTAAATATTCCAAAGAGCATTGAGAAGACGAGGCCATGAGTGCCAAATCATATTTTAAAAGCTTTTCCAAAAGTATGC
Organism: Cunninghamia lanceolata; assembly: GCA_027924645.1. Taxonomy (NCBI): domain Eukaryota; kingdom Viridiplantae; phylum Streptophyta; class Pinopsida; order Cupressales; family Cupressaceae; genus Cunninghamia; species Cunninghamia lanceolata. Next base: position 6,335,619 of record BSBN01000609.1, read on the forward strand.
AAAAGACAAGTGTAAAACTATATGCAAAAATGACCTACAATGCTTGATTTTTTTGTACTTTTTCAATGCCAATAAGTGAAAGCAAATGTATTGTAAGGATTTTGATTAGGGGAAGCAAATTATATGTCTGATATTAGTCCAATACAGTAATAGTATCCTTCACAACACACTCTTGATGCAAATCTAAGATGATGATAAGTCAAAATATAGTGAAAATACACTAAAATATGCGATTTTTCACCAATTCTCAATGCAAAAGAGAATGACAAAGGGTATTGTGGGGAAAATGATGATTAAAAAAAATTATATCAGTGATAACATCCACCTAATGCCAAAATATCCTTCACAACACACTTATAGTGCCACTCAAGGTCAAATCCTAGTGAAAGTATAGCAAAAAATAGGCAATTTTTCACGATTTTTCAATCCCAAGACCTAATGAAAGAGGTGTTGTAAAGAATTTTAGGTGCAGAAAATAATATCAATTATATCAGTCACCTCAATCCATAAAATTTGTTACAACACACTTAGGGTGCAAAATAGGCCAAACCCTAGGGCAAATAAGATAATACCCCTGATATCAGCCAATTAGTGTAAAAATATTCTTTACAACATGCCTATAGTGCAAATTTAAAGAGTCGATAAGGTCAAATCTAGTGAAAATCAATGTTTTTCAAGCCCTAGGTTTGAGATCTTGATGTAAAATGCTATATGAATGTTTTTCAAGTTGGTATATGATGAAAATTAGATGCTCTCAGATCTGAAAATGATTTCCATGCTCTAACATACAAAATGCAAGTGCAAATCTAATGAAAAATCAATGAAAATGCTAGTTTTTGTTGAAATTTTCTATGCAAAAATGCAAATTTTTAAAATCTAAATGCAAATTTGTTCTAAAATGTAAAACTATAGCCAAATTAAAATTTAAATGAGCCTCCAAAATCAGTAGAAAAATCTGAAACAAGATTTTACCTACAAACCCTAGATTTTGGAATTACTAGGTTATATGCAAAATGCACAATTTTCAACAAAACCCTAGCAATTTTATGATGAAAATGCAATGTAATCTATTGAATTTTTGTAATTTTCTATAATTTAAATCAAATCTAATTCATAATTAATAAATTTGATGAAATTCAAATTAATTGATGCAACATGCAAAACCCTAGCATGCGATGTTTTTCCAATTTTTCCAATTTTTTAATTTTTTTGTAAATTTTCCAATGCAATAAGTTGAATGACTATGTGAATGAATAAGATTACTATAAATATGAAGCAAAACACTCAGAAAGGTGCAAATAATTCCAATAACACGGGTTCACCAAAATGTAAAGGGTAAAATTTGGATAGTTGAGTTTTTGGTAGTTTGTGTGTATATCCTCCTTTCATCTTTTCATTCAAGGACTTAGGGTCAAGTTGGAATGTACTATCCTATCCTAGGTCACAATGGGAATGTAGGGAAACTTGGATTTTTATGATTTGATTGCCAATTATCTTCTCTTATGCTCAATTATACCTTAAAAACCTAATTATGCAAATACGACAGCAAACGGATGAATATTAGAAAATGTTGCTACAGAAAGATGTAAAATAACAAATAATTGTTTACCTATTTTCAGGGTTCAGAAGTGGAATAGGCAGGGACTAAAGAGCGGGCACCCAAGTCCAATGCCTTGCTTTTTGTTGGGATCTGCAAACAAGATCTGCAACCTGTTCCTGTTGTACCGAAGGGTTTCCCATCATGAAACTTTGAGGACTAATGAGTAGGCGCCCTAGTCTAGGGAGCTATTTTTTCTCTGATTTGCAATTTTGACACTCTGTTGTACCCTCCTCCAACTTCACTTTGTCTGTAGCTTCAACCTATAACCTGCAATCATGAAAACTTTGGGAGGGGGTTGTGGTGTTTAGAGGCTTGCCTCAATCAAGCCCTGGAGAGACATTCGAGCCTTTTGAACACTATTATCAGATAGAGAGTGTGTGCCCTTGTGAGGTAGAGGCAAAAACTAAATGATAAATGCTTACAAACACAAATGATATCACCTTGTAGTGAATATCTCATGGGAGGAAGAAGCTCTTCACGCCATGAGGAGATGATTGCTCAAATCTGCAAATACAAACACATAGACAACACAAATCTACTCTTGCAACACAATAAAAGCCTTGAATCACCTTAAGAATGCATAAAGTTCACAATAGCCATCTAGTTTACAAATGAATGCCTAAACATGCTTATATATGCAACTACAAACACTCCCACCAAGAATTTCATAATTCAAACTTACCGTGTCGGCATAGGACCCAAATAACGGTCACAATCTGACACCCAAAAATTGGGACTGACCCAAAATAGGGCAAGACTAGGGCGCAGGCACCAAAGTCCTCCCCCCTATTTTGGGCAAGGTTTATCTCAAGTGGTCCCCCCTAGGTCTTATTTGCCAAGACACTTAGGGGTTTTCTCATTGGGATGTTGGAATATGATGTAATATGTCCTAAATGCAGCTAAGAGACCCAAGAGCTAAACCTTATAAGGGAAAATCCCCCAAGGGGACATTTTCTGATGTTACAATTATATAGATGTGTTTATTGTACATGGGTGAATATGTTGGATTATTGTCAATTATTGTATCTTTACGATAATGGTTGATGATTCATGTTAGATGTGATGCCACATTGGGTGTTTATGCTTTGATTCGGTTATTATTTATGGTGCAGGTATGCCTGATGTTTGACTTGAGCGTGCAAGTACAAGGTAATTCCCCAATAGTGGTTATAAATGAGATGTTTGTATTGGGTTAAAACATGTGTGTTAACATTTGTCTCACTCTATTTGAGTATAAGATGGATCTTGTGTATCCCTATGTAAACCCAGATCTAAATAGATGGTGATTTTAGAATCTATATGTTGTGAAAACCCATAAAGTGTGTGGAAGTCTTTTATGTGTGTTTGATATTATCTTAGCACATTTTATTCATAATTATCTCAAAATGTGTGCTTATTGTGCTTGCAGAAAATGTATTTAATTATGCTTTAGTAGGAAGAATCTATGGTATTATTTATTCCTTGTTGGAAGAAAATATAATGAATTTAATTGCCTTACAAAATTAAAATAAATTGTGTGAAGAAAATAGATTCATTTTATAAATGAGAAAAATATTAATTAAAATGCTTTTGGGAAATATTGATAATGTGGTGATTTCAATTCAATAGTTCTAGTTTAAATAAAGGTTGGGTATTGTTATTTAGAAAATATTTGATTTCAAAAAGGCATGTTTCAAATAGCTTGTTAAGTGGGAAAAAGAAAAGAAATAGAAAAGGGGTTTAGGGAATTATAGATAAAGGAAAAAGAAAAGGGATTTTGACTCTCATTCTTGCTTTTGTTCAAAAAACAAAATCTTCCTCTCTCAATTGTTTCTCCCTCTTAGAAAATAAAATTCTTGCATTGTAAAGGAAGGATATATTGGTAGATTTCTTGGTGATTCGAATTGCTTGGAAGAAGATTGCTTGGTGGTGTGCTTGGGTTCAAGAAAAGAAAGTTCTTCCATTGTGTGTGTTCTTCATATGAAATGTATTTTCCCCCTTTGCATGTTTAATTTAAAATTTTGAATCTTGAATGGAATTCCTCCATTGTCATGTCCACAATAGGTGAAGCATGTGTCCTAGTTATAGGAAATAATTGGATTAAGAGCTCGAACTGTTAAGAATTTAAATTGTTTTATGTTTTCAATTTTAAATTTGAAAAGTCCATTTTAGAGCCATTACTATGGAAAACATTTCCTAGATTCCTCTCTTCACAAATTTGGTGGAGATTATTAATGTTGGGTAGATTGGGAATACAAGGGTAGTTTTAGTTTTGAAAATTCTTTCCAAATCAAAATATGGGAAAAATCAAGATTTCATGTAACTCCATTAATGGAGGTGGGAGAATTTTATGGTTTTGCACATTATGAAAAGATTGTAAAAAATGTATTTTAAGATTCATTTGAGTGATTTATTGTATGAAAAGAATGGTCTCCAATGCTAAATGGCATTTTGCATCTTTTAGCATCATGTTGATAAATTGTATATTAGATTTTGTGCCACATCCAAATCATGTATTTGGAGCGATGGACTTTCTAGGATTGAGGTATAGGGTAGGAGAGGGGTAGCTCTCACAATTCATCACAATCCTAAGTGACCAGCTAGATGAGAGTGGTGGAGATTTTTAAACCAAGTGAAAACATAATCTCATTGGGAAATTAAAGCATGACAATTAAGATTTTTGTGCCATGACTGAATGCCTTAAGTGGGTTCTGTATCGGTCATGTAGAACATGTCACAACTCTTGGGTGTTGGTGAATGTTAGTGAGTATCATCATAGAGGAAGCACTATTCCCCATAACTTGTCATGGCCATTGTGCTACTACATTGACACTCCTCACCTGACTTCTAGGATCCTCATGCTTCTCCTTCTGTCAGATTCTACATTCAATGTGGTTGTGATAATGTTGTTGATACTTATGTGATTATTGCATTCAGAGTACTCATGTGTTATAGCATAAAATTATACATGTTGATTGGTGTGTGTGTTTCCATACTCCTTTGTATTACGTGAGTGTGTCTGTACCCATGTGTTCATCTCTCAGTTTAGTGGGGTGGGCTTGGGGGTACCACATGGTTGGGTGGTGTTTACCATCATTGGGGATCATGTGTACCTTCAAGTTACTTGGATAGCATACCAAGAACATTCCCTTCTTCACGACATGGTGAGTCATTATAAGTAGATGTATTTCATTTATTTCCATTTTAATTTTATATGTACTCTCTGAAGTTTTGTAAGTGGAATGTGTTGGCAAGAGACACTGCTAGGTCATTTAAGTATTGTCATTGATGGCCACAAAGTGTATCCTGGACATCTGCATTTAGTAATTCATTCATATTGGAAGTCAGATTGAAGTCAAGATGCTCCGGTAGACAAGAACAGAGCATGCTACATGATCTGACAATCAGGTCCGGATCTCTCAAATGGTGTAACTCAGTAAGCTGCAGACTTGGATAAGTCAAGAGGGGTCAAATGACTAGTGTATTCCATAGATTTAGCCTCCGGTGGTAAAGCATGTAAAAGATATGAGCATCTAAGTGTTGGGTTCCAATCCAGTAGAGCAGACAGAGGAAGAACTGAGTGACAGAGTATCAGACTTTAGTCTGGATGTGTAAAAGGTGCTAATCAAGCAATCTGTGATATCATACATTATTAGCCAACATGATTAATGACTTCTATGCCTATGTTTTGATACACATCACTAATCTAGCATGGATTCAACCGATAGATCAACAGCTTGCAAATATCTTAGGTGTTCTTGTTGCCGACTAAGAAAGTGTTGGAAATCCTTGATGCGGATATATATACCCGATGGATTCAAGCTTGTAAGTGTGTGAATTTGATTATATGAATGGTAAAGTACGAAGAAAAGCTGAGGCAAGTACGAAGATAGTAATTCAAGTCTGGAATGTGACAAGAAAGCAATATTGAGCAGAGGAAGAATGAAATGTGCTAGATTAGTATATTGTACCTAACCAGAACTGAAATTCTGCATGCATAGATGTTGTTCATTAGTTCAAATACCTTGGTATCATTTGTAAGCATTTGTAGACTGTAAGTCTCTTGTAGGTAGTGGGCCTTTTGTGAGTAGTGTGCTAGGGCAGTGAGCCCTAATTAGCAAGTGCCAAATTTGTACTCTTTATTCTTTTAACAGAGAATACAATCTTGGGTTAGTCACCTCGTGGTTTTTCCCTCAACAGGGTTTCCACGTAAAAATCCTTGTGTTATGTGATAATTTCTTTTCAGCTCTTATGATTGCCTTGCTTTGGTATAACATTAAATGTTAAGTTAAGAAAAGAAAAGAAAAATAGAAAAGTTATAAGATAACTGATTCACCCTCCCTCTCCATTATCTGCATTGTTTCCAACAATTGGTATCAGAGCTAAGTTCCTCTAAACAAAGACTAACAGCTTGAGGAAGATCTGGGAATCTCAATGGATGCATATGGTATGAAGGAACAATTTCAATTTGCCCTAGATGATCTTGAACAATCCCACTCTGAAGTCATAATTTGAGAGAAAGACTCAAACAAGCTGATGATTTCATAAATGAGCTAAAAGAAAAACTTAGTATTTCTGTGAAAAAAAGAAAGGAACTACGCCAAAAATTAGCTAATCAAAGTGAAGTCAATAATACTGATGAAGATCTGAATGAGAAAAATAAGCTATGCGAGAAGCTGTCAAAAGAAGTCATTATGTTAAGGCATGAAATGGAATCAGGGGTTATGATGTTCACCCAAGAAATTGAAGAAAAGAGAAAGATTGAAGATAATCTAAAACAATCCCTCAAGGAGAAAATAGAGGACTGCCACAAAATGGACAGAATAATCAGGCATCTTGAATCTGATCTTGAAGAAGCTAGAGACAATCAAGAACAACTTGAGAATCAGATAGACACTCTTAAACAAGATCTTCAAACTACGAATGAATACAAAGAAAAGTTCAAGATAAGTTCAGCCCAACTTGAATTTCTTGAAATCCAAAAGAGGGTAGATGATAAGCGCGGCTTGGGATATGAGAAAGGTGAAAGCTCTAGATCCGGTCAGAAGAACTCTGGATTAGGAAATCAAAGAAACATGCCTAGAAGACCTCTGGTAAGGCAACCAAACGCTCAAAGATATCCATCCTTCAATGGATACTACTTCAATTGCAACAAGTTTGGTCACAAAGCAATCCAGTGTAGAAACAGAATGAATCAATTCAATCCATCCTTCTCCGGTCAATGTTTCAATTGCAAAAGGTTTGGTCACAAATCTCATGAATGCAGAAATATGCAAATAAACAAATCTTTCAATGGTAAATGCTTTGTATGCAATAGAAGTAGACATATGGCTAATAAGTGCAAATCAAGAGGATATCATAGAAATAAGCAAAGAAATGTTGTGTGTTACAATTGCAATAAATCTGGTCACAGAGCCAAATTCTACAGAAGTAGAAATCATGATGAAAAGGGTATGGTAAAACCTGATCAGAATCAAGACAAAGGCAAAGGAAAAATTAATCTGGAATAAGTTCAAAAGGAGATGAGCAAGATTTGGGTTGAGAAGAACACAATGACTATTGGAGATGCATCTGCACTAGAATCCGGTGCTGATATTCCTTCCGGAAACTAAAAAGGTGAGCTCTAGCTCAGGGGGAGTCACAGAGAAAATCAATTTCCCCCAGCTAGTCAGCTAGTGCCTAAATTCGGCACATTGGGTAAACATCTGACGCTGTGGATTAAAGGATTCTCAGAAAATCCTCCAAATAACCTTCAGTCAAAATGTGAAAGGTCCGCATGGAGTTTTGTAAGATTTATAACTGCTCAAGTTAATCCGGTTCCAGCAGCTATCTGGTAAAGCAGAATTTCACAGACAGATCTGGTATGATTCAAAATTGAAATGCTTTGATCTGTGGACCCATGGCATGATTGAAGAAGAGAAGATATGTTGTCAATCCTCACAGACAATGATTCTAAGTTCCACACAGTGATTCAATAAAATCTCTCTCAAAATAGGGCAACCGGATAACTTAAGTTGTGCACCTATTACAAAAGGAAATTAGGTTTTTGGGTAAGGTTAAAAGGCTTCTCATCCATCACTTGCAACACTTTGCACTCATGAAGATGAGAGAAGAGCTCTAAAAAGAAATCTAGTAGACCATTCAAATTCAGTTGAAGATCGAATCCAAGCGCAACCTATTCCGGCAGTCGCTCCAATCCCTAAGGTGTGAAGAGGTATTTCTTTGTGCAAATCTCTCCAATTTTCATTGTTTATAATGGTTACTCCTATGGTTGTCAATGTTTCCAAGAGACCAAGGCTAGTTTTCAAGAAACATCCATTCAAGTCTCTAGAAGTTGATCCCCTAGGTGCATTTTCCCATATTCCGCATGGCATTCTTCATGTAGAGGATGTTAGGGTTTACATTCACACAAACCTCAAGGAACTAGGAGACCTAGAATTGATAGAGATGTATCGTAAACAGCTAAGTGATGAGAATTTCAAGCTTAAGATGGAATTCAAAGCCCTAAGGGACAAACACTTTGTGCACTGCATACATTTCCCGTCATTTGGAGAAGATGAATGGGTTTGATATATCCTGAGCAGGATACATGATAATTTTATGTGGTTGATGAGCCCATTCAAAATATCCAAAGATGCCATCAGAGCTATAACTGGATTGCACTCAATTGGTGGGTTCCTTGCTCTCAAAGATGTGAACAATCAAATGGTAACCGAAGCCACCAAATCAAAATATGACAGGAGGGCAATGACCATAGACGATATCATTGATCTGGATGTAAAGTTTGCATCAATCATAATTGGCTTCAAAATTACCACTCTAGCAAGGAGAACTCTGTATCCGGCACCGCAATTTATGTTGCATATCAAATGTTGAGAGATAATACAGACTATGATATGTGTGAGCTCCTGTTGAACCAATGGAAAATCTAGAGAAAATCAAGAAAGACAAGAAAAATACCTTCAAATATGGCAGTCTGATATTGTGTTTATTCTTCTACTTCATGAATGAGCTACCTGAATCAAGAGGTCTAATCTGGTCAAATGATAAACTAGTTGCCATTCAATTCATGGATTATCTATATGGACTTGGTGATGCTCAAGCCCAGAAGACAACTCTCTGGGGTTACTTCAAGAATTTCCAGAGCTTGATGCAAGCAAGAGAGAGAATTCCCAAATCAATAGTGGAGAAGTACAAAGACACAGTCTACTTTATGGTAGATACTGATCAATGCCTAATAGAGGCAGTTGAGCCAAGGACAGTATGGATAATGCCCATGGGCTATGAGGTTGATGGAAACATATTGGAGGCTCATATTCAACATTTGCTAAGTCAACCCAAGGACCCCAAGGTAGAGAAATTTGGTACTTTTGAGGAATTGAACATAAAACTACATGTTGAATTAAGAAGGCCCGAGACAAAAAGAAAGGTGAGGAAAGAAGTTGAAAAGCTAGCAGAGGAATTTGGCATTACCAGAGAAGCTGTCACTGCAAACAGAGAAATATTAGAGAAGATTCAGAAAGAAAAAGAGGATGCAAAGAAAGAAAGTGTTCCGGTGCAAACCTCCTCCTGGACTAGATCTTCCAAGAGCTCTACTCCTTTCACCCCTAAAAGCTCAAAAACTACCAAATTGGAAGTTAGGCCATCTGGGAAAGGTGAAAAGAGAATGAAGACCAAAGCATCAAGAACCTATAAGAGCCAAAAGGATGATGAAGAGATTGAATCAAACGAAGAAATCAGGAAAGTAAAGCAAAGAACATCTAAGAAGTCCTCCGGTAACAGAAATGAGGAAGAGAAATTAGAGGAATTTGTTGAAAAACCCATTTTATCAATTGATGATATAATCAAAGGCATCACTATAGATGGAAACCTGCAACCAGTGATAGAATTTTATGATGAATACAATGAGGTTGATAAAAGATTAATTGAAGAGGCTATTATCAGGTACTTGAACATTTACAATAAAGCTTTCATTAAAATTATATCATTGATTCCTAAGAGCCTAGAAAAGGTACTTAAGCTGAGAAAAGAGAATGCAAAGGTGAAAGACTTAGAGATTCAGGAGTAGATAGCAATTCAGCTATATCCTTCCATCACTCCAAAACAAATGAGCATGATTTTCAAGGATTGTAAGGATGAGTTTTGGAGCAAGGTGAGAATGAATAAACTCATGCTTAGAGAAACTGACCAAGTAGCAAGTGAAACAAAAGATATCCTCCAGAATGCCTTGAAGAGATTCAATCTTCCTATTGTAGAGGAAATAGATGAAGAACCTTCTACCATGGATGTTGAAGGATTAAATGATATCAATGAAGAACCTTCTGACAAGGATGTCGAAGGATTAAAGAAAATAAATGAAGAAATCTCTGAGGACTTAGACTCCTCTGTTCCAGTAGAGGAAGTTCATGAAGCAAGAAACATAGGTGATATCTCTCCTCTGGATCCCACTGTAGCCATGACAAACATTCCAGACACTGAAGCTGAAGGGGAAGGTAGAAGAGAAGAAAAGAAGAATCAAGAAAAAGAGGATAAGGGAAAAGAAGAAGAACAAGTAGAAAAGATTAATGATGACTTATCAAAACCAGTCAGTCCTGATATCTCAAAAGGAAAGAAGTCTTAATCACCAGCAAGAGACACTGCAGAGACAGTGAAGAACTTCTTAGACAAAGAAATGATGGAGCTAGATGAACCTAAGTTATTTCAAGGGCCACTGAATTTTGACTCTCTCTCCTTGGTTCAGACAATGAAAATAGCATCTTTTTCTCAAGCCAAAGCAAAAGAGAAACTCTTGAAATCACATATGGAGAATTGTGAGCTATTGGAAAGTGCATCTGGGATATTGGAAAAGATCATGCCATCCTATCAAAAGGATCCTTCGGCCTCACCATCTGGTAACTTGAAAAACTTAATAAATTATGTTAACACTCATTTTGAATCTCTAGAGAAATCAGCAAAAGTAAAGGTCCGGAAGGAGTTTCTGAAGAAAAGATTCACTGAGGTGCAAGGCCTTATTGCAAATGATAGGAGGACCCTAGATATTGGAATAAAGAGCCTTGAAAATGCTCTCAAAGACAGTGGAGACCTATTCAATTTTTTTCTGACTTGGCCTAAAGTGACAAAAGACATTAAGGAGAAAGTAAAAGAACAAGAAGAGAAACTGTCAAGCCTAGTTCAGAATTTTGACCCTCTTTCCCCCTCTCTAATGAATCAAGAATGCTAGATTATTGTTATAATAAATGAAATAAAGAGACTGGGCAAAGAAAAGAAGAACATAATGAACAAAATGGGTGAACTTTGAGGGATAATTATCCCTAAGTTAGAGGCAATGCATGAAGCCTTAACAGATGCTTAGACCATGGCCCGGACCAGTGATCCAGCAGATTTAAGAAGGGCAGAAGCTTATGCATTTTTGTTGAGTGGTGACATCTCCATTTTGGATAGGATGAAGAGGAGTTGGGCCACAGAGTTTATACAGCTAAAGACTACTTTTGCAGACATACTCAAGTATATGTAAGTTTATCATATGAATTATATGTACATATGCAGCCTTATGTAGAAACGTTTTGTACAATTTTGCTTTGCAGATCCCGCCCTTTGTCATTGATGTCAAAGGGGGAGTGAAGTTTAGTGAAAAATGAAGAATCCCACATCAAAAGAATACCGGCTTAGTTGGAGCATATGCAAAGGGGGAGTTGTTGTGACACTTAGTCATGTTTCACTAAGTGTTGCCATCAATGCCAAAGGGGGAGATTGTTGGCAAGAGACATTGCTAGGTCATTTAAGTGTTGTCATTGATGGCAACAAAGTGTATCCCAGACATCCGCAGTCGGTAATTCATTCATACCAGAAGTCAGATTAAAGTCAAGATGCTCTAGTAGACAAGAACAGAGCATGCTACATGATCTGACAATTAGGTCCGGATCTCTCAGATGCTGTAACTCAATAAGCTGTGGACTTGGATAAGTCAAGAGGGGTCATATGACTAGTGTATTCTAGAGATTTAGCCTCTGGTGGTAAAGCATGTAAAAGATATGAGCATCTAAGTGTTGGGTTCCAGTCTGGCAAAGCAGATAGAGGAAGAACTGAGCAACAGAGTATCAGACTTTAATCCGGATGTGTAAAAGGTACTGATCAAGCAATCTGTGATATCATACATTGTTATCTAACATGATTAATGACTTCTATGCCTATGTTTTGATGCATATCACTAATCTAGAATGGATTCAGCCGACAGATCAATAACTTGCAAATATCTCAGGTGTTCTTGTTGTCAATTAAGAAAGTGTTGGAAATCCTTGATGCAGATATATATACCCAATGGATTCAAGCTTGTAAGTGTGTGAATTTGATTATATGAATGGTGAAGTACAAAGAAAAGCAAAGGCAAGTACAAAGATAGTAATTCAAGTCCAGAATGTGATAGGAAAGCAATATTGAGCAAAGGAAGAATGAAATGTGCCAGATCAGTATACTGTACCTAACTGGAACTGAAATCCTGCATGCATAGATGTTGTTCATCAGTTCAAACACCTTGATATCATTTGTAAGCATCTGTAGACTGTAAGTCTCTTGTAGGCAGTGGGCCTTTTGTGAGCAGTGTGCTCGGGCAGTGAGCCCTAATTGGCAAGTGCCAAATTTGTACTCTTTATTCTTTTAACAGAGAATACAATCTTGGGTTAGTCACCCCGTGGTTTTTCCCTCAACAGGGTTTCCACGTAAAAATCCTTGTGTTATGTGTTAATTTCTTTTTGGCTCTTATGATTGCCTTGCTTTGGTATAACATTAAATGTTAAGTTAAGAAAAGAAAAGAAAAATAGTAAAGTTATAAGATAACTGATTCACCCCCCCTCTCAGTTATCTACATTGTTTCCAACAGAATGTACCTTCCACCTAGTTTCTTGGGAACCATATACTTTGGGAGGTTTTTTGTGTGGCAAAGTCAGAGCCCACAACTCCTTGAACGTACCCCCAAGAGCATTTATAGATAGCTCAAAAATTGAGGAAGATATGCCTCATAGTTTGAGGAAAATATACTTGTTGTTTCCTAGCCTTAGACCTTTTCTACATTCTATTTTGCAAGTTAAAGAAATAGTCTGAACTACACTGCAAAATAGGGTTACCAATCTGAGTTGCTAGTTATAGTCAGTCTTTGAACCCCAAAGTGTAGTAGGACTAGAGTTTAGAAACTTGATGCACATTGCATAGTGTAAACTGCATCCAGCTTCCAAAGTCCAAGGTAGCAGGTGATCAAGAGTTTAGAAGTTGATTGCACTTTGCATAGTGTTGTAGAGTCTAAAGTTTGTAACCTGATTGCACTTTGTAGATATGCCATCTACAAATTATTTCCAAAGTCTAGGGATCCTTCCAAGTCAGGAATCAGGGATTTTTTGCACATTGCAAACATGAGACTATATATGTTTGTTGGAGCCTAAAGTCATCTTTAGTTTGGAGTCCTAAGTCAGTATGTCATTCGCACATTGCACTTTATTGATGGAACTTGAAGTCCATGAGAGTGCAATTTGCAACTGACCTAAAACTTGAACCCAAATTGGTGTGCAAAGTTGCATGTTGCAACCCAAGTTTGAAGTCTAGCCCATTTGCAAGTTCTTTCTAGAACCTAAACTTTGGCAATTTTTTACCTTACTACTTGTTGTAACTCTATAAAATCTAAGAGGTGGTTTAGTCGAGATGTTATGAAGGTATTTCAATGCTTTTGGAGATCTTGTCTCTCCTCCATGCCTTATTTTCCATGTCAACCATGGTGTCATGTCCCATGGTATGGTTAAGTCTTTCACTTGTGTCACTTTTCTTATGCATTGGTGTACATGCCAAGAGTGTTGTATGACACCTTGGGCATGTTAGTATGTTAAGTGGTTCCTTATTACCACTTTTGTTTTGCAAAAAAAATGGTCAGTCAATTTTTTTCCATCAATGTTTTGAGTAGAAGCTTGGGGCATTACAGTAATTGTGCAAATGTCTCTACTTAGAGATTGCCCTATAATTGATGTAAGTAGATTCTCGTTATGTTGATGGTTTACATGTTATGATGTTGGTAAATTATTGCAAGTGCAAGATTATCAAACTTGTTGCAAACAAATTGTTGGCAATGTCATCACCTTCTATGTAATTATCTACATATATTATTTGTTCTTTCACTATTTATGTATCATTATGTGACTAATCTCATGGATGAATGTGTTAAATATAGATGTATTTGCAAGGTCATCAATACAATGAATTTCACTTATAATTTTTAGGGGAAAATTACAACCCTAGAGAGCCATACATTGTGTGGACCAATGTTTACTCAAAGGGAGTTGGCAACAAAGACTATAGGCTCTACTTGTGGTTCAACCCAACATAAAATTTATATTCAAGAATATAACAATCAATACACTCTAATATAGAAAATGCAAGTTATGTTAACAATAGGAAAAATGAAGAGCATTGAAACTTGTGTTCCTTGTCTCTAAGTTGACCCTTGAGAGAAACATCCAATACATTTTTTCTACATGTGATTGGTTGTGATAAATGAACATTGTTTTATTGAAGTAATGTAGTGGTCATGGTACTTAAAATAAAATTGCTCTTTCAATTGTGTACATGTAATCATAGCTATGTAAAAAATTTATCAATATGATTTTATGCTCACATAATCGACTATAATATGATTTGTTAGTATGATCTTCTATAGGGCATGATCATGACATTTGTGTATTTTTGTGTTGTTATAATACATGTAATGTGTGTTTTTATGAATGCCTCAGTCAACCTTTTCGTAGCCATTGTTTGTATTATATGCAGGATATTACAATTGAATATGAGTGGATTGTGATAATAAATGAACATTAAACATTTAGTTGCATTCAATAAGTGATCATGCATCTAGCAATGTGTATGGCACAAAAAATAGACAAGTCTATGATTTGTTCTAATTTCTAAAATTAATGCATTTTAAGTGGCTTTTTATGTAATGTATACATTATTATCAAACAATTGTAGTGCTACTAGAAAGATGCACATCTTAAAAGAAAATTATGAAATTTCCCTTCTTATAATTAATATTTATTGGATCAATAGGGGTATTTTTAAAATAATCATCAATATGATAAGTTTTATTACCTTCAAAGTCGCTCGTTTTTTATAGAATCATAAAAAATCTCTTAAATCATCACATCCATGAAATTCTTCAAAACTATTAACAACATCTAAAGGTGCTACTGAATAGTCGATACAGCCTTGAGCACTACATAATGACTATCAAAAAAACATAAATGTACAATACTTGGCTAACACGATAAGACTATAAATATTTAAACCTATCAAGCATTAGTAGCACCTTTAAGTGTTGTTACTAATTAGCTTCAAAATAAAACAAAATTATTTTACTATATCCATTTGAAAAATAAATAAATGAAAAATTCAATAAAACGAATACCATTGTACAATGCTATATAAAAGTCTATTAATCTTAAAGTACAAAGACATACCCAATACATTTATTATTCCTTAAGTCATGTTTAATTGACTATAACTTCTCTACTACCATTTAATCAAGTATTATTCATTCTATTGTTGTAACTATTTCTTTTTAAAACTTAATCTAATTTTTTTCTTAAATTAACATATACAACATGATGTTAACAAACATTAATGATAGAATACAACCTAAGCTCATGGTTTTGTGTTAAAAACTATCATACTACAAAACCATGTCCTTGTCTAGCACATGCTTTTATTGATACCAAGAAAGTTTATGCGATACAGCCATTAAACCTACTTAATTCATAAACCTAATTATACAATAACAAGTGTTTGTGATAGTTAGTTTGGTTTCAGTTGTCTTCTTTTTTCTCTTATTATATGTTATTAAACACTGAACTCATTATTTGTGTCTCCTTTCATTCCTTTTTTTTTGCCTCCCCTCCACGTGCTTGTTTTACTAAATTTATGTTTAGCTTTAGAAAATTAGTATTATAGACTATACACTAACACTTTCCAAGTGGAATATTTGTTTTTACTAAATTTATCAACGTGAGTTAGGTAAGTAGTAATAATATTATAATGTAATAAATCCGTATGTGATTCTACAAAACAAAGATCCCAAATTGATCTTCCGGGGCTTACACGCAAGTGACTATGCTTGCATTTTTATTTTTAATAAAATATAAGTGTAAAGGTCAAATTAGTATATTTATATATTTTTTATTACATTTTGTGTCTATTTTGATGAAGATATTTTAAGGTGATATTATATCAATAAGTGATATTCTTTTGTATTAAGTTTAGTTCACAACTGATCTCTATTTATATTTATTTGTACTTTTTTATATAAATCACTATCTTATTCATGTGGATCATTTTCAAGTGGTTCAAGATTGATATGAATCAATCTAAAAAGTATGGGAACAGTCTTCAAATTTTAAAACTCTAAATTGATATTCAAATTCAAATCTTCTTGCCCCTTTCTATTAGTTATTATATACCAACCTAACATGCGTTTCATCTAGCATATTGCTATGTCATGATATTTAAAGATATTCAACGCGCATTTAATTTCATATGGATCAATGATCACCACATGCTTAAAGGAGAACAATTAGAGCATAATTCAATTCTAAAGAGTATTAAAGGAATCAAATTTGTAGCATCATCACATAGGCCACTTGCATTGCTGTAAATATTGTCTTTGATATTTCTCATTATCGTTAATTTTATTCACTACATGGTTTGACCTAGGAGAACTTGTTCACTTATTCAGCAAGCTTCTAAATGATGTATCTAGACACCACCTTGGCAAATTCAAATATCTATAAGGTGAAGGTGAACAACTTTTCATGCATACACTCCATCATTAGCCGATAGGCTTTTATATGTGAGCATTATAGTGCTCAGAATTGTCTCACGCCGTAAAAAAATCGCCGAGAAATTTTCTAAACTCTTCGATTGTTCCTATTGGCGTATTCCTTAAACCTCATATGGGTGCAAGTGCTAGTTTAATTCCTACGCAATATGGATCAATGATGTGTGTTAGATCAAGTTTGCAACAAGGAGATCAAACTCACAAGGTTCAAGATTGATCTGTCATTTTCTTTATTAGTTTAGACTCTAAAATATTCATCAAACCAAGGCAATGAATCTTTTGACAGTGATGAATCATTCTAGATTAACACCAACATCATTTATCCATCATCGATCCTAGAGTTATGTACATTTGTCTCCTTATTTAATTATTACATTTACTTCAATTTTAATTATTTGTCCCAACTCTATTATCTAGATAATTATTTGCATTTATTTGTTTAATATAGATTTATACAAAAAGGATTATATTCCCTTATAAAAAGATAAGTTAATGATCTTAATGTTTATAAAATATTTTTAAAATTTATAGAATTGGAAAAATACAATAAAAAATAAAGAACAAAGAATATAAGCATAACTTAATAAATTAAAAAAAAAAGACAAAAATAAATATTAAAAATGTATAAAAACAAATCATATCCTTTAATACCACAACTCGTACTATCTAACAACTTTTCATATATTAAATTATTATATTTCATCTGCATTGAGTAAATGGTATACCATTTAACCCTGGTTGGGGATTTGGACCACTCATTTGAAACAATAGACCAACTTACATTAACAATTGGAGGAAGGAGGTGGAAACTCTAAATAATATAGATAGTACACCCACCTTAGTCCATGGAAGTAGGAAGCAAGCTTTATAGCGTTTCTTTTTAAACTAGAATTAAGCTTGCAACCATGTTATGCTTATAACACACTCCAAGTGCCAAAAACAAATAAACATTTTGAGAAGCTACGATGCCTCTCATGAAATGGGGTAAGACAGCTTATTCCTTTTGTCTTCTAACTTTATATATCGAGATGCACAACTTTTTGTTTTTTTATTTTGCCATGGCTATTATTAGATTGAGATTCCTTTTTTTGGTGGGGTTGGGGGAGGGGGCAAAAGTGAAAGATGTATATGCATAAATGATTTTTAAATGAAATCTAATTTTAAAAAAGTATGTTGTTTGATGGTTTGGTTATATATGAATATTTCGGTTTAAATTTCATAAATTATCTCTTCATATATAACCGAAATATCCATATATAACCAAACCATCAAACAACATATTTTTTTAAAGTTATATATATGAATTGATTTGTTATTGATAATAATTGAAAAAATTGAATGTGGGAAATGTAAATTGAAAAGTAAATGTATTTAATTTGGTAAATGAAGGTAGTTTTAAAATTGATATAGATTTGAATAGATGTATTTTGGAATCTAGAACAGTAGTTAATAGACTAGTAATTTGTTTGAGAATAACAATAGTTTGATGTGATTGTGCAAGGTCAAATCCAACTGTCAAGGACAAATTCATTACCACAATCTTGCCTTATACATGAAATCTTAGCCTTTGTTAGGTTGTTGTACAATTGAGCTACAAGGGCATTGCACCTTGATCAACCCCTTGAAACTAAACAATATAAAAAACAACACTCTTTAGTCATGCAAATACCTATAAAATGGTTGTGTAATGCTAGATTCCTTTTAGACCACCAATTAAAGTGTGTAGATGTGAATGATTTCTCTTTTTTTCCTTGACCTCCTAATTTTGTAATGATTAGAATAAATGTAGTGAATGCCTTTAAATAGGACATGGCAACATATCATGCAAACTTGTGTTTAGTTGGCCCTATGTGAGAAGGGTGAAGGAGTGACGTAATTAAAATTTTAAATTTCAAATTAGGGCAGGACAAATCTACAACTATGAGGGTGAGCTCATGACTACGAACTAGTCCTAGGATGGAAAGGGGTAGATCATAGTGGATAGTATGTGCATGGAATAAGTGTAAGTATAGAAGTATTAAGTGAGTAGATAGGGTAAATGTATAAAGGCATGTGAACATGGGAAAGGGGATAAGTGGTAGGTGTATAGAAAGATGTGTAAATGGTAGATAGAGAACATAGGACAAGAAACCTAACTTTTCACAAGATTATGCCATTTGTCAATATATCTACATATCAAAGCTCTCCCCTCAAAATAGGCACAAAAAATAAATTGGAAATGACATGGATATGCAAATTTTAGCATTATATTTTATCTCCACTTTGAGGTGCATGTGAATCCTAGAATGATTATGTATCTCAAAGTATGTAGCACTCACAAACATGCATGCAAACTAAATATTCAAATACTCAAATAATATAGTCATGAGGTCCATGTAAAGTAATGGACCCTATGAGCATATGATCATGTGTGTTTGACTTCTATGTATGTATTTTCTCCATAAGATGGGCCTCTATAAGACCCTATAATTGTTTGCATATCTAAACATAGGAACATCGATGACAAGATATACCCTTCAACTATTGATTATGTCCATAGGATATAAGGAATTGTTGGAAAAGGGGAAAATAGTACATGAAAATTAAATGTAAGCTAAAATGCAAGCATATTATCATGTAAATATATAAGTATATAATCATGTAATCATATAAGAATCAAAAGCATATAGTGATGACTATAAAGAATGCATGTCATGTAAGCACATGGGGCGGAGATGATATTAACTTGAACAATAATGTTGCCCTAAACATGGACAATAAAATGGTGGTGTAGTTCTCAATGGCCTAGTAACACCTATGTTAGTATATTGACTACTAGGATAGGCATATGCCCCTCAATGTGACATCCAAAATCATGAGCACACAAAGGTCAGTAAGGAAATGAGTCCCTAGTAGCATAGAATCAAAATTATAGGCAAGGGTCCACAATAGAAGGCATAAAGCCATGATAAGGGACAAGGCCCATAAGAGGGAAGGAGAACGCTTAGTGTAAGGCTTCCAAATGTAAACAAAATGCTCAAAGGAGCACAATAATGTAAGATAAAATCATGAAACCTTGAATCAAATAAGAGGCCCCGTGGGGTGAGATAATGCAATAAGGTGAAATAGTGTGTAAAAGGAGAAGGTCAATGCCCCCATGTTGAATGATATGTCAATGATAATACCAATGTAGGGGGATGCATGATGGCCCCAATGTGAGTTAGAAGATGTATTAGTGTAAGCTCATAGTCATATAATGTAGTAATTGGTTGTATAGAATGGCCCCGAATGGCTTGATAGAAGCATGTAATGATCAACGGTGTGTATGATAGATAAGAACCAAATCATATGTCTAATTAAGATATGATCAATGAAGCACATGTGAAATTAAATTTGTGTTGAAGATGAGAAAGGATTCAAAGCATGAAAACATGAAAAAGAACTTAAATTATACCTTCCCAAATGCCTTGAAGTCCTTCTCACTCCTTGATAAGGTAGAAGGAGTTGCACCCAAACTCCTTAGCTTCACCCAACTAAGATGGTTCAATGTGGATATACTCTCAAATCCCAACACAATTTTGGCATTAAGAGGGTATGATGGAGATATTTGGAGGCTATTTTGGCATTATAAGATTGCTTGAAAATGGATCATCAAAATGGCTTGTGGAGACTTGTATTTATAGGCAATTTAAGGGGGGATTTGATCCAACAGTGGAGATTGAAACTTGAGATCAAGGGTGGAGATGAGATGAGAGGATGAAGGGTTGAGATTGGATCAACAAGATTGGATGGATGAGAATATTTTGTAATCTTTTATTCATTTCTGGGGAAGGCTTTGCATTTAATGTGATTAAGACTTATGAGGAAATAAAAAATTATTTCCTTGGGATGAGATGGAATTTAAAATTCCAATTTATGTGGAAGGGTGAGAGTCATGTGACACTTAAGCATTTTTAGTACTCACATGTGTGAGCTCATTTCATGGAGAAGAGCTTAGCATGAAAATAGAAAGGTGAGGTGGAAAGGTCATGTGACCCTTTGGATTAAAAGGTAATTTTTTATTTGTGGGGTGTGGGAGAAGGTGTTAATGATTATTTGACCAAGTTAATCAGGGGGATTAACTTAATTAATGTGGTTGGAGAAAATTAGTGGATGGGTTAATGGAGGGTTAAAATTAATTACATAAGGATTTATTTAATTAATTTAGGTCTAGGTGTCATGGAGGCTAGGGTAGCTAATTAAATAATTAATATTTAATCAACTAGGCTAGGTTTAGGTGGTAGAATAGGGTAGATTAATTAAATAATTATGTTTTATCTAATTAATCAAGTTTTGGGAAGTGGACAAATTAACCAAACAAATATTTAACATATTTATTTAATTAATTGGGAGGATGTTGAAAGGTATAGTGTTGAATTAATTAAATTAATTCAAGACTAAGGGTAAATTGATGATGGATGGTCAAGGATGGATGGTCAGGGATGATGTAGGGTTAATTAATTAAATAATTGTGATTTTATTTAATCAATTAGTGAAATGGTTAGGTTGGTAATGCGAGGATGCAGAAAATTGGTTAAAGGGTTGAGACATTTTTAGGTGTCTACATTTTGCCCCTCTTTGATGTGGCATTGTGACCTAGTAGGGAAATGGCATCAGGTTAAAGAATTTTGTCCCAGCTGTCGGGAAGGAGTGAAAATGGATGAGGGATGCCCCCTCGAGAGGTTGGATGAAAAAATTAATTTTTTCGGGTGAACTCTCGAAAAGGAGGAAATGGTGGTGAAAATGAATGTGAGATAGAAAATAGGGTTGACATGAGAAAAAATAGAGGAAAAAGGTTACGATTTGTGACCTGGGGAGAGAAAATGGTGAATTAGAGTTGACATGGCAGCTATAGATAGTAAGTTTTGCAATATGCCACATTTGCATACTCTAAGTTGATTGGATGAGAGGAGTCTAGAGGGAGCTATGACATGACTGACATTCCTACGACATGTGCATCAATAAGAGAGGATACGTGACTACTAGCAAATGGAAGAAGCTGGACCATGAGTATGTCATCCTAACCTGACTTTATCATTTCAAGATTCAGGTTAGGTTAGGGGATCAAAAAATGGGTAGTTAGGTAGATTAGTGCTATCGTGCAACTGTGTAGCGCTATTGGGGTGCAAATTAGCGCTACTGGGTAGTTTAGCACCAAAGGCAAAAAGGGCAATTTAGGCGGTTTAGCGCCATCTTCTAGCGGTTTAGCACTATTAGGTGGTTTAGCACCACAAATTTGGGGTTTCTGTGGTTTAGCGCTATCTGTTAGTGCTTTAGCACTATCGGGTCGATTAGTGCAATGTTTAGGGGGATTAGCACTATGTTATGCTTTAGCACCAAAATTTTAGGGTTTTTTTGGGTGTAATAGCAGATTAGTGCCATTGGGTCAAGGATTAGCACTAATGGGTCAATTAGCGCTATTAGGTTAGAAATTAGTGCTATCCACTAGATTAGTGCAATTATGCTCTAAATTAGCGCCATCCGCTAGATTAGCTCAATAAGGCTCTGGATTAGCGCCACCTTCTACTTTAGTGCTATTGGTAAATAGATTAGCGCCAAAGCATTGTTTTAGATAAAATGGGTTCACTTGGGTGATTTTTTGGATGCAGATTGATGGAGAGGTGTTGTAGTCGCAAGAGCGACGAGTTCCTTCAGTGATGGCTTTGAGGGGACAATTTACAGATGTGGCTATAGCTCAATTACGCAGGATTAGATTACATACAATCTCCAAGATGCCCTGATTACAGACTTAGAGGGCCATGATGATGACCTTGGTGGAGAGATGGAGGAGTGAGACATGCTCCTTCTTACTATCAACGGGTGAGATCACTATCATCCTGGAGGATGTATGGAGGATCCTTAGGGTCCCCATTGCTGGAGAGAGGGTGACCTATGATTTTCCCTTTGGAGTAGCGGCATTAGATCAAGTGTTTGTGCTAGCATGGCCGAGGTACACTCAGGATAGGCAGGAGATGCTCTATGGGGATACCCGTGTGGGGGAGGTTAGTGTTTTGTCTTATATGTTTGTGGGATGATTGGAAGTATACTGATGCCTAATCGACAATCACATGACTTCTCGGTTAGTTGGGGTTGGGTCATTGAAGCTATGGTGACCCAGGAGATAGTGTTTGCATGGGGGCCTTGCTTGTTGGCCCAGCTTTATCATGAGATGCACCTGGTGGTGTATTAGGCAGATGTGAGCTTGGGGACAAGGGTGACATTGCTCCACGTGTGGGCATGGGAGTACATCTGTAATACGAGGCCTAAGTATTCATATGAGAGGGCACAGTTTGATCCATGGGTATTTTTGTATAGGGCACCTCTTCAGCATACACGGTTGAAGACCTGAGATACTGGCAACGATAGTTGGATGACATGGATACGGTCATATGGTGACCGTATATAGGGGTAGAGTTGTGGATTGATGATGACATGCACATGCCTTATATATTTCAGCCTTGATACATGATGGGCTAGATGGAGTACATCATCGACAGGTGTATCCCTTCTCATGTGATGCACTAGTTTGGGATGAGGCGGGATTTACCTCAGGTCATTGTGATTTTGGGAAAGTATGAGTAAATACACCAGCCTAGCCTCCAGAGTTGGACCCATAGGTGGCATTGCTGGATTGGGTAGCACTGTAGCCAATGCAGTGGGGTTGGTAGAGTCAGGTGGTAGATGCGAGGATGACCCCAGCATATGATACCTAGTGGAAGATGGTGAGGCCGGTACAACTTACAGTCCCAAATGCAGTTCTCACAGAGTGGGAGGAGTATGAGGAGTATGTTATGGAGGAGGTGGAGATAGAGGAGGAGGGGGGATGGAGAGAGTAGGGATGGGGGAGGGGGAGTGATGGCATACAAGTTTTGGCAGCTACGGCAGCAAGACAGGTGGCTGCAAGGCAGAGGCCAATTGGGCAAGTGCCCTAGGTTAGTTAGGTGCCAGTTGGATAGGCACCTGTAGGTAAGCACCAGTAGGACAGGCATCGGTTGGGAAGGTACCTGTTGGATAGGCACCAATGATTCAAGTGGTAGTGAGTCAGGCACCATAGGTTACAATTGGATAGGTACCTCTTGGGCAAGTACCTCAGGTGGCACAAATGGGGATATCAAAACAGGTGGGGACTTCTGGCGCAGGGACATCAAGTATTGGCCCTGGGCCAGTTCCATCTACTAGTCACCGATGAGTGAGACCACAAGGGGATGAGGAGGAGGATGCAGTGTCCTTACAAGCCCAGATAGCTAGCCTAGAGGATCAGGTGGCTAGGTAGCAGTAGGAGTTGGAAATTGTGACTACAGAGTGAGACAACGCTTAGGTGGAGATTCAGATATAATAGGGTGTGCAGGCCCTGTTGGATGGAGTGAGCAGAGGCAATGGGATCCTTAGATTCAGATCCTCCACGCTCAGATCAGTCACCTGTGGAGTCAGATGTAGGCCCAGATTGCCCAACTGATAAGAGAGTGGGATGCCAAGATAGTTATGAGATAGGGGGCAGAGGCTAGACTGTAGAGAGTCGATGCCCAGGTTACACAGCTATGGAAGTAGATAGCTTAGATGCAGGGGGTGATAGATAGCAGTAATATGGCTTGGATGTGGGGTGACTACACTATAGTGCAACAGTAGCTTACTCAGGTACAACAACATTTAGCAAATCAGAGAGTCCAAGCAGAGTACTACTACGGGGCCTATTGCACAGTCATTCATGAGGGACAGAGAGTACTGAGCTACAGTTAGCATATCCGATCTAGGGTTTCAGGTTCTTACCGATCAGGCTGATCTCAGGGATCTGTGCAGTAGCCCTCACAACATCAGCAGCCACCACCTCAGCAATAGCAACCGTCTCAGCAGCAAGCACCTATGGGGCCACCTCCTCATTGACCTGATTCCCCTATTGACTCTGTACAGGGTAGTTCTTCTCATGGTTGATTTGTATGCCTTCAGGATTTATGTATTTTGATATATTTTAGCCCTCAGGGCACATTTTTTATCATGACATTTTTTTGAGTGATATATGTATGATGATTTTTGGCGGCAATATATGATGTGTTATGCATTTATGATTCTATGTGATGGTTATGATTATGTGATAATGTAATGCTTATATGATGTTATGGATGCCTATGTGATGATTATGGTTTATGCATGTTTTTATATGATGGATTATGATGATGATTATGCATAGATGTATGGATGTTATGATGTTTATGATGATGATGTATGGTATGCATATGGATTATGATGCATATGATTTTATGAGATGGAAATGGAATATATACTTAGATTAATAAACATATATTATGTATGGATAAATGCAATGTAATGGAAATATATGCTTAGATTAATAAACATATAAAATGCAATGTAATGGGAATATATGCTTAGATTAATAAACATATATTATGGATGGATAAATGACATGCAAATGGAAATATATGCTTAGATTAATAAACATATATTATGTATGCAAGTTGTTGTAGTAGATGGATAATGCAATGTAATGATTATGGTTATTGACTAATGTAATGGTATGATAATGATGTAATGATAAATGCAATGATATGGTAGTTTATGTTAATGATGATGTTGTGTATGCAAGATGATGGATGTTTGTCATGATACATTGTGATGCTCAGAACCATGGTGAAGAGGTTAGGTGGGGAGGGAAATGGTTTGGATCGATTAGGTTTGGGGAGTTGGGATAGGGGATGGTGAGTACTAGGTCACAAGATGCCACGTCGTTAGAGGGGTTTTATTGGGTTGGTTGGAATTGGGTGGAACTAGTTGTGGGATGGGAGGGTAGGGGTTCATTAGGTTGGTTGTCTTTTCTTCATTAAATGCAAAGCCAAGGTGATGATTTTGATGGATGGGGGAATGAGGGTAGATTAAGGATGATGGGTTGGGATGGGATATTGTGTTGATATTTTTTAGAGCAATCTTAGATTTACTATAACAAAAGGGGATATTTTCACCAAGGTATGAAAGACCATGGTGATGATTCATATCCGTCTTTGTATGGACTAAACCTGCAAACAATAGGATGAACCCATCCATGCCTAAGGTAGTACAATCCTGCCTAGATGAGGGAAGGGGACTCATAGCATAAGTCCTTAGTACATAGAAGGTATGATGAACATTAGATGCAAAAGGAAAACAATAAGCTAGAACCAACCCTACATTTCACAAGATATGAATACTAGACTTAGAGTAATGAGACCAACCCACAAGCACGACACATAAAAGCAATGACTATGCCCCATTCCAGGTGTTTTTTGCCACATACCATGGTATAGTAAGATCAAGGTAGTTTTAAAATGATCCCCAGAATGAGACAAAAGATAAAAATCAATAATCAAAAAGACAAACGAACTAAACAAACAACCATTGTATCTCTTGCCAAGATAAGTGTTGATTTGATAGGATGATGGATTCTGCCTATTGTAGGAATGATATATCCTTAAGGTAGGAATCGATTGGATGATTAGGATAAAAGTTGAAAGATGGACAAAAAAGATAGTAGGCTATTTGTGGCTGTAGTTGGTTTGTTGATTGATGATTTTTGTGTGAGATATGATGATTTTGGAAGTATGCTTAGCAAGTGTATTGCTCTTTGATCTTGTGTAGGCTCAGGGAATAGGGACCATCTATATGGGTTGGATGGGTGCATCTTATGTTCTTGTGTATTGGATACTTCCTTCGTATTCCAGACTGCCTACATACCCTATATCCACGGGATCAAGGCACATAACGATGCGGGTGGTGATGATATGTAGTTCTGATTTGTAGTGATGATGTAGGGATGGTCCAGGATAGGTTGGATGATTGAATGTTTTGATAATGATGAGTTGGATGATGATGATTATTTTTGGGATTTTCTAATTTTTTATTTTTTGGGGGTTTTGGATTTTCTAATGTTTTTTGGATTTTGTGGTTTTCTATTTTTTTTGGATTTTGGTGTTTTTATGATGTTTATGGATTTTTCAAATTTCTGATGTACAAGGAGGGCATACAAGGATCCTCTTTCTAGGAATCTTCCTCAGATGGGTGATGAAGGGATGGGGTGGGTGACGCTAAATATTTATGATTCCAAGCCATGGGATAGAGGTGATATGGAATGATATGAATGAAGGCAAGAACTTATGAGATGGTAGAACCAACCACTACACATGGCGCCTAAGATAGGTTTTCACCATGGTACTTATCCAAGGTGTCACCAAAGTGATTTTCACCATTAGACGACTTTATTGCACTTGATTTTTCTTGATTTTAATTTTTTTGGATTTTTTGCTTTTTTTTTTTTTGTATTTTTGACTTGGGATACTAGATGGGTTAGGTGTAGAACTTTTTCAGGTTCATGGTGTTCATCAGCTCATCTAGAGGCTTCCCCTCAAGTGTTGCAAGCTAATAAGCTCTTGATCCATAGCTAGTTGTAATGACATAGGGTCCCAACCAGTTAGGCTCGAACTTGCCCTTCTTGTGACGCTCTTGTAGGTTCCTCTAATTTTCCATAAGGACTAGATCGCCTATCTCAAACCGGAGGTTCTTGATCTTCTTATTATAGCTTCTACGTAGGTGATTCTGGTAGGCCTGTAGGTGATTTAGAGCATTCAAGGCTTCTCATCCAAAAGTTTTAGCTCATTTAGTCTTGTAACTTGATACTCCTCCTCAGTAATGATATTTTGTAGTGAGATTCTGAGAGAGGGGAGCTTGACCTCGATTGGCAAGATGGCTTCAGAACTAAATACTAAGGAGTATGGAGTGGCTCCTACAGGGGTATGGATGCTTGTGTGGTAGGCCCAAAGGGCAAGATTCAGTTGGAGGTGCCAGTCATGGCTAGCTTCATTAACCGTCTTCTTGAGGATACATAAGATAGTTTTATTGGAAGCTTCAGCTTGACCATTACCTTGAGGGTAGTACGGTGTGGAAAAGTGGTGTTGGATATTAAATTTTTGGCAAAGGCTATGTACTTCTTAGTTTTTCGAACGATTTCCCATTGTTGGTGATGATGGAAAGGGGGATGCCATAGTGGCATATTATGTAATGCAGGATGAATTTGGCTATTTGGATTCTTGTGGTATAAGTGAGTGGAATGGCTTCTACCCACTTAGTGAAATATTTAGTAATGGTGATTATGAACTGTGTCCATTTGATGATGGTGGGTGGATTTTTCCTACGAGGTCGAGCCCCCACTATGAAAATGGCCATAGATTCATGATCAACTGCAATTATTGTGATGGTACATGGATGAGATCACCATGTTGCTAACATGGGAGGCATTTCTTCACAAATTAATGAGCATCTTGTTCCATGGTAGGCCAATAGTATCCTATTCTTAGAATCTTTTTCGCTAGAGTAGATCCGCTAGAATGTGCCCTACAAATACTCTCGTGTACCTCTTGTAAGGCTGTTTGAACTTCCCTAGAATCGAGGCATCGCATAAGAGTACCATCAAGACTTTTGCAGTATAGGGTGTCACCCATGATGGTGAAGCGAGAGGTTCGGTTGATGAAGGTTTGGCATTGTGTGGATGTAAGGTTAGATGGAATGATGTTGTCATGGAGGTAAAGGTAGGTTTCTTGATACCGTGGGGACAAGGGAGAAACAATGTCGCACACTAACTCGGATTGTGGAACATCATAGGTTGACACTGGGAGATCTTCTATTAGGAACTCACATCTTTTGTTGTCTTTCTTCATGTTAACCAGAGACCCTATGGTAGCCATGGCATATGTTGCTTTATTGTTCAACCTTGGTACTTGTTCAAAATGGAATTCATGAAAATAGTCTTTGAAGTCATCAATAATTCTTTTATATGGTAGGAGCTTATCATCTTTGGTCTTATACTCATTGTTGACTTGTCTTATGACCAGTTGAGAATCACCATAAACTTTGAACTTTTCAATTTTCCACTGGATAGCCATACGGAGCCCTGTGATCAATGCTTCATATTCCGCTACATTGTTGATACAAGGAAATGTGATTTTGTAGGACTTTGGAATGGTGTCTCCTTGAGGGGTCACAAATAGGATGCTTGCCCCCGAGCCACGATGTGCATAGGATCCATCAAAATACATCTTCCATGTTTCTATTGTTGGTGCTACCGTGAGGATGGACTCATCTAGAAATTCTAAAAGCAAAGGTTTCTCTGTCGGGATGGGTGCATCAGCTAATTGATTTGTAATTACCTGTCCTTTGATGGCTTTCCATTTTGTATATTCAATGTCAAATTCACTTAGGATCATTACCCATTTTGTCATTCGTCTAGTGAGAACTGCTCTTGTCAGCAGGTACTTTAGTGGGTTAATTTTTGTAATGAGCTTGGTCTTATGGTTGAGCATGCAATGTCTTAACTTCTAGGAGGTAAAGACAATAGCAAGGCATGCTTGTTCAATGTGTGTATAGTTTAGCTCATACATCACTAAAGTGTGACTAATGTAGTATATAGATCTCTCTTTTCCTTATTCATCATGTTGTGCCAAAAAGGCCCCTATCGTTGTTTTTGTCATGGAGATGTAGAGTAAAAGGGGTTGTCCTTGTTTTGGTGGTAAGAGGACGGGTGGCGTTGCAAGGTATTCTTTCAACTGTTGGAAGGTCTTTTGACAATTTTCATCCCATATAAATGTTGCATTCTTTCAGAGAATATGTTGGAATGGTTGGAACTTATCTTCTAGTTGGAAGTATCTGATGGACTAAAGCTTTCCTTGAAGGCTATGGAGTTGTTTGAGTGTTTTTTGTGGAGGCATTTCCACTATGGCTTTCACCTTTGCGGGGTCAACTTCAATACCTCTTCTTGATACAATGTAGCCTAGGAGTTTGCTAGAGGTGACTCTAAAGACATTTCTTAGGATTCAGACGTAAACTATATTACTCTAGAGAGTCGAAGATCTTTGCTAGCACATTCAAATGTTGTTTTCTTATCTTGGACTTTCCCAATAAGTCATCTACATAGTCTTCCATTATACTATGGAATAGGTCATGGAAGATTATTGTCATGGCTCTCTGATAGGTAGCTCTTGCATTTTTCAAACCAAAGGGCATTACGACCCAACAATAGGTTCCACATGGACATATGAAAGAGGTCTTGTGTTGGTCTTCTTCTGCTATCTTGATTTGATTATAATTGGAGAATCCATCCATGAGGGATAGCATTTCATGCCCAACCATTAGATCAACAATGATGTCTATGTTTGGAAGCGGGAAGTCATCTTTAGGGCATGCTTTGTTGAGATCTCTAAAATCTGTGCATACACGGATGCCCCTAGTGACTTTAGCTACTAAGACAATATTCGATACCCATTCAGGATAGTCGATAGGTCAAATGAATCCTACATCCAAGAGCTTTTTGAGCTCAGCTTTGACCAATAGTGCAATTTGAGGATCCATTTTCCTTAGTTTTTGCTTCACTAGTTTTTCTTTAGGATGAACGGTGAGATGATGAACCACTAAGGCAAGATCATGTACCACTAAGGCAAGATCCAATCCTGGCACATCTGCATATGTCCATGTGAAGTTATGGCTTCTTTGTTTGAAACAGGCCAAGAAGATCTCTTGTTCTACTGTTGTAAGGGACGTTGTTCGGAAGGTGATCTTAGGTGTTTCCTCGGTACCAAGGTTCATCTCTTGCGATGCTTCCACAAGGATTAGTGACCTTTCTTGATATAACTCCAAGACTTCAGGGAGCTCAATTCTCTCATCCCCTAGCACCTCATGGAGGTTTTCACTAGGGGATATATCCTTTATTTTGATTTTTTCATCATATGAAAGTGCCACAAAGTGGTTTTCACTAGGGGATGTTATTTTTATGTTTATACTTTTGTGACTAAGAGATTGGGACATCACCCTGAAGTATGTAGATGTGTTGAGTTCCATTATGTATCCAACTCTATGATCTCCAATGGGCATATAGTCTCCAACCCCCATGAATTCTATAATGGCTTCATCGTTTTGTGCGATATCAAGGACAAGAGGTCTTTGATGGTCCCAATCTATGAGTTGGGGTTAGACTAGAGGAAGGTCGGTGGATGTTGATGGTGTAGTTGATAGGGTGTAAATGGTGCATATGGAGGATTCGAAGAATTTAGAGAAATCAGAAAAGGAGTCTTGATGGTCCTCTTCATTGACATTATTAATCATAGGGAAAGCCTTACCAACCTCAGTCAAGATATACTCAAGTTCGGTGGGGGTAGATTCTTATTTTCCATACCCTATTCTGTGGAGATAAGGATTCCTCGTTTCTTGAATAGGCTCAATAATCCCTTGTTCATGTAGGCCCATGCTGCCCTGTCCTTTATAGCCTATGTGTTTGACAATTTCAAGACCTTTTCCATATATCTCAGTTGGGAGGATGGGAGCTTTTTGTTGTTCATCTTCATCTTTTTACACCCATGAGGATATATTGTCGAGGACATCTTGTTCCATGAAGTGCTTGCACTCGAAGATTGGGGATGGCTTGTATTTGATGATGATTGTGGAGACTTCATTTTCCTTAGGGGCACCGAATGCCTTAGGAGATGGTGGTAGTGAGCCTATGCAAAATGTGTCATGTATATCATATTCACCACATCCCATGTTACTCATCTTGATCTTGACCTTGGGAGGGGTGGGTGATTGCGATGTGGATGCAATATTTGAAGGATCAATGTATGAGGTGGAAGGTTTTGAATCAGTGTTAGAGGTGGATACTTTGATGGCATTGTTGTAAGGGCAGAAGGTTCTATCATGTCCTTCCAAAGTTGTAATATTGAAAGGGATGAGGATCGGCGTAGATAGTAACTTTTGTGCCATTATATAGGAATCTGAGGCATTGGTGGAATGTGGAGGGAACAACTTGCATGGCATGGATCCATGATCGACTAAGGAGGATGTTGTAGGGGAGGTCAAGATAAAGAATGTGACATTTGGTTTCTAGAATTTTTTTTCCCACTTGAATAGGAAGTTTAATGGTGCCTTTGGACAATCTCTTCGTATCATCGTACCCCTTTATGGTGATGCATTCACTAGAATCCACAACTACATCAAAGTATCCCAAGTGTTTTAATAATTTGAAGAGTGCAAAGATATAGGCTGGAGGCACCATCTATTAAGACTCATTTTATGATGTGTTTATGGATAAGGACCTTGATGTGAAGAGCTTCATTGTGGGATGCATTGGATGTGGGAAGATCCATTTTGGAGAATGTGAGATGATGCGGTGAGGTAGTGTGTCCCACCATGGCTTGGAATTGGTCAACATTCAGGTTATTAGGGACATGGGTTTCCATTAAAGTTTTATCAAGGACATCCTTATGGAGGGGGATGTATGGAGCAATTCTAAGATGGATATTTGTGCAGGGGTCTTTCTAAGGTGATCAAGGAGGTTGTACTTATGAGTGGAAGGAGGATTGGTAGGTGTGGAAGTAGTGGCTTGATCATTAGTGGGGGCTCCTCAAATAGAGATGTGGCTGAGACAAGTAGTGATGGTGCAATCGAGTGTTTTGGCTCGAATTGATATGGTCTTGACTTGGTTGGATGATTCTTCTATATGACCCACGACGGAATCGAAAGAAGTGGGAGGTGGAACTATGTTGTAGGATTGGTTAGAGGATGAGGCTTTTCCTTTGTTGTGGTTTGGAAGTGGATTCGTGTAGGCTCCTAGGTTTGCGTTAGGCGATTGTTTAGGAGGTTCATCAATGGTTATGTCACCTCTATCTACAAGGTCTTGTATGCAATGTTTTAACCTCATGTAGTTAGATGTTTTATGCCCTTTAACACAATGGTATTCACAATAGGCATTCTCATCAAACCAAGAGGGTTTAAATTGATTTTCCTCATAGGGACGAATGGGTGGCAATATAAACAAATCCGCCTTGACAAGGTTTCTCAAAACATCTTCGATGGGCTCGCCTAGAGGTGTGAACCTCCTCTTAGGCATGTTGTTTTTCTTAGGTTGTCCCTTAGGAATATTTACATTATTGCTCGTGGATGGGTTTGATGGTGTGGTGGTTTGTACATTTTGGATTCTCTTAATGTCGGTGACACCGTCGTTAAGGGTATTTTTGTTTTTGCCCCAAAAGCAGGGTTTTTCGTGGGATGGGTTATTGTTGTTTATGTTGGGTGTGTTAGTGTTGTTTCCATTGGCTTTGTTGTTGTTTTTTATTGTCATTGTTGTAAATTTTTATAGCCCCCTTAGCAATGAGGGCTCTCTCAATGGAGGTTCCTTTGTTTATAAACTCGTCAAAGGTTGACATGCATTGGATTTGTAAATGGAAGCCCATCTCTTGATTTAAATTTGTCACAAACATGGTGACTAACTGTTTCTTGGGAATAGGCCAAGGGAGTTTGCTTGCTAAGCTTCTCCACCTTTGTAGAAAGGCAACGAAGGATTCCCCATTCTTTTGTTTTGTATTGCAAAGGTCTGTCATAGATATTTCATGTTCAAAGTTGTAGGAGAAATGGTTAACAAATTTCTCCATGAGCTCATGAAATGTTTTAATGCCAGGGGGAAGATGAGCAAACCATTTGGTGGATTGACCACCTAGGCTTCTAGGAAAGAGTCTCATCAAGTATGTGTCGTCATATGAGACCTCTAAGAAAGCAATGTAAAACTCCCTAAGGTGTTCCCTAGGGTCCCCTTTCCCTTTGTACTTGTCAAATATTGGCGTTTCAAAATTTTAGGGAAAGGTGGCATGGGGATGGTTTGATCAAATGGATATGGGCAAATATCTTTGAATGAGTATTGTTTTCTTTTATGCCCATGTTGCATGTCATCAACCTTTTGAATCAAGGTTTGCACAATTCTTGATAAGTCTTGGGTAGGTGGTAGTTGTGGTATGTACAATTGTTGTTGGATTATTTGTTGAAGGAATTTGGGGAGTTGTTGATGTTGTGGTGGGGTTTGGTATTGATTTTGTTGATGTTGTGGTGGGGTTTGGTATTGATTTTGTTGATGTTGTTCGGTTTGATTTTGATGTTGTTGATAGACGATAAGTTGTTGTAGGATATGTGGTGGAATTTGTTGTTGGGGATTTTGATTTTATAAGGTTTGGGTAGAGGATACAATGGGTGGTTGTGAAATGGGAGGTTGGGAGACAGGGGGTTGTATGTATGTGAAATTAGATGAAGGGTTGTTGCATGGATTATTGTTGGATGTATTGTAAGGTGGTTGGGAAAATAATTGTGTCATGAAGGCTATGGTGTTGGCGTCAAATTGAGGTACACTTGTGGAAGCACTTGTGTACATGGTGTTGTTAGGAATATTGAGGGTAATTTGGGGTGTCGATGTAGTTATGGTCGACATGGATATGGAGGTAGGATTTGATGTGGTTGATGTGGTGGTGTTTGATGATGAGGGTTGAGATGTGTTAGGAACATTATTTGATGAGGATGGTTGTGAAGTGGAAGGTTGGTTGGGTATATGAGCACCATTTTGGATCAAGAACTCAAGATATTTGTTAGGGTCGGATTTTAGGACTCGGTCTAGTAAGTCCATGGAGTCAAGATCTTGCATAAAATCTATCATTTCTTGATCTTGATTGTTGGTATTGGATGGTGGTCCTAGTTGTTGGGCTCCGAAAGGGTTTATCATAGCATTGGCATCAAATGATGTTTGTTGTTGGATTGTAGGGACATTGTTTTGATCGGTACTAGGCATCCCAAAGCTAATTCTAAAGGGTTCCATTTCCTTGTTTT
Source organism: Cunninghamia lanceolata (assembly GCA_027924645.1). Classification (NCBI taxonomy): domain Eukaryota; kingdom Viridiplantae; phylum Streptophyta; class Pinopsida; order Cupressales; family Cupressaceae; genus Cunninghamia; species Cunninghamia lanceolata. The sequence goes on from BSBN01000609.1 coordinate 6,369,746, forward strand.
TCCTCACTTGGGACCTTGTCAAAGGCATGCAATTGGATTGGTTATGGATTGATTTGGTGATGAAATATGGGTAAAGCTTGTGACCTTAGAGGATTGATTTCAAAATATTGGACACAAAGATGGATAAGTGAATAGATGATTGATGGGGTATGGATGAAGATGAGTGAGGGTTATGACCTTAAAGATTTGGAAAGGATTTTTAGGATCAAAGGTGGATGGATAAATGGGTGATTTTAGTGACCTTGGAGATTGATTTTCAAGAGATATTTTGGACCAAAGGGAAATGGATATGGGGGTGAATAGAATTTGGGGATGACTTTTTTGGATGGGTGATTAAAAGGGTACTTAGGGTAAATTTGGGGATGATAATTTTGAAATGGATGACTAAAGTATACTTAGAACAACTTTGGATGATAATTGACCAAGGATACTTTGGATGATTTGGATAATGATTTTGGATAGGGTTGGATGATCAAGGATGTTGGACAAATTTGATGATGTTTTGAAAGGATGTCCAAATCAAAGTAGAGCTCAAATAAATCTAGATCTTTTGGATTGCAAAGGATGTCCTCTTCTTACCTAAGGTAGACTAATGACCTTAAGAAAAAAGGGAAAAGGATTATTTTACTTGAGGGTAGACTAATGACCACCAAACGAAATGGGATGCCTTCGATTTTACCAACTTAGGAGTTGTCTAGGCTCCTAAGTTAATTAATCTAAGGGTTGATAAAAGGCTAATTTATAAAAGAACTTAAGGTAGACAAATTCTTAAGCTCTCTCTAGATTAGGGGATAATAAGATCTTGACTTAATCTTTGCACAAACTTGATTTGAGGGATGTGTTGTGTGGTTACACAACATGCCCCATTTTGCCTCAGCAAAATAGGGACCTAAATTTTTCTTGCTTTTGCTTGGCTTGTTTTGTTTCCCTTTGCTTTGGGCGGTATGGTAAAATGGTATCAGATGTATGTCAGGATCTTGAAATATAGATCAAGTTTTCAATGTTAGAATTTCCTCACATGGAGCCTGCTAGATGAAAGAGGATAAATTCTAAGTAGGTTTGCCTTTTGAAGTACCAAGAAATTCCCTAAGACCAAGAAGTTATGCCTGGTCAAAGTTTAGTCAAATGGTCATAGGGATGTTCACATTATCCTAACATCCAAACATGGATCCTGCCAGATGAAAGAGGATAAATTCTAAGTAGGTTTGCCTTTTGAAGTACCAAGAAATTCCCTAAGACCAAGAAGTTATGCCTGGTCAAAGTTTAGTCAAATGGTCATAGGGATGTTCACATTATCCTAACATCCGAACATTAACTTAATGTCCCAATTGCAAAATTTGCTAAGTAAAACCAAATAAGCTGACATCCGCAAATGTGCAGACGTCAAAATTAACCCATTGTGCTAGCTAAACATCATGCGCATAGTCATGATATGGATACTAGCAAGTATGCATATAAAACTTAATATCTAGACCTTAAATTAGTGTCCAAACATTCATTATGACATGTCCCGGTTGACTTTTCAACTGGACTTAGATTGTGGACATTATGCTTAAAAAACTTAACATCCGAACCTTTACCCAACATCACGATGATGTCATCCGATCTTGTCTTAGAGAAATAACAAAAGGATGATGACATCATCTAGACATTAAGAGGATGGGATATTTAATATTTCTTAACATCTAGACATTAACCTAGTGTCTGGACTTTCACCAATATCTAGGTTATGACGTCACTTTTTCCTCGCACTAAAAAGAACCACTTCAAACCATGATGTCATCAACACATTTAGACCCAGGGATATTTCATAAAGTCTAACATTCAGATATTTTTTAATATCCATATCCCTGTTGTTTATAAATAGAAATTGATACATTTCATGAACCAATCAGATAGTGCCACATGGCACAGATTTGACTTTTCAAAGTAGGCATTTTTAATGTCTAGACATCTAAAATCAAAGGTGAATGCCTTCAAACCTTAACATCTCCAGTACCCTTTCCTTGGTCAATGTTGACCAAACATCTGCATGACATCATCCGAATGTATGGACATTTCGAAAGGCACAACATATTATCTTAATGTCTAGACCTTCATTTACATCCCGACCTTGCAATTAATGCTGCAAAAGGAGGTCGTTGGCAATTCAAAATTTCAAATTAAAGGCTGCCACCTATAACGATCTCCTAAGACTTTAACCAGATGTCCCTAGATGATGAATTTAGCATTAATTATGCCCTAATCTCCTGATTTTAACACATAAAAGGTGAATTTCAATCATTTTAAACTCACCTAAGCATTCATAAGAGAGATTTATAGAGCTCTGGTGAATTATGACAACTGTTGCAGAGATTGTGACCTCGAACAGAATGGTGTGCATAGCAAATGACATCCAATAAATAGTGATTATATAGTGTAAAGCACATATCCGAACATCTTTAATCAGGTTTAAGCTCAGAAAAAAGGTATGTAATGGTGAAACCCTCCTTTTGTTGTTTATGGTAACACAATAAAAGTTAAATTTGCAACTAGGATAAAATCTTAGCTGCATATACATACATTATGCTCTGTAAACAATAAAATGTGAGAAAATTGAGAAAATTAACATGAAACTAATAACGTGAAATGTATCTTGAGACATGCATATCTTCCATTACAGGATACAATGGAGGTTAGGAAGCTCAGAAATGAGGTAGAATTCAAGACCGCCATGTTCTCATCACCAAGGGCCATAGGTTTCCATTTTGGAAAAGTAAGTGATACGCATGCAGGCAACATTGATGTGGATGAGTGGACAACTAAATCGATTTAGGGCAGTGGACACCCATTTTTACAGAAAATCTTTACTTTTGGGATGTGGCACACAACATGTTTTCCATATGTGGTGGATGCTATTGAACTAGTGGTGGCATGTGCAAAAAATTATAATAGAGAGACTAGAAGAGTAGAGAAGGACGGCAGGGTGTATGCAGACTTCTATGTTAAGGGAATCACAAAGGCATCCCATTTGCCAGTAGGTACAAATATTTTCAAGATAAATCTGGAGGATCTAGAGAAGCAATATAAGGGCAATACCACTGACTGTAATAAGATAATGTTTACTTGCTGGAGGGCAACTAATAGTAAGGTAAAAGTAGTGGCTAAGATGCCATAGAATTTGTACAAGTTTGATTTTACTCCAGAGGTTCAGTATATGATGGTGATGTTGAGCTGAATGATTGGAAAGGTTGATTGGTGCAGGAGCACCCCTTCAGCAAGATAAATATGCACAAGAGGGAGAGGAATAAGACTTTAATATATTTTAGACATTTCATGTTATCATGTAGCATTTGTATATCATTTTCAAATGTAGCATTTTGTGTTGGCATTTCATGTTTGTAAACATCAAATTTGACATTTTAGACATATTGGGTTATGTGGAGGATTAAACCAAGGTGTCTTATCATTAGGTGTTTTGTTGTCTTATGCAAAATAGGTGTCGTGGGATTAGTTAGGGTTTATGACTATAATCTTGGTTTAATAAAAATCCTGAAAATAGAGGAGAGAGGGGTGGGGAACAAAATAGAGAAGGTGGTCAAGGAAAGTAGTTTTTTTTTTTTACCTTCTGAAATTCTGGAATGAAGAAAAATAGAATTTCTACCATTTGTGTTTAGCAAATTCTGAATTCTATGTGAACCCTCTGTATATTGAATTGTTCTATAAATTATCTGTATAGAATTGTTTTGAATTCAACTTAGTTTTTCTGCTGCTATAATGCACGATTAAATCCATTCGACTGGTGGATTTTTTGTGAAATTAGTGGAATGGATTGTGTATATTAGTTTTATGTTTGTTTTCCTTTTGTTCAATGGGCATGGTAGAATAGAAATTGTGGAGTCCGTTGTAGAGGAAGTTATTGGCAAGAAATTCCAAATATACATTTTATGTATATTCGTAAATTGTATGCCGGAAATAGTCTATGAATATATCGCATTTACATGCAAGCAACCTCCTATGTATATGCTGTGAAGAATGGTATGCATAAATGTCTGTTTGGGTCAAGTTTGTGTTGTTCATTGAATATACAATTTCTGTGTATATCGCTAATGTACCTGAGTACATTCCGTGTGTATCTTGCAATTGTATGTGAAAATCCTTTGCCTGAGTATATTTCATAAGTATATCATATTTGTATGCGAGTATCATCCTGCATCTATGTATCAGATATAAGCATATCGAGGAAACCGATAGTAGATGTTTGTGGGTGGTTGAACCAATTCAAAGGTTCAACGATTCAATGATACAGCAAGTTCATTTGGTTCGCCGGTTCATCGTAGGAAGTGTTGCTGACAGTTGAGCCGACAGATTGAACCAATTCAACGGTTGAACTGGTTCAACAGGTTCCGTGGGTTCATCGAGATACAAAGGTTCATTTGGTTCAACGGCTACAGTAGGTTCATTGGTTTGACAAATGCATGTTTAAGAAGCTAAAGTATTTGCTTCGAGTGAGAAAAGACCGTCGAAGGAATTTTGAGACGGCGGAAAGAATTTGGTTGAACCTTTGAACCAGTTCAACAGTTCAAAGGATTCAACGGTTCAATGGTTCAATAGATAATTGCTGATAGCTTAAAGTCACAGCAATAGGAGTTTAGGGTGACAATTGAAAGTGTCACCGATGGAGAGTTTATCGGTATGAGTCACATCATCGAAAGACGAGACGAAAGCTTCACCGATGGTAGGAAACGTCATGACTTTGGAGTTTCAAGAATTTGTAACAATCCCTTGATACTCTGCTGCACCGCTACCCGCTATGCATCAAGTGGTATCAGAGCGTAGGAGTATCCTTTGGGTAGAAGAAGGAGACAATATGTCAAAAGGAGAGGGGTCAAAAGAGTACCCAGCAAAGATGACCAATGCTAAGTTGGCGGCCTTAGTAAGAAAGCAAATGGCAGAGAGCAGAGTAGATCGAGCTCAGAATCAGGCATTGAAAGAAGAGATAGAGAAGTTGAGAGACAGAGTAGAAAAAGGGGAAGAAGATTCTGGTAAACAAAAGATTGGGATGAAGCGGAGATCCCAAAGTAGGAAGAGATAGAGGTTCCTGCAGACCAGAGACCCTTACTCAATGCCCTCAAATCCATGGAGAGAAGGACCATGGATATGAAAATAGACCTGCCAGTGTTTGCAGGCAAAATGGAACCTGATTTAGTGATGGAGTGGATAGACTCCTTGAATAACTTCTTTGAGACAGAGGAAATACTAGACCACCAAAGAGTGAAGATGGCTCAATCCAAAATGAAAGGAGTTGCACTGACTTGGTGGAATTTCATCCAAAATGACAAGGTGAAAGAAGGAAAGAACAGAGTTGCTACTTGGAAGAAAATGATGGCTTTAGTGAAGGAAGCCTATGTTCCATTGGATTACAACATCCAATTACATAAGAGGAAACAAAATTTGAAGTAGAAGGAGCTAGATGTCGGTTCATACACAGAAGAGTTAATGAAACTATGTGTCAAGACAAAGGTAAAGGAGGGTGAGGAAGAGAAGGTAGCAAGGTACCTTAATGGATTAAGGTTTACTATCCAAGAAGACATAAATACGCATAACCCAGAGACAGTCCAGAAGTGCTATCAATTGGCACTCAAGGTGGAAGAGAAACTAAAGAGAAGGCATGAGAAAAACAATAGAGGAAAAGGGAGATAGCAAAGAGGAAGAAGAAGCCCTTTTAGAGGCAGAGGAAATGGATTTAGATACCAGGGTGAATTCAATCAAGAGAATAGCAAAGGAGACAACAGTCAAACCCAAGGGGGAAGTTACAATCAAAGAGGAAACTTTAGGGGCAAGAGACCACCATTTAGAGGGAGATCTCAGGGCAGAGGACCCATCAGATGCTACAATTGCAATCAAGAAGGCCACATAGCCAGTAGATGTCCAGCAAAGGCAACGAGTTCAATGGGAGAAAAGAGGATCAATATGATCCAAGAATCTGATTGTCAAAGTGTGACAAGTTCTAGTACTTTTGAAAGTGTGAATGCTCCTGATAGTTATGGACATCCTGAGAGTGGAGAATCTTTGATGATTAGGAGAGCAATGACCACCATGAAGGTGCCTGACAAGGAACCCCCACAAATGAAGTCTCTCTTCAGAACTACTTGCAAGGCAGGAGGAAAGGTATGTAAAGTTCTAATTGACTCTAGATCTACTAAAAATTTTGTGTCATTTGAAATGGTAGAAAAGCTTAAGCTTAGGAGACTACCACATCCTTGCCCATATAAAATTTCATGGCTCACCCAAGGTCAGCAAACAGTTGTGGAAGAACAGGCTTGGGTAGAACTTCAAATTGGACCATACAAGGATAGGTTACTATTTGACATTGCCAAGATGGATGCTTGCCATCTCCTATTTGGAAGACCATGGCAGTATGACTTGAAAGCATACCATGATGGAGTTAGAAACACATATTCAATCACCAAGAATGGTAAGGTGATAGAGCTGCTACCATTAATGGAGAATGAAGTGGAATCAAAAGGAAAAGAAGTTAAGGTGATGATGGTAGAAGGCAAACAATTCATGAAAGGGATAGTAGAAGAAGGAGTAGTTGCATATGCTCTAATTCCATGCCTAAAGGTGAACAAGGAACATCAGCAAGAAGTCAAGGGAGAGAAGAGGCAAAGGTTCATAGATCCTATTGTCCAAGAGCAATTGGACAAGTACCAAAGCATCATCTCTGATGGAATACCAAGGTCCCTACCACCTATGAGGGACATCAACCATTGCATAGATCCGATCCTTGGATCTACACTCCCAAACAAAGCAGTGTACAAGCTTACCCCAGAGCAGAATACAGAGGTAGCAAGGCAGATTGAGGAATTGTTGGAGACAGGCCTAATTGGCAAGAGTTTAAGCCCATGTGCAGTATCGGCTATACTAGCACCAACGAAGGAAGGCACTTGGAGACTTTGTACTGATTCAAGGGCTATCAACAAGATCACAATCAAGTATAGGTTCCCAATACCTAGGATAGAAGATTTGCTTGATTGCTTGGGGGGTGCTAAATATTTCACAAAAATAGATTTAAAGAGTGGCTATCATCAGATTAGGATTAGGCCAGGAGATGAGTGGAAAACTGCATTTAAGACCAATGAGGGGTTATATGAATGGAAGGTCATGCCTTTTGGTTTATCCAATGCCCCTAGTACCTTTATGAGGTTGATGAATGAGGTCCTGAGGGAATTCATAAGTAAATTTGTCATAGTATATTTAGATGGCATCTTGATTTTCAGTAATACAAGGGAAGAGCACCTCAACCATATAGACTTGGTCCTCAAAAGATTACATGAAGAATAGCTAATGATCAACTTAGCAAAGTGTTTGTTCATGCAGGAAGAGATCATCTACTTGGGATTTGTTATCTCACATAACAAACTGAAAATGGATCAAGAGAAGGTAAGTGCCATATTGTCTTGGCCAACTCCTAAAACTTTGAATGATGTTAGAAGTTTCCATGGGTTAGCAACCTTTTATAAGAAGTTTATAAAAGGGTTTAGTCATGTTTGTGCACCCATGCTTAACACCATAAAAGGAGGACAAAAGTGCAGATTCACTTGGACAAAGGAGGTAGATGATTCATTTGAAACATTAAAGAAGAAGGTGGCAGAGTAGCCAGTTCTTGCACTTCCTGACTTCAGCAAGATTTTTCAAGTAGAATGTGATGCCAGTCACATGGCAATTGGAGCAGTACTCAGTCAAGAAGGAAGGCCTATTGCATTTTTCAGTGAGAAACTAAATGATGCAAAGAAGAGATACTCATCATATGATTTGGAGATGTATGCTCTAGTACAGTCACTCAAAAAGTGGAGGCATTACTTGATGCCCAAAGAATTTATAGTGTTCACAGATAACCAGGCCCTTAGTTTCATAAATAGTCAAGAGAAGCTGAACCATAGGCACATGAAGTGGGTGGAGACTTTGCAAGCTTTCACCTTCACACTCAAGCACAAGAAAGGGGTCAAGAACAAAGTAGCAGATGCTTTGAGCAGGAGGGTTCTAACCATAAATCAGATTCAATTGGAAAGTGTTGGCATTGATTCTTTCAAGGCCATGTATGATGATGATGAAGACTTTGGAGAGATCTACAAGGTATGTACTTCTTTTGGTGACAAATATCATGTTGAGTTCTCTGAATTTTTGATCCAAGATGGATTACTTTTTAAGGGTGGACAGTTATGTATTCCAAGGTGTTCTATGAGACTGAATATCATTCAGGAGAAACATTGTGGGGCCATGGCAGGACATTTTGGTTTGGATAAGACTCTTGATCTTGTGAAGCGGCATTACTATTGGCCCAAGTTACAATCAGATGTGAGAAAATTTGTAGAGGCATGTGTGATATGTCAGAAGGCAAAAGGGAGATCCACTAATGCAGGTTTGTATCAGCCACTACCCATTCCTTCTAGGTTGTGGGAGAGCATAAGCATGGACTTTGTATTGGCTTTGCCTAGGACAAGGAAGGGATATGACAGTATTTTTGTTGTAGTAGACAGATTTAGTAAAATAGTAGACAGATTTCTTACCATGCATAGTGTCAGATAGAGATGTGAAGTTTATTGGCCACTTTTGGAGTGTAAGGCCTGCCCTTGTCCGACTGGTGTGTATCCTATTATTCACCTAGCTCTAGATTAAAATGATAAAATGATTGATAATATGGTTGCCAGATGGATATAGGTAGTGATTGGTTATACATCCTCATTAATATGTTTAATTTGCTTCAGCTATGATATGTATATGTGGAATTAACTTTGAGATTGAGTGTGCAGGTATTTCTAACAAAACCACAGATACTGGAGATCATTTCGCACCTTATGTTGTAATCCCTTGTGAAGCTGATCTAGTTCCACGAGGAACCAAGATCAACTCTGTGTTTGGTGCAATGTTGTAATGTTGTAATATTGTCTTGCATGAGGTTGAATGGGTTAGGTCTACCCTTTTGTAAAATTGGATTATGATTTGTGTTGTAAGAATTGTATTTGAATTTCATTTTTTTAATTTAAATTTTTGAGACCCTTTTCTTGTGTCTTAACTTGACCCTGGGTGTCCTAACTAAGTTTAAATTGACCCTGGGTTATACCCCATGGGTCTAGGGTCACTTTTGACTTGGGTAACCCTTGGTTAACCTCCGTATGGTCACCTTAACTTCACAGTGAAGTTAAGTGACGAATTTGGAGGCATGGGAAGGATAGGATGAGTGGGACCAACACTCAAGCCCATCCTTTCTCCATTTTCAAGGCTTGAAATGACTCCATGGTCCACCAATAATGGAGGGGCTTATCTTCTTGTTCCCTCACTTTTGGTGAGAGTGCCCATGAAGTGGTGTAGTCCTTCATGAGTGGAGTTATTTTTTAATCCCACTTGGGATAGTGGGGATATTTTTTAATTCCACTTGGGATAGTGGGGATATTTTATTAATTCCACTTGGGATAGTGGGGATATTTTTTTAATTCCACTTGGGATAACGGGGTTATTTAAATATTACAATCTTAAAAAAATGAATTTCTAATTCATCCACTATGAATTTAAAATTCACAAATAATGAGAGCCCTTGATCTCAACTTTTGATCTTCGCCGTCCATCATCTTTTCAAAAATCTATAAATAAGACCCTTCTCTAAGCAATTAGAAAAGACTGGATTTTGCAGGGGAACTTGATTCTTGCAGGGGAACTTCATTCTTGCAGGGGGACTTCATTCTTGCATTCTTATCATGCCTAATTTCCTCTAGGAAATCTTCTTCTAGCATCCTCATAATGCCCAATTCCTTCTCTATTCTCCTCTTCATAGCCTCATAATGCCAAAATTATTCTAGCCATCCTATATCCTCCATTCATTATCCCTTGCTTGTGATCATAGAGAGATTTTTTTTTTTGAGAAGGGATATTTGGAGAGGAGGCTGGAGAGGAACTCTACATCAACTTCATCCATTAAAGGGCTTTTTAAGGTTGTATTTCAAGGCATTTCCTTTGCATTTTCTATTTCTTGCATGATGGATTTGTGAAATGAAATTTGATTTGTTGTGTTGTAAATTATGTAATTGTGGGGAAATTTAGTTGGGTGTTGACAGAGCTTCTTCCACTTAGGAGAAATGCTCATCAAGTGTGGGGTAGGGGAGGAGTGATCCTCCTTGAGTACATGCCTTGTTTCTTTTGAGATGTTGAAAGCCTTGAGGACATTTGTGTGACTTTGGGAAATTGTGTTATTTGGCTTGAGAGTCAAAATATGAACTCCTTGGAATCTTTGTTGGCAAGTTGGCTTGAGGCCATGAGAAGGAAACTGTGTTGAAATTTAATTGAAGGGTGACACTCTAGAGTTGAGTGTGTCCACTCTCCTACCCCTCTTTAAACTCACAGTGGATGAGTTTTGTGTTGTGTAAATATCTATGGGTGTATTTGTGTTTTGGTGTGTTGTTTTTATTTTGTTGTGAAGTGGTATTGAATCCCCTAGGTGTGCGGATGATCTCCCTAGCTCAGGGGTGACCCTCTTGCGGGTCTACGGTAGGTAGGAGAGCAGCTTGTGTGGTGTTTCTTCCCTTGTGTGATATGCAGGTTTTCTGGGAGCTTATGGTGAAGCTTGGAGAAGATTATTGGAGCTTAGAAAATATTTTATTTTCCTTTACTCTTAAGGGAGCTTGGTCTTTTAATAGCTTCATCCTTGTTGATTTTACAAGAGGAGAACATTCTCTCTCTTTCGTTGTATAATTTGGTATTTTGGAGTTGTGAGGAAATTACTTCCTTATTGTATTGATAGTTGTAGATTTATTGTTCGTTTAGTTTTGCCATTTGGAAAGGAAATAAAATTAGATTAAAGTTGTGTAATTGAGTTAAATAGAAACTAATTTCATATTAAAAGTTTGTCTTAATATGAATAGTGAATAGTAAATAGTAAAAGTGGGATTTATTTATGCATATTGTATAATACGAATTGAATAGATGCTTAAACTTAGAGTTGCAATTCGGAAATACAATGTTTATATTTGTAAAAAATAAATAAATTAACTCCTTGCTCTATTTTTAATTATTTATTGGATAGTAATCTGTTTTAACAAATTATATATATATTTATTTATTATATATATATATTCTATACTTTCTTTATAGTTAAGGAACTTATTAATGAAATTGTGAGTTAAAGTGAACTAAGATAATAGCAGTATATATACATATATATATATTTAAATTAAATTTTAGAGAAACGAAAGAGAGGGAAAATGATCGTGCTTTGTTGAAAAATGATCTATCACCTAAAACAACTGCTGTACAAATGTAATTCGTGAGTGTAATACCCCGCTAACAACTGCTTTGTTTACTCCTTAAGCATACGCCACTGAGCACGCTTACACGTGTGAGGGGGTTTTCAGAGTAGTAAGAGAAAATTTTTGATAGTTCGTATCATGACCACATGACGCATGTGGACATGACACGTGTGAATACGTGTTGTGACCGCATGGGAAATGTGGGCATGACATGGAGGACTCTTTGGAAGAATCTTGGAACAAATTTATCCTTCTCATCAGCCTACCATCCTCAGACAAATGGTCAGACTGAAGTAGTTAACCGCTCATTAGGAAATTTGTTAAGGTGTTTGACAAGGTAGCATGGAGAGAAGTGGGATAACATTCTCTCACAAGCAGAATTTTCCTATAATGACACTATCAATAGGAGTACAGGGAAGTCACCTTTTCAGGTGGTATATGGTATTCATCCCAGGGGTATTTTAGAGTTGAGAGATCTACCTATAGGAGAGTCTATTAGTGCAGATGGAGAAGCTTTTGCATCAGCCATTAAAGAGGTGCATGATCAAGTCAAGACACAAATCCAACATACTACATTGAAGTACAAAGCATTTGCTGACAAGAAAAAGAGAGATGTAAAATTTGATGTTGGAGATTTGGTGTGGGTTAATCTGAAGAAGGAGAGACTCCCAACAGGTAAATATACCAAGATAATGCAGAGTAAGATTGGACCATGTCAGATTTTGAAGCAGTGTGGGCAGAATGCTTATGACATCCAACTTCCTCCTGATCTTGGATTTGTTGGCAAGAGACACTATATATATTCATGGTTGTTGTCATTGATGGCAACAAAGGTCATCCCACATATCCACAAGTCATGGTGTGTCTCTACCGGAAGTCAGAATGAAGATTGTTGTGGTCCGGTGAACAAGAATAGAGCATGTGGCAAGGTCCGACAGATTGGTCCGGATCTCTCAGAGGAAGTGTCTTGGTGTAGTGTGGATTTGGGGAAGTCAAGAGGACTACCTTGAGTAGTATATTCCAAGGATTTAGCCTCTAGTGATGGACAAGGAAAAAGATATGAATAGTTGAGTACCGGATTCCTGAGAGACAGTGAGAACAGAGGAAGAACTGACTGACAGAGCATCAGACTATTTTCCGGATGTGTTACTGTTGATGGTAAAGGTTGTGAAGGCATGAATCATGTTTGGCCGACATGATTAATGATATCTACAAGTATATGCTTGATCCGCATTGCTTGGTGAGCAAGGATTCAGCCGACAGAACAGAGTTTGTGAGAAAATAGATTGTTCCGGATGCTGACTAGAAAGGTGATGAAATTACTTATGCAGATATATATGCACGATGGATTTAGTTGTGAGAAGTGTGGTTGTGTGTTGTTAATGTGTGAATAAGTGCAGAACAGAGCAGAAACAGCTAGAGAGATCCGGCATGTGAAAGGAAAGCAGAATAAAGAGAAGAGGAAAGATGAAGTGCAGCAGATCAGTGTACTGAGCCTAACCGGAACTGAACTCCAGCATATGTGGATGCTTCCAATCAGTTCAAGTATTGTATAACATTCTTTTGTAGACAGTGTGTCTCCTTGTAGGTAGTGTGCCTCTTTGTGAGCAGTGTGCTCGGGCAGTGAGCCCTAATTGGCAAGTGCCATTTTGTAATACCTTATTCTTCTAACAGAGAATAATCTTTGGGTTAATCACCCCGTGGTTTTCTCCCTTAATGGGGTTTCCACGTCAAAAATACTGTGTCATGTGTTTCTCATTTCATGGTAATATTTTTATGTTTGATTCAATGCTACATTGATTAATAAGAAAGTTCAAAAGAAGAAATAATTAGGATAACTGATTCACCCCCCCTCTCAGTTATCAACAATTGGTATCAGAGCTAAGTTCCTCCTAATAGAGCCTAACAGCTTGAGGAAGATCTAGGAATTCAAATGGATGCATATGGTTTAAGGGAGCAACTCAAGACTGCCCTTGAGGATCTTGAACAGTCAAACTCTGAAGTCAATGAATTAAAGGAAAGACTCAAATAGGTTGATGAATTCATGAGAGAATTAAAGGACAAATTAAGTCTCTCTATGAAAAAGAGAAAGGAGCTGCTCCAACAATTGGCAAGACAAAGTGAAGAAAATACAAATGAAGAATTGACTGAGAAAACCAAGTTATGTGAAAAGTTATCAAAAGAAGTCATTATGGTAAGACATGAAATGGAATCAAGAGTTATAAAGTTTACTCAAGAGATTGAAGAGAAAAGAAAAACTGAAGACAATCTAAGACAATCTCTTAAAGAGAAATCAGAAGATTGCCACCAGATGGACAGGATCATCAGACATCTTGAATCTGATCTTGAAGATGCCAAAGATAATGAAGAAAAACTTGAGGATCAAATTGTCTCTCTCAAAAGAGATCTTCAAACAGCAAATGAATACAAAGAAAAATTCAAAATAAGTTCTGCTCAACTTGAAGTTCTTCTTGGAAGTCAAAAGAGGGCAGATGACAAGTATGGTTTGGGATATGAGAAAGGAGAAAGCTCCGGATCCAGTCAAAAGAATTTTGGATCAGAAAATCCAAGGAATAGGCCTAGAAGACCTCCGGTAAGATAGCCCAATGCTCAAAGATATCCATCCTTCAATGGATACTACCACAGCTGCAATCACTTTGGTCACAAAGCTAATCAGTGCAGAAAGAGAATGAATCAAACTAACTCATCCTTCTCCAGACAATGCTTTAACTGCAAAAGGTATGGACACAAGTCCCATGAATGCAAAAATATGCAAATAAACAAATCATTCAATGGTAGATGCTTTGCATGCAATACAATAGGTCATATGGCTAATCAATGCAGATCAAGAGGTTATTAGTCAAATATGCAAGGAAATGTTATTTGCCAAATCTGTAATAGGTCCAGTCATAATGCAAAAGTCTGTAGAAGCAAGAATCAGGACAAAAGAGGTCCAGTGTATAATCAGAATCAAGACAAGGGTAAACAAAAGATGAATGCGGATGAAGTTAGGAATCAGATGAACAAGATTTGGGTGAAGAAAAGTTCAGAGAATGTAGAGGTTGGGTCCGCACCAGACTCTGGTGCTGATATTCCTTCTAGAAATTAAAAGGTGAGCTCTGGCTCAAGGGAGACTCAAAGAAAATCCTGTTCCCCCAGCCAATCAAGTGATGCCGGATGTGGCACAAGATGCAGAGCAAAGGGTTTGTAGATATAAGTCTTGAGATGATCCAAATAAGATTTCAGAGGTCCGCATGAAGATGTGAAGAAGTTGTGATCAATCAAGTAAGACCTGTTCCGGGAGATGCTCCGGAATGACAGAGGAGTACAAAAAGGGTCCGGAGAGATCCGAAAGTGCATTGTCTTATTCTGCGGATTGGACAGAGTGTTTGGGATGTCCTTGTGAAGTGTCATCTTGATTTGTTCATGGTTGGAAGATCCGCATGATGTTCATAGATCAGGACTGATCTGGTTCTTCAAGTTATCTGAATAAGGCAAACTGGAATAATGTAGGTCGAGCATTTATTGCAAACAGATATTAGGGTTTGCGAAACAATATAAGGGATTTCTCAATAATCACTTGTTCATTTCACATCCAAGAAGAAGTGAAAAGCAGAGCTCTGCAACAAAATTCATCAAGTTCACTGAAGATCACTTACAGAAGTTATTACACTCATAAATCAATTCAGAAATTAATTCAAGCACTCCGTATAACCAAAGGCGCATAAGGTATTTTTCGTTTTCAATATCTCACTGCAAATCTTTGAAAAATGGCTACTCTGAATATAGTTAAGATCTCTGATAGACCTCGCCCCACATTCAAGAAACATCCATACAAATCTTTGGAGGTAGATCCCCTAGGAGCCTTCTCTAGTGTTCCGCATGGTGTATTACATACGGAGGACATTACATACATGCAAATTTTGAAGATTTTGGGGATTCAAAATTGATGGATATCTATCACAGACAGTTGATAGACGACTCATTTGAGATTAAACCTCAGTACAAAGCCATCCGGGACAAGCACTTTGCACAGTGCATCCATTTCCCCTATTTTGAAGAAGATGAATGGGTCCGGTATGTACTAAGTAGAGTGCATGACAATTTCCTATGGTTGAACAAGCCCTTCAAGATCACCAAAGATGCAATTAGGGTTGTAACCAGTCTGCACTCATCCGGTGGATTACCTATTCTCAAGTCTGTCAAAAATCAGACAGTTAGTGATGCAACCGGATCTAAGTTTGACAAGAGAGCTATGACAGTTGAAGACATCACTGAACCGGATGTCAAATTTGCATCTATGATAATTGGTTATAAGATCTATCACTCTAGTAGGGAAAATTCAGTACCGGGAACTGCAATTTACACAGCTTATCAAATGCTAAAGGAGAATGCAGACTATGACTTGTGTGAGCTTCTTGTAAACCAACTTTTGGAAAATCTGCAGAAGATCAAGAAGGACAAGAAGAACTCCTTCAAGTATGGCAGTTTGATCCTTTGTCTATTCTTTTATTACATGAATGAGCTTCCCGGATCCAGTGGATGGATATGGCAGAATGACAGACCAGTTGCCATCCAAATCAGAGATTATTTGCATGGACTTGGGGATGCTAAAGCAAGAAAAACAGCCCTATGGGATACTTCAAAAACTTCCAGAGCATGATGCAAGCAAGAGAAAGAATTCCCCAGTCTATTGTTGAAAAATACAAAGACTCAGTCTGCTTCATGGTTGATACTGATCAGTGCCTAATGGAGGCAGTGGAGCCAAGGACAGTCTAGATCATGCCCATGGGGTATGAGGTTGATGAACAGATTGTGGAACTACATGTTCAGCACATGCTTAGTCAGCCCAAGGATCCAAAGGCAGAAAGGTTTGGAACCTTTGAGGAGCTGAGTGTGAAGATCCATGTGGAACTCAGAGAACCTGAGATAAAGAGGAAGGTGAGAAAAGAAGTAGAGCATATTGCTCAAGGCCTAGGCATCCCAAAGGAGGCACTTGATGTCAACTGAGAAAAGAGGCGAAAGTCTGAGGAAGAGAAGAAAGAGGCAGAAAAGAAAAGCAAGAAAAGTACTCCAGTGGAAACCTCAACCCGGACCAGATCATCAAAGGGATCTACACTTGTCACAACCAAAGGCTCAAAAATGTCAAAACCGGAAGGTCAGACATCCGGTAAAGGAGAGAAAAGATATAAAATAAAAGCCACAAGGGCTTACACAAGTCAGAAAGATGAAGAGGAAACTGAGTCAGATGAGGGAATAAAGGAAATAAAGAAGCAGAAGAAGAAAGGATCCGATAAACCCTCCACAGGCCAAGACAAGGAAGAAATGGCAGAGAAATTTGTTGAAAAGCCCACCCTGTCTCTAGATAGTGTAATCAAATCAGTCACTGTGGATGGAAACCTTCAACCAATGGCTGAATTCTATGATGACTACAATGAGGCTGACCAAAAGATCCTACAGGAAGCCACAATCAGGTATCTAAACATCTACAACAAAGCTTTCATTGAAATTATCTCCCTTATTCCTAAGAGTCTAGAGAAGGAGCTAGAAATGAGAAAGGCCAATGCCATGGCAAAAGATCTTGAGATCAGAGAATAGATAGCTATTCAGCTATATCCTTCAATTGATCACAAAACAATGAACATGGTATTCAAAGACTGCAAGGATGAATTCAGAAGCAAAGCAAGGATGAATCAGCTTATGCTTGGTGAGACAGACAAGGTAGCCAAGGACACTGAAGAGATCCTCCGGAATACTTTCAAAAGGTTCAACATTCCTATCATAGAGGACTTGGGTGCAGAAACAGCTGTGGACTTGGAATCCTCTACTCCTGGAGAAGTGGCCCTTGAACAGACTAGCATCTCTCCTCCGGTTTCCCCTACAGTCTCCGGATCCAAAGAAGAAGAGAAATTACAGGAGAAGGAAGCAGTGGTAAAAGAAAAAGAGGTTGACAATACCAAAGGTGCAGAGAAAGAGAAGATTCCAACAGAGAAAACCACAACTGAAAGTGGTAAGAATGTGGAAGGAGAGAAAATTCCAAAGGACAAGACTATAGAAGAGAAGAAACATCTGTCTCCGGCAAGAGACACTGCACAAACTGTTTAAAAATTTTTGAGCCAAGAAACAATAGAGATTGATGAACCGGAGCTTCTAAAAGGTCCATTCAACGTTGACTCCCTCTCTCCGGTACAAACAATGAAGATAGCTTCATTTGCAAATGTTAAGGCAAATGAAAAACTCCTAAAGTCTCATATGGAAGACTGTGAGTTAATAGAGGCTGCTTTTGGAGTACTTGAGAAGATTATGCCATCGATCCAGATAGATCCAGCAGCCTCCTCTTCTGGTAATCTCAAAACCTTAGTCAGCAGTGTTGATACACATTTTGATTCTCTAGAAAAATCAGCTGAAGAAAAGGTCCGGAAGGAGTTTTTGGATAAGAGACTTTCAGAAGTACTAGGATTAATCTCTAATGATAGGAGAAATATGAGTATTGGAATAAAGAGCTTAGAAAATGCTCTTAAGGATGGCGGTGACATTTACAAATTTTGTATCTCCTGGTCAAAAGCAACAGTAGAAATTGAGAAGAAAATAAAAGAGGAACAGGACAAACTACTGAGTTTGTCTCAAAGTTTTGATCCTCTATCTTCCTCCATAGTAACTCAAGAAGGTCAAACTATTGCAATCACAACTGCAATAAAGAACTTTGAGAAGGAAAGGAAGAATATAATTAACCAGATGGGAGAACTTAGAAGGATTATAATCCCTAAGTTAGAAACTATGCATGAGGCCATAAGTGATGCTCAGACTACCGCCCAAACCAATGATCCAACAGATCTCAAGAGGGCAGAAACTTTTGCATTTTTGTTGAGTGGTCACATTTCAATTTTGGATAGAATGAAGCAAAGTTGGGCTACAAAACTGGTCCAATTGAAGACATCCTTTGCAGACATTCTTCAATTTATGTGAGTATGTAATATGCGGCTAAGTATAGTAAATTTTTGAAAATTTTGGTGTACGGACCCTACCCTTTGCCATTGATGTCAAAGGGGGAGTGAGGAGCAATGAAAAATAAGGAATCCAACTAAGGGGGAGTTCTAGAAATTGTATATAAAGATAGAGCATCAGCCAAGGGGGAGCACAGTGTAAACACTTAGTCATTTTTCACTAAGTGTTGCCATCAATGCCAAAGGGGGAGATTGTTGGCAAGAGGCACTATATATATTCATGGTTGTTGTCATTGATGGCAACAAAGGTCATCCCACATATCCACAAGTCATGGTGTGTCTCTACCGGAAGTCAGAATGAAGATTGTTGTGGTCCGGTGAACAAGAACAGAGCATGTGGCAAGGTCCGACAGATTGGTCCGGATCTCTCAGAGGAAGTGTCTTGGTGCAGTACGGATTTGGGGAAGTCAAGAGGACTACCTTGAGTAGTATATTCCAAGGATTTAGCCTCCGGTGATGGACAAGGAAAAAGATATGAATAGTTGAGTACCGGATTCCTGAGAGACAGTGAGAACAGAGGAAGAACTGACTGACAGAGCATCAGACTATTTTCCGGATGTGTTACTGTTGATGGTAAAGGTTGTGAAGGCATGAATCATGTTTGGCTGACATGATTAATGATATCTACAAGTATATGCTTGATCCACATTGCTTGGTGAGCAAGGATTCAGCCGACAGAATAGAGTTTGTGAGAAAATAGACTGTTTCGGATGCCAACTAGAAAGGTGATGAAATTACTTGTGCAGATATATATGCACGATGGATTTAGTTGTGAGAAGTGTGGTTGTGTGTTGTTAATGTGCGAATAAGTGAAGAACAGAGCAAAAACAGCTAGAGAGATCCGGCATGTGAAAGGAAAGTAGAATAAAGAGAAGAGGAAAGATGAAGTGCAGCAGATCAGTGTACTGAGCCTAACCGGAACTGAACTCCAGCATATGTGGATGCTTCCAATCAGTTCAAGTATTGTATAACATTCTTTTGTAGACAGTGTGTCTCCTTGTAGGCAGTGTGCCTCTTTGTGAGCAGTGTGCTCGGGCAGTGAGCCCTAATTGGCAAGTGCCATTTTGTAATACCTTATTCTTCTAACAGAGAATAATCTTTGGGTTAATCACCCCGTGGTTTTCTCCCTTAATAGGGTTTCCACGTCAAAAATACTGTGTCATGTGTTTCTCATTTCATGGTAATGTTTTTATGTTTGATTCAATGCTGCATTGATTAATAAGAAAGTTCAAAACAAGAAATAATTAGGATAACTGATTCACCCCCCCTCTCAGTTATCAACAGGATTGTCACCCATTTTCAATGTATGTGACTTGACTCCATACAAGCCAAATGCAGATGTAGAACATGAACCATTGTAGGATGTAGCAGATGATGATATCCCTAAACATGATCCACCAAAATTGAAGAAGATACTAGACTCAAGAGTGACAAAACAGACAAGGAACAAAGAGTACATGGAGTACTTGGTGGCTTGGCAAGGGAAACCTGATTCAAAGGTAGTTTGGATGACTAGAGAATAGATCACAAACAATGGTGCAGGCTTTCAAACTCTAATCTCATCAAAATCTGATCTCAAAGGGGCTTGAGATCTCTTCTCCCGGGGAGTATGGTGTAGGAGCACCCCTTCAACAACATAAATATGCACAAGAGGGAGAGGAATAAGACTTTAATATATTTTAGACATTTCATGTTATCATGTAGCATTTGTATATCATTGTCAAATGTAGCATTTTGTGTTGGCATTTCATATTTGTAAACATCAAATTTGACATTTTAGACATATTGGGTTATGTGGAGGATTAAACCAAGGTGTCTTATCATTAAGTGTTTTGCTGTCTTATGCAAAATAGGTGTCGTGGGATTAGTTAGGGTTTATGACTATAATATTGGTTTAATAAAAATCCCAAAAACAGAGTAGAGAGGGGTCGGGAACAAAACAGAGAAGGTGGTCAAGGAAAGTAGTTTTTTTTTTTTACCTTCTGAAATTTTGGAATGAAGAAAAATAGAATTTCTGCCATTTGTGTTTAGCAAATTCTGAATTCTATGTGAACCCTCTGTATATTGAATTGTTCTGTAAATTTTTTGTATAGAATTGTTTTGAATTCAACTCAGTTTTTCTGCTGCTATAATGCATGATTAAATCCATTCCACTGGTCGATTTCTGTGAAATCAGTGGAATGGATTGTGTATATTAGGTTTCTATTTGTTTTCCTTTTGTTTGATGGGCATGGCAGAATAGAAATTGTAAAGTCCGTTGCAGAGGAAGTTATCAGCAAGAAATTCCAAATATACATTTTATGTATATCTGTAAATTGTATGCCAAAAATAGTTTATGAATGTTAGACTTAGGGCATACAACTGAGAGGGGGGGTGAATCAGTTGTGCGAAACTTTCTCTTTTTAAACACTTGACTCTTCTTTAGTGATTAGCATAATATTAATCATGAACCATAATGCATTCAAATCAAAAGCAAAAACATATCAACACATATGACACCAAGATTTTGACGTGGAAAACCTGATTAAGGGAAAAACCACGGGGTGATTAACCCAAGAATGTATTCTTTGTTAGAAGAATAGAAAGA
Organism: Cunninghamia lanceolata; assembly: GCA_027924645.1. Classification (NCBI taxonomy): domain Eukaryota; kingdom Viridiplantae; phylum Streptophyta; class Pinopsida; order Cupressales; family Cupressaceae; genus Cunninghamia; species Cunninghamia lanceolata. The sequence continues at coordinate 6,390,619 of BSBN01000609.1, forward strand.
ATAAAATGGCACATGCCAATTGGGGCTCACTGCCTGAGCACACTACTCACAAGAGGCTCACTGCCTACAAGAGACACACTATCTACAAAGGAATAAGTACCACCTTTATGAACTGGAGAATAGCATCTTCAGCATGCTTGAATCAGTTCCATTTAAGCCCAATACTTCTACTCTGCCTTTCGCACTTCTCTTCACTACCACACACTCATCACCACAAGACACACTTCAAAATGACTTCACAATCCCTTATTTATACAAGGCATCGACTTAGGAACAATCATCTAAGTCGGCAAACACCTACAAGAACATCTGCAAGACATGTAATACATCCGGTCGGCTAGTCTCAAGAAGAACACCAATATCCATGGTTATTCTTCAAATGCAAACTCTAACTTCAATGTGGACCACTAACATGAACTGGACATGATCTAACGATCATCATAACCTTCCCTGAATCACCAAGAACATCCGCACTTCATCATCCTACTGGAATTCTTCTCTCCTTCATCCGGAGCTTCAAGAACACAGTCTGTCATCACTGTCACAAATGAATAGGCTCTTCCAGACCTTCAACCCATGAACCAATCTAGTTGATACTTCATAGGAATGTCCTCAACACTCCCTCAAATCCGTAGAATGGGATAATGAAATTCTGGATCTCACCGGACCTATCTGTGGCACTCTGTCACCTCTGAACACCTGCCAGAACCGGTTCTACTTGAGCTACCATAACTTCTTCAGATCTTTATGTGGACCTCTGAAAACTTGACTGGAGCATCTCAAGACTTATATCTACAAACCCTTTAAACCGTATCCTCTGATCCTCAACCTATCTTGGACTTTCACCTTGTTGTCATCATTGTTCTTCACTGTTCCTGATTGAGACTAATTTTCTCAATATCCTCAGCACACAGCTCATCCAATCCTTCTTATTAATGCAATATGAGTATGTTGACATTAATGACAATACTAGTTAAACCCATACTTGCAACAATCTCCCCCTTTGTCATTGATGGCAACATATGATGTGAAAAAGCATCAAGACAAGAACTTCTCCTTACTGTCACAACTCCCCCTGTCAACAGCAACCATTCACATGTCTTCTCTCCCTTTACTGCTCCCCCTTTGATCAACAACCACTTGTTTTTCACATGTCTTCTCTCCCCCTTTGATATCAATGGCAAAGGGCTCATACTTGCAATTTCACCACCTCAGACTCATACCTGCTGCTCCCCCTGAGTAGCAGCTCCCCAACATCAATCCAGATCACAAGATGTGATTGTGATACTTACTAGACTGATGCACATCAGTGCACCTTAGTTCATCACTAGAGCGGCAATAACCCCTAATTTCTCCTTGAGATACTCAAAAGAGTCCTTGGGTAGAGGTTTAGTAAAGATATCTGCAATCTGATCCTTGGAGGGCACATACTCCAATCTGACTTCATCCTTGTTCACTTGCTCTCTTAGAAAGTGAAACTCGATAGATATATGCTCTGGTCTTTCATACCAGGCTCTAGGGGCTTGCTTTAGTCCATACATTGCCTTCTTCAATTTGCAGACCATATCACCATGCTCAAATAATTGAAAACCATCCAGTTGTTCAATGTACACTTCTTCTTCTAAGTCACCATTCAAGAAGGCAAACTTGACATCCATCTGATACACCTTGAAATCCTTGAAGGCAGTAAATGCAAGAAATAGTCTGACTGCTTCAATTCTTGCCACCGGAGCAAAGGTTTCTTCAAAATCAATCCCTTCTATTTGAGAGTAGCCTTTGCAGACTAATCTAGCTTTGTTTCTGATTACTTCACCAACTTCATTTAGTTTGTTCTGGAAGACCCATTTGGTTCCAATCACATTCTTGTTTCTAGTTCTGGGAACAAGATCCCAAGTGTGATTTTTTTTAATTTGCATCAACTCTTCCTCCATTGCTTTGGTCCAGTTTTCATCATTGTAGGCTTCATTTATTGTTTTAGGTTTAATCTTTGAAATCAGACAATATTCATCTAAATTTTGAGCAATTTTCCTTCTAGTTTGCACACCTTTGCTTTTGTCACCTATGATCTGATCTTCAGAGTGGTTCAGTCTTACATACCTTGGAACTTTGGGAGTTTCTTGCACTTCTATTTCTTGATCAAGCTCATTCAGACTTATCTCTTCTTCCTGATTTACCGGATCAGTCTGAATCTGACTTTCAGGAGAGGATTGAGCTCCTTGAACCAGAACACCATTTTGTTCATCTTCATCATACTCATAAAACCTTGAGGGTTTCTCTAGTCCCTCATCAACCTTCACATTTGTACTTTCTATCATCTTTCTTAGTCTCTTGTTATAACACCGGTATGCCTTGCTTTGAGTAGAGTAACCCAAGAATATTCCTTCATCACTTCTAGCATCAAACTTGCCTAAATCTTCATCTCTTTTGATGTAACACTTGCTACCAAAGACTCTGAAATATCTTACAGTAGGAGTAATGCGAAACCAGAGTTCATCAGGGGTCTTACCGGTATTGCTTTTGATTTGAACTCGATTAAGAGTATAGACTGCAGTGCTGACAGCTTCCCTCCAATAGATCTGAGGAAGATTTGCTTCCATCATCATAGTCCTAGATGCTTCCTGGATGGTTTGGTTCTTTCTCTCCACTACTCCATTCTGCTGTGGAGTCCTCAGAGCAGACAACTGTCTCTTAATTCCATGTTTCTCACATAATTCTATGAATTCACTAGATGTGAATTCTCCACCTCTATCAAACCTCAGACATTTCAACTTTATACATGTTTCATTCTCTACCATAGCCTTGAATATTTTGAATTTCTCAAGAGCTTTTGATTTCTCCTTTAGAAAGGTTACCCACATCATCCGGGAATAGTCATCTATTAGCAGCATGAAGTATCTATCACCTTGAATACTTCTGGTTCTTACCGGACCACAAAGATCAGTGTGAACTAAGTCCAATAGTCTGGTAGAAGACAGTTCCTTGCTTTTGAATGTGACTCTGCTCATCTTACCCAACTAACATTCCTTGCACGAGATGTTAGTAGGTTTCACCAATTTTGGAAGATCTCTTACAACTTGAGTATTGCTTATCTTGATGATATTATCAAAATTCACATGACACATTCTCCTATGCCATAACCAACTCTGATTAACTTGAACAAATAAACAGCTTTTACTAGTACCAACTAAGTGGAAGATATTACCTTTAGTTTGAGCACCGGATGCAATCTCTGTTCCGGATCTTTCAAAGATTTTACATTTTCCATCCTTGAATCGGAGATCATAGCCTTTGTCCACCAACTGTCCAACACTGAGAAGATTGTGCTTCAAACCTTCAACATACAGTACATTACTAGTTTTGTTTCTTCCATCAAAAGAAAGTTCCTCTTCCTCTAATTCTACCAGCAAAATTATCACCAAACTTCACCACTCCTCCTTCATACCTTTCCAGGTCTATGAACTTATTTTTGTCACCTGTCATGTGGTGAGAGCAACCATTGTCAATAACCCAATCATTCTTTTCTTCAACTTGGGCAGTCAGAGCTCTTTCTACAACTTTATGATTGATAGATACAGAGGATATTGGTTCTTCTTCCTTGATGGCAATAAACACCCATTCACTTCTGGATTTGTTTCTTGTCTCTGATTCATCATCTGTTACTCCTTCATTATCATCTTCTTCATGAACATAGTAACAATTCTTTTGGAACCTTGATCTGTTAGGATTTGGCTTTGAAAATCTTTCCAAACATCTTGAGGCAAAGTGACCAATCTTATTGCAGTTAAAACACTTAAAAGGTAATTTTCCTTCATACTTACCGGATCCTCTTGGCACTCTCTTTGCAATGAGGGATTCAAGTTGAGCAGTTTCTACTTCTTCTTCTTCAAGGTCTTTTCTTGCTTTTTCATACCATGACAGTTTCCTTGATGAGTTCTCTCCTGGATCAAATCCTTGTTTACCTTTCACAGAGGCACTAGCTTTGAATGCAGATTCAGTTTTGGGGGGATCATCTCCAAACTCGGTCATTTCAAAAGCAGTCAGTTTGCCAGCCAATTGGTCTCTTGTGACAGTGGCATGGGTTCTGAATTCATCAATGACAGCAACCTTGATTTTGTAAGAGGCAGGAAGGGATCTGAGAATTTTACTAACAATCTCATTTTCATCCAAGACTCCACCAGAATTTCTAATTCCACAAACCAGCTCATTCACTCTTGGCATAAAAGTGGTAATATTTTCATCATCTCTCATCTTTAGTTTTTCAAATTTTCCTTTTAGATTCTGTAACCTTGCACATTTAACATACTCGTCTCCTTCATGCAAAAGTTCCAGTTTAATCTAGATCTCATAGGCTATTCGTAGGTCAATAACATTTGAGAGCTCTGAGTCAGTTAATGCGCTTAGAAGAGCCTCTTTGGTCCGCAAATTGTTTTCAGCATCTGTGATTTCATTTAGGGTTGTCGGACCACCCTGTGGAGGTACATACGCTTTTGTGACCATGGACCAGTACGCCATTCCCATACACTGCAAGTGACATTTCATGCGACCTTTCCAAAGAGAAAAGTTGGTTCCATCAAACTTCAGACTATCCTTCTTGTATGACGACATCCTGGATCTCCTCAAGTAGTTAAGCTCCTTTTAGAGGAACTTAGCTCTGATACCAATTGTTAGACTTAGGGCATACAACTGAGAGGGGGGGTGAATCAGTTGTGCGAAACTTTCTCTTTTTAAACACTTGAATCTTCTTTAGTGATTAGCATAATATTAATCATGAACCATAATGCATTCAAATCAAAAGCAGAAACATATCAACACATATGACACCAAGATTTTGACATGGAAAACCTGGTTAAGGGAAAAACCACGGGGTGATTAACCCAAGAATGTATTCTCTATTAGAAGAATAGAAAGAACAAAATGGCACATGCTAATTAGGGCTCACTGCCCGAGCACACTACTCACAAGAGGCTCACTACCTACAAGAGACACACTGTCTACAAAGGAATAAGTATCACCTTTATGAACTGGAGAATAGCATCTTTAGCATGCTTGAATCAGTTCCATTTAAGCCTAATACTTCTGCTCTGCCTTTCACACTTCTCTTCGCTACCACACACTCATCACCGCAAGACACACTTCAAAATGACTTCACAATCCCTTATTTATACAAGGCATCGACTTAGGAACAATCATCTAAGTCGGCAAACACCTACAAGAACATTTGCAAGACGTGTAATACATCTGGTCGACTAGTCTCAAGAAGAACACCAATATCCATGGTTATTCTTCAAATACAAACTCTAACTTCAATGCGGACCACTAACATGAAATGGACATGATCCAATGATCATCATAACCTTCCCTGAATCACCAAGAACATCCGCACTTCATCATCCTATTGGAATTCTTCTCTCCTTCATCCGGAGCTTCAAGAACACAGTCTGTCATCACTGTCACAAATGAATAGGCTCTTTTGGACCTTCAACCCATGAACCAATCTAGTTGATACTTCACAGGAATGTCCTCAACACTCCCTCAAATCCGTAGAATGGGATAATGAAATTTTGGATCTCACCGGACCTATCTGTGGCACTCTGTCACCTCTGAACACCTGCCAGAACCGGTTCTACTTGAGCTACCATAACTTCTTCAAATCTTTATGCGGACCTCTGAAAACTTGACTGGAGCATCTCAAGACTTATATCTACAAACCCTTTAAACCGTATCCTCTAATCCTCAACCTATCTTGGACTTTCACCTTGTTGTCATCATTGTTCTTCACTGTTCCTGATTGAGACTAATTTTCTCAATATCCTCAGCACACAGCTCATCCAATCCTTTTTATTAATGCAATATGAGTATGTTGACATTAATGACAACACTGGTTAAACCCATACTTGCAACAATGAATATATCACATTTACATGCGAGCAACCTCTTGTGTATATGCTGTGAAGAATGGTATGTATAAATGTCTATTTGGGTCAAGTTTGTGTTGTTCGTTGAATATGCAATTTCTGTGTATATCGCTAATGTACCTAAGTACATTCCATGTGTATCTTGCAATTGTATGTGAAAATCCCTTGCTTGAGTATATTTCATAAGTATATCGCATTTGTATGCGAGTATCATCCTGCATATGTGTATTGGATTTAAGCATATTGGGGAAACCGATAGTAGATGTTTGTGGGTGGTTGAACCAATTCAAAGGTTCAATAGTTCAATGATACAGCAAGTTCATTTGGTTCACCGGTTCATCGTAGTAAGTGTTGCCGATAGTTGAGCCGATGGATTGAACCAGTTCAACGGTTGAACCGGTTCAACGGGTTCCGCGGGTTTATCGAGATACAAAGGTTCATTTGGTTCAATGGCTACAACAGGTTCATTGGTTTGACAAATGCATGTTTAAGAAGCTAAAGTATTTGTTTTGAGTGAGAAAAGAACGTCGAAGGAATTTTGAGACGGCGGAAAGAATTTGGTCAAACCTTTGAACTGGTTCAACGGTTCAAAGGATTTAGCGGTTCAATGGTTCAATAGATAATTGTCGATAGCTTGAAGTCACAGCAATAAGAGTTTAGGGTGACAACTGAAAGTGTCACCGATGGAGAGTTTATCGGTATGAGTCACATCATTGGAAGACGAGACGAAAGCTTCGCCAATGGTAGGAAGCATCGTGATTGTGGAGTTCTGGGAATTTGTAACAATCCCTTGATACTCTACCGTGCCACTGCCCTCTCTGCATCATTGATGCTAGCAATTTTGAACCCTGGATGTATGGACTGATAAGGATGGTGGAGACAACTGACACTAAGATAGGGTGGGCATCCTTGATCAGTGATAACATAGATGAAAACATGAGGAAATTTGGAGGCAAGATGTGCCTGTTTTATATGAATTCATATGTTGTATATGCATGTGCTGCACAGTCCATATTCTCTGGCCTATAGATGGTAAGCAAAGTGGGTAGAAATCTAGGAGATATAAACTTATGAGATCATTATCCCCAACTAACAAGGAAATTCTCCACTTAGCACTATAGGAGGGTTAATGATTGTTTCATCATGCATTTGGTCTAATTGATGGACAATGACAGAGCAAAGAGGCTAAGCTCTAAGGCTCAAGAAATGATCACAAGAAATGGAACTTGGTTCATCCAGTTCCCAACCTTCACTTACATTCAAATGGAGGGTTTTAGTGGGCAACCCCTCATGTTGCCAAGGTACCCCATGGACAAAATAATATTATTGGAACTGACTAGGCAAATTATACCCTCATATGAGGCGTATATAGCCAAGAAAAAGAAAGGTAATGTCAAGTTTCCTTTACTTCTGGGATGGTATATATGCCCATCCATTGAATCAGCTAAACATTCAGAAGCAGAATTGTGTATGCTTCAGTTGTAGCCATTCTCCTTAGCTAGATATTATGATCCATATCATAGAATGGAGAAGCATGTAAGCAAGAAGCTGGTGCACCAAGTGCACTTGGAGGACTATTGACCAGATTGCCCAAATGATGTTGGAGTTAGGAGGGGGAGTTACTAGAGGTTAACTCTAAACCAGGTTTGGACATTGGACTGTTTTGACGTCCCTCTTCAATTGCATTCTGATGATGGCATGATGATATCTGAGTATGAAGATAAGAAAGTTTATAATGAGACCATTTCTCCTCTTGACTGGAGCAAGCCAGAGGTAACATCCATAGACCTCATTACAACTAGGGTCATGAAGTTGACCATAGAATGGGTAGATTAGCAGTCAGCTGCCCTAAAAGCCAACAGATTGGCTATAACAGTGGACAAGAAAAGGAAGAGGCAAGAGTTTCCTAAAACAAAGTATGATGATTTCTTGATTCACAAGAGGAAAATCATGGAAACCAAATTGGCTAAGCCTATAGAAGAATCAGCTACAGAGTTTACAACCAGTGGAATTACTATAGCCACAAGGTCATCTCCTCAAAAACAAGGTCATGTCCCAGCAATTACATTAACCACCAGACGAGCAGAAGAGCCTAGGGTTACATATGAGGACCTGGAAGATGAGGAGGATGAGGTACCCCTGATAAAGAGAGGCTAGGATATATTGCAAGGAGAAAATATCCCTAAACAAAAGAGAGGGCATGCCCTGATGATGAGGGGATCCATAAGTAAGTAGCTTGAGGTTCTTCTCAAAGAAGGTGAGGAGTTCACCAAAATATCTAGATGATGTTTGCTACTGAGCAACCTACAACAGACAGAGCTGTAAAATCTATGGTGTTAAAGAAAAAGGATGTGGAGACAATACAAACAGAATTTCAACATTGTGTTCCCATCCCCACAATTGTAAAGTTTAAGTCTGAGAAAGCTCAAGAAGCAAGAGAAGAAGATTTAAGAAAGAAGGTGAATGATCCCTCTTTGCCACTTGACAAGACCATCACTCTCACAGATGATGACGTGACAAGGGAGGTGACATCTAGTCCCCTAGAGAGCCTGATCAAGAACACAACACTGATGCCTCAAGGTATGGCACAAGTGTCAAAAGGTACCAAAGATGAATATGAAGTTGAAGATCCTGAGGCAGTGGTAAAGAACATTGGCTTGGATGTGTTAGGGGGTAAGGTCACTAACCCAATAGTAATTGATTTTCCATATGATGGGGGAAAAGAGGAAGAAAGGGATAAGACCATGGATGATGTGCACACTACTAATGATACAGCTAAGGACATGGAGATCCATACAGAGCTTCCATAGAAAAATGTCCAGGATATTGAAGAGGGACATGCTGAGGTAGGAGATAAAGAGCAACAAGTGTTAACATCTGGACAAATAGGTCCAATGGCCACATCTAGATCAGAGGATCCAAAAGGAAAGATAATGCCAACATCTAGACATGAAGGTCCAAAGGACAAAAATGATGAGGATAAGATAGAAAAGGTAGTAGTAGGTGGTGACCAAAGTATATATCAGGATATGCAGGATCCTGGCCACCAAGGACTTGGTATAAGCAATCCTCAGTCCCAAAATGATCAACATGCACATGAACAAAATGTAGAGACACATCAATATATGCATGTTGATACAAATAAATAGGATATGGATTTCCAGACCAATATGCCTGATAGTTAGAAGCCAAAAAAGGAGATATCCAAATATCAGGGTATGACATCTAGAGATGTTGCAAAGAACCAAAATCAACAAAAAAATACATAAGGAGGTTCCTATTGATGGGGACCAACAAGAGCGGAATGTCAATCCAAACATAATGAAGGTAGAAGCTAAGAAGAAAGAGTATAAAGAGCAAGTTGCTCAACTACAAGCCTTCATTAAGGGATTAGTAGCACCTACTAATGTTCCTATTACAACCTCTACATCTCTGGCACTAGTATCTCAAAAAGAGATAGCAACATTGGATTTTCAAAACATCAAGCACAAGTAATGGATAAATGGTTCACTAAATTCTTGAAGGAAGGAGAGCAAGTAATAAAGACATCATTGTCCAATTGGGACATGCTGAGCAATCTGAAAAGCAACTTGAAGATAAATTAAAAAATGAGGTCAGTCAAAGATTAATAAAGAGTGGTCGAGATTTGACTACACTAAAGGATATGAGAAAGGCAGATGTCAGCACCCTTATGACAAAGAAGATCCTCACATACCAAACACTCCCACAAGTAGACACCTAGTTTGAAGACATAAGGTTTGAGATTAGCATTTTGAAAAGATACAATGTTAAAGTTGTGGGTATCAACATCAAGGCGCATGAACTCTTAGCAGAAGAGCTAGAAATTTTGGAAACTCTTGAAGGTGAGATAGAAGGAAAGATTGAAAACCAAGATGAAGAGTTTGCTATGAAAGAATTAAAGACAATTTCAACTTAGTAGCAAAGGATCCTATCCAACACTTTTCTGAAGATACTATTGATAAAGCCATGCGAATGAAGCCTAAAATAGAAACATATAATGAGCAGCTAGACAGCTAGACTAATAAGTGGATATCTTTGAAAGACCAGTTTAAGGCTCAGTGCATGCTGTTGAAGAGGCTAAAGTACAAGATAGATCAGAGATAGAGAAGGCCATACAAACATATGAGCTCGTCCAAGGTATTGGATGTAGAGTAATAGAAGGGGCATCCATAGATGAAGAATCTGATGGAAATGCAGAGTAAAGAGGTCATGCTGACCAAGTCAAAGATTCAAGGAATATTCTAGAATGCCAGTTGTATTCCACCAGATTGATTGCCAACTGGACATCATGAGCCACATTTTCTGATTGTTAGATCATCTTGAATTGATCTTGATCATTGAATCATTTGTAACCGCATCCTATTCTTGGTCTATAAAAGGAGATGGATTGCCATTTGTAAAATATTTGAAGCTTAATTGAGACTGAATTAGTGATTAGTGGACACTTAGTAAACATTTTATGCTTAGTGATTTCTCACTATTCTTTCTTGAGATCATCTATATATGTGTACTCTTTTGCATACTTGAATGAAGATGGAGACATTTTGATTACAACATATCATATATCTTGCGTAATATGTGAGTGAATTCTTGATGTGTAACTATGGATTGTTGCACTCAATAGAGGTGTATTCACTAAGTGCATGTTGCTTTCATCCCTTTCCTTTGAAGATTCACACCTATCATGTGTAGTCGTGGACTATCCTGACAAAGCATGGTTTGGTTTTATCTCTCTCTTCATGAAAGTGTCTAAGATACATGTGGATCAGTGATCAAACTTCACTTAATTTCATTGAATTTACAATTTCAATTTGTTTCTTTTAAATTTCATAAATATCATCATCACAACTACAAATATTGATATATGATAAGCAGAACATAGATTAATATGCGGATATCCATAGATAACTAAACATCTTGTGTATATTTGAGCAAATTGCATGTAACATTGAAAATATCATGCAAATACTTGGGAATGATGATAAAGATCATAGAAATATTAGCTTGTAGGCACAATATTTAGAAGAATTTAAGGTGCAGAAGTAGAATTAGGTAAGGATTAGTTCAAATTTAAGCAAATTCAGAAGAACTAATCAAAGTTACAAAGATCATCACAAATAATCTCAATCAGAGTAAAAATCAGAAGAATTGATCAAACTTAGGATAAATTCACATAAATATCTACATATCCTGGTTAAATATTGTAGGATTTAATGTAATTGAATGAGAATTCATGTAGAATAGGTGAAACAGAGAAAATATTTGCATATCCAAATATAAAGTACATCAAATTCATGCGTAAATGCATTCTGAATTTATCGTACCTTAAAAGATGATAAAGGTTTGCCATGTATAAACTTTTATTTGTGTTATATGACTAACAATTATATCTGTTGCAAGTATGTGCCTAATCAGTGTTGTCATTGATGTCAACAAATCTTTGTTGTCATTGGTGTCATCCTATTTTGTTATTTGTTTAGAAGCCTTATATGTTGAGGATATTGAGAAAATTAGCCTCTCCGGAAGAATTAGAAAGTAAACAGTGAATCACAGTGAAGATGTAGTGAGTTGCATACTAAAGAACAGTCTAGAAGATTGCTCCGCATTTATTGCTAATTGAAGATCTTGGTCTGTGGATTGGAAGTTATTTAAAGGGATGTTTGAAGATGCTAAATCCTGAGTTTGAGCCTCTGGTGTGAAGAATTGAGAGAGTTATATTCACTAGAGTAAAACCTACTTTCTCTGATTATTCTCTGGTGACAGGGAGAAAGTGTTTTTCTCCGCATTCCTCCGCAATAAAGTATTTTTCTTTGCAGTTCTAGAGGGAAGTCTAGAATGATGATAAGTGTCTATAGTTGCAATGGTTCATTATTTGGTGGTCCGCAAGCTATATTTCTTTTATGATAGTTGAAGACAGTGAAGTTCATGTGTTCCGGTGTGAAGACTCCTATTGTTAAAGTGGTTAAAGTTTGTGCGGTTTCTCCTGATGATTATGATATACTTGTGGATGCCTCCTGATCATGTTCCTATCTTGACATTAGTCCATGTTAAGGAATTGAGATCGTGTTTAAAGATTGTTCCCAGATAACGTAGCGTGTAACTAGTCTTAGCCGACTTGGTTATTTCTAGTAATTGTGGAGATCCATTAAAGATTATGGAAGCATGTTGTGGCGTGGAAGATCGTGTTTGAGTCCCAGCTAAGGTGTGGTGTGATCTGCATACATCTATACTATAATTCCTTAGCATAATTTTGTATTAGGTCAAGACCTATTTTGTAAATGTTTGTAATGCTGACCTTGGAGATTATTCCAATGGTTGATGATTGGAGTGCTAACCTTGATAATCATTCCAAGGTTGATGAAGTGTATAAATACTTGTAATTGAGTCGTGGAGAAGATGTCCTTCTGTGGAAATGGGAAGATAAGGAAAAGGGAGAGCAGATAAGGCAGAGCAAGGCAGAGCAGAGCAGAGGAACTATTGTACTTCAATGTATTAATCTCAAACATGAAGAAGATGGTGATTTTGGCAGTGAGCCTAGCAGTGATCTGCCAGTAGGGTTTAACAACCCTCATTGTAATCTTTCTAGCTTTAGGTTTGAGGCAGTGAGCTTGCTAGACCTAGCTATACTTCATGGCAGTGAGCCAGTATGTTCCAGGCCCGTGGAGTGACCAAGCCTAAACATCACTTTTTAAAGATTGCAATATATTTTGAGAGCTAATCCTCTCTGTAGTTTTTCCCCACCTTGGGGTTTTCCACGTAAAAATCTGGTGTCTCTTGTTTTTAATGTTGCATCTGTGTTTAAGTTTCTGATTTCATGCATTCATTGTTTAATCATCATAAGTGTGGACAAGTGATTAATGTTTAAGTGCAGAAGTGTTTGAGTTTTTGGGACAACTGATTCACCCCTCCCTCTCAATTGTCTGGTGCATTCCAACAATTGGTATCAAAGCCAAGTCCCATCAGAAAGAGTCTAACAACTCAAGGGAGATCCTAAATGGAGTCAAAAGGAAAATAGCTACACACCGATGCACCCAAATGCTCATCAAGAGATAATAAAGGAGAATTGTCCAAGGAAGCATTTCATGAAGAAAAGAATGTTAACTATCGAAGAAGTTCTGATCCAGAAGTATGCACTAGTAATAAAGCCATGTTTCAAGATGAGAACTGTTGAGTTATTGATAGTAGTTGTTCAAACCACATGACTAGTGATAAGAGTAAGTTTGCAAGTATGGAAAGATGTGATGGAGGGCTAGTTACATTTGGAGATGACTGCACTGCTAAAATATGTAGAATAGGATCAATCAATTTTGGCAACAGACAGTTTTCTGAAGATGTTCTTTATGTTAAAAATTTGAAGCAAAATCTCTTAAGCATTGGACAGTTATGCAAAAAGGGTTTTAGTTTTGTGTTTGAAAATGATACCCTTGAAATCAAAGAAAAATCTGGAGCTGCAATAGCAATTGGAAAAAGGACAGAAGAGAATTTCTATCATCTCAGAAAAAGTGACTTTCTTGGGTTCATATCTTAGACCAATGAAAGCTAGGTCTAGCATAGAAGATTGTGTCATGCAAATCTTGATGTTTTAATAAAATCAAGCTCAGTTTTAATTGTAAAGGATCTACCAAAATTGATTACTCAAACAACATCATTTGCAGGAAATGTCAAGATAAAAGACTGTCAAGAAAAATATTGTAGGATAAAGAAAGATCTTCCACTGAATGACTGGAATTGATCCATACAAGCCTTTGTGGTCCTACAAGAATACCAAGCCTCCATGATGATAGGTACTTTATGTTTTTTATTGATAATTTTTCTAGAATGACTTGGGTTAGCTTTTTCAAGGATAAATCAGAGATTCTAGATGCACTCAAAGCTTTTAAAGAAATGGTTGAAAATGAGCTAAGCATGAAAATCAAGAGTTTGAGAATTGGCAAAGAAGAAGAGCTCACCTCCAACAATTTCAATTATTCTGTGAGACCTATGGGATAGAGAAAGAAATCTCTATAAAAAATAAGGTAATGGAAGAAGCAAGTAGGACTATTTAGGAAATTGCAAAACTAATGTTCAAAGAAGCAAATCTGCCAGATACATTTTGGAAGGAGGCAATTCAAACCACTGTCTATACATTAAATAGAGTTCAGGTAAAAACCAAAGATGAAAAGACTCCCTTTGAACTATGGTATGGAACAATACCCACTATGAAATATTTTAAAATCTTTGGAAGCAAATGCCTTATCAAAATGGAAAAGGATAATGCTAAGTATGAGGAGGGCATTTTTCTTGGATATTCATCTTGGACCAAAGCCTATCCCTGCTACATCAATAGATTGGGAAGGATTGTTGAAAGTTCAAATGTTAAAGTTTATGAGAACATTCAAGAGTACTCGGACTCAACTAATGAGGATCTGCAAATTGAAGCACAAGAAGGTTCCCAGACCATCAGTGACAAAACAAAATGTGATGTGGAAGATCACAGAGCTGCTGTGAATCAAATGAATCTATGCTTGATTGCCAGTATTGACAACAACAATTCCAAAACTATAGAAGAAAACATGGATTTAAAAGAAAGTATAACAGAGGAAAATGATTACATCAAAGAGTTAAGAAAACAAATTAGGCAGCGTTAGCAAAGACTAAAAGAGGACAATGAAGAAAAGACAAAAAATGAGGAATGTCTGAAAAACAAGACTAAAGACTACATGAAACTTGAAGAAGAAGTTGTAGATCTGAAAGCTGATCTGAAACATGTATGGGCTCAAAGAGACCAATTCAGTGTGAGTGCTACCAGATATGATAAACTAATGGCAAGCCAAAAAAATAATGATGACAAAGAAAACATGAGACTTGAAAAAGGTAAATATTTTAGAGCAAGTCAAGAAGAGGACAAAAGTAGACAAAATAAAATAAATAGACCTAGAAGACCATCAATCAAGCAACCAAACACTCAAAGGTACCCATCCTTCAATGGTTATTGTAATTCATGCAACAAGTTTGGTAACAAGGCTACTTGGTGTAGAAACAGGATGAATTAAAGTGTTCCACCATTCTCTAGTCAGTGTTTCACATGTAATAAAATTGGTCATAAAGTTGCCAAATGCAGAAGTAAAGTAAGCCAGAACTCTATTAGATGCTATGCATGCCATAAATTGGGACACAAGGAAAATGAGTGAAGGAGCCAAGGGAGAAAAGGCTATGGCACAAATAGGATAATGGAATCCTTCAATGGCCATTGTTATACTTGCAATGAATTTGGACACAAGGCCAACCTATGTAGGTCAAGAATAAATGGAAGAAACAATGATAAAAAAATACTATTTACTTCAATTACAACAAGCCTGGACATACTGCAAAATAAGAACATGAAGAAGGATGATCAATCAGAGTCGAGGATATCAGTTGAAAAAGTTGATCCGACAGAAGTTAAGAAAGAAATGAACAAGATTTGGGTCAGGAAGGGAATAATTGAAGCAAGAGATGAGTCTGCTCCAGACTCTAGAGCAACTACTTCCTCTGGGAAGTAGATTGTGGTCTATGGCTTAGGGGGAGCCATATTGAAAATTCTAAATCCCCCAGTCAGATAGTATGTGCGGAGATTCGGTACAAAAATATGTTATATCCCTTGAAATGATTCTGGTCCGGAAGCCTAAAATGACTAAGTATGAGCAGTGTGCAAAGAAGCACCATGGTGAACTGTCCAAATCCAGATGGATGAAGTTAAGCTTAGAACAATGTGCAATACCAGAATACAAGGGTCCGCACTTCTTCATTGTTGCATATTTTGTTCTGCGGTTCTGAAAACATGTTAAGAGGTCAATGATGAATGTTGGATATAAATTCTAGAGTCTCATATGATTTGCACTGGGAGATATGATGTGACAAATAAATTGGTAACTCATGCACTAAAGGTACAGGCTGACAGGTCATGAATTTTGATAAGGTGAAAAAGACACTGCTTTAGCTACCAATGAGGAATTGACAAGTGCAATTGATATTGAGACAAGGCTGCAGAAGAAAAGCTACAGACATAAGAATGTTGATCCATGGAAATTATTGGCTATATGTGGTGTCGTTGATTGATAAGCACTGTTTTCATAAGGTGTCATGATTGATAATGAGATGTTATGTTCCCTAGGAAGAAGAAGGAAAATTCATGCACACCCTAATGTGCACTTCTAAAAGGAAGTATTTAGAACAACAAAAAGAAAAGGGTGTAGCAGTGCAACTAGTAATCAAGTTGGCTGTTGAGGACAAGAGGATCATAAGATATGAATATCTAATAAAGAGCAGTAAAGTGTTGCGGTGTTGCTGACAGAGGAAATAGTGCAATAGCAACAAGATTTGAAGTTGAGGCTTGACAAACCAAGAAGAAGAGAAGTTCATCAAGTAAGGGGGAGCAGTCAACCAAAGAAAGTTCAGAAGAGATCTTGGTTCAAAAGCAGTAGATTGCAAGTATATGCCCTTTGCCATTGATGTCAAATGGGGAGAGAAGTCATGTGAAAAAACTCAAAGGGAAAGAGTGCAGATGTGTAAAGAGATAGGGGGAGAATCTTGTCTTGATGACTATTGCAGTTTTTCACATCATATGTTGCCATCAATGACAAAGGGGGAAATTGTTGCAAGTATGTGCCTAATCGGTGTTGTCATTGATGTTAACATATCTTTGTTGTCATTGGTGTCAAATGTATCCTATTTTTTTATTTGTTTAGAAGCCTTATATGTTGAGGATATTGAGAAAATTAGCCTCTCTGAAAGAATTAGAAAGTAAACAGTGAAGACAGTGAGTTGCATACTGAAGAATAGTCTAGAATATTGCTTGCATTTCTTGCTAACTGAAGATCTTGGTCTACGGATTGGAATTTATTTAAAGGGATGTCTGAAGATGCTAAATCCAGAGTTTGAGCCTCTGGTGTGAAGAATTGAGAGAGTTGCATTCACCAGAGTAAAACATGTTTTCTCTGATTATTCTCTGGTGATAGGAAGAAAGTGTTTTGCTCCGCATTCCTCCGCAATAAAGTAATTTCTCTGTAGTTCTAGAGGGAAGTTTGGAATGATGATAAGTGCCTATAGTTGTAATGGTTTGTGATTTGGTGGTCCGCAAGCTATCTTTCTTTTATGAAAGTTGAAGACAGTGAAGTTCATGTGTTCCGGTGTCAAGACTTATATTGTTAAAGTGGTTAAGTTTTGTGCGGTTGCTCCTAATGATTATGACATACTTGTGGAATGCCTCCTAATCATGTTCCTATCTTGACATTGGTCCACGTTAAGGAATTAAGATTGTGTTTGAAGATTGTTCCTAGATAACGTAGCTTGTACCCAGTCTTAGCTGACTTGGTTATTTCCAGTAATTGTGGAGATCCCTTGAAGATTATGGAAGCATGTTGTGGCATGAAAGATCATGTTTGAGTCCCAGCTAAGGTGTGGCGTGATCCGCATACATCTATACTACAATTCCTTAGCATAATTTTGTATTAGGTCAAGACCTATTTTGTAAATGTTTGTAATGCGACCTTGGAGATTATTCCAATGGTTGATGATTGGAGTGTCGACCTTGATGATCATTCCAAGGTTGATGAAGTGTATAAATACTTGTAATTGAGTCATGGAGAAGATGTCCTTGTGCGGAAATGGGAAGATAAGGAAAAGGGAGAGCAGATAAGGCAGAGCTGGGCAGAGTAGAGGAACTATTGTACTTCAATGTATTAATCCTAGACATGAAGAAGATGGTGATTTTGGTAGTGATCCTGGCAGTGAGTGCCAGCAGGGTTTAATAGCCCTCAGGGTTTAATATCCCTCATTGTAATCTTTCTAGGTTTAGGGTTGAGGCAGTGAGCCTGCTAGACCTAGCTGTACTTCATGGCAGTGAGCCAGTATGTTCTAGGCCCATGGAGTGACCAAGCCTAAACATCATTTTTCAAAGATTACAATATATTGTGAGAGCTAATCCTCTCCATGGTTTTTCCCCACCTTGGGGTTTTCCACATAAAAATCTAGTGTCTCTTGTGTTTAATGTTGCATCTATGTTTAAGTTTCTGATTTCATGCATTCATTGTTTAATCATAATAAGTGTGGACAAGTGATTAATGTTTAAGTGTAGAAGTGTTTGAGTTTTTGGGACAACTGATTCACCCCCCCTCTTAGTTGTCCAATTCATTCCAACAATATCAATAGGATGCTCTTAGATGTTGGTTTGATTTTGATTTTTTGGATGTTGATATTGTTGATTGGATTTGGATAGGTTTGATTTTGGATTGATATTTTGGATAAGGTTGATTGATGTTTGAGATGTTGATTGATGTTGGTTGATGGTTGATAAGATTTGGATAATGTTGGTTAAATTTGGGATGAGGTTGATTGGACTTAGACTAAGGTTGGGATGATTTTGAAACTTTGATTTGGATGGATTTGAGATGAAATGGTTGGACAATGATTAATTTGGATGAAATGGATGAGATGCAAAGGTCCAAAATAAAAAGATTCAAGATTTTTCTCTAAGGTAAAATAAATAATGAAGGATGATGAACTTGGATTAGGGTTTGGATGAGGTGGAAAGACTTTTGGATTGGGATGGAAATGGAGTGAAAGGTTGGAAACAATAATTGATTTGGATTTAAGATGGGTGGACTAAGGTCAAGGGTCCAAGATCAAAATTATTTTTCTCTAAGGTCAAATGGATAGATGAAAATGGAATTGGACAAAGGATGGACTAGGTTGGAGATGGAAATGTGGACAAAGGTTGGACTCAAATGGATGATTTGATTTTTGGGGCAATTTTGACAAGGTTTCTAAGTGCTAAGGTCAAATTAAGCTCAGGAATTTGGGTACAAATTAGTTGGTGGCTTTTGGACACGGTACAAAAGTGGTGCTAATTCATACCCGGATGGCATTGACAGAAGCACAGATAGTGCTAACAAAATAACAAATAGCATTGATAGGTGAACGAATAACACTAATAGAGAGGTGTTAACAGTCAAGCATATGGTGCTAAACAGTGAACATATGGTGTTGATTGACAATCAAAGATTGAAACTTTAATTGGATCTTTAGAAAACTTGGATTTTTGGATTTCAAAGGTTCAAATGTTGGACTTGATTGATTTCAAAGGTTTAAATGTTGGATTTGAATAATTTCAAAGGTTCTTGGCAAGCACAAAATCAAACAAGAGAACACAATGGCTTGACTCAAGGTGGACTTTAGATAATTGGATTATACGGGCTTCGACAATGAAGACACACCATTCACATGAACATCCTAATAATTAGTCAAGTGGAAGTGTCATACCTTGTAGAACTCACAAAATGGTTATGGATCAACCTTAACTCAATAGTGAACCGAGGTTCCCACCCCCATTAATACCTTCATGCCTTAGCTTGGATAGATAGGGAAAGTAAGGTCATGGACCACCTTACCCCCCTTACGTTGGAGACTTTCATCTTGCCCAAGGTAGCCCCTATCTCAAGTAAAGCAGTATGGTGAGCAATCTTCCCCTCCTCTGCAGCGGTGTACTACAAGGTATGACGGTCGAAAGGTCTTAAACTAGGATATTACAAGCTTCTAGGGAGTCCTCTTCATACACAAGGTACATGAGGCCCAAGACCATGAACACTAGCCTGTTGAAGGGATGTGGCAAGCCACGTCACCTTGTGTCTGGAATTACTCGAGACCCCAAGGCTGCCCCAATGACTACATGACTAGATTGGGGTACAAGTTTCCTTCTCCCCCTTTGATATACCCCTTCAGTACACATGGTTGAGGTCATCCCTTGGGGTGATGAAATCCCCAAGCAAGCCTCCTAAGAAGAAATCACCCTTGCTTTTGATCATCCAAGATCACATGAAGTGCAAGGGGATAGCATACACAATAAAGTGAACCCTTTAGGATTAACACTTAAAAGTGATAAAAATGTTTGAGAGTAGACTTTTGATCCCCAAGATCACCCTAAGGTGCGAGGGGAGAGCATACGTCTACTAACAAACCAAACACGACAAACAAGGTTAATTCCCAACTAAGCTACTTTAGTGCAACTAATCTAGTAAATGAAAACAAAGTCTTGGACAAGCATAACCTGCACTAAAGAAGTCAATAGCATGATAAAATAGTCTTGGAAAAATGTTTTAGGTAGCTACAAAAATAGATTAGACCCTGCACAGACTTCAAAAAACCCTGTCAGAAAATAGCACTATAACAGAGGAATATGGTGCTAACAGAACTGCAAATAGCGCTAATACAAAGACAAATAGCACTAATGCAAAAGATAGCGCTAAAACAGAGGCAAATGGTACTAAATATAGAGTAGAGGAATTTTATACCTGACAGTCTGTGGTAGAGAACTCGGTGGCGCGATTTTGAGAGCTAATAACGCTAATCCGCAAAAGAAACAACAAACCTGCACAAATAGAGAACTATTCTTTGCAAAGTTGTTAGAAACCTACAAAGTCAGTACAAGATACTTGTCAATAGATTTCTTAGCCAAAAACAGGGAGGTTTATGCTAGTCATGAGATATGAAACCAAGCCTAGTTGCTTTCTTAAAATATGTCAAGAAAAATGAGCATAATAACCCCTTAAGACTTAAGGACTTTGTTAAAAAATAGAGAGCTAAAATCTACAAACAATGATGAGGAGCACAAAATAGAAATAAATTTCTTTGAAGTAAAAAATCTAGACATTGTCATATGAAATTGGTGCTAAAACAGACTCATATAGCATTAATCCAACAGTAGATAGCTCTAATGCATAAGCATATAGCGCTAATCCGTGAGCAAATGACACGCTTGCGAGGGCTGATAGCGCTAATCTAGGCTTGTTCGTCAAGAAACCTTCACAAAAACTCAAATGAAAGTTAGATTAGGACCAGGCGGTCCCACCGGGCATGCCAAATGAAGATGAGAAAGGTTTCAATAGCATCAAAACCATGCCAAAATCTCTCCCCAACAAGTCTTCCATATCCTCATAATGCCAAAATAGCCTCCAAACATCTCCATCATACCCTCTTAATGCCAACATTGTGTTGGGCTTTGAGAGTATATCCACATTGAACCATCTTAGTTGGGTGAAGCTAAGGAGTTTGGGTGCAACTCCTTCTACCTTATCAAGGAGTGAGAAGGACTTCAAGGCATTTGGGAAGGTATAAATCTTTGTTTTAAGTTCTTTTTCATGTTTTCATGCTTAGAAACCTTTCTCATGTGCCAAATGAAGATGAGAAAGGTTTCAAAGCATGAAAACATGAAAAAGAACTTAAAACAAAGATTTTATACTTTCCCAAATGCCTTGAAGTCCTTCTCACTCCTTGATAAGGTAGAAGGAGTTGCACCCAAACTTCTTAGCTTCACCCAACTAAGATGGTTCAATGTGGATATACTCTCAAAGCCCAACACAATTTTGACATTAAGAGGGTATGATGGAGATATTTGGAGGCTATTTTGGCATTATAAGATTGCTTGAAAATGGATCATCAAAATGGCTTGTGGAGACTTGTATTTATAGGCAATTTGAGGGGGGATTTGATCCAACGGTGGAGATTGAAAGTTGAGATCAAGGGTGGAGATGAGATGAGAGGATGAAGGGTTGAGATTAGATCAACAAGATTGGATGGATGAGAATATTTTGCAATCTTTTATTCATTTTTGGGGAAGGCTTTTCATTTAATGTGATTAAGACTTATGAAGAAATAAAAAATTATTTCCTTGGGATGAGATGGAATTTAAAATCCCATTTTATGTGAAAGGGTGAGAGTCATGTGACACTTAAGCTTTTTTAGTACTCACATGTGTGAGCTCATTTCATGGAGAAGAGCTTAGCATGAAAATAGAAAGGTGAGGTGGAAGGGTCATGTGACCCTTTGGATTAAAAGGTAATTTTTTATTTGTGGGGTGTGGGAGAAGGTGTTAATGATGATTTGGCCAAGTTAATCAGGGGGATTAACTTAATTAATGTGGCTGGAGAAAATTAGTGGATGGATTAATGGAGGGTTAAAATTAATTAAACAAGATTTATTTAATTAATTTAGGTCTAGGTATCATGTAGGCTAGGGTAGCTAATTAAATAATTAATATTTAATCAACTAGGCTAGGTTTAGGTGGTGGAATAGGGTAGATTAATTAAGTAATTATGTTTTATCTAATTAATCAGGTTTAGAGAAGTGGACAAATTAACCAAATAAATATTTAACATATTTATTTAATTAATTGGGAGGATGTTGTAAGGAATAGTGTTGAATTAATTAAATTAATTCAGGACTAAGGGTAAATTGATGATGGATGGTCAAGGATGGATGGTCAGGGACGATATAGGGTTAATTAATTAAATAATTGTGATTTTATTTAATCAATTGGTGAAATGGTTGGGTTGGTAATGTGAGGATGCAGAAAATTGGTTAAAGGGTTGAGACATTTTTAGGTGTCTACATGTGCCTACCAAGAAACTATCATAGTTTATGAATGATAAAGCAATAAATATGCATGGTGCACATGGCATAAATTATGAAATCGATGATAAATCAACACATGAGTGATCTTAGAATATGTGAATGTATATAAATAAGTGTCATGTATCAATGTGGTTGTGTCACATGTCAAAAAGTATCATTAATGTGAGAAAAGGGTTGCAATAAATGTACTATTTGTGAATAATGAGCCTAGTTATGTACAACTCAAGTGTTAATGTGAATAGTGAATGTCATCATGGATATGATCAAGTTGGTTCAAAAATGAATATTGTGGGACACAGGGTTTATAAATTACAATTTTTACTTAGCTATAAAATTGAGGGTGAATAGAAAAAGTCAGTTTCATTTACATGATCACCCCCATGAGACCAATACATTTTAGAGCTTAGACCTATCTTGTATTTCATGCTGATGGTGGTCCAATGAAGCAACATGCCAATGAGGGAAGACCAAGCATGTGCACAAATCAAGTGTGATGAGGATGTGGACATCACAAGTTAGCCTAAACCCTAAAATTGTTAATTTTTTAAATTTTATATAGTTGTTTAGAATTTTTTATAGATTAAAATGATGTTATTTGTTTGATTTTTGTGATCTGTGAACTCATCCAACAAACCCATCTCAATTCCATGGACTTGTCCCACAAATCTATATCAATCCACTAACTCATCCTAAGCTACCATAATCCTATCATATATGTGAGCATTGTCATTTTTTGATTGATTTTATACTAACAACATTTTACTTTCATGTGTTTTGTAGTTTAAGCTCCAAATATGTGATTATTTGTGGAAATTGTAGATGCTAAGTCTATGGGCTATTCTAATTGATGATGACACATAGTGGGAACTCTTAGAGCCTACTAGTCTCAAGCCAATGGTGACATTGTTGACACTATGAACTATGATAAATGCATGCTCACTATGGTAGCTGAGTAGTGGCATTCAAACACCACCACATTTCACCTACTCATAGGTGAAATAATAGTGGCAATAGAATATGTCTAGAGGATTATTCAAAGCTCAGTGAGAGGGAAGGGAGTGAAGTATTATACCACCACACTATACCCGAGGAATGAGATTATACCAATGGTCCATTTGTTAAGTGGGGTATTGGAAAAGCAACATCTCTTTCATGTGCATCATGGGGGACACCATGCCTCAAGTATGAAAGTGGATAAGTTACTCATCATTGGTCTCTTTATTATTCTAGATGTCCAATGGTCACATATAGCCTATGGTCTAAAACAATTATGTCAAGAAGCAAAGGAGAAGCCAGTGGTAATTATGTGGGGATACTACCTATTAGGCCATCTATATAATGACTTATAGACATTTGTAGATGAGGGTGCCATGTCTCTACATAGAGCATCATTACTTCAGTGTTGGGTATATGAAAATTTATGAGTGTCATTCCCCTAAGATTACCTCTAGTACCAGTGGGGCCACAAGTAGAATTGGTGGTTTGATGGGGCACCATAAGTAAAGGTTGATGGAGAGAAGGAAGGACCCTCTGGGCATGGAGATAAATTTTTAATAAGTTGACTCCAATGTATATCACCTAGAGACTATACAAACAATTGGCCATGGACACTAATGAAAGATATTATCTTGGTAGGATCAAGTGTCCTAGGTGGATTTTTGGCAAATATAGAATAGTTATAGATTTGTATCATTATGAGTCAGGTGCTACATCAATTCAAGCTCTATCAAAAAATGCTCCCAAGTGGTGTTGTATAGATATCACCATAGATCACCATTCCTATAGGGGAAAGATTGAGGTCTCTATCGACAAATCAATATGATATAGATGATGATGAGAGAGACCCTCTAATATAGGTGTTTAGGGTAAAATTGGATTTTGTTAATCTTTTGTTGTTTAGATGTTTGAATCCTCCTTTCACCCTAACATTGAAGGATCTAGGGTTGAGTGGCGAGCACTATCATACCCTAGGTCACTTGCAAATAAAGGGAAGCTTGGATTAGGGAATTAATTATCAATTTTTCCTTCTCTTATGTCTAATTAACCATTAAAACCCTAATTATGCAAATACGACAACAAATTGATGAAAGATGGAAAAAGCTCTTACAGACGGGAGTAAAATAACAAATCATAGAATACCTATTTACAGGGTTCGAAGGCGGAACAGTTGGGGACATTGGTGTGGGCATCCAAGTCCAAGGTACCTACTTTTTCAGGGAATCTGGACCTCCTTCTGACACTAATCAGCCCTGTAACTTCTATTTTCTGAAATCTATCTGCGGATGATACTTTTGCGGGCACCCTAGTCTTGGAAGTGCTCCTTTGTATGATTTTTCTTTAGATCTCGAATCCTTGATGTTTGCCACTCCTTGCAACTCCACTTTTCCCAAATGCAACACCTGTAACCTACAATCACAAGACTTGGTTTGGGGGTTATGGTGTTTAGAGGCTTGCTTCAGTCAAGACCCAGAGGACACTTAAGTCTCCGAACACTGTTGTCAGACAAAGAGTGTGTGCCCTTATGAGGTAGAGGCAAAACCAAAGGAATCAATGATAAAAACACAATAATATGTCACCTTGTAGTGAAGCTCCCATGGAGGAAGATGCTCTTCATGCCATGAGGAGATTGATGCTCAAAATTGCAAATATCAATGTACAAAACATACAAGTCTACTCTTGCAACACAATAGAAGCCTTGAATCACCTTGAGAACACTTGAACATCACACTTGCTATCTAATTGAAATCTAGTTTACAAATGAATGCCTAAGCTTGCTTATATATGCACCTACAAGCATTCCTGCCAAGATTTTAAAAATCAAACTTTACCGTGTCAGCAAAATAAGCTCCTAACAGTCATAAACCGACACCCAGAAATTGGGGCTGCCTTAAAATAGGGTAGGGCTAGGGCATGGATGCCCAAGTCCTCCCCCCTATTTTGGGCAGGGTATAGCTCGAAGGGTCCACCTAGGTCCAATTTGCCATGGAACCTAGGTCTCATTCCATCAAGATGCCAAAATATGAACTAAAATGTCTGAAATATACTCTAAAGACCCGGGAGCTAAACCTTATGAGGGAAAAGCCCCCAAGGGGACATTTTCTAACGTTACAATAGGTATCAAATCAAGATGATGCAAAGGCCTCACCAAATTATGATGCATGGTGGATGAGGGAGAGGCCACCTTGATTCTATCCTCTATATGCTATAATAGTGGCACCTACAGTAGGAGGAGCTTGTCGTCAAAGTACTCTAGACATCACCCCCTATATCAAGTACCCAGTAATGTGAACCAATAGGTAGGGGATATAGGTATACTTATTAAAATATTGTATTTAAATTTTCATTTTGTGATATTATATGATATGTTCACATGTGGCTAACAAAAGGTGATCATGCAAGGAGTATAGTGGACTAGTTGGGTCTCATCTCTCTTACCACAGAGCACTAGGCTTAGAGAGTACCAATCATGCTAGCAATGCAAGATCATGCACATGCTAGATAGTTTGTTCCATATTTTGATCCCATGAGTCAAGCCACTATGGCCTTTAGATCTCATGAGTTGAGACACTATGGCTTATATAGGCTCCTTCACTAAGGTAGCATCAATTTCAAAGGAATATAAGTAGAGATGCATGTAGCCATAAAGGAGTAGCTTAGACATAGATGTAGTGCATGCATATTAGGATGTAAGCTCGAGCAATAGGTAGTAGAGTTTGACATAAATAAATCTAGGCCTACACTGGTAAATGATGTGTCCATTGCACATTTGATGAGACTACTAGAGAGTTCTCAAGTGACTATTCAAGTGCAACAAGTGGAGCTAAGCACATTACATGAGGAGGTCATGCACCTATGATGAATGAATATCACACTACAAGATAGGTCTTGATCACACTTTAAAATGAGGACTCATGCCAGTTATCAGAGTGATGTGAGGGAGGGATTTATAGGAGCACCTCCCCCTAAGAGATAGGCTAATATATGTATATTCCATGATGTATATGTATTTTGACACTTTGGTGTATATGAACATTTTATCATTTTATATCATGAGACACTATTTATTTTTTATAACTTTATATTTATTCTATTGATATTTTACATATTTAATTTATTCATTATATGTGTATGTTATGATCTACATTATGTTTCTAGGGTTCATATATTTGTGTGTGTATGTAAAGTGTATCATGAATAATGCCACACATGTTATCTAATTAATCAATAGATCCTAATAATAATGTGTAAATATAAAATATTGATTGATCAAGGGCCCAAAATGAGTCTCATAATCAATTTCATATGAAACGAAGGAAAAAGAAGCCTTGTTGAGATTACCATCAATATCAATGTGGGTTTATTTTCCTTTTCATTGGGACTCTTCAAGCCATCAAGTCATACCTTCCAGTTTATAGCCTATACAACAACTTCTTCTACTTTCATATTGTTCAAAAAATCTTCTATAGCCTTGTTCATTTTTTCTAAGTCATATTCCTTTAAATCTATTTTTTTCATAAGATCGTATCTAGGACCATAAATATGTCAAAAGGATGGCTTAGGGGGAGGTGATGGTGATGTAGAATATGTATCACTCTCATGATAACTAGATCATACATACACATCTCCTTAGTATCCTTATATGCCTCAAGTGTTTTACCATAGATAGAAGGATCCATATATAGAGATGGAATACCATAAGCCTTGGGATCCACCTGATATTCACCAACACCACAAAGCATGAAATCTAATGAACCCCAATCATCATTAGATAGAATTCATTAGATTAGCACATTTTTATATGGATTATGATCTACATGTATGCAACAAAGTTTTTTCCCATGCCAATATTTAACATATTGTTGGAACACCACAATACTTAGTTTGATATTTAATATTTAACATAGTGTTGTTGGAAACATGTATTTACTAGAGCTTAATTTTGTGTAACACAATTGTTAGATATATCTACTTGAGCACATTTGTTATATGGATTATGATCTACATGTATAAAAGAATGTTTTGCCTCATGCCAATATTTAACATGTGCACCTACATAGCCATACATACTTCAAACAATGCTCAATTTGATATGCAATTGTGAGTTATCCTCCAAATGACTTGTAGTTGATCCCACAACTTTATTGCATGTAGACAAACCTCCATTGAATTGTGACACCTAAAACTCAGATCCTATTGCATAGATGATCAATTTTGTTATGCCATTCTATAAATAAACTCTCTTTAGGAACTCTCCATATGTGAATAGCACACCTAAGTTCCAAACTTCTCCCACTCGATATTAACTACAAGAGAGAGTGTGGTATTCAACCCAAGAAGTTAACCTCATGCATGAGAATGGGATAAACCCATTTCATCCCTGCACCACATAAACTTGGTAGTACTTGCAAGTTTTATCAAAGAATCAATAGTGTTTACCTCCTAAGTGTCAATTTTCTCCCCTTGAACTTTCCTAGCTTCAACCATCTCCCTCACAAAATAATATTGCACATTTATGTGCTTAGTTCTAGCATGGCAAACTAGATTTCTTGCCAAACAAATTGTACTCTAACTATTAGAATTCAACATTGTATGATTCTTAAAACTAATACTAGGACTTAATATTTTTAACCACATAGCTTCCTTACAAGCATGTGTTGTGGCCATATACTCTACTTCAGTTGTGGATAACACATCTATTTGTTTCCACTTATTCATTTAGTTAACTTCTCCTCCAAATAAAGTGAACACATAATCACTAGTTGACCTCTAGTTATCTAAATCTCCATCCCAATCAAAATCTACAAATCCATGTATGCTTAACATCTTGCCAACATCATTAGTACCATGATAAGTCAAACAAAGATCCATACTTCCTCCCAAGTACCTAAACACTCTTTTTTACCTATGTCCAATGTTCCTTACCTATCTTAGCCATGAACCTACTTAGAACTCCCACTACTTGAGTAATGTATGTTCTTATGTAGGCCACCACATACATAAGACTTCCTACTGCATTGGCATATGAAACATTGCTCATTTCCTCTAAAGCCTCTACAAACTTAGGGAATTATTCCAAACTTAACTTTGTACCAACTAGTAGGGGTACTTACTAGTTTACTAGCATGCATTCCAAAACATTACAAAATAGTCTCAATATACTTCCTCTATTTTAGCCATGGTTTTCTGCTAGCCCTATCACTGTAAATCTCCATACCAAGTATGTATCAATCAGTACCTAAGTCTTTCATCTCAAACTTACTAGATAATTAAGCTCTAAGTTCCTTAATTAATGTCTTATTGTTTCCAATGATAATCATATCATCAACATATAAAATAATAATTAAAATGTGATCACCAGTTCTTGTTGTAGTATACACGATGATCAACATCAATCCTAGCAAAGCCTTATTCTAATGTATATGGATAAATTTTTTGATTCCACATATGTGGTAGCTATGTTAAACCATGCAAAGACCTCTTCAACTTACAAACTAGATTTTATCTACCTATTACCTCAAATTATTCAAGATTTCTCATGTAGATCTCCTCTAAATAACCATGCAAGAATGTTGTCTTGAAATCCATCTTCTCTATTTCAAGTCATATGCCACAACTATGGACAACAACATTCTAATGGAGCCCAAATTAGCTACTAGAGAAAAGATCTTGTTGAAGTCAATTCCCTCTACATAAGATACCATTTTTCCACCAAATGCACCTTGTATGACTGAAATGATCCATCTACCCTAAGCTTCTTCTTGAGCACCCATTGGTAACCTATGGATTTCCTGCCTTCAGGAAGATCTACTAAGTCCCAAGTCTTGCATTACTCCAATGCCAACATCTCCTCTTCCATGGAATTCCTCCAAGACTTCTTCTCCTTAGAAGTGAGAGTTTCTTCTACAAACAATGGTTCACTATTAGTACATGTTAGAGAAAAAACACAATAAAAATTAGGTGGATTGTACCTATCAAGTGATCTCTATTGTCTTTTAGACCTTCTCACAGTTACTAATGAATAATTTCCTATCATATTTACACCCTCTTCTTTAAAGTTTGCACTAGATGTGCTTACCTCATCTCCATCCACACTATCATGCCTAATATATTGTTCATTTTTAGTCTCATTCTATTGCTCTAACTTATGTTCAAATACACCTTTTTCATCTCTTGTTCATTTGGTTGTTCCTCCTTGGATACAACTTTAAGATTTCTAAAAGTGACATATCTGAAATAAAGAACTTTCAGTGTCTCATGATTCCAAAACTTATAGCCTTTTGTATTTTCACCATACCCAATGAAAATACACTTCTTTGCTTTGAATTCTAACTTAGATAAGCATTCCTTTGGCACATAAACTAATGACTCATATTCAAATACCCTCAAATGTGTTACAATTGACTTTATACCTATCCATATCTCATATGGTGTTTTTTCCTCTAGCGTAAAAGTAGGATACCTATTCTTTAAGTAACATGGTGCATTTATTGCCTCATCTAATAAATCCTATCCTAAACCAACACTACTTAACATACTTCTAGCTTGATCTAATAAGGTTCTATTCAACCTTTCAACTACTCCATTCTATTGTGTTGTATAGGGAGTTGTTCTTTGCTTTACAATTATAGTGTGTTTGTAATATGTCTCAAATTCCTTGGTGCAAAACTCTCCACCATTATTTATCCTAGACACCTTAATTTTATTACCAGTCTAATTCTAAACCAAGGTCTTAAACTCCTTAAACTTATAAATTCCTCAAACTTTTGTCTAATAAAAGAAACCCAAGAATTCCTAGAATAATCATTAGTAAAGGATACAAAATATCAAGACTTACCAATGGAATTGACATCCACGGGATTGAACACATCAATGTGTATCACCTCCAAAAACTCCTTTATCCTTGTACTTCTAGAGATAAACCACACCCTACTCTAGTTTCCAAACACACAATAATCAAAAAATTCAAATCCAATAGAACAATCTAAATTTCCTTCCACCATATGTTTACTTAATAGGGTTTTCAAACCTTTTTCACCTATGTGGCCTAGCTTGTGATGTCATAACCCAAATTCAAGTTCAACTACATTGGTAGATCTAGATAATGTTGATATTTTGATGCATCCATCTTGAATAGAGTACCCTTGTTTTTCCTTAAATCTTGGACCTCCACTTGTGCACCTACCACAAGGTGCCACTTGGAGGTCCCCCATGCCTCCAATCCTCTCAAGCACTCTCATCCATTGATCTTTCCAATCAATCCTAACCCTTTATTCACCCATCCAAAAATCTATAAATTGGATTCTTCACAAGCCATTTCCATCAACTCTTGAAATGCAATGTTATGCTACCAATTTGAGCACTTAAAAAATATTCTCTCAACCACAATTAATCTTTAGGCACAACCACCATAGCTTGGTGTAACAAAGGAGCTTGTGGGTATGGACTTTAGTGTGTGTTTTCATCTTTTTATGAAAGTTTATTTATGCCTAATCTTAATGTTGTTTGTGTTTGTAGAATGAATAGGTTATGTATATAATAGCTTGTTTATATATGTTTACTTACACTTACACACATGGGTCATGAATTATATTAGGTAATTAGGAGGCCTATAGGGGTTTAGCGGTTTACCCCTCCATTATGTTATTAGGAGGAGGTCTATATAAAAAAAAAAGTGAATATCATTGTAAATAAATGTGTTGAGTATGATATATAATGTTTGGGATCTCTTGGAAATATAGTGTGGAGTGGCTTCTTCCATATGGAGTATTGTATGGTGTTACCCTAGCTCAAGGGTTTATTCTATTTTTACATATATTAGGTATTAGGGAATCTTGGCCACATACATCTCTTGTGTTGTGTCTGATCCATATTTTACAAATTGTCTTATTGTAGTTATAATATGCACAAATCTTACCATTACTTGTTGAATTTGATCTTTGTTCACAAGTTGTTAAATTAATTCTCTTAGGAGTTTGACTGAGGAGAACATGACCCTTTCTTAGTGAGCTCCTCAAAGGTGTTTGTATACACCATTAGTCTATTTATTGCAAATATGATATCCAGAAGGTGAGGCAACTCTGTTTTCAAATTGCTAAACCAGGTAGGTTGATTTTGTGCATATATGTCTATTTTGCACCACGTAATTGACCTAGATCTATTTTACACCATGATTTTACCTAGAATTGAAGCAAAGTTTAGTTTATT
Source organism: Cunninghamia lanceolata (assembly GCA_027924645.1). NCBI lineage: Eukaryota > Viridiplantae > Streptophyta > Pinopsida > Cupressales > Cupressaceae > Cunninghamia > Cunninghamia lanceolata. The sequence continues at coordinate 6,422,184 of BSBN01000609.1, forward strand.
GTTTGTCAAAGCATCATAGAACCATATTTGATATTACAGCATCAGTTTAGATCATAGAATGACAATTTTTAATCCAACACCATCAAGTTGTGCATAGAACTAAGTAACCCTAATCCATCAAGTTAATCATTTCAAAAAATGTGCCTCTCTATTTTTGATTTACAATAACAACTGATAGAATTCTAGAATAGATTTGATTATTAACTAATTATTTATTTACTCTAAAATCTTTTGAAAGGGTTCTTTATTTTCCTTTTCACTTCCTTAAAACATAGTAAAGCAAATTGAAGAGGTCTTAAAAAAATATGTGGGACTTCCATGCCTATAATTTTAACCATAAGATTCAAATGTACAAAACTAAGAAATAGTATTGTAATAAATTGTTCTTTATCTACATAATGCACATGCTTTTTCTTAAATATTTTCCTCTCTATTTTTTCCTATTAGAGATTAGATACTTAGGTAGACAAGAATGAAATTTAGAGAAACAAGTGGGAGTTTCCTGTCATTCCATTGTGTCACACTTTCTAAACAGTGCCTATTCACCTCAAACCAAACCCACATTTAATAGCAAATACTTAACTACATTAACCTCAAAATTCAATTCTCTTTCTAAAACCAAAGTTTCATCCTAGGCACAACTCTAGGGAACACAAAAACCTAAACCTACTAATGCCATGATATAATGAATGGCCATTGTATATATACTAATGCCATTCTATATGTACTATGTCTTGAAATTGTTACTTTAGGATGTTGGGCTTGGAAGTGCTTCTTTCAGGGTTTCTATTTTTATTGTATATTCTTTCAATATTATTAATAGATGTTTTTTCTCCAAGTTAAAAAAATGATAGAATGAATGGCATGGGAGTAGGCTAGTATGAGGACATAGTGGAGGAAGCAATTTGAAGACACAATTTAAGTATTGGCAAAAGATATTTTTAAGAAGTTTGTAGGATTGGGCAAAGCAAAGCCCAATCTTGACAAGGCCATGACAAAATGAATGACACACAATTTAAGTATTGACAAAAGATATGTTTTAGAAATTTGTAAAATTAGGTAAAGCAAAACTTAAACTTGACAATCCCATGACAAAATGAATGATGCACAATTTGAGTATTGTCAAAAGATATTTTTAAGACATTTATAAGATTAGGCAAAGCAAAGCCTAAACTTGACAATCCCATGACAAAATAAATGATGCACGATTTAAGTATTGTCAAAAGATATTCTTTTAGAAATTTGTAAGATTAGGCAAATCAAAGCCTAAACTTGACAATCCCATGACAAAATGAATGATGCACAATTTGAGTATTGTCAAAAGATATTCTTTTAGAAATTTATAAGATTGGGGAAAGCAAAACCTAACCAAACCTTAACAATGCATTGACAAAATGAATGGCATAGGAATAAGCTCACACACAATTTTTAAATATATAAAAAAAAAATTAATTTTTAATTTTTTTTAATCGGTGAACGGTTTTGACCAGAGCTATGAATCGATGAGGCCACAATACAGGTGACCTCATCCCCTATCATGAATGCTTTTGACTGAAGCTATGAACTGATGAGGCCACAATACAGGGGGACCTCATCCCCTAGCACGAACGCTTTTGACCAGAGCTATGAACCGATGAGGCCACAATACGGGGGACCTCATCCCCTAGCATGAACGCTTTTGACTAAAATTATGAACCGATGACGCCACAATACGGGGACCTCATCCCCTAGCACGAATGCTTTTGATTGAAGCTATGAATTGATGAGACCACAATACGGGGGACCTCATCCCCTAGCATGAATGCTTTTGACTGAAGTTATGAACCGATGATGCCACAATACAAGGGACCTCATCCCCTAGCATGAACGAGCCTTTGACTGAAGCTATGAACTGATGAGGCCACAATACGAGGGACCTCATCCCCTAGCATGAACGCTTTTGACCGAAGCTATGAATCGATGAGTTCACAATACGGGGGACCTCATCCCCTAGCATAAACGCTTTTGACTGAAGCTATGAACCAATGAGGCCACAATACGGGGGACCTCATCCCCTAGCATGAACGCTTTTGACTAAAGCTAGGAACCAATGAGGCCACAATAATGGGGGACCTCATCCCCTAGCATGAATGCTTTTGACTGGAACTATGAATCGATGAGGCCACAATACGGAGGACCTCATCCCCTAGCATGAACACTGCATGAACACTGGTGGTTCAAACCCACGAGCTCATTGGCCCAACAGAGGCTTTAAGCTACGAGCTTGTTGGCCCAAAGGTTTGAACCTTGGTGGTAAGGATAACAACACCATGATTTAACCATCACATTGTCCCATTAACGACAATATTTTCAAATTTTTTAATATTTTTCAACCGGAAAAGAGGAGAGGAGAGGAGAGGAGAGGAGAGGAGCAGCCGCCCAAAAGGCAGGGGAATCTAGTACAATGATAGGTGTCAACAAAAAGAGGCCCCTTGTGTTCTACTTCTCTTGCAAGCTTTCCAAGTTGAAATCATTAGATGCTTCTATGAAACCGGCGGGAATATAGGTAGTCATTGCTATGTTATTCCAAAAAAGTTTTGTTTACTTTTGAAAGAGAGATTGTTGGGGACAAGTGAAGCTGCTTGTTTTTGTGCCACTGTTTTTAGATAGTTGGAAATTGGGGAATGGGAATATAATGTATGGCCTTTAACGGGGGTGATTTATTCATGATGGGAATGGGGCCCACATGTTTCCTACTGACCGACATGCTCAGGTGGACCGTTTTGAAGAAACGCCGTTTGCGCTGCTTTTGACCAAATACGTTTTGACTTCTACTGCATATCATTATTATTATTTTTTTTTAGCTTAACAGAAATCTTTTGGCTTAACGGAACGGCGAAAATGTACGGTTAAAAACAGTCAACTGACGCCGTATCAGATCCTAAGGACAGATCGGACGGTCTCCGTGGTCCCCGTGTCCTGTGGAAAGATTGAGAACCGTCGATTAGTCTGTGGGCGCTTCAAGTTTCAGAGCTGGGAAAATGATTCCTTTTCTACAAGGGATGAGATTTATTTATTTTTTATTTTGATTTGAACTTGTGATTTGTGGAATGCGGATCGAGTCGCTGGTCGTAGGGATGGATGTCTGAGAAGAATTTTCGAAATCCAGGTATTTTTTAGTGTTTTGGTGGGATCTGAGGTTTATTTCTTTTTACATGGTGTTTTAAGGATTTGTTGTGTGGCGTTGGTTTTTGAGTAAATGTTATGGTTTTTGAGTTTTTCTGGGGGATTTGTTTCGGTTCGCGGTTGTATCCAGTGGTTATTAGTGTGATTTGAGGATTTTGAAGTAGTTGAGTAACTGAATCGCCAGAAATGGATTGTTTGTGTACTGAAATGGTTTTCTTTGGAACAATGCGGCGTTTGGTTTGTAGTGCTGGTTTAACGGCCCTGCTAGGGCGTGAGTTGTGGCCGTAACTGACTTGAGATAGATTTTATCGTCTAATTCTGGATGATTTAAGGGATCTTTGGAGAAAGCGTTTTTAGCGGCGGAGTTTTCTGAGAGGCCTTATTTTAGCTGGATGTAAGTTTCAGATGTAATTTGTTGTGGACAGGATAGTTTTTTTTAAATGACGATGTTAATTTCAGTGGACGGGAGGCAGCTTGTTGATTTATTGAAGGAAAACCAGAGATAAACGCTTTGTTTACTAATTGTTAGCTCTTAAGTTAGCCACTGATTTGTCTAGGTTCTGTTAAAGAAAGCGTAGACATTTGTCATTTTTTTTTGTTGTTGTGTATCTGTTTGAAGGATTTCAGATTCTGGAAGAAAATTTATGCCGTTTTTAGCTTTATCTTCTGGTTTGTTGAAACGTTTTGCTTCTGTTTCGATGTTGATATTCGAAAGGCAAGGATGCTGATTCGGCTTGCCTTGAAAGAGTAAGAGAAATTAGAAACGTCGATGAAAAAGCTTTATACAGTTTTTAAAGCTTTACACAGATTTTAAAGAAAAAAAGTTTTACACAGTTTTTTTGGAAGGAAAATTTGTTTTCATACTGTGAAAATGTCAAAATAGCATTACACAGTTTTTTCCAAGGAAAATTTATATTCATCGTGTGGAAATATGAAAATAGTTTTATACAGTTTTCAAAACTTTACACAGTTTTTAAAAGAAAAAAGCTTTACACAGTTTTTTCCTTATGTGGAAATATCAAAATAGCTTTGCACACTTTTTAAAGCTTCACACAGTTTTTAAAGAAAAAAAGTTTTACACAGAAAAAAAGCTTTACAAAGTTTTTTCTAAGAAAAATTTGTATATATATTATGGAAATATCAAAATAGTTTGGCACAACTTTTAAAGCTTTACACAGTTTTTAAAGAAAAAAAAGCTTTACACAATTTTTTCCAAGAAAAATTTGTAGTTATACTGTGAAAATATCAAAATAGCTTTACACAGTTTTTTCAAGCAAAATTTGTATCCATTAAATGGACTGTGGAATATCATTTTAATAGGGCAAGAGAAATTCATTGTCTTCATCTTTTAATTACGCTTGGAAAGAACATAGATTTTAACAGGTCTGATTTCGGTGAAGGAAAGTGATTTGAGCGGCTGCATTATTCTTGGCGTTTGCAGGGGTTTTACGGCATAGAAAGTGAGTCGTTAATGTCAACGGACTAGAAAAAGAGTGGGAGCAGAAAGTTAACGAGTCACGAGGCATGGGAGAGTAGTTTTAGGGTTGGCACAGAAAAATAAATTCAGTCAGTCTGTGCCGTTTCTTTCAAACCGCGGCGGGGTTTGAAATTGGAATCCAAAGCTGTTGCGTAACGAATTTTGCGTGACAAAAAAGCAAGGCAAGCGACGCCATTGCTCAAATTGTTCTTTCCCGTCGCGCTCAAGACCGACACGCCTCCGGCCATTCCAACCGTTTTGGAGGCTGCACTCCGTTTCACACCTACATTAATGTGGTCGTTGGATTTCTATTGACTTGGAGCGGTTTTCAGGCCCATTTTTGGCTTACAAAGGGCGTTACGCTACAGACAGAGAGTAGTTCTTGTCTCCTGTTCATGCGCCGTTCTGAGATTTGCTTAGTGAAGTAAAAACTCTGTTAGGGTTTGGCCAAACGAGATGCGTACCAGAAGAGCAAATTATCCGTCATCGGACGAAGGAATTTGCTTGCCTTTGCGACAGAAGAGACGCTTGATGTCCCCTGAAGCGATTTCCTCTTTCGTTTCAAGCTGCTTGAAGGAGAATCATTTTGATGCCCTTCCTGATGATCTGCTCATTTCAATAATGGTTTCTCTCGGCTCTTCTGCAACCTCGCCGGCGGATCTTGTCAATGCAAAGCTCGCGTAAGCAGTTTTTTTCCGCTCTTTTGAACATTCATAATTTGTTTCTGTTTTTACCCCGACATTTTTAAATGATGGATGAAAATGGATTGTTTCTGTTTTTGCCCTTGACATTTTTAAATGATGGATGAAAATGGATTGTTTTTGTGTGCACAGATGCAAGAGGTTTTGTTCCGCGGCTTCGCATGAGAAGGTCATTGCTCATGCTTCCATGGGGGCTCTGAGTGTAAGGGCTTCAAAGTGGAATGATGAGTCGCACAAATATTTGAAGCTTTGTGCAGAGGCAGGCAATCGAGAAGCTCGTTACATGCTTGGAATGGTAAGTGCAAAAGGGGTTTTTAACTGTCTTCTGTTGTTAATGCTTTGCTTGAAGTAGAAAGAAAGAAAGAAACCTCTGGCCTTAACTATCAGGCTCATTTGCAGTGTTTGATTGCAAACAGTTGAGGTCTACGCTCAGCTTGTCTTTGCAATATTTTCAAAGAGATGAAAATCTAAAAATACAATTTTACCTTCCATGAATTTGTGTTCTCATCAGCAATATTCAATCAAGATGTTGGCCTAAACCAAGTCTGGAGATTCTCAGCTTGTGTTTGCAATATTTTCAAAGAGATAGAAAATCTAAAAATACAATTTACCTTCCATCAATTTATGTTCTCATCAGCAATATTCAATCAAGATATACCCTAAACCAAGTCTGAAGATTCTCAGCTTGTGTTTGCAATATTTTCAAAGAGATGAAAATCGAAAAATACAATTTACCTTCCATCAATTTGTGTTCTCATCAGCAATATTCAATCAAGATATACCCTAAACCAAGTCTGAAGATTCTCAGCTTGTGTTTGCAATATTTTCAAAGAGATGAAAATCCAAAAATACAATTCACCTTCCATCAATTTCTATTCTCATCAGCAATATTCAATCAAGATGTGCCCTAAACCAAGTCTGAAGATTGCATTTGGAGATTGGTTTGGGCTGAGTGGAGAAATACGATAATCTGGCTAACTATTTTTCATTTTCTTAAATCTGTGTGCAGATTCAATTCTATTGCTTGATGAACAGAGTTTCAGGCGTAGCATTAATGGCGGAGGCAGGGAGTGCATCACACTCATGGGCACTGTATTCTCTCGGTGTAATTCAGTTCAATGGCAGCGGAGGATCACGGAAGGAAAAAATGCTGAGGGCAGGGGTAGTTCTGTGTGCCAAAGCGGCCGCCCTGGGGCACATTGACGCCATGAGAGAGCTCGGTCACTGCTTGCAGGACGGCTATGGAGTGAAAAAGAATATTCCAGAGGGCCGCAGATTTGTGCTACAGGCCAATGCAAAAGAAGCAATATTATGCGTCGCTGACAAATGCTCCCAAGCCAGGAAACTCAATAGCAGCAGATGGCCTGTGAAGCATCACGCCATTAACACATTTCTTGTGGACTGGTTTGCATTGCATCCCCCAGAACAGGGTCTGAGACTCTGTTGTTATTCCAAGTGTGGGAGGCCAGAGACTAGAAGGCATGAATTCCGAAGGTGTTCTGCCTGTGGGTCTGTCAATTACTGCTCCAGGGCATGCCAGGCTTTGGATTGGAAAACCAATCACAGATATAATTGTACCCCTGTTGATAATTGGGATGAACGACAAGGCCTGGAAATTATTGAACAGGAGGCCATTGACGGAGATGGGAACATTCATGACATGGTGATTTCTTAAATCTTCTTTCTCATTTCTCTTTCTTCCCCTTTTTTTATGTTGCTCAGATATGGGTTTGAAACGATCCCTCTTATAAGCTGCCCTCAGGTTTTTTCTTTTGCCTGTGTTGGGTATCCCTCAATCTTTCATCCTGCAGGGATTCTTGACCAAAATATCCAGTTTACACAAATTTACTAGAGTTTTTAATGTTGATCCTGGTAAATCGTTTCTTAATCAATGTAATATCTTTGATAGTCTGATCTACCCATTTCTGTTTCCCATTGTTAAAGCAAATCCTTTTAGGCAAGCATTGAATTCTATAGTATTGCCTCTGGTAATCAAATGCACCATGATGCATTGCAATCTATGTTATTTGAGATTCGAGAGAGATAAACAGGGAATAAGCGGTTCCGAAATTTTGAAGTTCCAGGTTTAGGTTTAGGCTTAGTGTTTCAGTTGTCTGAGCATACGAATCGTAGCTAATGAGGGACGAGTCTTAATTAGGGTTTGGTTTTTTAGGTGAGGGACCAACTGACATAATGCTATGAGAATCTTAATGGGTTAGAACTTGGGGGTAGGTGCAGTTTATTTGTCAGGTCTAATATCAGAGATAGCATCGAAGGACAGGAATTCAAGGCATATAATATGAGTAGATGTTCAAAACAGTTGCAATTTGACAATTGCCATTTTTTTTTATGATGATGTTTTTAATATGTCAAAGTGATTTTTTTTTTTTGAAATATTAGTTTTATGTTAGAAAATATATTGTTCAAAATGTATTATGTTACAATGTTAAAGCAATTGAAGGTTTTATTATTGTAATAGTGAAAATTGTAACTATACTATGGTGTGTAAGATGATTTATTTTGTATGGAAGTTGACAAATGATAATATCCAACTCATCATTAGGCCCCTTCTCTTCATTTTCACTAGCATTGAGTTGACTAAAGTGCAAATTATTCCAATTTGCATGTTAGGGTGATGTGACTTAAAGAGGCTCCATTATGCACATCTAGAAGTCAATACAAAATATAGTTGACTAAAGTGCAAAATATTCTAAATTGCATGTTAGGACATTGTATTTAAAGAATAAGGCTAATTCAATAAATACTCTAGGACTTTGGAGAAAATCCATTATGTACATCTAGATAAGGAATTATTACTTAAGCATTGCATCATCATCTTAGGAGTATATTGCATGCTTGTTTGTTGTTCATGACCTTAGTTCACCACTATTCAATTAGTCCATCCAAGGGTTTGATTCCACATATTCCTCAAAGCTATTTGTAGACATCATCTATTTCTTATCAAATTCAAAGCATAGACACAACAACACTTGGCTAGATCAAGTCTAAAGTTACATTAGGTTTGCACATGTGAAGATTACTTATGTGCACATGGAAGTAAATCAACCCTTATTTTCAAACATCTTGTGAGTGAATTTAATTTATTATCTCATTTAATTTATTTAATTTCTACATTATACATTTATTTCAATTTCTATACCACCTAGGGTTTATCCTTCATCCTCATTGGGGTTTTTGGGTTTGACCTTATTAGGGCTTATCGTTCTTCCTCATTATGGTCTTTAGATTGGATTTTTTTATTACATCCTTTCAAATCAAATTTACTTAGGGTTTGGACCCCCTTTTGTTTGTTTCAATATCACACCTTGATTAAGGTTTGGATCTTCATTTTGCCATATTTATCTGATCTCGCCTACCCACTCTTGGATTATCCATCATCATGGATCCCATTGGTCATTTCCTTTAGTTGATTTACATGTATGCTTTATTGATTATGACGCGTTTCTATCTTTTGTGGCTTTCAATCCTTCCATCTTTGATCCACTCATATGGACGAGGATGTATTTTCTATGGTGTTGTTTTATCATTTACATGCTTTCCCCTCTCTTATAGAATTAGTTAGTGATGTATCCTTTTCTTTTAGATTCTCATCTCACTTGTCATGAACTTTATATTGGTCTTTTCTATCCTATGGCTTGTGATAGTGATGTGCATCCACCAAGTGAAGGTTTACCTTATGTTAATGCTATGCCTTGTGTGATGGATAGTGATGAGGCTACCTTCTCTAACACATGATGGTATTGTTGGTCTAAGTGAGGAGTTATTACATAATGAGTTTGATGGTACTATGGATGCATCCATACATGTTAAATCTTACTTGCTAATTATGAGTGTTTAGATGATTGTTAGGTTACAAACTTGAATTTTAACTAAATTTTATTTAAAAACTAATAGTAATAATTCAATTGAGAGTGTGGAAGTTTAATTTGATATTGTCTCTCAAAGTCATACGTGTTTAAGTTTTGTTTAATTTGATATTGCCTCTCAAAGTCATACTTGTTTAAGTTCACTACAACTTAGTCTTGATGTATTTGCAATATCTACAGTTTAAAAGCTTTGCTTTAGGAACTCATAAGGTAAGTTAGGTGTGAATAAATATAAGTCTGCCCTTGACATGCTCCCTATCACAAATTTACTATACCTACAAATTCGACAAACTATTGATTAACTTAAGTAACTTAACATACTAAACAAAGGTCCATCATTGCCTTAAGCAAATCTACCATTAACAACAATGTTTTAATGATCAAATAAAATGCACAAGAATAGCTTTGATCAAATAAATGTACAAGAATAGCTTTTGGAAATCATGTAATCAAATTTATAAAATTACAATTCATCAGTATGGATTTCAATGGCATAATCAACATGAAGAATCTATTCCATACATACAGATAGATGTCTAATTATACAATTAGATATTTCATTTATTTCTTCTATATTTAATATTTCTAACATTTCATTAAATTATAGTTGTATAGAGAAAAATGCACACAACTTGCACACGTCGTTAAATGAGCCTTTTCTATCTTTCAAATTTCAATATAATTCAAATGTTTCCTTTAACATAGAAATTACAAAATAGAAAAATTAGGTCAAACCTTCACAATATTCCTCATGTTCACAATTATGAAAATGAAAATTAAGTTTGCACCAACTAAATACCTCAATCTTGAGACTACATCATATTAGAAAAGAGACAATACATCATATGGGATCGATTTTCCACCAACCATAGAGTTGGATGGTTCCCTCATACACCATCCCAAAAGATGGGACACTACCCTTTGTGGATGGAGTTATGAAAGCATATCACATAGGAAGAAACTAGGACCAATTAATCATCAACTTAACATCTAATAAAATACTTCATAAAACATATCCCCTTGGCCAAGGTTTAAAATAACATATTAACCTTGATTCTCATGCACAATAATTAGGAAACTAGAACAAGATAAGACCTCCTAGCCTCTATCTAGAGATGCCATATGATTCCATCCTTGCTCTTAATCTTTTCTATGCACACTGTGCATAGTCTATCAAATAAATCATGAGGATTGCATGAGGCCTCCATCTCTTCTTGGTTGTTTGAGAAACCAAGCAATATGAATATTGTAACCTACCAATCACCATATCTTTGTGCATAGCTATCCAAGGAACTCAAACAAATTGAAATGAGGCCCTCATAAGCCCGTCCCCAGAAAAATTGTTGGTGATAGATTTGTAATGTCAATTCTTTAATAGTTATTGGGGTAAAAACCCCTCCTCATGATAGTGAGGGTACCTTTATTTATTGAAAGCCAAAATTATATAAATCAAGAAAATTGCACACTTTATAGGGCAATTTCATTTGTTTTGGGTTTTTTCAAAATACAGAGAAAAAGAAACTCGTAGAAATAATGAATATGCAGGGTTATCAAATAGAAATAAGAGTTTGACAAGACCTACATAGAAGTGATCTTTGAAATAAGTGAATAAACTTATAAACAAATTTGTAGTTTATAAAGAAGAATTCAGAGAAATATCCAAACATAAGAAAAGATGCAACCATAACACCAAATGAGACTCAAAGTTTTGATTTGAAGTTTATTATTATTTCTTAGAAATTTTAAAATCTCAGTCTTTTGTTCCCCTGTACAACTTCTCAAAATTTATTCCAAGTTCAATACCCTTTACAATTACAAAGCCTTATATTTATAGCCTTGGCTCAATAAATGTTGGGCATTTATGGAAAATAAAATAAATATTCCTGTACATATCAAAGTCACTTTTGAAAAATTAAACTTCAAACATTACAATATAAGGCATACGTTTAATCATTATATTTCACCTTGAATTTGACACTTAGAAGGTTATTAGCATGTTTAAGCAATATAATTTTTCTTGGTCCTTCTCCATCATTGATATCTTTAACAATAATAGTGTCATCTAGACTTTCATTCTCCTTCTATTGATATTGTCTAAACTCTACCAATGTCTTGTTGATTATATTCATGTCAGCGCCATCAATATAACTGGAATGGAAGTGGTATGAAACATAAGTTTTTGCAACTTGGTGAGCTTTTGCATGCTTCTTATCCATCTACTTATCAAATTCTTTGAACATGAATTTAGTCTTCATCAATTTATCTAGAGAGGAAGAGTCAAAACTAAAAGGTTGACTCAATCCTTGATTGATTGCTTCAACCAAATATCCTTTGAAGGAATCAATAGAGTTGATGGATTGATCTTCATTGTAGAAGTGCTCCATGATCTTCTCGATCATGTCAAGGGTATCCATCATCAAATCTATAGCATCGTTTCAAGCACTCTCTAGCTTATTTATTCCTTCTTCCAATATATCAATCCTTAGCTTTAAGATCTTGGTCCATTCTAGTAGGAAGGACCGATCTGGTCTATCTAATGGTAGAGAAGTCATCTGCTAAGGGATTTATAAGCCTTTTCCTCTTTTTAATGGTAAGTGTTGGTAGGACAGATGACTTGTGGCAACTACAGAGACCCATACCTATGAAGGGATGTGAATAGGGACATGCCATTGTATGTAAGCATGAACATATATGTACTACATAAGGATATGTAATAGATAAAGAATTAGATACAAGATATAGCATGGATAGAGATAAGTGAGGTATGATATGAGAATATAAGTAAGAGAGAGATCATTATATGAGAGACAAAGTATGTACTAAGAGATTGATGCAGAATGTATGACTATGTACCACATTATGATATAATGAGAATATGAAGGTTGTTGGGATTTGACATATATGTATGAATGCATGTTTATTTTATTTGTGTATTATGTATTCCACCACACATGTTCTAATTCTCTTCTTTATCCATTACATTAGGGTAAACTATAACATAACATAGAAATGTCACATATCTTTGGTTTGTAATTTCTTGTCAACATTTGGTTCTATTTTTGGGATCATAGTAGTTGGTGTTGATAACTGAGAGGGGGGGGGGGGGTGAATCAGTTATCCTATTATTTCTGCTTTCTGAACTTTCTTAATAATCAATACAACATTAATTCAAATAAGCAAACATAACCATGAAATGGAAATACACATGACACAATATTTTTGACGTGGAAACCCTGTTAAGAGAAAAAACCACGGGGTGATTAACCCAAGATTGTATTCTTTGTTAGAAGAATGGAAATACAAAATGGCACTTGCCAATTAGGGCTCACTGCCCGAGCACACTGCTCACAAGAGGCACACTGCCTACAAGAGACACTGTCTACAATTTACAAAGAGTGTAATACAATGCTTGAACTGATAAGGAGCATCAACATATGCTGGAGTTCAGTTCCGATTAGGCTCTATACACTGATCTGCTGCACTTCATCTTTCCTCTTCTTTTGTGCTGCTCTCCTTTCACATACTGGACCTTCCTTTCTGCTTTTATTCGGCTCTACTGCTTTTATTCGCACATCACCAAAAACCACGACACACCTTACAACCAAATACATCTTGTATATATATGCGCACAAGTGATTTCATCACCTTTCTAGTCGGCACTTGGAATAGTCAATATTTTTCACAAACTCTGATCTGTCAGCTGAATCCTTCCTTACCGTGATGCGGATCAAGTATATACTTGTAGAAGTCATCAATCATGTCGACCAATCATAACTTATGCCTTAAGAATCTTTACCATCATCAGTAACACATCCGGAAGAAAGTCTGATGTTTTGCCAGTCAGTTCTTCCTCTGTCCACACTGCCAATTAGGAACCTGATACTCAAGTATTCATATCTTTTTCTTCATCTATCACCGGAGGCTAAATCCTTGGAATCTATCACTCAAGGTAGTCCTCTTGACTTCCCCAAATCTGTACTTCACCAAGATACTTCCTCTGAGAGATCCAGACCTATCTGTCGAACCTCGCCACATGCTCTGTTCTTGTTTATCGGACCACAACATTCTTCACTCTGACTTCCGGTATAGACATACCATGTCCTGCAGATGTGTGGGATGAACTTTGTTGCCATCAATGACAACAATCACGAATCCATATAGTGTCTCTTGCCAATAATCTCCCCCTTTGGCATTGATGGCAACACTTAGTGAAAAATAACTAAGTGTTTACACTATGCTCCCCCTTGGTTGATGCTCTATTTTTATATACATTTTCCGGAGCTCCCCCTTAGTTGGATTCCTTATTTTTCACTGCTCCTCACTCCCCCTTTTCAATGGCAAAGGGTAGGGTCCGCATACCAAAATTTTCAAAATTTTGTCCGCTTAAGTATATACATATGGAATACTTACATATACTGAAGTATGTTTGCAAAAGTTGTTTTCAATTGAATGAATTCTGTAGCCCAACTTTGCTTCATTCTGTCCAAAATTGATATATGACCACTCAACAGGAATGCAAACACATCTGCCCTTTTTAGATCTGTTGGATCATTGGTCTAGGCTGTGATTTGGGCTTCTTTTATGGCCTCATGCATGGCCTCTAACTTAGGGACAATTATCCCTCTGAGTTCACCCAACCTACTCATTCTATTTTTCTTTTCCTTCTCCAGCTTCTTGATTTCATTCAAGACTGCAATAGTTTGACATTCTTGATTTATTATGGAGGATGAGAGAGGATCAAAATTCTTTGATAGATTTGTCAGTTTGTCCTCCTGTTCTTTTACTTTCTTCGCAATGTCCAATGTTGCTTTGGACCATGATAAACAAAATTTGTATATTTCTCCGCCATCTTTAAGAGCATTTTCTAAGCTCTTTATCCCAATATTCATATTTCTCCTATCATTAATTATCAACCCTTGTACCTCTGATAATCTTTTTGCAAGAAATTGCTTCCGGACCTTATCTTCTGCTGACTTCTTTAGGGAATCAAAATGTGTGCTAACACTATTGACTAGAGTTTTGAGATTACCAGATGAGGAGGCTGTGGGATCCTTCTGAAACGATGGCATAATCTTTTCTAGCACTCCGGAAGCAGCTTCTATCAACTCACAGTCTTCCATGTGAGACTTTAGGAGTTTTTCTTTAGCCTTTGCATTAGCAAATGAAGCTATCTTCATTGTCTGTACCGGAGAAAGAGAATCAAAATTAAATGGTCCTGTAGAAGCTCCAGTTCATCAATCTCCATTGTTTCTTTGTTCAAGAATTCTTGGACAGTTTTTGCAGTGTCTCTTGCTGGAGACAGGTTTTTCTTTTCTTCTGCAGTCACAGAACTATCTTTTGGAGCTTTCTCTCCTTCCACAACCTTTGGACTGTTATCTTCTTTTTCCTTCACCTCTGCTTCTTTCTCCTTTATTCCTTCTTTTCCTTTGGATCCGGAGTCAGCAGGGGAAACCGGGGGAGAGATATTTGTTTGTTCATGGGCCACCTCTTCCGCAGCAGAGGATTCCAAGTCCTTACCTTTAACTTCCCTTGTCTCCTTAACCTCTTCTGCTATTGTTTCAGTAGCATTTTCTTCAAAGTTTGTAGCCGAGGGGTCATCACCTAAGTCCTCTATAATAGGAATGTTGAATCTTTTGTATGCATTCCGAAGGATCTCTTCTGTCTCTTTTGCTACTTCATCAGTTTTTCCGAGCATAAGCTGATTCATTCTGGCTTTGCTTCAGAATTCATCCTTGCAATCTTTGAAGATCATGTTCATTTGATGCGGAGTGATTGAAGGGTAGAGCTGAATTGCTATCTGTTCCTAGATTTCTAGATCTTTTGCTTGAGCATTGTTCTTCCTCATTTCAAGCCTTTTCTCTAAGCTTTTGGGAATTAGAGAGATAATTTCAATAAAAGCTTTATTGTAAGTGTTCAAAAACTTAACTGTGGCTTCCTCTAGAATCTTTTTATCTGCTTCATTATATGCATCATAGAATTCTGTTAAGGGTTGCAGGTTCCCATCCATAGTGACTACTTTCACTACAACATCTAAGGATAGAGTGGGTTTTTCAACAAATTCCTCTTCCTTCTCTTCTTCTCCTTGACCAGTAGAGTGTTCACCGGATGATTTCTTCTTCTTCTTTAGTTTCTTTATCTCCTCATCTGACTCATTTTCCTCATCATCCTTTAGGCTAACATAGGACCTTGTTGCCTTTTTCTTTGTTCTCTTTTCTCTTTTCTGGATGCCTGGACTTCCAGTTTTGATGTCCTTGAGCTTTTAGCAGTGACAGGTGCTGATCTCTTTGATGATCTGGTCCAAGTGGAAGATTTTACTGGAACACTTTCCTCATTTTTCTTTTCTACCTTTTTCTTCTCTTCCTCAGCCCTTTCCATCTTTTCCCTGTTGGCATCAAGTGCCTCCTTTGATATGCCAAAGCCTTTTGCAACATCTTCAACTTCTTTTCTTACCTTCCTCTTGATCTCTGGTTGTCTGAGTTCCACATGAATCTTTACACTTAGCTCCTCAAAGGTTCCAAACCTTTCTGCCTTGGGATCTTTTGGTTGTCTTAACATGTGTTGAACATGTAGCTCCACAATTTGTTCAACTTCATACCCCATAGGCATGATCCATACAGTTCTTGGTTCTACTGCCTCCATTAGGCACTGATTAGTCTCTACCATAAAATATACTGTGTCTTTGTATTTCTCAACAAGAGACCGGGGAATTCTCTCTCTTGCTTGCATCATGTTCTGAAAATTCTTGAAATATCCCCACAGAGCTGTATTTCTTGCTTTAGCATCCCCAAGCCCATGCAAATAGTCTCTGATTTGGATGGCAATCGGTCTGTCATTCTGCCATACCTAGCCATTGGATCCAGGAAGCTCATTCATGTAATAAAAGAATAGGTAGAGTATCAAGCCACCATACTTGAAGGAGTTCTTCTTATCCTTCTTAATCTTTTGCAGATTTTCTAAAAGTTCGCTTAGAAGAAGTTCACACAGATCATAGTCAGCATTTTCTTTTAGCATTTGATAGGTTGTGTAAACTGCAATTCCTGGTACTGAATTTTCCCTACTGGAGTGATAAATCTTGTAACCAATTATCATGGATGCAAATTTGACATTCGGTTCAGTGATGTCTTCAATTGTCATAGCTCTCTTGGCAAATTTTGATCCGGTTGCATCACTTACTGTCTGATTCTTGACAAATTTGAGAACAGGTATTCCACCAGATGAGTGTAGACCGGTTACTGCCCTAATTGCATCTTTGGTGATCTTAAATGGCTTATTCAACCATAAGAAGTTGTCATGCACTCTACTCAACACATACCGAACCCATTCATCTTCTTCAAAACAGGGGAAATGAATGCACTATGCAAAATGCTTATCTCGAATGGCTTTATACTGAGGTTTAATCTCAAAAGAATCATCTATTAACTGTTTGTGATAGATATCCACTAACTTTGATTCCCCAAATTCTTCAATATTCGTGTGTATGTAAACCCTAATGTCTTATGTATGCAACACACCATGTGGAACGCTGGAAAAAGCTCCTAGGGGATCTATTTCCAAAGATTTGTATGGATGTTTCTTGAATTTGAGGCGAGGCCTATTAGAGATCTTCACAATATTTGGAGTACCCATCATTAATGATTTATAGAGAGATATTTGATAAAGGAGAATACCTTTTGCGCCTTCCAGTTTTACGGAGTTAGCCAGATCGATTTCTGGATGAAATGACTTCTGCAAATGATCTTGGATGAGCTTGAGGGATTTTGTTGCAGAGCCTCTCTTTTCGTTTCTTCTTGAATGCAGAATGAGCAAATTCTTAGTGAGAAACACCCTTATATTGCTTCGCAAACCCTAATGTTAAGTTGCAATAAATGCTCGACCTAAGTCATTCCAGTTTGCCTTATTCGGATGACTTGAAGAACCGGATCAATCATGATCTTAAACATCTTGCGGATCTTCCAAATCTTAACCATAGTTTATTTAGATGTTTCTCTTAAGAACCCTTTGATCCGCAACTCATCTTGTGCTAGTTCTGGCACCAATTGACTGGCTGGGGGAACAAGGTTTTCTTTGTGTCTCCCCCTGAGCCAGAGCTCACTTTTTAATTTCTGAAAGGAATATCAGCACCAGAGTCTGGTGCGGATCCATCCTCTACATTCTCTGTACTTTTCTTCACCCAAATCTTGTTCATCTCACTTTGAACTTCATCCGTATTCACTTTTTGTTTTCCCTTATCTTGATTTTGATTATGATATACCAGACCTCTTTTGTCCTGATTATTGCTTCTACAGAATTTTGCAATATGACCGGATCTATTGCAAATTTGGCAAACAACATTTCTTTGCATATTTGATTGATATCCTCTTGATCTGCATTGATTAGCCATATGACCTATTCTATTGCATGCAAAGCATCTACCATTGAATGATTTGTTCATTTGCATATTTCTGCATTCATGAGATTTGTGACCATACCTTTTGCAGTTAAAACACTGTCCGGAGAAAGATGAATTAGTCTGATTCATTCTCTTTCTGCACTGATTAGCTTTATGACCAAAGTTATTGCAGTTGTGGCAGTATCCATTGAAGGATGGATATCTTTGAGCATTGGGCTGCCTTACCGGAGGTCTTCTAGGCCTGTTCCTTGGATTTTCTGATCCAAAATTCTTCTGACCAGATCTAGAGCTTTCTCCTTTCTCATATCCCAAACCACACTTGTCTTCTACCCTCTTTTGACTTCCAAGAAGAACTTTGAGTTGAGCAAAACTTATCTTGAATTTCTCTTTATATTCATTTGCTGTTTGAAGATCCCTTTTGAGAGAGACAATTTGATCCTCAAGTTTTTATTCATTATCTTTAGCATCTTCAAGATCAAATTCAAGATGTCTGATAATTCTATCCATCTTGTGGCAATCTTCTGATTTCTCCTTGAGAGATTGTCTTAGATTATCTTCAATTTTTCTTTTCTCTTCAACTTCTTGGGTAAACTTCATAACTCTTGATTCCATTTCATGTCTTACCAAAATGATTTCTTTTGATAACTTTTCACATAACTTGGTTTTCTCCTTTAGATCTTCATTTGCATCATTTGCTTCACCTTGACTTGCCAATTGCTGAAGTAGCTCCTTTCTCTTTTTCATAGAGAGACTTAATTTATCTTTTAATTCTCTCATGAAATCATCAACCTGTTTGAGTCTTTCCTTTAATTCATTGACTTCAGAGTTTGACTGCTCAAGATCATCAAGGGCAGTCTTGAGTTGCTCCCTTAAACCATATGCATCCATTTGGATTCCCAGATCTTCCTCAAGCTGTTAAACTCTGTTAGGAGGAACTTGGCTTTGATACCAATTGTTGATAACTGAGAGGGGGGGTGAATTAGTTATCCTAATTATTTCTGCTTTCTAAACTTTCTTAATAATTAATGCAACATTAATTCAAATAAACAAACATAACCATGAAATGGAAATACACATGACACAATATTTTTGACGTGGAAACCCTGTTAAGGGAAAAAACCACAGGGTGATTAACCCAAGATTGTATTCTTTGTTAAAAGAATGGAAATACAAAATGGCACTTGCCAATTAGGGCTCACTGCCCTAGCACACTGCTCACAAAAGGCACACTGCCTACAAGAGACACACTGTCTACAATTTATAAAGAGTGTAATACAATACTTGAACTGATAAGGAGCATCAACATATGCTGGAGTTCAGTTTCGGTTAGGCTCTGTACACTGATCTGTTGCACTTCATCTTTCCTCTTCTTTTGTGCTGCTCTCCTTTCACATACTGGACCTTCCTTTTTGCTTTTATTCGGCTCTACTGCTTTTATTCGCACATCACCAAAAACCATGACACACCTTACAACTAAATACATCTTGTATATATATGCGCACAAGTGATTTCATCACCTTTCTAGTCGGCACCCGGAATAATCAATATTTTCCACAAACTCTGATCTGTCGGCTGAATCCTTTCTTACCGTGATGCGGATCAAGTATATACTTGTAGAAGTCATCAATCATGTCAGCCAATCA
The DNA here is from genome assembly GCA_027924645.1 of Cunninghamia lanceolata. Taxonomy (NCBI): domain Eukaryota; kingdom Viridiplantae; phylum Streptophyta; class Pinopsida; order Cupressales; family Cupressaceae; genus Cunninghamia; species Cunninghamia lanceolata. Next base: position 6,441,446 of record BSBN01000609.1, read on the forward strand.
TAACTTATGCCTTAAGAATCTTTACCATCATCAGTAACACATCCAGAATAAAGTTTGATGTTCTGCCAGTCAGTTCTTCCTCTGTCCACACTGCTAATTAGGAACCTGATACTCAAGTATTCATATCTTTTTCTTCATCTATCACCAAAGGCTAAATCCTTGGAATCTATCACTCAAGGTAGTCCTCTTGACTTCCCCAAATCCGCACTTCACCAAGATACTTCCTCTGAGAGATCCAGACCTGTCTGTCGGACCTCGCCACATGCTCTGTTCTTGTTTACCGGACCACAACATTCTTCACTCTGACTTCCGGTATAGACATACCATGTCTTGCAGATGTGTGGGATGAACTTTGTTGCCATCAATGACAACAATCATGAATCCATATAGTGTCTCTTGCCAACAGTTGGTGGTAAGGAGAGGACCCAACCTAGGGAGAGTGTTGCAGTAAGAATATTTTCAGAGAAAAGAGATTACAAATAAGTATAGAAATGATTTTTATGTTGTGCGGTAGTGCACACTCGGTCCCTAGCCCTTGGGGGGTTAGGCACCTAGGGGGTGATAAACGAAATGGGGAGTATCCTAAAAATATGCAATTGTTGAGGCCACTCTAGATTGAGCCATTAAGGATGGATAATAGGATTAATGTAACACCAAATCAAAAACAACCATGATGAAAGGAGATAACAAGAAATTCATATGGTAGTTGAGATGAACATCGAAAGGAGATTGAAACAAATTTAGGAAAAAGAGGAGAGATAGTGATGCAGTCACAGTAGGAGGGACCTAAGGGAACTGTCCCAACCATGCAACCAACCATAATAACACACACAAATTACCATAGACCATAGAACATTACATGAGACACCACAATATGTTCATTAGCATAAGCATGCACCATTATCAATATGTTTATGACCACACAACTTTACATGCCAGGTCATAGTCGTTTCATTACATTAAGATTATCCAAGATTACATAAATGGATAGTTGCCACTAGGGCTTACTACATGCATAACACTATACTAACAATGGGAAACACCACTTCCAGACTTGTTACAGTTGACCGTCTAATGAATTCCAATACAATCTAATCAAATAATTTACCATAGACTTGTTGCATGGGCCACAACTTGCCACATGGGTTGTGACAAGACCTAACAAGAGTAATCAAACCACATTAGATACCTTTAGATTGTATCCCACATCATATTACCAGTTTCCACACTCTGGCACTTAGATCTCACTCCCTCACTGCTAAACTTATGTTCTATGCTACTACTCCATTCCACATCTTCTTCTTATTCAAACCTCTTATTTATACTCCCCTTAAGCTTCCCACATGATCTACATTAGCTTCAAGTTGGTGCAAAGCCTGAAACCATATGAAACATGTCGCCAACTAGATTATAACAAAATTACAAAATACAATGGTCCAACGGTGGAGACTCTCCATGTGACACACCTCAAGCCTTTACAATAGTTACTAAAGTACCTCTTAAATATTCTTCCTTGAAATAAACCCAAAATAACCTTCCGCAAACAAAAATAGTTTCAACAACTCATACTATTAAACCACATGCACCTTTCGAACCAATTTACCAACATTAACTTATCCAATCAACCTCAAATTTCAACTGAAGACAGACAAACCACATACAAAACCACCATCACAACCACAAGAGTTAGTTCCTCAATGCAATGAAATGCACTCACTTTTACTACCACAGACTGCTAACCACTAACTTGCAAACACACAAACTATCAAAGTAGACCACCAATTCTGCTTCCTCAAATATGATACCATATTTTCAACATTCCCAGGGATGATCTTGCATTAGACTCTTGGGGTAGATAAAAGATGAACCCCTCATTTTCCAGGGTAGTTCACTACTCCTTCTTGGAGATTCACTTTGTTGCTTCTTCAACTCATTCTTTCCACCTCCTCGGGTATGCCTCAAGTGAACCACCCTAAGCACTACTTTCTCCCTTGTTATTTTTCACTCAACTCTACCAATAATCAATTACTCCACTTGTCTTTGGTTAGTATTTAGTTACAATCCACTTGCTCTTGTCCTCAAGTAGTCCCTCACATCCATTAGTCTCTTTCCTAGCCACCACATACTTTTCTATTATGCTTCCCTCTGCTACACTCTCATCCACACAGCTCCTCATCCTCTTGTTCATATTTCCTGTCCTTTGGACTACTTCTTTTGCATTTACAATGCTACCACATGTTCCAGTAATGATGCACATCTTTAGAATCAACACATATCGTCCCTCCCCAAAGCACACACTAGCACTGCTATAAAACTATCCTTTGCTTATCATTAGTGGCATCAATTTGTGTCTCTATCCATTCTTTTGGATCAAGTAGGTGTTAGTCCTCCCATCATACACTGCCTCTCTATCAAATTACCATGACCTTCCCAATAGAAGATAACACACATCCATTGGTGCAATGTCACGTAACACTTCATCCTAGTATGCCCCTATGTTGAACCTTGCCCAACATTGTTCCTCCACCAAAATATGGTCTCCCTACTACAATTAGCCTATCTAGTGTGGGTACGGATGTCTCATCCTCCTCAAACCCAAATTTTCAACCATCTTCGTAGACACCAAATTGTCCATACTACCACTATCTACCACCATCTTGCAACATTTTCCACTTGCCTTACACCTGGTCTGGAATAAACTCTTCCTCTATGTCATCTCATCCCTCCTGTCATACCTAAAATCCCTCTACAAAACCATTTAATCCCCACACTTAAGATCCCTCTTAGAACTGGGTGACCTCTCATCACCAAACACAACTCTTGCACTATACTCTATCTTCTTTCCTTGGCACTTGAATGCCTCTTTGTCCCTCTTCACAACACCTGAAATAGGTTCCCCTGAAGGATTTATGCCTTTTCTTCTTATATCATTCTCTAGCTTGTTGAGTATATCCTCCACGTTCCTCTTGAGCCTCTGTATAGTAAGTATCTTCTACTCTTCCCTTTTTGCAATAACTCCCATCGTCCTCTCTACCTTTGTGGTAGCTGTTATAGTCATCATCTTCTTTCTCTCCGTGATGGGGTCCTTGGACTTCTCTTTTGTTGTGGTACTAGTTACCTCTCCCTTGACCTCTTAGGGTTGCCCCTCGGTCGTCACATCTCATCTGGTTGTTCAAGTTCTTCTCTTCTCTTCCTCTTTGGTGGTTCTACTTTTCCTCTGGCTTTCAATTCATCTTATTCTCTGTGATGAGAGACAACTGGTGGGCCTCCTCAACTGTTTAGATATTCCACATATCCATGTCCCCTTGGATGGATTCCCTCAGTCCATTGGTATACTTGGCCACTTTCTCAGCCCCTTCATCATGATGTCCTAACCTAATTGTCAACTGATAGTATTCCTTAATGTATTTCTTTATAGTCATATTCCCTAGTCTCAAATTGTGTAGATCCTTCAATAAATCCAACTCGTAGTTCATTGGGATGAACTTGGATTTTAGCTTTTCCACCATATGGTCCCACTTTGTGATGTAAGGCTTCCCCTTTCTATTCTTCTCTATTTGGACTTCCTTCCACCAGATTGTTGCATGACCCTTCAGCTTAGTCTTGGCAAACTTTACCCTATCCAGGTATGTAATGTCCTCATACTCAAAATATTCCTCTAGATTGGTGATCCAATCAATTAGCTCCTTGGGATCCAAGTTCCCAAAATAATTCGGCATATCCACTCTAGTCCTCTTATAAATGGCCTATATCACCCTTTCTTCCTTGTCATCTTCACTTCCACTTGTTTCCACATGATTTGCCTCTTTCTCTTCATCACTTTCCTTGGCCCTAGGGTTAGGTTTCCTCCGGTGGTCTTGCTCCATTGCATCCATCAACTTTTGCATGGCCTTCAACATCTCATACATCTCTTCCATTTTGCATGCAATATTGATCACACCTTGCCTTCTCCTTGGCAGCATCATGGGTCAGTGATATGTCCACACTTGCCCCTTTGTAAACTACCTCATAGTCAATGCTCTGCCTACAAACCCATGAATTACCACAATCTAAAATTTACTTAATTCTTACAAAGACAAATTCATTATGCCTACACTACTTATGCCTGTCTTTACCTAACACCACCATAGTTTAGGATTTTGCAAACTCATTCTTAAGAAATCGTATCAATCAGGTGTGCTCACATCCACACCAACAATCTTCCTATGATCCAACCTTGCTTTGATACCAAATGATGCAATCATGGTAGGAGGGTCCTAAAGAGACTATCCAAATCATGTAGCCAACCACAATAACACACAAATTACCACAAACCACATAAATTTACATGAGACACCACAATATGTTCATTAACATATGAATGCACCATTATCAATATGTTTATGATGACACAACTTGTTGTAATGGGCCCTCTTACATGCCAGGCTGTAGCTGTTTCATTACATTAAGATTATCCAAGATTACACAAATGGATAGCTACTACTAGGGATTCCTACATGCACAACACTATACTAATAATGGGAAACACCACTTCTAGACTTGTTATAGTTGACCATCTAATGAATTCTAATACAATCTAATTAGATAATTTACCACAAACTTGCCACATGGGCAACAATTTGCTACATGGGCTATGACATGACCTAATAGAAGTACTCAAAGCATGTTGGATACCTTCAAATTATATCCCACATCATATTATCAATTTCCACACTCTGGCACTCAGATCTCACTCCTTCACTACTAAACTTACCTTCTATGCTCCTACTCCATTTCTCATCTTCTTCTTCCAACTTAAACCTCTTATTTATACTCCTCGTACGCTTCCCACATGATTTGCAGTAGCCTCAAGTTGGTACAAATCCCAAAACCATATGAAACATGCCGTCGACTAGATTATAACAAACTTACAAAATACAAGGGTTCAATAGTGGAGACTCTCCATGCAACACACCTCAAGCCTTTACAATGGTTACTAAAGTACCTCTCAAATATTCTTCCTTCGCGTAAACCTAAAACAACTTTTTGTAAATAGAAACAATTTCAAGAACTCACACTTTTAAACTACAAACACCTTTCAAACCAATTTACCAACATTAACATATTCAATCAACCTCAAATTTCAACTTAAGATAGATAAACCACATACAAAACTACCATCACTATCACAAAAGATAATTCCTCAATGAGGTGAAATATGCTCACTTTTACTACCATAGATTGCTAACCACTAACTTGCAAACACACAAACTATCAAAGTAGACCACCAATTTTGCTTCCTCAGATTTGATACTATATTTTTAGGATTCCTAGGGATGTGCCTACATTAGATAGCACATAGGGATTAATAAGGCTAGGAAAGTCTCATTGGAGCATGTGAGAAGGGTTTCCATTGAAAGTTTGGAGTCCACAATCAGAGGGACAAATACATAGAGCACTACTTAATAATAATGACACATTAGAGAAGTCAATCACCCTAATTAGAAAAGGTACAAATTTTTTTACAAAGTTGGTAGAAAAAATAAAGGAATATGGTAAATCAATGGAGTTAGCTAGGGGAGGGTTCAGAAGAAAAAAGTTCTCAACTAGGGCCTAGAAGTAGAGGTGCTCAGCCATTTGAATTTTTGACTCGAGAACCATATTTTGAATCATATTTGTCAAACCTTAATGTCACAATCAATAAAGGGTTTGAAGGGTTAATAACCCCAATTTATAAACTAAAACCTCTGAATTTTAGTGTAGAGTATTTAGATGATGTGGTGAATAGAAATGTGTGTCTACAAAAGGAGGAAATGTTGAAAACTTTGGGATTGCAAGAGAGGGAAAAAAGTGAAGGAAATCAAGATATGAAGGATATGGAACTTTCCATCAATACAAAAGAAGCATTTGAAGAAGGATGTTATAACTCCACATTATTTAATGAGATTTCACTAACTAATGGCAAGTCACCAAAATCCTTAAAAATGAAGACTCTACGAAGAGGTGACCTGGTCAAACCAAGAGTCACCCCCATGTCATCTAAAGCAATAAGAGTTTCCTCAAAGAGTATATTTGGTGGACCCTTCCAAATGAAGGAAGAGGCAACAAGAAGAGAATTTGTGTTATTGTGTGAAGAGATTTTGGGAGAGGATTTCTTTGATATTGAATTGCCTAAAGATAAGGGCAGAGCAAGAAAGTTAGTAAAATAGCATGTGACTATAAAGTGTGGAAGTAGTGCCAAGAATCTGAAGGAGAAGAGATCTAAGGGACTAAACATAGATAAAGAAGGTAGAAAAGAGAGTAGATGAGACTCAATAAACAATGACAAACTAGAGGAGCCTACTACTTCTAGAATGGAACACAGTTAGACCAGATTACCTGTCTTTGGTAAAAACATCAAAGAAGCAACATAAAACATATTTGTTCTAGAATTTGCTTAAAGAAGGAATGGAATAACCAAAAATTAGAAAAGATCTCTATGACTTTGTGGGGACAAATAGGGACAAAACACTCAAATGGCATATGAAAGAGTGTCCCCTACATAACAAATAATGGGATGAACTAGAAGAGGAATTTTTAAATAACTTCCAATCTCCAAAGGTCCCATAAAAAAGTGTCAATAAAATGAGGGAAATTATACAAATAAAAGGAGAGACAAGAAGAGAAATTGATCAAAGATATAAAGGAGTGGTCAAGAAATTGGAGGAACCACTTACTAAAAACAAATAATTGAATGGTTTGTGTTTGGATTGTTGCTTGGGGTTAGAGCATACCCAGATGGAAGAATTTTCAATACATACATAGAGGTGGTAGAGTTAGCTTCTAGAATTGAAGTGCATTGTTGAAGAAGGAAAAGTAAGAAAAATGAGAGTGAAAAAATAGAAAAATTAAAATTAGAAATTGAATAATTAAAGATCAAACAAGAAATATTAGCCAAAGGAGAGAATCATAGGGAAATATCACATCTTCATAGAAAGAAAATATGGTGTACTTACTATTCAAAAGAAGGTCACTTGTGGAATGAATGACTAGTATCGAAAGGAAGGAAATGAGCTACAACATTGAGGGTAGACATTAAAGAACCCCCAAGGAGATTGAAAAGTGTTTATTGTGGAATTTATGGCAAATAGGACAAACATGAAATAGATAATTTTCCTTCACTAATATTCAAGGTTAGAGAAGAAAATGAATTGGGCCGCATATGTGAGGATAATGAGCCCATCCATAGAGGGATCAAAAGAGCAAAGGGATTGGTGGAAAGATCCTTCTATGTACTAGATAATGGCTATTAACAACTATAGTGGAGGAATAACCCAAGAATGATCAATAAAATCCAACAAGCAGTGCCATAGATCCAAGATGAATGACTCTCCACTAGTTACCAAGATGATAATCATAAGGTAGAAATAGAAACCATTACAACAATAATAGAAGAGGATGTGGTAGGGGAAGAGGTCAAGGACAAAGAAGAAGGGATGATGTCACCTACTTTAAATGTGATCAATCCCATCACTATTACAATAAATGTAGGAAGGAAAGAAAGAAGATGTGTGTCTCTTTTAGAGATTCAACACATGATTCCTTTAGTTACCCTAGAGCGACACAATACTATAAAAATGACCAGACCCTTATAAAGAGAAAGGAACTCTTAGGTTTGAATGTGGCAAGAGGAGAAAAATTAATAATGAAATTTCTAAAAGAGAATCCACACCCACACTCCAACCATCTTCCTATGATCCCACATTTTCTCTAATAGCAAATGATGTAGTCATGGTAAGAGGGTCAAATGAAGGACTATCTAGCCATGCAACCAACCACAATAACAAACATAAATCACTATAAACCACAAAAATTTACATAAATCACCGTAAACCACAAAAATTCACATAAAAAACCACAAAATACTTATTAACATAAGATTGCATAATTATCACTATGATTACAACTACAATACTTGTCACAATGGGTCCTCTACATTCCAGACCATATCCAATTGATTATAATAAGATTAAACAAATGGATAGTTGCCACACAAGCTCCCTACATGCATATATTCACTAAACTATGGAAACACCACTTCAAGAACTCACTGCAAGATGCATAATTATAACAAGTACAATACAACTTTAGAATTTTACCCCTACTCTATTGTAATGACCTCCACTTAACCCACTATATGTTTCCTCAGACTAAACTCCACATCATATTCCTTGTATCTTTTCTCAACCTCTCAAAGCTCACCCCTCACTATCAAAACTTGCACTCTAACCTTCTCCAATACCATGTCTTCTTCACTTACCTTCTAATAATTATCAAACAAGTATATATAGCATCCTCAAGTTCCTCAAATGATCAACATTAGCCACAAGATGACATAAAGCTTGAAACCACATGAAACATGTTGTCGACCTGTTATAACAAACCTACAAATTCCAATGGTTAAATGATGGAGAATCTCCACATGGTGCATCACACACATCCTCAATGGTTATTACAACCTTCCCAAATATTCATCCTCTAGTGCAAACTCAAAATAACCTTCTACAAATAGAAACCATTCCAACTAAGCATAACTATCAACCCACATACACTCTCAAGCCAAAATTACTAACCTTTACTCATTTAATCATCCTCAAACTTTAACATCAGATACAATAAAAATAAAAAGAACTACTCTCAAAACTATAGAAGCCAATTCATCAATATCGTGAAATGCACTAACTTTTCTCACCATAGACTATTACTTACAAACTATTCGACATACAAAATACTAAACTTAACCACACATTTCACTTCTCTAGACACAATTTAAGATTTTCATGGTGCCCAGGGATGCACCTACATCATGAGTACAAAAGAATTTACTCATTAGAAGATATTCCAAAAATAAAAATTAACGAAGAGCTAAACTTTGAAAGTGAGATAGTTGTAAATTGTAGTAATTACAAAATTGATAGTGAAGATGTGATGGAGGCTTGGATATGGAATGGGCCAAAAATAAGGTCAAGAAGAGTTTTGGGAGCCAATAGAATGTATAGTTTGAGGAAGATTGAGAAATCAATAATGAAAAATACCATTGAAGAAGAATCATATTGCAAATATAGACAATGGGGGAATAACCACAAACCAAGATAATACACTACAAACATACAAATCCTACAACATTACTAGAGGTATCTCACATATTAAACTACCATGTTACTCAAGAGTAGGCAGTCTCTTAGGATACTTGGAAAGTATGGAAAGAATATTCAAAAGAGAAGATATTAGGAGAGAAGCATTAGATCATACTCTAGCAATGTAGTGCAATGAGATGGTGGTACACCCACAAACCAAACATTCCCACATATAAATATTTGACAGTACTAATCAGAACTAGGTACTTACCTAATGAAGGGAATTGGTAGACTACAAAAGAGTATTGCAGTACTACTGACTCACATACACTTTTAGAGAAATGCATTAAAAGTTGGGATGCCATGAGGGAGTATGATGAAATACTCCATGTACATTTGTTCTATTGGACATTGGCCTCGATAGCAAAAAGATGGTATATTAACGAAGAAAAAAGAGCTAAAACTATAAGTTGGGTCATGGTTGTTGATAACTGAGAGGGGGGGGGGGTGAATCAGTTATCCTAATTATTTCTTCTTTTGAACTTTCTTATTAATCAATGCAGCATTGAATCAAACAAACAAACATTACCATGAAATGAGAAACACATGACACAGTATTTTTGACGTGGAAACCCTGTTAAGGGAGAAAACCACGGGGTGATTAACCCAAAGATTATTCTCTGTTAGAAGAATAGGAATTACAAAATGGCACTTGCCAATTAGGGCTCACTGCCCGAGCACACTGCTCATAAAGAGGCACATTGCCTACAAGGAGACACACTGTCTACAAAAGAAAGTTACACAATACTTGAACTAATTGGAAGCATCCACATATGCTGGAGTTCAGTTCTGGTTAGGCTCAGTACACTGATCTGCTGCACTTCATCTTTCCTCTTCTCTTTATTCTGCTTTTCTTTCACATACTGGATCTTTCTTACTACTTCTGCTCTGCTCTACTCTTATTCACATATCTCATACCACACAACTACTCTCTCACAACTAAATCCATCATGCATATATATCCGCACAAGTAATTTCATCACCTTTCTAGTCGGCATCCGGAATAGTCAATCTTTTCACTAGTTCTGATCTGTAGGCTGAATCCTACCACATCAAGTAATGCAGATCAAGCATATACTTGTAGAAATCATTAATCATGTCGGCCAAGTATGATTCATGCCTTCATAACCTTTAACACCATCAGTAACACATCCGGAAGGTAGTCTGATGTTCTGTCAGTTAGTTCTTCCTCTGTTCATACTGTCACTCAGGAATCCAGTACTCAACTATTCATATCTTTTCCCTCATCTATCACTGGAGGCTAAATCCTTGGAATATACCACTCAAGGTAGTTCTCTTGACTTCCCCAAATCCGCACTGCACCAAGATACTTCCTCTGAGAGATCCGGACCAGTCTGTCAGACCTTGCCACATGCTCTGTTCTTGTTCACCGGACCACAATAATCTTTATTCTGACTTCCGGTAGAGACACACCATGACTTGCGGATATGTGGGATGACCTTTGTTGCCATCAATGACAACAACCATGAATCCATATAGTGTCTCTTGCCAACAATGGTATAAGAGGATTTTTGTAAATTGTTTTAGTTCTTTGATCCAAATAGACAATTGAACAACATTTTGTAGAAAATGAAGTGATCACATTACCTGTAGAAGAAGTTGGAGAAAAATTTAGAGAAAAAAGGAGAATAGCATCCCCAAAGAATGTGTAGGGTATTTGGGAGTTGATTGAATGGATGGACAAAACAGATGTGATACCCCAAAAGGTATGTTACAAAACTAAGAAAAGGGAAGAAACATAATATGATGAAGAAAATCCTAAAAACGTGGAGGTAAAAGTAGAAGAAGGGGAAAGAGAACTATTAGTATAGAATGTAGAGAAATCCCAATATTTTTATCAACCCCTAAAGATTAAAAAAGAAAACATAGCACCAAAGGGTACCCCTAAAATAGTAAGAATTAGCAATTACTCGGAGAAGGAAGTATTGTAGGTAGTCGAGGTATTAAAAGATTATGAGTACCTATTTTCTAGGACATTCATAGACCTAAAAGTTATCAAGGAGAAGGATAACATCATTAAAATATAGGTAAAAGAGGAAATAAAATCACAAAAGAAGAGACCCTACCATTTAAATCCTAATGTAAAAATCAAAGTTAAACAAGGATCGAATAAAATGCTAGCAGGAGGTGTTAGGAAATTACCAGGTTGATCAAACCAATTCCTATATAATCCTATGAGAGAATATGATGCATACAAGATTGTAGAATTACCATAATGCAAAGATCAAATAGACAAGCCACAAGATAACACAAGATATATCTTGGGAAAACCCTCAAGAGAGAAAAACCCAGCCTCCAAAAGCATCCACACTCAATGTATTATTTAGAAATAAAACATTACAATATACTTACAAAGCCTCATGGATACTTCTAAAACATCAAGCTCCTCTAATGCATCCTCCATGTGTCCAAGAATGTAACCACACATCCCATGCCATGCTTCACATATGCACTCACAAGAGAAAATCAATACAATGACAGCCCACTCAACTAACCAAACCAAACCACTAACCATGTGCTTTCTTTTATAGACTCAAGCTCACACAAATACATCTTATGGTATTGAGTGTTGAACACATTCAAAGACTGAGAGTGGGGGGGGTGAATCATTCTATTCTTAAACTTTAAATCAATTCCATTCACAGCTTAAACATCAAATCATTTTAACCAAGCGAAGAAGAACAAAAAGTAAATCATGCATGTCACAAAGACATCAAGATTTTTACGTGGAAAACCCAATGAGGGAAAAACCATGGTGAGGATTAACTCACAATATATGAAGTTCACTTCTATAAAAATTACAACTTTATTTTAGAGCTACAACCCAAGGAAGCTACTACTCCCTATTGGACTTGCAGACTAAGGCTACAACCTTAGGACAAGATACAAAGACTTGCTGAAGAGACTCACTATATGATAGCAGGATACATGAAAATTACAATAGAAACATGAACATGAATTGCTGTAAAGAAGGCATCTATCATATGCTGATGTTGCAATCCCTTACTTCGTACAATTACTCCATCACTATGACTTCGTACACTTCATGCTTAACACCCTCATCTATATGTCCTCTCTTATCTTCACAAATGATTTTGTTCTTCTATAAATACCCTCCGCAACAACTCAAAACTTCAATTAGGTTGGCACCAAGATGACCTTTAGATGAAACGTGTGATACTGTATAGTAGGGTCAAATACATCACAACACATCCTTCAAAGAAAAAATAATTAATTGGGATCAACTGCAAATAAAGGAAACCAGATTGTCGGCTCAACCAACATCAAAACTGCCCACTGCTTATCTTCACACCACTAAGGAGAGACCAAAAACATCATGCAAACCAAGATGTGAACAATGAACTTTGTCAACACAATCCTTCCACCCATCTCCTAAAGTATCTGATCATTATGTTCTGTTGTAAGAAGAGAAACAACTTGAACTGGTGAGAACAGAGCATCCTGGATTGACTGTGACATATCAAAACTTAGGATATTACATTACAGACCACTAACACATTTGAAACTCTTATGAATGAACTCATGCATCATTCTAAACATATCTCCAAAACCACATGACCATATCTAACACTGTGGAGGAATGTAGAGCATTTTGATATGCTTAATTCAATTGCATTGTAATCCAGAGAATGGTCACATATAACTCTTTACAAACTGACCTAAAAACTTTATGTGGTACTGGAAACAAGAAGGATTTGTATGTACTTCAAACCTAAGACATATTGAGATATGTAGAATGTTCACATAAACTCTTATAGCCAATCTGTACATTCTCCAACTAGAACAAGTACTCAAACATGTGTCCTGAGAACAATTAGGCAATCGAAACCATCTGTAGTACACAGTTGTTTGAGAAACTAAACTTGAGGACCACCAAATCACTTGATACTGCACAGTAGAATGCATTGAACATCCCTAAACATGTTCTCAAAAACGCATGGAGAAATCTTCACTTCCAGAGGAATGCAGAGCATTCCAACCAGCCTTCACCATCACTTTATTCTACCAAAGCATAGACCGGAACTCTATCACTTATAACTTTCACTGCGGAGGAGAAAATGATATGAAACCTTGAATGTAGCACCTTCTCAACACACTGAACTTGACTTCTGAACCGTATGACCATATCTTCAAATGCGGGGGAGTGCGGAGCATTCTCCCAACCAATCTTCAAGGCAACTTCGTGCATCAGAAACCTTCACCAACATCTAGAGACTAGCGGCTTCTTGTAACATGTATACTTCCTTGGGAACAATAGGAGAGAGCATACAACATGCTATAGACCATCAACACCATCTTTCCAACATCAAAATTACTTCTGTTATCAAAAAATTGGTGTAATAATATCAATGATTAATAAATAACCCAATAACTCAATAGAATATGCAATAACAAAGATTTAAAACAAAGAACAAACCTTGCAAACCTTATTACCTTGTAGCTTCCATTGTTCGACTAGTCTCAATCGATCTTTTGTATGAATGAAGCCCTCAGAAAGCGCACTTCCTTGCTTTGTTCTTCAAGATGGCAATAGAGAAACGACTATGATACTTCTTGTAATGAAGATGAGCTTCAATACAATAAAAAGGGTGATCGCAAGCTATGGAGATGGTGTTGGGTGCCAAAGGCGCACTGTGAATTCTGTAGAGTAAGTTTACTAAAAGCTTGGATGATTGAAATGGAGGAATAGGGGTTGTACTTATAGGCTCATGAGAGAGAAGATCAACGGTTGAGGATGGACAAGAAGATCAATGGTTGAGGAAGGTTGAGAGATGTGCGCGAATAGGAAGAGTACAAGTGTCCTACTCCTTCATGCAACAGGGGAGTTAATAGAAATAGATTGAAGAGTTAACTAAGTGGATTGTCTAGTTAACAGAAAAGACTAATCAGTTAAGTGAATTGATTGATTAGTTAACTGATTTGAAGTGGAGGATAAATAGGACATGTGTAAGGAAACAAATAATTAAATATTAAAATATTTAATTAAGTGTGCACATGGATTAATTTTGGTGTTAATCCATTTTTAAGAGGAAATAGAATAATTTAAATAAATGTTTTGATTTATTTAAATATAGAGGATGTTAAGTTTAGAAAACTAATTAAATAATTGGACATTATTTAATTTAGAATGACTTGGAATTTAGAAGAGGTAATTAAATAATTTGATATTATTTAATTTAGAGGAATTTTGGAAGAATTAATTAAATAAATGATTTTATTTAATTTGGAGTAATATGCAGGATTTAATTAAATAAATAATTTTATTTAATCTTGTGGAGGAATGTGAATCAGATAAATAAATTGATTTATTTATTTATTGATAGAGGAATTAAACTGAAATAAATATTAGAAATATTTATTAAGACAGAGTCGTGTCATTTTTAGGTGTATACATTTTGCCCCTCTTTGATGCAATGTGTTTTATCACGTTTCAAAGAATAAGATTTTCTGATAATGATGCATGCCCCAGTTTACCCTAGTATAGGTTACGATGCTAGGATGCCCCCTTGGGAGATTGGATGGGAAGAAAGGTCGAGGGCATGAGACGGACAATCTCACGATGAAGAAGGCAGAAACAATTAGGTTGGGGTGAAGAAATTGGTTGAATAAAGAGATGAATGCCATGCAATGCAAGATAAAATGATAACACACACAAGCAAGCAAGCAAGTATGCAGAAATGATATGAGAACAAACAAGGTATTGCCCCTGTCTAGCTATAAACCAATGATTAGTCGATAATGATTGATGATAGTGTTTTTCATTGCAGGGAATGATATATACCTAGATCAACATGATAGGCATGGGAAAGATATATCCCACTGATAATTATGATTGATTGAGTTGGTTTACAACAAGATTAGGATCAAGACCACTGATTGCAATTGGATATATTGACAAGATTGACTTTACTCGATTGGTATGGATTAAGGATGGACTTGCACTTGGATCATTGCTCGGACTGACTGGATTGGGATGAGAGATACAATGATATATAGACATTTGATTGATAGAAGAATGACTCGACAGAAGGACTCACAAGCTTTTGTAAACACTGACACTACGAACAAAATATTTATTGATGGATGGTATGTGAAATGTAAATGGATGTATTATGGATGCGAATATATGTCATCTTGATATTGCAAGTATTTTGAAGTGCTTGTTTCATCATTGGGCACTTTTTTTGTTTCTTTTTTTTGTGTTTTTGAAATGTTGTAAGAAAATACAAGCATCTAGGTATAATTAAACCGAGATGACCTGAGTATTACTTACATGGATTTTGATATAGCAAGTTGATACAAGCATCTAGTCAAAATTGAATCTAGATGACCTGAGTATTTCTTGTGTTTCAACAAACAAGGATTGCCCCTTTTCATGTTTAGACCTCTGAAGTCCTCGATGATCTTTTGTTGATCATGTCATTAGACAAAAGTCGTCACATTACTAAAGATTAATCCACAAACAACAGACAAAGAAATTGATTATGCCCCCATCATAGCTTCTCTAGTTTTTGACATCCTCGAGTAGCATAGAAAGACATAATAACAAAAATCAAGACTCTGTAACTTAACCTGCTCACAAAACACAAAACATTCTTGCATTAGATGTGACTTCTTGCCATAGTTCAGATAAAATCATTTTGAGTGTTTAAGTACTTGTTTGTTTTTTCTTTGGATAGGTTGATGTCTTGCGTCAAGATTTCTATTTTGGAAGCGTGCTTTGTTGCGCGTGTTTGTCTAGTGAAAGGTACCACAATCTTTATTGGTGTCCTCTTAGAACAAATGGCATTCAAGAATCCAATATCATAACCAGGTCGAGGAGTTGCCCCCAGTTTAGAAAAAGGCTCGACTTATTATGGATGAACTGACAAATAGACATGAAGAACTGGGCCCTAAAGGACTGACCTAGTGCCTCGGGGGTGCATTGCTAAATGGCCTTGCCTACGTGACGACGCAGAGGCAACGTAGTTCGGGGTGAACTTGGTGGACCTAGGACCTAGGCGATGGGAAACGGTGTGGACAAAGGATGGACTAGCGGATGGGATGGATGGAATGGATGGGGAAGGAGCAAGCCTCGGGGGCGCATCGATACAAGATGGCCTGGCCTACGTGATAACTTAGAGGTGACGTAGTTCGACAATGGTTCAATGGATTGGCTCAAGACAGAAGACAAGATGGATGCAAGTCTGGATTGGCAACCTAATGACAGAAGGCAATAAGGATGAGTGAACAACAAGCCATGGTAGGTATACTGATGTGATCAGGTGGATGCAGTTAGGAGGTATGAATGAGGAACAAGGCTGGAAAAGATGGAGAAGGCGGTTTATCACAAGTAGCGCATATTTACCAGGTTTTCACCACTTGCTTTTATTTGTACAATAGCTAAAATACACATGACGCCTGTTTGCCAAGTTTTCATCATGGTATCTATCCAAGGCGCCCGTTTGCCATGTTTTCACTAGAGGACGATTTTTTTGCTATTTTTCCACTTTTTTTGAATTTTTTGTATTTTTTTTAATTTTTAATTTTTGTTTGTTTTCGACTCCCTTGTATTGGGGTTTAAGTGTAGAACTTGCGAAGATGCATGTTGTTAATGGGATCATCAAACAGTTCACCTTCTGATGTAGCCAATTGATAAGCACCTGACCTATAGGTAACAATGATGACATAGGGACCAAGCCAATTGGGTTCAAACTTACCTTTCTTTTCTCTATCCTGCTAAATTGCAGGGATTTTCCTTAAGCACTAGATCACCAACATTGAATACCCTGGGACAGACTCTGTGGTTGTAACTTTTAGACATCCTTTGTTGATAAGATTTGAGGTGGTTAAAGGTCTATTGCCTTCTCTCTTCCAGTAGCTCTAACTCTTGAAGTCTAGATACTCTGTACTCTTCATCTGTTATGAGGCCTTTTAACGAAACTCGCAAGGATGGGATCTCGACTTCAATGGGCAAGATGGCTTCAGATCCATAGACTAGGGAGTATGGTGTTGCACCTGTGGGTGTGCGAATACTTGTGCAATAGGCCCACAACGCGGGATTCAATTGGATGTGCCAATCATGACTGGCATCATTGACAGTCTTTTTCAAGATTTTTAAGATGGTTTTATTTGATGCCTCCGCCTGGTCGTTTCCTTGGGGGTAATACGGGGTGGAAAAGTGGTGTTGGATATGGAATTTGTCAAATAGTTCTTTGACATCCTAATTTTTGAATGGTCATCCATTATTAGTGATAATGGATAAAGGGATACCATAGCGGCAAATAATGCAGTTCAGGATGAAAGAGGCAATTTGTTTGCCTGTGACATTAGCTAGGGGTACAACTTCAATCCATTTTCTAAAGTACTCTGTGGTGGTGATTATGAATTTATGGCCGCTAGATGATGGAGGGTGGATCTTTCCCACTAAGTCGAGTCCCCATTGACATAAAGGCCAAGGAGTCGTTAAAGGCTGCAGCTCTTGTGCTGGTGCATGTATTAGGTTCCCATGGACTATGCACGGTTGAGGAAGGTTGAGAGATGTGCACGAATAGGAAGAGTTAATTAAATAATTTGATATTATTTAATTTAGAGGAATTTTGGAAGAATTGATTAAATAAATGATTTTATTTAATTTGGAGTAATATGAAGGATTTAATTAAATAAATAATTTTATTTAATTTTGTGGAGGAATGTGAATCAGATAAATAAATTTATTTATTTATTTATTGATAGAGGAATTAAACTGAAATAAATATTAGAAATATTTATTAAGACAGAGTTGTGTCATTTTTAGGTGTATACAACTTCTAATCATCATCTTCATGCTTCTAATTCCCATCTTAATGCTTCTAATTCCCATCTTAATATATCATCATGATATCATCTTTGCTGACAACAACCATACTCAATACACCCTTAATTGACATTAAACAAGACATGACATCCAACCATGAACATCAGCAACATCACTATTAGCACACCATCATAGTATATCATCAACATAAGAATCCAAGCTGAGTGTTGAGATCAATGACAACCACATCAGTGACAACCTTAGGTGGCATATGTGCACAACATTGGGAAAACCATGTCCATGAGTACACAAAACCATTGAACCCTCATTTAATTCTTGCAACTAAGTTTTCACTTTATATTCCAATTAATTAATTAGTTATTCTATGTCTCCCACACATAAAATAACTAACCCAATGCTACATACAACTTTTGCAAGTGGCCCCAAATAAATATTTAATGTGGCTAAACACATCACTTAAGATGCACCACTAATAAATATTTATTTTACATAATTTAAATATTTCATTTTATGCAAGGTGTACAACACACCTTTTTCCTAACATTCCCCCACTTGTTATATACATTGCATAAGGGTCAATCAATGAAATACATCATCATAGCCATACATTAAACCACATGAATCTCTATCATGCTCTTGTGCTCCATCAAGATACCTGCAATAAAACCAAGGTGACCACCATCTCAAGTAAGAACTCCTCTCATCCTCCAACATGCCACCTATGGAAGAAAATGAACATGCCAAGGTGAAGATGCACCAATCCAAATAACACAAGAATTAAATCTAAGTGATAACAAAGGCTCCAAGCTGCTGTCAATGGTAAAAACCCACATGACTACAAATAGCACCCATAGCATATGCTAATGTATCCAACCATCAATACCTCCTAGGTATCAACATCATTAGTAAACTCATGCCAATAACATATCCAACCCATATACCGCAATCAAAATCTCCATGTATAAAACTTGTCAATGAAGAATATACATATCCAAGAACTCCCACTACATGGGTAATGTCAAATTTGAAAATAGATCAAGGCATACCAAGTCTACCAATCAACACTCAAACCAAGTTGTGGCTAATGACCAAACGATATAGTACCAAGAACAATCAGAATGATCCACACATGCAACATAAAATGTTGCATACTCCCTCACAACATGTCACCATAACTCTCCCAAGTCAAACCACATGAACATGAACCTCTAGGAAGTAGCCATAGAACAAAGAGAGAAAACCTATAAATCATATCATGTCCTACCAAAACTTCAAAGTGCTAAGCTGTGTCAAGTATGATCTCCTTTATAACCCCAAATGAAAATCCTTAACAAAACCCAACCATTCAATCTCATAGATCAAACGAAACATATGTATCAAGTAACCAACATGGATGTAAGCCTCTCTAACCAAGGAAGATCAACTCAAATATCCATTTCCAACAAACTAGGAATAAGCCCAATAAACATCTCCTAAACTCTTCATAAATGACATCATAAATCAAAATCATGTGAACAAGGAGATAACCATGCTAAAAGCCCTCAAATGAACTCTCCAGAACCAATAACCATAGCTTAAGATCTAGAGCCATGAGAAGATAAAGCATAAAATAAGTGTATCTAAAGGATGGGAAATACCTCGTAGATGATAATTTGCTGAGTAGACCAAGAGTGGGGAATGAGAATACTTATCCAGGATACACCAAGTCACAATGACTCTCTCCAAGACCAATCTCCTCTAGGTCCATGAACTCACATCCATATTAAGGTGAAAAGCTCCTCGGGCTTCCTGCTGAAACCTGCAAAGAGTAACCATCTCAACAAATGTCTCTAATCCTAAGAGAACTCTAGCCTCACCCAAGTATCCAAGTATCCATGAGCACCTACAACCAATCAATCCATGCTAAGCTCCAAATGCAATACCACACTATCATGAAGCTCCCAAGCACATGACCAATGTACTCAATACCAAGAGAACCAACAAGATCATTATCAAAGCCTCAACTGTAGAATCAGGAAACCAATCATGACATCATGATCTAACATCTCCTCCTAAGAGATCATATGCATCAATGCACACATCCTGGTCTCAAGAGAACTTTTATGATGCCAATACTCAAATCTAGAATCAAGAGTAAACCATGGCACAATACCAAACACCTCTAAACAAAGGATCAACATCTCCAACCACATGAAGATAACCATCTCCTAATAATAGAGCTCAAGATGTCAAAGCACTCATATTGCATAAGAATCATGATCCAAGAGTTTGTCCATGACACCCAACCATTGTAGAAGATCATCCATCACTAGGTGACGAATCCACATCACTACCAAAGCTCCCACTAAACTGTGATACGAGCTATCCATGGTATCATGATAACCATCTCCTAAATGAAGATCACCATGGTCCACACACACAACTGTAATACCAATAAATCAATAGTAGAATCAAGATCTCCAAGTCAAGAAGATAAACCATCATTGTCAAAATCTCACACTAAACCATGTAACCAAGCTATCCATGACATCATGATAAACATGCTACAAGTCCTAATAATTGACTATCCAGACACTCTAATCATCCATCCTCTCATCCCAATGTAACATACCAATGCACAAATGACCATAGACAAGGCCAACTAACAAAGTCTACATCAACACTAAATCAATCTTATGGATATAGACAGTCCACATCTGAGTCATCCCACTACAATCAATGGGTTGTATAAAACCACAAACTACATAACTCATAGATCCAAAACAAATGCAACATGCAAACTCATCATCACATAAGTAACCTACAAACTGAGATACCAAAGAAGATAAGCTGTAGAACTCAAGACTCAAACACCAAATCAACCCCAGATTTGATTTTCCAATCAAGTCCACAAATGTGTAACCATAGTCAAGGACCAATAAAGCATCTAGGAGATAAGAACAACCTCCTAAAACTACACCACACCACCACATGTTATCATGAATCAAACATCATAACCCATACCTGTCAATCACATAATGATCATGTCGTTCCAATTATCAAATATACCTACATATCCATGACACCATAATCATCATCGTTGTACCTATACTCAACTCCCACTGAAATGAGACTCCTAGTCTCACACGTGTGTCAACCATGTCCTCAAACTAGAAGACAACCTATGTACCTGTGATGAAACCATAAACTGGTTCCACACAAATCTGCAACACTTTCTCGAAATAGAGAAAAATGACATCAATCTCAAATTATGAGTTATTCAATCAATTGAATGGACAAAATTTCACACAGACCCGGGAGACTAAATATTGACATTGCTAGACTTCACCCATGCAACCAAATTTCTGCCACAACAAACCTTACAAGTGCCTTAGTCTCTTCTTTCTATTTGTTCCTATTTCCAGCCCCCTCTAAATCATTCTCGAACTATTCTTAGTTGAGATCTGTCACAACATAGGCCGCTCTATCACCTCGATTTGACTTTGTTATTCTTCCCTCCTCCCCATTGTTCCTGTCTGCTTTTTCTTGTTTTAACTTCCCATATCATTGTCTTGTTGTAGGTGGAAGCGACAGGAAGTTTTCAAAACTTCCCAACCGAACTGTTTTCCCATTGCCCTTTATTACAAACTAATCACTTCTAAAAAACTTATTACAAACTAATGTAATATCTCTGCTTAATATGAACTAATTAGTCCATCAGCAAAAATAGAAACATTAAACAACTAGACCAGAATTAAAAAATAAGAATGAGGAGAATGCCCCTGCATCAGGCTCCCTCGGGTGAGATGTTTGTGAGCATAGCTCACAAATGGGGTTGGGTAGTAGGACTACCCTTTCAAGTTGCAAGTAACTTGCAACATACCCCTATGCTTGGAATCGACAAACTCTATCCATCTAATTCTTCCTTTTCTTCCAACATGTAGCCAGAATAGATCCTTCATCTCGTAGTGCGAGGAACTCTATCTCTTCATAGTCGTTTGTGGATTCATGTCTGTCGTGCATCAAATTTCTCCTCCCAATTACTCCATTCATTCTCTTTCCACTTGTTGGCTGTATCCTATAACAACCCACCATCAGGATGAACTCCTCTTGATCTGTCCTCCTCCACCCAAAATTTCTACCTTTACACCCCACTTCATCATCTTCAACATCTTCTCCCATTTCATTCAAACAAGAATTAATTTTAACATGAGTATGAACAAAATTTGAGAAATTAGCAACAATGTATTAAATGCCTTCTGTCCCTACTGCTGGCCCATACTGTTTGATTTCCTCATACCTCTCTGTGTCAATCATTGCACAGTCAAGGAAATCAATTTTATTTGAATCAAAGGAGTTGGAAAACTTAAATTATACCTCATCATTTCCTATTACAACATTTGTTCCACTTCCTGTCAACACAAGCCATTCCTTCACAACTGCTGCAATTTGAAGTAACAGATCATCTTCCTCATGTTGTCCACAATGCATCCTGTCCAGGTTCTCATCTTGGTATTGCTATTATGAACTTACCTAGATTTTTGTTTCCTTCATGGGACCATACTCTATAGCTGTCCCAACATTTTCTTCTGCTTGTTTGCTACAATTTTGATGTCCTCTTCTTCCACCATCTCCCTTGTACTCAATGGTGCCATTGTCTTCCACTTATGTATGTCCTTCCAAGGACCAATCGTTGTCCCAACTTCACACTCAATTATCTCAACACATTCTCTTAGTTGTTCCAAATGAAAATTGAAACCTTTCATACTTTCAATTAATTCAGAAAAATGAAGAAATACCTCCTTGGTTGCTGCTGCAACTTCTTCCTCCTTCCTAGCATGTATAAACTCTTTGTCACCCATCAACATCATCTTGCTATTGTTGTTGCTACTACTGCTATGGCTGTCCTCTTTTGGTTCTTGCAAGGGCAACAAGACATGTTTGATACCATCTTTCTCAAAAGTATAGGTGTTATTTCTTCCATCATGTGTGGCTTTCCTATCAAATTGCCACAGTCTACCAAGAAACACGTGACACACATCCATGGCCATGATATCACATACAACACTATCCTTATAACTACCAATTTGAAATTCTACCAAAGCCTATTCATTGACCAACAACTGATGACCTTTCTATAGCCAAGAAACCTTATATGGTGTAGGATGTTTAATCCTCTGAAGACCCAACTTATCTATCATTTCAGTAGCCACTAAATTATCTGTACTCCCACTATCTATAATTAATTTGTAGCAATTACCTTTAGCCTTACATTTTGTCTTGAACAAATATCTCCTTTGCATCAGCTATTGATTCTCTTTAGGTGGCTTTAATAGCACTTTTTTGAATAACAAGGACTTTCCAGGTTTAGGTTCTTCTTTGTGACGAGTAGGTGATCTAACACTTTCTTGATCTGCTTGTACAATCTAATTTCTTCTCTCAGTCCTTGTATGGCCTTCTTGTGAGAACTCAAGACAATCCCAACTCGTATGACCAGCATACTGGTTACATTTGAAACATTTTATGATAAAGCCTCTTCCTCTTCCTTGAAAACCTCCTCTTCCATATGATCTCTCTCCTTTATTTTGAAATCCTCCTCTTTCTTGATTTGCTGTCCCACTTGAACTTCCAGCCACTTCTTCATGAGGTTGTTGTTGTCCTCTTCCTCTAGCTCCTCTTCCTTGCTGATTTTGTCTTCTCATAAGCTTCTCTTCTACCTTGATGGCAAACTAATATGCTAACTCAAGAGTTCTAGGAGACACTAGACTCAACTCATCTTGCAAACTATACTTCAACCCATTCAAATATCTTGCTACTTTCTCAAGATCATCCTCACTATGGCCTGACCAAATCATCAACTTGTAAAACTCCTTTGTATATTCTTTCACCGACATGTCTTTTTGCTTAAGATTCTGTAGTCTTTTAAAGAGATTTGTTTGATAATCTCCCAGAAGGAACTTGGCCTTCAATTTAGCAACCATTCGATCCCATGAAGTAATCTTTTCTTTGTTCTTCTTCCATCTCTCAGATTGGACATAGTCCCACCACATAGCAGTGTGGCCCTTGAGCCTTGTACAGGCAAACTTCACTCTTCTTTCTTTAACAACTCCTTCATATTCAAAATACTTGTCTAAATCATTGATCCAATCAATGAGTTCTCTACCATTTAAACTTCCAGAATAAGTAGGAACTTCGATATTGGGTTTGGCACCCACACTCATCACTGTCCTCAATAATTTTTCTTTAAATCCCTCTTGTTCTTCCTGATTTTCTTCACCATCTCTTAATTGTTCTTCCTCAGCAACTTCACTGATATCATCTACTGATGCTCCTCTCGATTGTGCCCTCTCTAATACTTCCATTCTTATTGCCAAGTTCTGCAACATATCAAATATTCCTTCGTCATGGCCTCTTCGGCCTCTACCTCAAGCACCTCTTCCTCTCATCATTCTTGGTGGCATTCTGCCCACTCCACAAAGCCCAAATCTTTAAGCTCTGATACCAATTAGATGAAACCACAAATTGGTTCCACACAAATCTACAACACTTTCTTGAAACAGAGAATAATGATAGTAATCTCAAATTTCAGTGAGTTACTTAATCAATTGAATGGACAAAAGTTCACACAGACCAGGAGACTAGATAATGACACTGCTGGACTTCACCCACACAACCAATTTCTACCACAACAAACCTTACAAGCGCCTTAGTCTCTTCTTTTCATTTGTTCCTATTTCTAGCCTCCTCTAAATCCTTCTCGAACTGTTCTTAGTTGAGATCTGTCACAGCATAGGCCGCTCTATCACCCCAATCAGACTTTGTTATTCTTCCCTCCTCCCCATTGTTCATGTCTACCTTTTCTTTTTTTAACTTCCCATATCGTTGTCTTGTTGTAGGTGGAAGCAAAAGGAAGTTTTCAAAACTTCCCAACCGAATTATTTTCCCGTTGCCCTTTATTACAAACTAATCACTTCTAAAAATTTTATTACAAACTAATGTAATATCTCTGCTTAATATGAACTAATTGGTCCATCAACAAAAATAGAAACATTAAAGAACTAGACCAGAATTGAAAAATAAGATTGGGGAGAATGCCCTTGCATCAACCTGTCTCTATCAAAGTCCAAACTCTGAAAAAACCTGTAAACCTATAAATTGAAGCACCAAATATGAAAACTTTCTATACCATGATGATGGTCTCATAACAATATGCACTCCCACAAGTTTGTGCCAAAAAATTCATCTGAATGATCTCACAATCACACCCTGAATCTTAGGCTCCCACAAGTGCTCAAACAAGTACAAAACTCTCTCTACACACCAAACTAAAAATTTGCACGATCCACTATGTAGTACACTACAAATTCTCTCCAACACCTATCCGAAATTGAAAAACTGATTCCATATACAAAAGTTATGACCAAATAACTATCCTAGAGCAATGCCTATCTTCAGGCACCAAATTCTAACACAAACAACAAAATTTGATAACCAAACTTGTATCACTGCGTAGTGTTCGGAGAGACCTTTCTAACACCTATAAAAAGCAAAAAATCCAATACCGTGGGTGAAAGTTATGCCCCCGTAAGAAAATGCACTCTGAGGGCTAGAAGGGGCCCCTTGGTGGACCCTGTCCGTACAGCTGTACAATGTTAACGTCATCGGATGACTGGGTAATGCATAGGCGACGTACGATTGGCTGACATTATCATGGGTAGCAGGCATACTGGTGGATTTCAAAATGTATTAAATCTATTTTGTTTTCATATTTCAAAGTTTCACTGGACTTGAAATCAATTTTCAAACTGTTTAATTTGCATGGACTTGAAATGGCCATTGAACCTGGTGTTATATTGTTTGACATCCAATTGAAAATTGAAGAGCCTGTGGGGGCCTTATCTCTAGTCCATTGGGTGGGACCTGGAACCCCGCCGTGATTGGGGGACAAAGGGCCCGCCGACCACTTGGCTTGCCGACCGGTCAGGACAGGACCCCAAAATCCTGTAGCGACGATAACTTTCTACCATGCTAGCTCTGCCAATAGGGTACAATGGTCTATGAACCCTGCACCACTGTCAAATTCTTTTTCTTTTTTAATTTATTTTTCTATAGTTTGTTTTTAATCAATTTTTTTTAATAAAATCTTTCAAACTATAAACATTTGTGCAGGGTTTTAATTTTTTATTTTCGTAAAAAAAATTGCCACTGCAAGCTATATGGTCGTATGACCGAACTAGGGTAGGGGGCTAATTTATAGGCCCTAATAGCCAAAATATGTCAAATTATATGTTTTTATTCCCCTCTCGGGCCTCTTGGATCCAATGGTGAAGTTTGTTTTATCCTAGGAAGTCATCTGTGAAAATTCCTCCATAAAACCCTCAATGAAAAACATCTAAGAAACCCACTTTTTCCAAGATTTTTCAGACCCCAGATTTGCAATAAACACAACAAATCTGCAAACACAAAAAACTCAAATCTACAAAACAACAACCTGCACAAACCCTCATATCCTATAATGTCTCAAATCTTTCCTACATTTCCATGGATTCAATTTTGCACCAGATCTACACAAACAAGGGTTATACAACACCAAGGAGCTCACACCTCCCCTCAACCATGAATATAGCTTTGATACCACTTGTTAGGAAATTACCAGGTTGATCAAACTAATTCCTACTTAACCCTATGAGAGAATATGGTGCATACAAGCTTACAAAATTACCATAATGCAAAGATCAAATAGACAAGACACAAGATATATCCTAGAAAAACCCTCAAGAGGGAAAAATCGAGCCTCCAAAAGCATCCACACTCAATGTATTATTCAACAATAAAACATTACAATACACTTATAGAGTCTTATGAATACTTTTGAAACATCAAGCTCCTCCAATGCATCCTTCATGTGTCCAAGCATGTAACCACACATCCCATGCCATGCTTTACAAATGCACTCACAAAAGAAATTCAATACAATGACAACCCACTCAACCAACCAACCCAAACCACTAACCATGTGCTTTCTTTTATAGACTCAAGCTCACACAAATACAACTTGTGGTATTGGGAAAACCATGTCTCTCAAAACCATGAGTACACAAAACTATTGACCCCTCATTTAATTTTTGCAACTAAGTTTTCACTTTATGGTCCAATTAATTAATTAATTAATTATTCCATGTCTCCCACACATAAGATAACTAACCCAATGTTACATACAACTTTTACAAGTGGCCCCAAATAAATTTTAATGTGTCTAAACACATCACTTAAGATGCACCACAAATAAATATTTATTTTACATAATTTAAATATTTAATTTTATGCAAGGTGTACAACACACCTTTTTCCTAATAGGAGGGATCATTAAACTAGTAGAGGACGTAGATTGAATAACTCCAATGGTAGTGCAACATAAAAGATGGAAAATAAGGATTTTTGTAGACTATCGGGAGCTCAACAAAGCATGTGTGCATGGACCATTTTCCAATCCATTTATGGAGGAGGTGCTAGAATCAATAGCAAGCAGAGAAGTATATTTCTTTATTGACAATTTTTTTGGATATCACCAAGTCAAAATTTAAGAGAAGGATTAGCTAAAAACTACTTAATTTTTGTAATGGATCTATGTGGCTTATAAATTTTTTAAAATATAATATTAAAATATTATATTATACATGTTGCAAAACTAATTCCAAAGGCTATATACTTGTAAAATATTGTCTCCAAGTGACTTAATTTAGCCCTTATCCACATGATGTGAAGTGGCTTGTTTTTGCCTCTAAAATTATAATGTGTTAGTAGGAGGGGAAAAGGATACCATGGGGGTGCCACATAAGTAGGTTTGATCTAAGGGGATTAGATCGTAGCCCTTGCCATAGGGTGCCATGTACTGCCATTTGACTATTGACTAGGTTCGATCTAAGGGGCCTTAATTAAAGTCCCCTTAGATCAAATCCTGATGTGTTTGTTGTGGATTTTCATTTGCATTTTTCCATTTGGCCCAAAAGTGGGACACACTATTATGCTTCCACTTGTTAACTAAATAACTTACACAACAACTCCATTTGCATGGCCTAATGTTATACCTGACAATTATTCACCACTACATGAATGTGATGAAATAATTGTTACTATTGATAAGGTGGATTGGGCCTTTGGGAGTAACCCCTATTATAGTTATTGTTGTTTCTTGGTCTCTCATTTCTATGTGGACACTAGTTTACCATTGATTTTTTTAGTGGTGAATCTTCACCAATTGGTGAATAGTTAAAATTGGGGCCTCCATTTTTTATGAATTTAAAAAGCTATAAAGGGGACTAAATAACTCCTTTTTTATAAAATTAGTTTAGTGTTGGTTACATCACCTAAGAATTATTTTATTAAACTTTTAAATTGAACTATTTCACCACAATAAATGATTTGTGATTGAAGCCTAAATGCTAATAGTTTATAATATAATTAAAAATATTAATCACATTCACCATTAATATTACATTCCCAAAAGTAAATTGAACTATTTCACCACAATAAATGATGTGTGATTGAAGCCTAAATGCTAATAGTTTATAATATAATTACAAATATTAATCATAATCACCATTAATATTACATTCCCGCTTACTTTTGGGGACATTACAATTACTAATAAATTCTCGCTTACTTTTGAGGTTATTTTCACTTTGAAATTAACATTTGGTAGGATTTACCACTTATGAATTGTATATAATTATGTTTTCAAGAATTTCACTCCTTTATTATGATGGCCTCTAAAACCTAGAGCCTTGAATATTATAATTACAAAAGTACATGTATTGTAGAGAGTTCATGTACTAATATTGTTTTTTAAAGTTTGCATGTATAAGAAATTGGGATTTTGTTTGCAATTTGTGACAAGTATTCACTTTATATAATGCTTGTAATGGCACTTTTATTTGGTAAATTCCACCTAAACAACTATGATCTTAACATTTTTGCTTCTGTTCTATGCAAATAGTAAGTAGGAGCATCTAAAGCTTTTGTAATGAATGTAAACTAGATTCTATTGACAAATGTAAACTTTAGACTTTCTATTGACCCTTGTAGGATTGTAGGTATCATGAATAATTGATAGAAACTAGGGCAGTTTTGTAGTTTAAATGTGTGAAAAAATAAAGATTTCATTTTCCACCATTGATTTCCATTACAATCTGACAACTCTAATTGAATTCCATGACACTATAAGCATGTGCCTTTTAAAAGGTTTTCTTAGTGCATAAATTCTTTTGGGTCACATGATTAGATTATGATCAATGATTGACCATGAATCATTAATAGTTAGGCTTGTATAGAAACTAGGGCATTTTTGTAGTTTTAATGTGTGAAAGAATAGGGATTACATTTGCTACCATTTATTTCCATTATAATCTAACATCTCTAATTGAATTCTATAGGTTTATAAGCATGTTCCTTTTAAAAGATTTTCTCAACCTAAAATTGCTTTAGGGCCACACAATTAGATTATGATCAACGGTTGAGCATGAATCATTGACAGTGAGGCATGTATAGAAACTAAGGCATTTCTATAATTTAAATGTGTGAAGGAATAAGGATTTCATTTTCTACCATTAATTTCCATTATAATATGATGGCTCTAATTAAATTTCACAAGTTTATAAGCATGTGCCTTTTAAAAGGTTTGCTTAGCCCAAAATTTATTTTGGACCTAATGATTAGGTTATGATCAATAGTTGATCATAATCTAATCATGTGGCCCAAAACAATTTCTAGGTTGAGCAAACCTTTTAAAAGACACATGCTTATAAACTCACAAAATTCAATCAGAACCATCTGATCAATAGTTGAATACAAAGTGAAAATTTACTCTTATTTTTAAAGTGTGAGATTTTTAAAATGTTTAATCTACCATTGTCCCTAGACCCCATGAGGGGGTGCTACCCCTTGACCCCTTTAGTGGCTACCACCCTAGGACCCTGCTTCAACATTACAACAAACAAAAGAATTTATGGGGGGACTGCATTGATCAACTATGCAAATTTTTAAAGGAATGGTTCACCATTATAATTTATTTCCTTAGCTAGTATTCAATAGGATTTTAAAATAATTTCTAGTAATGTGCATAAATTTTCTAGGAAAATTAATAGTTTTTTCAAAAAAAGAAAGATTCACTAGGAAAATTAATGCATTTAGCTAGGATTCTCTAGGATTTTATAAAAAGATTTAGAGATCTTTTCTTAAAGTTATCATTGTAGTTTACAAAGTGATTTCCACCACACATAAACAAATATATTATAGAACCCTAATTCCTAAGACCTTGGTTTCCTATTTTTCACTACAACATGTCTAGTGCAACCTTGTTTCCACTCCTACGAGGATTTGCTCCAAAATTTCTTTCCCCATTGTTTCCTTTGGTTACTCTTTGATCCTAATTCCCAGTAAAACTAGGGAATTTCCTAGTGCTAGAGGTGAAGGTTGCCTTTTTAGGTCAATTTCCCTCAGTGTTATTCCTTTAGAGATTAGATAATGCTTGCAATTTCTATTCTTATTTGAGATCCTTCTCAAAACCTCTTATCATAGTCAAATTATAGAGAACCACCTCAACTCCAATTTGAGTGTTTAATCATTGAATGAATTTGTAGATTTGGAACCTCTTGTCCTTCTAGTATTGAGGAACATACTTTAGTAACCTCATGAATCATTCCCAATACTATCTCACAATAATGCCACCTTGCCTCAAATTTTTAAACTCAGTCATCTTCTAGTTCTAAAATAGTTATGATACCCACCACTTCTTAAATAAAACAACAAACACATACTAGGTGACATCGTATTGTGCTAGTCCTTCTTCAACTTTTATATTTTCCTACCATGCAACTCCTTCACTGGTCAACTCGTAATCACCTCATTAGGATTTCTAATTCTATAAATAGTTACTGAGATCAAAGTATCTCTCCATTTGAATTATCCATTTTTAGCTCCATCTCCCAATTTGGTTCCTCTGTATTTTGCTAGTTGAACCTTCTTCAAATCCTTAAAAAGTTCATTGTTAATACCATCATCCCTATATTCTTCTTCTCCCCATTTACCATTAATATCTTCACCTATTAGGAATTGCATGTAGAATATATCAATTAAATGCAAATAAAGATTAAACAGAGGAATGAAAAATACATAGAAATAATAACAATGAGAGACAATTGTTAACGTGGTTCACCCAAACTCGGGCTACATCCACCAACAGAGAGTCCAATATTATTATCTAGCAAATCAAACTGATTACAACCAGCAATCCTTGCAACTCAATACCACTGCAAATGCTACAATACAATATCAATGGAAGCCCTAACCCTTAGCCGCTTTTATCAAGCCCTATGTCGGTTACAAAATAAGGTTTTTTTTATGTCAGCCAATAGAAAAAATAACTCCCAACGCCTTTATAAAATAATAAAAAATGTTTGAGGTTTCAGGGGTGCTGCCCCTGAGCCCCCGCGGGGGTGCTGCCCCTCAACCCCGCCCTGTATCGCGACAAGGAATGTGCCAGGGGCGCTGCCCCCAAACCCCCGTTAAATAATTTGGGGGGAAACCGTACCGATAAAAGTGGGTAAAATTTAACCTCTGAGTCTGATTAGGCTCCATATAATAACATCACCATTGTGATTTTCCCTTTCTTCAAACATTCTTTCACCATCTTGTTTCCCCTCATTATGACCACCCAAATTGTTGAGGTTTTTTTCTATGGTATTCCTTTATCTCATTGTTCAATCATCATTACCATAATAGCATCCAAAGTCTATCATGGATCATTACCTTGATCATCATTATCTAACAAATGATCCTTGACCTCTAGGTTACTTGGACCCTCACCATTGTCAGTTCTATGATGTGGTTCCACCAAAGCCTATAATATGAAAAAATAAATTAAAATACATAGAAAGATGACTTAATAAACACGACATACAAAAGATGTGAGAGATATGGAAAATTAAATTTTTATTTGTAATAAGGTCTATAAAATGAGACAAATTATTTTATTTATATTTTCCTTATAGTAGTTACAATAATTCATCAAATTATGTATTTTTCCTAGAAACCTAAGTTTCACTAATTCTAGTTGTCATTCCTTCTAGGTTCTTCTAGATATAGAGGATTAAGAACATTGTTGTTTTTCCTATTTTATTTGATATCTAACACTACTAAAACCATGGTTCTCAAAGATAAATAGTCTATGTTATTTAAAATGTCTTTTTGACTAGATTTAAACTAGTAGAGTTTTGGTTGAGTTATCAAAGCTTCTCCTCTTCTAACCATCTTTCTTGAACAATATTTAAAATGAAATGAACATCAACAAAATAATTTATTTACCCAAAACTTGGTTACATAGTTTTATTTAGATTAGGGAACTCTATAGTTCCCTTTACAACCAAGAATTTGACTTAAATTCTACTTCTCGAGGGTCTTCCTTAGATATTACATATTTTATTTTTACATATAGATGAATAAATAGGTAATTCTTGAGTACTTAATTTTCCAACTTAGAGGCATTGATTCCATAATTGAAAGGAAAGTTCTAAAAGATGGTTGATTTCTTGACTACATTTTTAGCTGCCTATCTAGACTCAACTTGATTTCCCTTGCTAATCTTGATTTGATTAAGAGTTGAGGAGAGAACTTTATATCAAAAAGCCAAACAACTTCCTTATCAGCTTTCTAAAGGGATGTTTCCTCCTAGTTTACTTGTTTCCTATTAGTTGTATTTTTCCCTCAATGCTTACCCTTCTTTGACCTATCCATGCTAAAATCATGAGTAGCTAGAAAGATTAGTTTTAAAAAGTTAATATGCAAGATGCATAGAAGTCCGAAGTTTGTGTTGAACCTAGTGCTCTGATACTATATGTCACAACCTAGAGGTTGTGAACCTAAATTTTAACTAAAACTTGACTAATTTTTTAAAACTAATAATAACAATTCAACTAAGAACATAGAAGAGGATTATTTATTTGATATTGTGTCTCAAATTTATAGTTAAATTCATAGTTGTTTGGGTTTAGTATGACTTAGTCTTGGTGTATTTGTAAAACCTAGAGTTTAAAAACTTTACTTTAGGACCTCATAAGGTAATTAGGTGTGGATAAATTTGTGTATGCCCATAACATGCTACTTGATAAGATTCCTATAAAAAAATTACTATACCTACAAGTTTGGTAAACTATTGATTAACTTAAATAACTTAACATACTAGAAACAAAGGATCATCATTGCATTAAGCAAATCTATCCATTGGTGCCAATGTTTTAATGATCAAATAAATGTAAAAGAATAGATTTCGGAAAACATGTAATAAGAGTTGTAAGATTTGACACTTGCATACTTACAATTCATTACTATGGATTTAATGGCATAATCAACATGAATAATCTATTCCATAAATACCATAAATGTCTAATTATAGTCCAAGTCCTAAACATAAATTTGAAGCACAAGATACTTCTTATTTAACATCAATCATACAATCATAGATTTAAGAATTCTTCCACTAATTTATTTCTTCTCTATTCAAGGCTTTTGACATTTTATTACATTGTGGTTTTCACAAATAATGAACATTAATAGGTATAGAACAACATGCACATAATTGCTAAATGAGCCTTTGCCAACTTACAAATTTTAATATAATCTAGATTTTTCCTTTCAACATAAAATTATAAAAAATGAAACTCAAATGCTTAGGTGCAATAAAGTAACAACCAAAAATATAGAGTTGATCTTAAAATAAAATTTAGGCTAATCCTTAATTGTTGGTTTTTCCCTGACTGGATGCACATTCCCAGATTTCCCTACAAGGTAGCCATCAGTGATCAACAGGGTCTCTGGGCCAGGGGTCAACAGTGTAGGAGATAGACTCTATTTCATCTCCTCCTCTTCTTCAGGCTCTGCAAAACCTAGGGGGTATTCCCTATTCAACACCCATGAGAATATGCTTGTAGGTTGGCTTGGGATGTTGATACAAAGCAGATAAATCTTCCTATGTGAAGACCAAAACTGTGGGATAAGTGCAAAGGGGCTAGCTTTGGGCTTATGTTCAGTTGTGAATCAGAGGATCTTGGTCCTAAACTACTTCTACAGTCCTAATGGTTGCTTTAGAAGTTTGAATTTGATTTTATGTGTTTGGATGCAAAACTAGGACCTGGTGTGCAATCTCAATGCAGAGCTAGATTGGTGCCTGTCCAGGGCTCGGAGTCAATAGACATACATCTGTGAATGATCAGCATGAATACACTAAAACTGGATTTCAAGGGGATGTTGTGGTATCTGCCTTACAAATACCTCCCAAAACAGAGTGTTAAGTTATCTCTACTTATAGTATCCCTATTGCAGTATATCTTTCCCAACACTTAATCTAAAAACATTTTAATCTACCCCTTGAGCAGAAGTTGAAAGATCAAGCATTCAATACAGCAAGTCTATATTCTAGAATCCTAGACATCCCTTAGATATCTAGACTCAGAAGAAGGACACATGCAATACTGGAGATAGAATAACAAAACACATGCAAATACAACATTACTCATATAAAACCAATCATGAAATTAGTAAATTCGTGCATGAGACATAGAACAAGAGATACATAAACTCACAAGAGTACAGAGCAACCGAAACCAGTTATATCTTATTACAAAGCCAAATAAGTCCAGTTTTCAACAACCACAAAGTGAGCAACATAACCTGCTAAATACAGCAAGGAAGGTCCTCAGCAATAATTACATGGCAAAAGTCAAAAGTCTGCCAGATACAGTTCATGAGGAAATGACACTCCAAAAACATAAATGCAACAGAGGACAAGACGGGAAAGAGCAAGAGAAGGGCAAGGGGTAGCTGATCTCAAGCCTTGTGCCTCCGTTGGAAAGCTCTCCACTATAAATCATGTGCATGGCAGTTTGACCATTGGCCTATGCCTCTGCATATCACCATTAATGGCTCAACCAACCAACATCTTCTCTTGGAAATAGTCAAAGCACTCATATGAAAATTTCCCACTCAAAACATGCCTGAAGACACAAAGGAAACCCATACTCCATCTTTAAAACATGGCTGTCAATTCCTCCCATCGTTTGAAAATCCATGGCACCAAATCCACGTTGAAAAGTCACTGTCCTGTGAAATTGTGCCATGTAGGCACCTTGCATATGTATGTTCTTCTTTGTGTGTCACACCATCAACGTGACCAAGACTATCGGGGAGACCTTCATATTTGCATGATCTAATATCCCACATTCTTCAAGCATGGACCCCCCTATCATTTTATAAATGGGGCTGCAAGCACACTAAGTGTCAAGCATTTTACCCTGCTTGACCCACGACCCCCCCCCGCCAATAGCCCATCACCCTGACTCCTACTGATACCAGGACCTGATCGGGGAGACCAACCCCATTGGCCAAACTCCAGCTCACAATTCTGACTCCACAACTCTCACCGACCGCTACACGATTCAGAAAGACATAGACCGTCGGAGCTACCGAAAATCCATTCGCTGATATCACATGTCACCCCGATGGACACACCACTGAAAACCTCACTCCACTCGTCGTCAGCCAGACAAACCCCATCGGATCAACACCCCGCGATCTACCTAACGCACCAAGTCATGCCGACGGCACATACAAACCATACTCCGTCGGTGAGACCCTCACCCGCCTGGCCGATACAGAAAGTCACCCCGATGGGCATCTTAATGATAGAAAACTCGATGACCTCACATGAATATCAAGGTGGTAATATGGAAAATGACCCCATCCCTCAACATTATCATGATAATGTTGAAAAACACTGGGAGGCTCCAATACTTGGAAATTTTAATGAACCCTTTGGAAGGTGCCTGCATGCTAAGCACCTGAGACCTGATTGATTAAGTAGGCACCAACAGTGGCTCCGATTGGGGACGTGCAGGTGCAAAGCTACATCGAGAACCAGGCCATTTCCGGGCAGACCAGACAAAACACAAAAAAGCACCAACTGTACAAGATATTTACAATATACACATACTTTTACAAATGTGCATAGAGGCAGATTACTTATGCAAAATAAAACTTGAGGAATTGACCATGCACAGGCAATTCCAGCATCTCACCATCTAAGGCCTGAAGGATATAAGAATCCTCCCCATGAGTATTGCAAACCTGATAGGGGCCCATCCATAAGGGTTCAAATTTACCATGTTTACCCTTATCCTAACTTTTTGTATTCCAGATGAGCACCTAGTCATTTATTTGGAACTTCCTTTCTGCAGCTCTCTTGTCAAACAGATACTTCACATTTTGTTGTTTCTTGAGATTGATTTGGTGGGCCTCCCTTCTGCTTTCATCCAATGCAACTAGCTGGTTTACTCTTTCTGTCATGGAATCTTCAATCTCCTCATCATTCTCTTGGATGAATTTGTAAATTGGCAAGAGATTGTTTATAGGCATCTTGGCTAATGCACCATATACTAGCTCAAAAGGTGACCTTCCAATAGCTTTTTTCGCTGTCACCCTGTCAACCCATAATGCCAACTTTAGCTTTGAATCCCAAGCTCTCTTGTTTTTATCCACTATCCTCTTGATGATTTTCATGAGGCTTTTATTGCTTGACTCTGCCTGTTTCCTTGCGGGTGATATGGTGATGCATATGATAAATTTATCCCATACTTGTCGCAAAAATCAACAAATTCACCAGATCTGAAGCACATAGCATTATCTGTGACTATTGTTAACCTTATTTCCCCCTATCCAGAGCCAAACAATTAACATGGTATTTTCCTTGGAAATCCATTTGAAAAGGTCCCTATAAAGCAAAGTGCCAAAATTCCCAAAAGCCTTGCCTAAAAAAACCTTACCATTATAAAGAACTTGAAAAAATAGGCAGGTTTGCTTTTTACAGCACCTTGAAATTCGATCAAACGAAGAAGTTATGCATGGTCAAAGTTTTAGTCAACAGACAGTTCAAATGTGCATTTTGGCGGGCTTGCAAATTTCCATCAGCCTTTAAAAAATGATCAATGTGGAACATGCCACGTGTCAGCGGCGGAGAGTAGCCCCTCAAAAATTTCAATATTGTCGTGGAAGACACCACGTGTCAGCTTCCGCCAGAGTTTCATCGCAGTTTCTAAAAAGTTTCAAGGAGTGCGCAGAAGGCACCACGTGGAGGCTTCTGAGAGCCACGGGGAGTAACTCAAAAGCCTCCACTTATGTTTCTAAAATTTTCATGACCTCTGCCCATGTTTCATGAGCCCCTTTTCATAAAGTTTCTCAGTCTGCGGAACATGCCAAGTGTCAGCAGCAGAGAGCCCCTGTAAAGTTTCTCAGAGTCCTGCGGAAGCCGACACGTGTCACTTTCCGCTGAGGCCCCTTTAATGTTTCTAAGATGGGGCGGAATGCTCCACATGTCCCTTGCAGTTATTGCGGAAGCTGACACTTGTCAGCTTCCACGTGAGTTTCTATTTGTTTCGGTGCGAGGCTAAGAGAAGAGGTGGGCCCCTTTATTGTTTCTCAGAGTGAAAACTTCCGCATGAATCTTAAGTGGGTCTCAAAAAAGTTTCTATCTTGTTTCCCTCTGCGCGGAAGGCACCAAGTGGTGGGCTCTGCCCAAGTTTCAAGGGGCCCCTTTATATGTTCTAAGTGTGTGCAGAGGGCGCCATGTGTCAGCTGCAGAGGGTCTCATATGTTTCTCAAAAGATAAGTGGACAGCGACAAGTGTCGATATCCATTGCAAGTTTCAAGAGTCCCTTTTGATGTTTCAAGAGTAACGTGGGGGATGCCACGTGTCGGCTTCCACATAGGTTTCAAGCAGTGTTTCTATGTATCTTAGGAGAAGCGCGGAAGGTGCCACGTGTCATCATCTGCATATATTTCCGCAAAGAGCCCCTAACTTCTCAAGAATGCCGCGGAAGCTGACAAGTGTTGGCCTCTGCAGTAGTTTCTATTTTGTTTCAAAGTTTGGCACAGACAAGATGGGTCCCAGTGAAGAGCCTCTGTTGTTGCGGATGATGCCGCAGGTTGCGACACGTGTCACGAGCGGGGGAAACTTCAACTTTTGATATAGTTTTACAAGGCAACGCGAAACTTGCCACGTGTCGGCTTCCGCGTAAGTTTCCGGCGGGGGCTTCTCAAGGGGAAAGTGATACAAGACGGACCTGGCAGAAAAATGAAATGCAGCTAAGGGTGTTTTTTTGGGTCCGTAGCTTGTATGTTCACGTAGACAGAAAGGGAGATGCGATTGGTGGGGTCCGCAATATGCAGGTACTTTTGTATGCCGAGCAGATATATAAGGCTCAACATACAACCCGGACCCGACGACGTTTTTTTTAATAGTTTCATAAGGAGCTTCGGGTCCACAGCTTGCATATTAGGTTTGTATATGCCGAGACACAGTTAAAGATACAGAAGTGATATACACACAAATGCGGAAGCGATATACATAGGCGATTGACCAAACTTTGACCGCCTGTATCTCCTCTGTCTTAGCAAATTTTCACGTGCTGTAAGAGGCAAAGTTGTATGTTTTCATCCCCTCTTTCATTTGGCAGGCTTTTCCAGAGCTTTTGTCACTTTTCAACAGATGACAATTTTTTGGGGCAAGCAGCTCGCATTAATGGCAAAATATCCTACCACCGCTTCATCTCCAGCCTGTTCTCTGCACCTAATTGTCAAGAACTGTCAGAAGCAGCTGTTAGCATTCAATGCTAGGTTATCCTCCACCATTTCGGAGGATCAGATCGATGATGCGGCTGTTTGCATTGAAGACCTAGAATATCTCCCACCTGCCCCTGTTCTAGATCTTTTGCGCCATTACTCCTGGCAGGTGGATGTCCCTTCAGGAAGATATTTCTGATTGCAGCTCCTTGAGTGGATTTTGTAACCGACCTAGGTTAGTATTTTGTAGTGCTATATAAGTTGAGGCTTATGATGTAAAAGGTTGTTGGAAATTTTTTGGAAACATTCTGTTCTCCCTGTTTCCAAACAGAACTTTTCATGTTGTAACCTTGCCTTTCTTTAGATATATGAAAGCTATCATGCCTTTTGCTGATTTTTCTATCCCTGTGTAAATCTACATATGGTTATCTATGAATATTTCTTGTTCCTCTCAATCATTTTGCTCCTTACCTCTATTAGAATCATCTATTCTGTGTATATTTGCTTGCTGTATCTGATTATATTGTGCATGCTTCAGTCTTTGCAAAGGTTCTTTGGAACTGTCTGGTGTATCACCCTTTCATGTTTTCAAGTATTGTTGCTTTATCTTTCATTTTAGCACATCTCTTCCCCTTTTCACCCCAAAATATAGTAGTTTTAGGTGATAACTAGACAAGGAAGCCGGCCTTCTCCAGAGGTCTGATCTCATTTAGCAAGGTCCCACACTTCGAGATCATTCCCATGTTACTCTAGATTGCATGAGGTTTCACAACTGCATGCAAAGGGTGCAAATCTGGGTGATAACAGTTTCTGGCACGCCCGGTGGGACCATACAAACTCTTATTACTGGTTTTGATGTGCAACCAGTGATTTTCTGACCTATGAGAGGTTAAAAAATTGTATATCTGGCGATTCATACTGAGGAAGATTAGGCAAACCGGTTCTGCTGATATACTTTTATGAAAAGGATACAAACTAGGAGTTCAAGTTCTAGCTCATTTGACTATCTACAGCTTTCTCCACCTAGGAGGTAGAGTAGAATTGTAGTAAGAACTCCCTATTCTAAAAGGATGTTGTCAACTCCACCAAATTTCAGACCAATTGCCTCTGTAGTCCTTGTAGCAACTCAAGTAAACCCACCTCCAGCGGCTCAGATGGCAAGAAATCAGCCATTTGTGGCTTTTGATGGGGGAAGCCCCTTGAACTTAACAGTCCATGATGCCATACCTATGGTAGCCTTGAAGAGCTTGCCCTATTTCACAAGGGAAACCCAAACTACACCTATTGAACATATAAGAGATGTGGCTTCTCTATGTGGAGTACATCATGTAACACAAGAAAATGTGGCCATTAGATTACTAGCTGCCTCATTCAAAGGAAAGGCATTGCAATGGTTCAGAAGTCTACCAGTACAGACTATAGGGACCTAGGATGAACTAGGAGACAAGCTGAGTAAGCAGTTCCAGGATAAATCAGATAATTTGTCATTGGTGGAACAGATGACCACCATAAAGAGAGCTCCTCAGGAACCAATGATGGACTTCAACTTCAGATTTCAGAAGACATGGGACAAACTCCCTGCCATGGTAAAACCTCCAGCTGAGTACACATTCTTATATTTTTTAAAAGCTTTAAATAGTGATATTTTGATGATGATACAATCACTAGGAGGTGTAAGACTACCTGATGCCTATGAAGTTGCCATTAGAGCAGAGAAAAGTCTAATTCAGGCTGGAAAAATAGCACCTAGGCCCCCTATGCCCATTTTTCCTAAGATCCAGGCTTCTATGCCTTTACCCACCCCATATTTTGTCCCTACACCTATTGTGGCAGCATTACCAAGTACCTCTACTTCTGAGCCTGCTGCCCCTAGTTCATCTCAAGAGCTAAAGGAGATAAAAAGTAGCCAACAAAAAATAGAAAATCTTCTGCAGACTTTTGGGAATGATCTAGTAAACATCAAGAAGCAACAGTCTCAGGGTAGGCAACCTTATCAACAACAATATCAGGGGCAAAACCAAGCATATCAGGGGCAGGGTCAACCTTACCAGGCCAATAGGCCATCTTATCAGAATAACTACCAAGGTGCCAAGCAAAATATGAACCAAAGGCCTTTTCAGCCTTACAATCCAACACCTGTTAATACAGCAAGGGACCTTGTCCCTGTCCAGAATAACATTGCAGTTGATTATGATTGGTGTGTCCCATGCCATATGCCACACAATCAAGCAGCCTGTTCAAGTGGAGTCCTAAATCAGGCTTTGATGGCACAAAATGTGGCAGCTACACAATCATACACACCAAATGAAGGAGCTACACAACAACAAGAGCAACCTTAGAATGATTCTGCTTTCATGAATTGGCAGGAAGGAGAATTCTATGGGGTAAACAGTGATAGTAGTCCAGTTGCTGCCAATACAAGGGCTAAGAAGAGGGGTTATGAATTTGAGCCAGCAACAAGCAAAGGTAGAGAACATACTGATGCTTCCACATCCCGCATTCCTCGCATCTTGCAAAGAGGTGCACCAGCAACAACAAGGGAGATACCTCATTTGCAGGCTGATACTACTACTACAAAGTCAAGTCAGAAGGTAGATGCCTCTCCACCTTTCAATATTATTGAAAACATGAAAAAGATGAGTGTAACCATGTCTATGTGGGATTCTTTAGAGATCCCTGGCCAAAAGAAGATGTTGCAGTCTGCCTTGTCTGATTTAAAAATATCCAATGATACCACTGTTGACCCAGATAGGACTGTCCTTGCTAATTTATCCCAAGATGACATCAAGCAACCTAATCAAGTTGCTAAACCTCTTCCCTTTTATGTATCACTGATAATTGGGGACAAACTAGTGCACAATTGCATGGTGGATAGTGGAGCAAGTAGTTCTGTCATGCCTAAGAAGATTGTAGATCAGTTAGGGCTTAAGTCCCAGCCACTTGAGAAAGGTGTACTCCAGTTGGATGGAACATCTGTTAATACTGTGGGTATCATAAGAGACCTAGGTCTCACCCTACATGCCTACCCCAATGTTTCTATTTCACAGGAGGTGTTCATAATAGATTTGCCTCCTCATTTTGCCATGTGCTTATCAAGGGAATTTACAGCCAAAATAGGAGGATATTTGTCTTCTGACTGGTCCCACATGTTTTTTAGGACTAGATATGGCACCAAAGTAACTTTGAAATCTGAGTTACTTTCAGACTATCACATAGAACCTTACACACCCAGTGTTGTTAATGCAAATTGCATTAACTCTGATGACCCTGAACTAGTTGCTGCTCAGGAACTACAAGCTGAGAGCATACCAGAGGTACTCTTGAAGGAGTGGGCCTCTGAAAATGTTGTAGAAGATCCTGAGGGACATATCCAAGAAGCTGGCATGGGAGTGTACATGTTGCATGAGCATGAAACAATAATTCCAAGTCTTCTGAAGGAAGCAGAGTAGCAGGTAGAGCATCATGATGAGGTATGGAAAATGTACTTTGATGG
Organism: Cunninghamia lanceolata; assembly: GCA_027924645.1. Lineage (NCBI taxonomy): Eukaryota > Viridiplantae > Streptophyta > Pinopsida > Cupressales > Cupressaceae > Cunninghamia > Cunninghamia lanceolata. The sequence goes on from BSBN01000609.1 coordinate 6,483,576, forward strand.
CTCTAGGGGTAGAAATGGATCTAGTGGTGGTGCAATGCTTGTGTCACCACTAGGTGAAAATTATTATGTTGCTTTTCGTTTTGCCTTTTCTTGTACTAACAACACTGCTGAGTATGAAGGGTTGATCCAAGGTCTGCAGTGGGCAAGAAGGAGGAAGATTGGCTGTTTACAGGTGTTTGGAGATAGTGAGCTCATTGTGAATCAAGTAAGGGGATTGCACCTTACAAAAAGTGATGCCCTGAAGTGCTACAAGCACAGGGTATGGAATTTGATTGAAGAGTTTGATGCTTTCAATCTGATCTCCATTCCAAGAAGTCAGAACCATCATGCTGACAGATTAGCTTCAATTGGGGCTCATTTTGACATCCCCAGTGACCTTCAAAGGGAGAAGGTTCAGCCTCATGTAAAAATAATTTCTAGGCCTTCTATCCTTGATAATAATATTCACTAGCAAGTTTTTGACAGTGATGAACAGATCCTGAGATTCCTATTAGAGGAAGATGAGTTTTCCATGATGAATCAGGATAAACTCAAACAACAATATGACAATGATCAAATCATTCAGCTGAGAACAAATAAGTTGCCCAAGGGATTGGTCACCTTGGAATCTTTTTTTGGCACTGATGACCAAAAGAAGAAGACAAAAACCAGCATGCAAGTAAGGGAGGAGCATTATGAAGAGTTAGAAGTTTTCAAGGGTAGACTCCTTAAAATTGGTAAAATCTGCTCAACTGAAGACAGAAGAGCTTTCATTGCTCTTTGTAAAGAATTTGAACAGGTGTTTTCTTGGGACTATGCAGACTTAAAGGCGTTTGATCCTCATATTGCCCAGCACACCATAGAGTTAGAACCAGGTATAAAACCTATGAGGCAGAAACAAAGACCTCTGAATCCAAAGCTAGAACCCCTGATGATCAAAGAACTAACCAAGCTAATTGAGGGGAAGATCATCTTTCCAATCAAACACACTTCTTGGGTTTCTAACCTTGTGCCCATGAGGAAGAAAAATGGGGAGATCAGGTTATGTGTTGACTTCAGAGACCTCAACAGAGCCTCCTTAAAAGACCACTACCCATTGCCTTCAATGGAGCAAATTCTACAGGTGGTGGCTGGTTTAGAAAGGTTTTCTTTGCTTGATGGTTTTTCTAGTTATAATCAGGTGCTAGTCAAGGAAGAAGACCAATTCAAGACTACTTTCACAACCAAGTGGGGTACTATGGCCTACAAGAGGATGCCTTTTGGTCTCTCAAATGCTGGCTCTACTTTTCAAAGAGCCATGGACATGGCCTTTAAGGGTCTAATGTATAAGCTGGTGCTGGTATACCTGGATGATATAACAGTCTTCTCTAAAAATGCATCTAAGCATTTATCCCACCTAAGGCTAGTCTTCAAAAGATCCAGAGAGTTTGAGATATCCCTCAATCCGAAGAAATGCATTTTTGCTGTACATGAGGGCAAGTTGTTGGGGCATGTTGTGTCAAAGGAGGGTATTACCATTGATAAAGAGAGAATACAGGCCATTTTGCAGTTGCCCTTACCCAGTCATAAGAAAGGACTGCAGCGCTTCATTGGCAGAATTAACTTTCTGAGAAGGTTCATACCTGATATTGCAAATCTCTTAAAACCCTTGACGTCTATGTTGAAAAAGAACATAATTTTTAGTTGGATGTCAAAGGCCAGACTCAGCTTCCAGTCCATAAAGGAGGCATTAGCAACTGCACCAACCTTGATTAATCCTGATTTCTCTAAGGACTTCATCCTGTATGCTTATGGTGGCCTGGATACCATTTCCGCTATTCTGATGCAGCGGCAGAGCAAGGGTTTCGAACAACCAATCGCCTTCTTCAGCCAAGGGTTGGAGGAGTATGAGCAGAAGTATAGCTTCATTGAAAAGCACGTCCTGGCAGTAGTCAGGAACCTAAAAAAGTTTAGGCATCTTGTTTCAAATAACAAGATACACCTGATGGTGGCTCATCCTAGTGTGAAGGAGTTCCTGCTGAGTAAAGATGTTAATGAGAAAAGGGTTGGTTGGATCACCAAGGTCATGGAATATGATGTGGAGATCAAGATAACCAAACTGGTCAGAGGTAGAGGACTCAGTGAGCAGCTTGTCACTAATTCTAAGGATGATGTAGAAGAAGAAGAAGAGGTGCTCCTGATCATAGAAGAGGAGCATCAAGATGATACAGTAGCAGTAGGTACTAGTTGGGTTAATGATATGACCCAATTTCTACAAGCTGGTAGATGTCCTGCAGGCTTAGATAAAGCTAAAAGAAGATACTTCAGGTTACAATCCATTCCATATGTTTTAATAGAAGGCATCCTTTTCAGAAAAGACTTTAATGGTGTATTGCTTAGATGCATTGATATTAATCAAACTAACAGGGTGCTACATGAATTCCATGATGGAACAGCAGGATGACACTTTGCCCCAAGAACTACTGCTTGGAAAGTAATGAGAGCTGGCTATTATTGGCCTAGCTTATTTAAGGATGCCCATGCATGGGCTAGAAAATGTGTTAAGTGTGCCCTTTTTGTAGGAAAAGAGAGGCTGTCAGCTTTGCCTCTACACCCAATCTAGGTAGAGCAGCCCTTTATGAGATGGGGCATTGATTTTATTGGACCTATCAACACACCATCAAGTGCAGGCCACAGGTGGATACTCACAGCCACAGACTACATCACAAGATGGACTGAAGCAGTGGCTTTGAAGGACTTTAATGAGAGTGTTGTTTTGAAATTTTATTGTGATTTGGTCTCCAGATTTGGAGTGCCTGAATCAATCATCTCCGATAATGCTCTAGCTTTTGTTGGCCTGAGAATAACTGATTGGGCTGTCAAGAATGGGATTTATTTGAATACTTCATCAAATTATTACCCACAGGGTAATGGTTTGGCTGAATCCACAAACAAAAATCTCATCAGGATTATTAAGAGGGCAATGGAGAATAATCAGAGGACCTGGCACACTGATTTGAAGTTTGCTCTGTGGGCTGATAGGATAACTCCTAAGAGGTCTATTGGGAACTCCCCTTATCTGCTAGTGTATGGAAAAGAGGCAAGGTTGTCTATGTCTATAGAGCTGCTAGCATTAGACATCATGCATCATCTAAAAATGCTTGAAGCAGAAAGCCCCATGGCTGTAAGGTGTGCTCAGCTTATGGAGCTGGAGGAAAGCAGAGATAAAGCTATGGAACATCATCAGCTACAAACAAAGAGAAATTTTGACAAGAAGGCCACCCCCAGACATTTTAAAGTGGGTGATATGGTGCTCAAATGGGATGAGCTGAGGAGTAGACCAGGGAAGCATTCCAAATTTGACAGCATGTGGAGTGGCCCCTTTCTCATCACTGAATGCAAGGAGCACAATGCATTTCAATTGTCCAATATGATTGGAGAAAATCTACATATCCTAGTTAATGGGATACATTTGAAATGATGTTTTGAGGTATGAGCACCCTGTAAATTAGTAGATTAGACTATAAGTGTTGTTGCACAGTAGTTTAGATTCTTTTACTTCCCTAAGTGCTTTTGCACAGGCTGCTTTGTCATTAGGAGAAGGCAGGCCTTTCCCCCCTTTTTTGTGTTTTGAGAGGCAAGTCTGAGTTTCCCAGCATATTTTAGACTTGACTCCATGCCCAATGGATGCTTAAGGCCACCGATCTCATGTTTAGCAGGCAAACATCCTATAGAGGTCACCAAAATCGTTAACCTTATTTCCCCCTGTCCAGAGCCAAACAGTTAACATGGTATTTTCCTTGGAAATCCATTTGAAAAGGTCCCTATAAAGCAAAGTGCCAAAATTCCCAGAAGCCTTGCCTAAAAAAAAACCTTACCATTATAAAGAACTTGAAAAAATAGGCAGGTTTGCTTTTTACAGCACCCTAAAATTTGATCAAACGAAGAAGTTATGCATGGTCAAAGTTTCAGTCAACAGACAGTTCAAATGTGCATTTTGGCGGGCTTGCAAATTTCTATCGGCCTTTAAAAAAGATCAACGTGGAACATGCCATGTGTCAGCGGTGGAGAGTAGCCCCTCAAAAATTTCAATATCACTGCGGAAGACGCCACGTGTCGGCTTCCGCCAGAGTTTCATCGCAATTTCTAAAAAGTTTCAAGGAGTGCGCGGTAGGCACCACATGGAGGCTTCCGAGAGCCACGGGGAGTAACTCAAAAGCCTCCACTTATGTTTCTAAAATTTTCACGACCTCTACCCATGTTTCGTGAGCCCCTTTTCATAAAGTTTCTCAGTCTGTGGAACATGCCAAGTGTCAGCAGCGGAGAGCCCCTGTAAAGTTTCTCAGAGTCCTGCGGAAGCTGACACTGTCGCTTTCCACTGAGGCCCCTTTAATGTTTCTAAGATGGGGCGGAATGCTCCACGTGTCCCTTGCAGTTGCTGCAGAAGTTGACATGTGTCAGCTTCCGCGTGAGTTTCTATTTGTTTCGGTGCGAGGCTAAGAGAAGAGGTGGGCCCCTTATTGTTTCTCAGAGTGAAGCAGACCCAGACACGTGTCGACTTCTGCGTGAATCTTAAGTGGGTCTCAAAAAAGTTTCTATCTTGTTTCCCTCTGCGCGGAAGGTGCCAAGTGGCGGGCTCTGCCCAAGTTTCAAGGGGCCCCTTTATATGTTCTAAGTGTGCGCGGAGGGCGCCATGTGTCAGCTGCAGAGGGTCTCATATGTTTCTCAAAAGATAAGCGGACAGCGACAAGTGTCGATATCCGTTGCAAGTTTCAAGAGTCCCTGTTGATGTTTCAAGAGTAACGCAGGGGATGCCACGTGTCAGCTTCCGCGTAGGTTTCAAGTAGTGTTTCTATGTATCTCAGGAGAATCGCAAAAGGCGCCATGTGTCATCATCTGCATATGTTTCCACAAAGAGCCCCTAACTTCTCAAGAATGCCGTGGAAGCTAACAAGTGTCGGCCTCCGCAGTAGTTTCTATTTTATTTCAAAGTTTGGCATAGGCAGGATGGGTCCCAGTGAAGAGCCTCTGTTGTTGCGGATGATGCCGCGGGTTGCGACATGTGTCACGAGTGGGGGCAACTTCAACTTTTGATGCAGTTTTACAAGGCAACGCGGAACTTGCCATGTGTCGGCTTTCGCGTAAGTTTCTGGCGGGGGCTTCTCAAGGGGAAAGTGATACAAGACAGACCCGGTAGAAAAATGAAATGTAGCTAAGGGTGTTTTTCAGGTCCGCAGCTTGTATGTTCGCGTAGACAGAAAGGGAGATGTGATTGGTGGGGTCCGCAATATGCAGGTACTTTTGTATGCCGAGCAGATATATAAGGCTCAACATACAACCCGGACCCGACGGCGTTTTTTTTAATAGTTTCATAAGGAGCTTCGGGTCCGTAGCTTGCATATTAGGTTTGTATATGCCGAGACACAGTTAAAGATATAGAAGCGATATACACACAAATGCAGAAGCGATATACATAGGCGATTGACCAAACTTTGACCGCCTGTATCTCCTTTGTCTTAGCGAATTTTCACGTGCTGTAAGAGGCAAAGTTGTATGTTTTCATCCCCTCTTTCATTTGGTAAGATTTTTGGGAGGTTTTGTCACTTTTCAATAGATGAAGATTTTTTGGGGCAAGTAGCTCACATTAATGGCAAAATATCCTGCCACCACTTCATCTCCAGCCTGTTCTCCGCGCCTAATTGTCAAGAACTATCAGAAGCAACTATTAGCATTCAATGCTAGGTTATCCTCCACCATTTCTAAGGATCAGGTCGATGACGCGGCTGTTTGCATTGAAGACCCAGAATATCTCCCACCTGCCCCTGTTCTAGATCTTTTGCACCATTACTCTTGGCAAGTGGATGTCCCTTCAGGAAGATATTTCTGATTGCAGCTCCCTGAGTGGATTTTGTAACCAACCTAGGTTAGTATTTTGCAGTGCTATATAAGCTAAGGCTTATGATGTAAAAGGTTGTTGGAATTTTTTTGGAAACAGGGATTTCCAAACAGAACTTTTCATGCTGTAACCTTGCCTTTCTTTAGATATATGAAAGCTATCATGCCTTTTCCTAATTTTTCTATCCCTATGTAAATCTGCATATGGTTATCTGTGAATATTTCTTGTTCCTCTCAATCATTTTGCTCCTTACCTCTGTTAGAATCATCTATTCTGTGTATATTTGCTTGCTGTATCGGATTATATTGTGCATGCTTTAGTCTTTGCAAAGGTTCTTTAGAACTGTCTGGTGCATCACCCTTTCATGTTTTCAAGTATTATTGCTTTATCTTTCATTTTAGCACATCTCTTCCCCTTTTCACCCCAAAATACAGTAGTTTTAGGTGATAACTAGACAAGGAAGCTGGCCTTCTCTGGAGGTCTGAGCTCATTTAGCAAGGTCCCACACTTCGAGATCATTCCCATGTTACTCCAGATTGCATGAGGTTTCACAGCTGCATGCAAAGGGTGCAAATCTGGGTGATAACAACTATCTTAAATGGTACTCCAAACCTGATGATGATATTCTCTAAGATAAAATCCATCACTATCTTACTTGTAGCTCTTTTAGTTGGAATAGCCTCAATCCATTTGGTGAAGTAGTCAGTAGCCACCAAAATCCAACTATGTCCCCTACTTGATTTCTCTGCAGTTTCTCCTATGAAGTTAATTTCCCATTGCTGAAATGGGGCCTCCACAATTATAGTTCTAAGGGGCAATGCACCTTCATATCTTAACTTTCCTGAGAACCTTTGGCAAGGGTCACATTTCCTTACCAACCTTTGTGCATCTGAAAAGAGAGTGGGCCACCAATATCATGTCCTAAGGATCTTATGAGCTGTTGTTTGGGCAGTATAATGTCCACCACACAATCCTTTATGCATGTCATTCAAAACACTATTAGCTTCATCTTCATCCACACATCTTAGCAGCACACCATCAGGGTTCTTCCAGTACAGCTCACCTTGAACAATAACATACCTGATTGCATGTAGTTTTAAGGTCCTCTTTTGACTGTCACTGAAATGGGGAGGACAATTCAGATTTTGCAAATAATAAATGATGCCCTTATACCATTCAGATTCTGCTACACTGACAATCTCATTTTGGACTGCATTGACCTGGCATGCTTCCAAGTTTGACTGTGCCATCATCTTGGCTAACCCTTGTCCCCTTACCAATTTGGTAATCTGTATCTCTATGTTGAACTCTTGCAGTTTATTTATCCATCTGCACCTTCTTCCTATCACCTCCTGCTGAGTAAAGATATCCTTGACTGCTGCATGAGGCACATATGCAACTATCTGGGATCCTACCAGATATGGCCTGAAACTCTTGACTACTCTGACTAGTGCATATGCCTATTTCTCCATGATGTCATACTTTAACTCAGCAGCCTGCAAGGACATACTGAAGAAAGCTATGGATTGCTCAAAACCATCCTCATTTTTCTGTAGCAGACATGCAGCAATAGTGTGGAAAGAAGCAAACGAAAACAATTGAAATGGCTTAGAAAAATTAGGAGATTTCAGCACAGGAGCCATCTTGATTGCTTCCTTGATGTCCTGGAAAGATCTGCTTGCTTCACCTTCCCAACTGATAGTCTCACCCTTTTTTAGCATTCTAGAAATGTTCCTTGTGGTTTCTGCAAAGTTGGGAACAAATCTTCTAACAAAATTTATTTGTCCAAAGAAGGACTAGATTCCTTTTACTATTTTTGGCATCTGGATCCTATCAATTGCAGCAACCCTTTTAGGATCAATCCTAACTCCATCTTTGGAAACAATGTGCCCCAAGAGTTTTCCCTCAACTACACCAAAAGCACATTTTTTGGGATTAAAAGAGATGCCATACTCTAGTGCTCTAATGAAAATCTGTTCTAGATGCATACAATGCTACTCCTCTTTCTTTGAATAAGTAGTTAGATCATCCTGATAAACAGCCAGGATTGAATCAATCAATCCTACAAAAGCAACATCCATAGCTCTTTGAAATGTAGCACCTGCATTTGTCAGTCCAAATGGCATTCTCACATATACATAAGTTCCCCATGGAGTGGTGAAGGCAGTCTTGTATTGTTTTGATTCCTTTACCTTCACCTGATTGTAACCTGAGAATCCATCCATCATGGACAGGAGTTCACAACCAGTCACTTTCTGCAATATAGCTTCCATATTAGGCAATGGGTAATTATCCTTTAAGGAGGATACATTCAAATTTCTAAAATCAACACAAAGTCTAATATCACCATTCTTTTTTCTAACTGGGACAAGGTTAGACGCCCAAATTGAATGCCTGATCGACACAATTATTCCAGCCCCCCTAAGCTTCTTGAGTTTTTCCTACATTTTTGGAGCCAAGGTGGGATTAATAGGTCTTTGCTTTTGTCTAAATGGCTTAGCTCCAGGCTTCAGTGGGATATCATTCTGAAATAAGTCCTCTCTATAAGCTTTGAGGTCTTCATATGACTAGGCAAAAACATGCTTATACTTTTTCAGTAATGCAATCAGCATACTCCTGATATGTGGTTTGAGCTATTTGCCAATGTATACCTTCATGGGGGCCTGAGATGTCCCCAAATTTGTCTCTTCTAAGTCATCTTTATTTGTGGGAGATGTCTTTGTGACCAATTGGTCTCTATTATCAAAAGCTCTTTCTAAAGCTACTAACCCTCTAGGGATTTTGTTAGTCTTCAGCTGAATTACTTCTTTTCCCATAAGAGTTGCTTTTCCATCTACAATTTCTACAAAATTTTGAAAATCAATTTCTTGGTTCTCATATTCATCTATGCAGTGCAAAAATCTTAACAAATCCTTGTCATCATCAAACACTTGCCAACTGCATATGTTTTCTGGTACTGCAGGTCTGATTTTAACTTCAATATTTGTAACACTTGATAGAGTGATATCATCTGGCCTTATTGCCACATTGGCTAAGAAATCAGCCATGACATTTTTTGATCTCTCTACCCAGCCTATTGAAAATGCATCAAATAATTCAATTGTATCCCAGACAACATGCTTGTATTGTTTTAATCTTTTGTTCTTTGAGGCATACCTATCTCTAACTTGGGACACAATCAACTCAGAATCCCCAAATACCCTCAGCATCTTAATTCCATGTTTGAGAGCCATATTTAACCCTAAGAGTAAAGCTTCATACTCTGCAATGTTGTTCGTGTAAGTAAATCTTAATAAGAAGGAGAATTTTAGGAGCTTACCAGTTGGAGATAGGAATACAACTTCGGCTCCGGAGCCTTCCTTTGCACAAGCTCCATCAAAATACATGGTCCATAGACCCTGCTGGTCCAGCTCTTGAATGCAAAGGTCTTCCTTTTGGTTTTCTTTATCCTCTTTATCATCTGAGACAACCCTGAAGTTATCACAGTCAGTGTCCACAAAGCATACATGCTCCTCTGATTCTTGATTCTCCACTGTCTCTGACGACCTTTCTTCTCTAACCAGTTTAACATCCCTGCCATTCATTGGAATCATAGCATATGACAGCTCCAGCTGCATACTTCCACCAATTAGTGTTGCCCATCTTCTTGACAACAGCATACCATACTGTGGCTTGATGTCAACCATTGTTATGTTCATTCATAGCTCTTTTCAGAAAATGCTACCAGTCTGAAATCCACATCCTTCATGATTCCAATAACCAGTACCTCTCTGGCATCCATAGCATAACATTTTCCACATGCCTTGTCTATTTTCAATCCAGCTTGTTGCATGATAGCCAGAGGCATAATGTTTGTGGATGCTCCAAAATCAAGCATACAATTTCTGATCACTTTTCCATTCATAACAAGGGATACATAAAATGGCTCCACTTGTGAAGGGCACTTTGTCATGGTCACCCCTAAATACACCTCAGGGACTTCATCTTCTTCATTGCATATGGCATGCCTCTTACCTTGAGTCTCATCATTCTGTTTGGCTTGACAAGGTATTCTAGAAATTAGGGATACTATCCTATTCTTGATTTCTTCAACCTTCATAAGTTCCATCAATGGGACAGAAACCTTTACCTGAGACAAGACCTGAGCTATATCAAGTGGAGCATAATTTTGAATAACAATCTTGGCTTGCTCCATAGTTTTATTCTTATCTTGAGCTGATTCGGCCTTAGTTTTTATGGCTGCTTGACTGTCACCCATAACTCGAGGGTTCTTACTTCGGTCTTCATTCTAGGGGCCTTCATTTTCTAATCTGTGCAAATCGTGACCTGGTTTTTGTTTGGAACCTTGCTTATTGTTGTTCTATTGTTTCTTATATGTTTCAGCCCCTCTATGATCATGGATTGGCTGACTTGCAGAAATGCCTTCTGGGTGATGTGGGCTGCTTACCTGAGCTTTACCTCTGAGGTTATAATTGCTTTTGACTTGAGCCACTGCTGCAGCTGTGAGAGCCTTAATTTCCTCATTAGAAGGTCTCTGCAGGTTGCTCAAAAAATTGTGTGAGCCCTGAGCATACACATAACTATCTTCATTATCCTCATCATAAAGAAACTGCTGACAGGCCTGAGTTCCATAATCTGTACTCTCATATGCATCATGAGAAGGATGCTTCCTGCTTATGGATAGCATATTAATATCATCATCCTGTACATAATGTGGCTCATTGCATTCATTATAGGACACAGCATTATCATACAAGGACTGAGCAATCATGCATTGAGACTGTGAATGTGGCAACTGACAGATTATGCACCATGGAGTATCATCAGCAATGTTTATAGCTTTCTTCAAAGGATCAGGAGTTTCCTTGGCATGTTGAGTTCTCTGATTTGTGTTGTTATGTGGAAATACAGGCTTACCATTATGCCAATTGGTATTATATGGCATATCGTGCAATGATGGTCTCTTTTCCTGTCTTTGGTAAACTTGCCTATCAGGACCTATCCCTTTTTCACTTCTAGCCAGTCTATAACTTAGGTCCTTAACAACATTCGCCAGCTTATCAATTTTGTCTTCAGAGGTAGATATATTACCTTGAGTGTTTTGAGACTTGTTTAGATTCTGCAAAATTTTCACATCATCCCTCTTGTTTGTCTTGCATGATGCTTTCCTGTTATTCTCAATATTTATTGCTATCTTGAAAGCATCCTTGAGAGTAGCAGGACCTTTATCTCTTAACCCATATGCAATTTTGGCATCAAAAGCATTAATATACAATATTATGCACATTGGTTCATTTGGCCTCATATGATGTGGCAATTTATTCAATACTTTAGTAAATCTTGCATTAAAATCTGCAACCTGCTCATTTGACCCCTTAGTGATACTAGTGAACTCATTTACAAAAAAGCTAGGGTCAGTATTGTCACCATACTGCTTCTTAAACATCCTTTTGAAATCATCCCATGATGAAATGCTCCGATCAGGCAGATTCTTGTACCATTCTCTAGCCTCATCGACCAAAGATTGCATGAATGACTTCATAAAGACATCCTCATGCTCAACCTCAAAGTTATCCATGACATTTTGAAAAGATTTCAAATGATCCTCTCCTGACACAATATTATTTCCTGAAAACTTTGGCACTTGGAGCCTTACATGCTTGTCAACGGGGGTTAGGATAACCAGGGCTACCATCAAAAACCAATTGCCTGAATCTATCCAACTGCATGGGTTGTCTATCAAACTGATTAGCATTAATATTTCTATTAGCATTTTGATGTCTTGCATTATTTAATGGTATCCTAGCATTGTTTGCATCATGCCTAGTATTATTCTGCTGATACTGTACCTCATTTCTGCACTGGTTTCTCTACATATTTGCATTTTCAAGGGTAGGAACTGAATTATTCTGAGCAACTCTCAGAGCTTGCACTTTCTGTCTCATGTCATCTCTGACTTTCATTGCTTGTAGATATTCTAATTTTGCTCTTAGGCTTTTGATTTCTTCAGCTAACTGTTCTTCTTTAGGCATGGAGGTAGATGGTCTCATGCCATTCTGGTCATCATCATCATCATCCCTTGGGGATTCCACTTCTGCAAATCTTTCACTAGGGTCCAAGAAAGGGCGTTCTTGGAACACCTCTGACCTCATTCTTAGGCTTCCACCCTGTTGCCTCTCATATGCTCCTTGAATATCAGCTTCTGCATTTGAAAAATAAGGCATATGCTGTCCTGATGGCCTAGGGTTGTCCTGAGCATCATCAGTATTCCTGGGGGAACCCTCATGACTGGCTGAAATGGTTCCCTTTCTTCTATACATCATCCTTCTTTCTACTGGTAACTCTTCAAATAAAGGATTACATAGGGATCTTCTCCCTTGCATACAAATTTCACTTTACCAGTTAGGAGATTTTTCAGAGTCGCCACCTATTACTAGGAATTGTTTTCTTTTAAACCAGGGTTCTTTCGCAAACTCCCCAGCGGAGTCACCAATTTTTGTTGCGACTCAGGTGGGCAAATAATTTACTAGGGATAAAAAGATAAAACTTTCAGTAAGTTCCCTAGCAGAGTCACCAATTTCTGTTGGTTTTTTCCCTGACTGGATGCTCATTCCCAGATTTCCCTACAAGGTAGCCATTAGTGATCAACAGGATCTCTGGGCCAGGGGCCAATAGTGTAGGAGATAGACTCTATTTTATCTCCTCTTCTTCTTTAGGCTCTGCAAAACCTAGGGGGGTATTCCCTATTCAACACCCATGAGAATATGCTTGTAGGTTGGCTTGGGATGTTGATACAAAGTAGATAAATCCTCCTATGTGAAGACCAAAACTGTGGGATAAGTGCAAAGGGGCTAGCTTTGGGCTTATGTTCAGTTGTGAATCAAAGGATCTTGGTCCTAAACTACTTCTACAGTCATAATGGTTGCTTTAGAAGTTTGAATTTGATTTTATGTGTTTGGATGCAAAACTAGGACCTGGTGTGCAATCTCAATGCAGAGCTAGATTGGTGCCTGTCCAGGGCTCGGAGTCAATAGACATACATCTGTGAATGATCAACATGAATACACTAAAACTGGATTTCAAGGGGATGTTGTGGTATCTGCCTTACAAATACCTCCCAAAACAGAGTGTTAAGTTATCTCTACTTATAGTATCCCTATTGCAGTATATCTTTCCCAACACTTAATCTAAAAACATTTTAATCTACCCCTTGAGCAGAAGTTGAAAGATCAAGCATTCAATCTAGCAAGTCTATATTCTAGAATCCTAGACATCCCTTAGATATCTAGACTCAGAAGAAGGACACATGCAATACTGGAGACAGAATAACAAAACACATGCAAATATAGCATTACTCATATAAAACCAATCATGAAATCAGTAAATTCGTGCATGAGACATAGAACAAGAGATACATAAACTCACAAGACCTCCTGCACAGAGCAACTAAAACCAGTTATATCTTATTACAAAGCCAGATAAGTCTAGTTTTCAACAACCACAAAGTGAGCAACACAACCTGCTAAATACAGCAAGGAAGGTCCTCAGCATTAATTACATGGCAAAAGTCAAAAGTCTGCCAGTTACAGTTCATGAGGAAATGACACTCCAAAAACATAAATGTAACAGAGGACAAGATGGGAAAGAGCAAGAGAAGGGCAAGCGGTAGCTGAGCTCGAGCCTTGTGCCTCCGCTAGAAAGCTCTCCGTTATAAACCATGTACATGGTAGTTCGACTGTCGGCCCATACCTCTGCATATCGCCATTAATGGCTCAACCAACTGACATCTTCTCTTGGAAACAGTCAAAGCGCTCATATGGAAATTTCCCACTCAAAACATGCCTGAAGACACAAAGGAAACCCATACTCCATCTTTAAAACATGGCCGTCGATTCCTCCCATCGTTTGAAAATCCATGGCACCAAATCCACGTTGAAAAGTCACTGTCCTACAAAATTGTGCCACGTAGGCACCTTGCATATGTATGTTCTTTGTGTGTCACGCCATCGGTGTGACCAAGACTATCAGGGAGACCTTCATATTTGCATGATCTAATATCCCACATTCTTCAAGCATGGACCCCCCTATCATTTTATAAACGGGGCCGCAAGCACACTAAGTGTCGAGCATTTTACCCTGCTTGACCCACGACCCCCCCACCAATAGCCCATTGCCCTAACTCCTGCCGATACCAGGACCTAATTGGGGAGACCAACCCCATCGGCCAGACTCCAGCTCACAATTTTGACTCCACAACTCTCACCGACCGCTACACGATTCGGCAAGACATAGACCATCGGAGCTACCAAAAATCCATCCGTCGATATCACATGTCACCTCGATGGACACACCGCTGAAAACCTCACTCGACTTGTCGTCGGCCAGACAAACCTCATCGGATCAACGCCCCGCGATCTGCCTGACGCACCAAGTCATGCCGACGGCACATACAAACCATACTCCGTCGGTGAGACCCTCACCTGCTTGGCCGATACAGATTGTCACCCCGATGGGCATCTTGATGATAGAAAACTCGATGACCTCACACGAATATCAAGGTGGCAATCTAGAAAATGACCCCATCCCTTAACATTATCATGATAATGTTGAAAAACACTCGGATGCTCCAATACTTAGAAGTTTTAATGAACCCTTTGGAAGGTGCCTACATGCTAAGCACCTGAGACCTGATTGATTAAGCAGGCACCAACACTTAATAATATTCTCATGTTCACAATTATGAAAATGATGTTTTATACCAACTAAATACCTCAATCCCGAGACTACATCATACATGAAGAAAAAAATAAATTGGAAAAGTGGAAGAGAGAATCATGGGAGCACTTTTCCACAAACTATAGAGCTATATGGGTTCCTCATATGCCACCCTAAAATGTGGGACCCTACCCTTCATGGAAAAGGTCACAAAAGTGTATTACATATGAAGAAACTAAGAGCAAGTGTGGATAACCACTATCACTCTCAACATCAAACAAAATAATTTACATAACATATCCCCTTGGCCAAGGTTTACAATACCATACTTGCAAACCTTAACTTTTCATGTACAATAATCAAGAAATAATAATTCCACACAATCAAAGGTGGTACCCTTGACTTGTCATCCACAATATTCAAGAAAGTATACAAGTATAGGACCTCCTCACTTCTATTATTAGATGGCATAAGAGTCCAATCATTGCTCTTAATCTTTCCTATACAACATGCTCTTGGATCACAACATTAACTATGTGTAGTCTATCAGATAAAGTGGAAGGATTGTATGAGGATTCCATAAGCCTCACCATTCTTTCTAGTTATTTGAGAGACTAAGCAAGATGAGTGTTATAGCATACCAATCACCATATCTCAATGCATAGTCATTTGAGTAGCTTAGATGAATTGAAATGAGGCCCCCATAAGCCCCACAATTTTATCCAATTGCCCAAAGAAATAGTATGATTTTAAAAAATAAACAAAAATGGATACAAGAATTTATTTTCAAACCAACCACAATACATACTACATACCAACATAGATTTCATAAGATCAACTATAAACATTCCTTTAAAAGGGGTATTAGACAAAAAGATTTGCAAAATATAAACCAGTTGTGAACTTTGGTTGGAGGATAGTATACCCAGTTCCTACTTTGTACAAGAATTCAATAGTTTAATAGTTGATTCAAACTCATATTCGTACTAGATCATCAACCCCACTAACAAAGTAATTTTCATGTTTCATTTATCATAATCAGTGCTCTTACTATCACATAGTACCCAATCTCAATTCAAATATATTTTTCCCTTGCCGCAGTCATGTCATCATTTACTAAGGTTTTAAGGCTTATCAAATTCAACAAGACTAATGTACATGGTGGTGTATATAACTCTAGTTGCATATACCTAAGTAAAGTCATTTATAATATCATATCATATATCATTACTTCATCAAAGTGTACTTGACTAGATTTACTTGAGCTCTACCCATTATATAATAGGGTTTGCAAACACATCACAGAGAAAGAAAGAGAGCCAAACATACTCAAATCATTCTATTTTTATGACTAGATTTATGCAATAAAATGAGCTATTCTACATAAGATAATAGGTAAGGATTAGGAAACATGATAATGTCCATGCTCACCACCCTTGCACATATTATATAAACAAACCCATTACTACTA
This sequence comes from Cunninghamia lanceolata, assembly GCA_027924645.1. Lineage (NCBI taxonomy): Eukaryota > Viridiplantae > Streptophyta > Pinopsida > Cupressales > Cupressaceae > Cunninghamia > Cunninghamia lanceolata. The sequence goes on from BSBN01000609.1 coordinate 6,499,616, forward strand.
CTAGTAGAAAATTCCATGGATCATATATAGCAATACCAACACCACATTTCCCTATTATTTCTAGCATCCTAATCATTTGGCATAACTAAATAAATGACATGATCATGATAAACCCTTACTCTACCAATTCAATCTTTAAGAGCCAACATACTATTTAAGAGTTCCCAAAATTATCCAATAGTTGAACTAAATGAACCTCAAGGGTTTCTAAGAGATTCAATATTCAAATAACATCACTCACATAAAATATAGGTTTGAACACAATGAAACAAATATATGACACTTGCTACAATATATAGACCCTAAAAGGTACGTTGATGTATTAAGGTTTTCAACTAGTATTGCCTCAAGTGTAATTAAAAAAATAGATACTCCTACTTGTATAATTGATTGGGTTCCATTTCAAGGTTGTATTGTCAATCTAAAGCTCAAAATCTTGAGGTATAGTAAAATTCAACATCCTTTTCAAAGAAATATTAAACATACACAAAACAATGAATATTGGGATTTCATTCGATGTCTAATTTTAATAACATATGTAGATCCAACATACATATAATTGTTAGGATTAAGGTGCCATCAACCTTGTAAATCCTATGTAATTTATTATTCCTATTATTGTTTGTAAATCACCCATAAGGGATGAAAGGTTTCACCAAGTAGTGATCTTGTTTCAGCTGCATGTTTGATCTCAGTACCTGAGAGATGTTGGTTATGGAGCACATTTCATTTTGGGGGGTGCAGGGGGGTACCCCCTTACAGGGTCCAGGGGGGATGACCCCCCTGGCGAGGGTTTGGGGGTTGCATGCCTCAGTGGGGGTTCAGGGGTAGCGCCCTCGAAATCCACATTATATATTTTTTCATTGTAAATCTAGACCATTCATCATTTAAAGGTCACAGATATGACGGTAGAGGTTGTTATGTTAGATTTTCTTGTCCTAGAAGGAAACCCCTTTATGAGGGTATTGTATTATGACTGTGAATTAGTAGAGTAGAAAGTTGAGACTGGAAAAACATGCATTGCTAGATTGAAGACTAAAGAGGAGATTGATATTGTCATATTGTAAACTCTATTGAAGTTAATACAGACTGGTGCATCTCTTCTTGTGTGGAGTTTTTTTCCAAAAAAGGTTTCTCTATGTAAACACTGTGTTATGTGTTTGATCTTCTGTTCCATTATTTCTTTGTGTTGATTTCATACTATCTCCATTTTGGTTCTACATAGTCAAATATCTATATTACAGTTGTAATCAAATTTTCATTGATAGTTGTTTACCTTCATTTCTAATAATAATGTAAAGTTTCAACTATATATCAATATTTCAACATTACATAGAAAGGATGCAAGAAACATTTTCCACATACCCAAATAACATGAATACATATTATAAGACTTGGAAACCACACAATGCCTCTAACGTGTGACTTTTCCCTTTAGCATAGACTAAAATTAAATCCAAATCTAATGGACAACACATTGAAAAGAAATGGAGATGTGAATTGTTGATCCAATAGAAGAAGATATATTGTTAGAATAAAATAGGGTAGAATGTTACATAGATGGCACAAAGAAAGAGAAGAAGGAGGTTGAGAAACTATTGTTGTTATTAACCCAAGCATGTGAAGAGGAGAATGAGATTGTAGAGGAAGATAAGGATGTAGTAGCAATAATGGTTTTTCCTTTAGAGGACATAGAGATGGAGTTGATGTGGATTAATGCCAGTGAGGAAGTGAAGGTAGTGTGTGCAAATGCACATGATGTGGAGCACCTTGAGAAGGTATTGGATATGGAGGAAGAAGTTATAGATATAGGACTTGAGGTGGTTGGTGATGAGAAAGAGGAAGTCTTGGTTGTGGGAGATGGACATTAAAGTGAACAAAAATTGATGGAGGAATCAACATGTTTGAATCCTTAAGGAAAATAGAGTTGAGTTCAAAAGAATATTTTACATTTGAAGAAGAAGAGTTGCTATTTTAAATCTTGAGTAGAGAGAGTGAAATAGTAGTATGTCCTTTGGAGGGAATGAAGGTGTTGGTGTATGTGGTGAAGAAGAGTGTAGAAGAATCGAATGAGGAGTACCTTGGGATGGTAAAAGGAGTAGAAGTTGTGGATATGGAGACTGAGGCGTTTGTAGAGGGGATGAGATTGTATATTTTTGTGCACAAAAATATAGATGTGAAGGTTGTTATGTTTGAGATAGTAAAATAATTATAGAAAAGAGGAGTGATGTATATTAAGTGCATCAAGATGGAACTATTAGCATGTACTTGATGTAGAAGAGGAGTGTGTGGAAAAATAAGCAATGAGTGGAGAAAGAAGATAATTTTGGTGGAGGTGGATAAACAGTAGTGGGTCAAATCCCACAAGATCAAAGAAATAGAGGAGAAGCATTTAGTGGAGATGGATGGATAGTGGTGGGTTAAAACCCATAAGAGGAGAAGGAAAGAGGAGAAGAATTTGGAGGAGTTTGGGCTATTTTGGAAAGAGGCCACAAGAGGAATGGAGTTAAATAGACAAACTTGGTGGACAAGATTTGTCTTGATTAAATGCTAGAAGAGATGAAGGAAGATATTTCCTCCAATGTACCAAAAGTTAGTAACGGAGAAAAATGTGGATTTATAGCATTATAGAAGGGTCATCCTATCACTCAAATCTACTTTGTGAGAACTATGCTCACAAAATTTCTTAGCCGATGTGTACGATGCAGGAGAATTTGGCTCCACAAGCAATCTTGTATCACCCAAAAATAGAATGAGGGTGCTTGGGAGATTTTGGCTTTATGTGTGGGTTTTTGATGAATTAGAAAGAAGGGGTGAGTGAAAATGTCTAAGAAACATTCCATCTAAATTCATAAATAATATAGAACATTGTAACATCTTCATCAACAACTTATTTCATCTTCGACAACAAATTATGTCACGTCAACACCACTTCAACAACTTCCCAAGGCCATAACTTCTTCATAAAAACTTGAAACATGATGCCATTTTATCTAAAAGTACATAAATTTTTGAGAGGAATGTGAATATATGGGTGGCACTTACACAACAACAAATTTTTACTTTAGTGACAACTACAATTTCAATAACATGAGAATGACTTTGGCAAAAAAATAAAAATGATAGCTAGCAAAGGTGGTGTATGATGGCAATGAACCTTGAGGGACATTATGCATTATTCCTTGATAAACTTGTCTTATTTTATGCCTCCAAAATGTATTTGATCATTTATGTTCAAGTCAAATAATCTTGTTTTAAATGATCCAACAAGAAGCTAATCAATTTGGAAGATGAATGGTCAAATTTCAATGATTGGAATCCTTTCTCCCATCATCCATGTGGCCTTTAGAAACAATAATAGAAGCTAGACCTTTTCTTGAGCATGAGGCATGCACAACAACATGGGCTAGTCATTTTTGGGGAAAATCATGCCCAAAAATGTAAAAGATTAGAAATGAATGGCATAAAAAGAAAGAAAATGGTTGGACAAGTATATGGACAAATGGAAGGCCATTTTGGAATAAGACAAATGATCATAAATCAAGGGTGGAAAATAAGAATGAGCTTTAATTAATTTTTCCCATAGAGAGGACAACCCAAACATGCAAATTGGTTTGATTGGGAAGAGAATACCACAAACTAGAGATATGTGTCATTGTTGAATGTCATGGAGAATGTGTAGAGATTAGGAAAAGAAAAATAACCTAGACAAGGGAGATTTAATCCATCCTAAGCATAGTGTTATGTCGTAAAATGTCCCCTTAGACTTTTACCTCCTAAGTTTAGCTCCCAGGTCCCTTGTTTTGCATCTTGCATGTTCATTTTGACTCCTGAAAGAAAATGACCTGAAACCAATGTCACATGGGGCTTGAGGGACATTGTGTGCTTTAGACCTGACCTAAAAAGGGGTCCTGGGACATGGGCGCTCGTGCCCTTGTCCTGCCCTATTTTAGGTAGGTCCCAAATTTAAATGTTCGTTATGTGACCGTTAGTTAGGTCCCATGCCGACATCTCAAGTTTGAATTAAGAAATTTAAAGCAGGAATGTGTTTAGTTGCATATATAAGCATGTTTAGTGTTTCATTTGTAAACTAGAAGATGATTATGAACTTTTGGCAATCTTATGATTTTAAAGCATTCAAGATATTCATTGTTGCAGAGCAGAGCATTGTTATTGTGTTTGTGATTGTAGATTTAGCTTCATCTTCTCATGTGTTGAAGAATCTTCATCTATGTGAGAGCTACACCTCTGAGGTGATATCTATTTGTGTTTGAATCATTTATCAATTCATTTTTGCCTCTATCCTGCAGGGATACACACTCTTTATCTGACAATGGTGTTCGAAAGACTTGAATGTCCTTCCGGGGCTTGACTGAGGCAAGCTCCTAAACACCACAACCCCCAACCACACTCCTTGTGATTGCAGGTTATGAGTATCAGATTTTGTGGAGTGGAGTTGCATAGGAAGGTTGTAGAAGATAAAGATTCCAAATCCGGCGGAAAGAAGCAGTTCGGAGTACTTTCGGGATAAGGGTGCCTTGGGCAATGTCCTCCGAGGTTGTAGACACATGAATCTTCATGACAGTGACAATCTACATCTGAAGAATCTCTGACATCCCGAAGAACAACATGCCTTGGACTAGGGCGCCTAGGGCAGTGTCCTCTGCATCTTCCATGATGAAAACAGACAGAACAATGATTATTAGTGCCGGAAGGAGTCCTGAATTCCTTGAAGAAAACTGTACCTTGTACTTGGGCACCTAGGGCATTGTCCCTAAATATTCTGCATCACGAACTTCAAAAATTGGTCAGTAACTAATCTCTGTCTACTACCTTAGTCTGCGGGCATTTGTCATAATTTATTAGTTTGCTTCTGATTTTGCATAATTAGGGTTTTTAGCATACTTGAGCATTAAATTAATACATTAATTGACAATTTCTGAATTTCCACATCGTTCCAAGTGACACCCAACCTGTAGGTGAATCCTCTTGTAAAAGTTGTGATTCAACTCAGTTAAATGTCCTTGAATGTTTTGTAGTGAAAGGAGGATCTAGCCATTAAACCCCATCATCTCTCCTTTCCTATAAAACACAGATAAGCCCATTTACTAATTTCTCTGTGTAATCAATTTTAGGCTCTTTTTAGCCTATTGTAAGCCTTGAAGGCAAATTATAGATTCTAATGAAGGTAGCATTGTTTTTGCTTTTGCTTGGCATGTGTTTTGTTGTTGATGTGTGTGGCTACTAGGTTTAGGTTGTCTTTCATTGGACCCCCTTACCTAGACTTAATCAATTGTCCAACAATATGAAAAAGGACATGTAAAAGATAGAGACAAGGTTCATGAAGTTGGATCATTTAATTTGTATGCATCTAGCACAAGGAAAGTAATTTAATTTGTATTTAAGAAAAGCTTGACAAAGAATGAGAACAATTTATTGGTTGTAATCCACTACTTATAATTTGTGTTACAAATAATATAAATTAAGTAGACAAGCTATTTGTCGCTACCAACTAGTTCTTCCTCCATTTTTAAAGCTTTATTGGATAAATTTGAGTGTCCACTATTTTATATGTTCTTTCTGAATGTCTTCTTAGTGTTGGACAATTGAAATCACTTCTGGATAATAATTGATCATTTAAATTAGAGCACATATATAATTTTTTGGTGATTGTTAGTTTCACCTAATTGTTTAATGAAATTACAATTCATGTGCATAGGGTAAAACCCTATGTGGGATTAAAATCATGTGTTCAACAAAATGTGAGAAAATAAAACATGCCCTACATTTAATTTAGAATTCTTATAGAATAATAAATTAATCAATAGTAATGAGACCCTAAATTAATTTAAAGAGCTGAGATTGAAACATGTAAATAATAACTAGAAATGAATGAGATAAGTTACACTTAGCTATTTCAATGTGATTTGTCAACATTGTCCTTGAATTAGTTGATTCAATATGATTAGTTCAATAGGGTCTAGATCTTACATTGGAATGATGCACAAACATTAGACATAGAATGAACATTGACATTTTTTATCCTTCAAGATGAAACTATGTTTGTAGTCCAGTCTAGATGGCACAAATGTCCTTTTCACATGATCTTCTCCTCTGTGCCTGTAGACCCACAAAACATGTTTGTCTTTGGATGTATTTGTATTTGAGTCAAACCCCTTTGTTGATGTGTAAGAGATTGAACACATGCAAGAAAAGTGTGTAAAATGCTTATGATGATGATGTAGTATCTGTCAAGAACGATGTAAACCTAATATAGCTACTTGGTAATGCACTTGAAATAGTCTTTGCAACGATAATTCTTCTCAATAATCAATAATTGATCCTCACTAATGACCTAGGACTTGTCCTTAAATACAATATCTTAAACACTCAATTTGAACTGTTTGGCACACATGCTAACATGTAACAATCAATTTTTGAAATTGTCAGCTTTAAGATTAGTAAATTTGTATTTTGAAAAGACAAAACACTATTATTTGTGTGTCTATTCAAAGTATATAATTGTAGTTGATGTCCAATCCAAGAAGAAGAAAAACCCTTCAAATCTAAAATCTAATTCTATAATTGATATAATGACATTTAAAGTAATAAATATTGAATTATGATTAACTTATATGCAAAACCAAATAAATTAAATATTAAAACAATATATTTATAAAAAACCAAAATTAAATATTAGATTTTGTTTACCAAATATAATTTTTCTCCATTGATATAAAACACCTTAGTACTAATTTTACACCCATAAGGAAGAGTAACTTGTCATTTCATTTTTTTTAATAAAGAAACCAAGATATTGATCAATTTTCTTAAATTAAGGATAGTGCCACTAAAATTCCTCGTGAGAAAAAGTCACACTCTACTAAAAGCCAAGGAAGAAAACAACAAAACAAGTGTTTATATTAATACAAATATTGTGAGACAAAAGGAATAAGGTTTAAATTTAATTGTCTAATCAACCCATGAACTTCATTGACAAATTCCCACCTTTAAAAATTAATAAATAAAATAATAAAATAAATTTCCACGTTTATCACTTTAGAACAAAGCAGCATATCACTTGCGTATAAGCCTTGGAAGATCATTTAAGATCTTTTTTTAATATTCACATTAAAGAAACAAAACTATTACCTTGTTTTACTTGAATCACTTATTTTCGATGTGAGGTGGAAGGATAAAAAGAAACAAAACTATTACATTTTTAAACAATAATAATAACGATATCTATGTGAGGTGGAAGGAGAAAAAGAATCAAAGGGAAGATAAACAATAATAAACTTACATCATGTTCTTTAAAGTTTGGTTTTTTTAAGGGTTTTATATTAAATATAAATCATTTTTGCAATGTGCTATTGATAGTGGAGTCGAAACTAATACCTTTTCAATTTAAGTTGTTTAGGGCGCAATCATTGTCTTATCTTTTATTTATTGTACCCTTGGGAAATTTGAACATTTGGTGGATGGTAGAATCATAGAACATACCATCACCCTTACCAGTTGTGCTCAACCAATTGAACTACAAACCTTTAATGAAATTTAAATATTTTTATATGCATACACCCATTGTTTTCTTAATATTATTTTAGCTTCATATTTTTTAAAACAAATAATAGGAAGATTTTCACCATACTTATTAAATACAACCAAGAATAAAGTTAATCAAAGTTTAGGGGCAGTCCATTTGGCATTTTTGTGTTTATTAAATTTTATAAGAATTACGTGGATTACTCATTTAATTGACAATAGGTACTTAAATACATAACCATCAACCATGATCTTTGGTTTATGTGCTAGTATTAAATTTTATAATAAATTAATGTCCATTAAAGATTAAAATTGGTTCATAGGACTAAAAGCGATATAATGTAGAAAGGATAAGGCAAGTGTAGGGACACCTCCCAAGAAAAATAAAATACAAAATAAAACACAAGCAATGTAATAAAGAAAAACATGAACAAAGATCTTCCTCGAAGGACTTAAACAACATTTTTGGCATTCAAGGCCATTAAAGGTGATGATGGGAGTGAGGCCATGGGGGTCACTAGGTTTGTGATACCTCATAGATCTACAATATGAACTTGGGAGTGAGGCCATGGGGATCACTAGGTTTGTGACACCTTACAGATCTATAATTTGAACTTAGAAGTTGACTAGGGGGGCTCTTCTTACTAAAGTAAGAGGGTTGGAAATAGGAAGTAATAAATCTAGTATGAGCCCCCTTTGGTAGACATGCCTTTGGAAATTTATTGATGAAGGTCAAACATCTCCCATAAGAAGAGAGAAAGACACCTCCAATCCTCATAATCCACGATATCCTAGAAAGAAGGAAGTAAATCTTTGAAGAGAAAAAATTAGCCTCCAATCTTATTATAGGGAGAGCATCTAAATACAAAATGTTCCTTGACCTCTAGTTCTAAGGAGTGCATATCTAGCAAATAGGACACTCTTGAGGAATATGATGGTATGACTCAATGTGAATTTGGTGGGAGTAAACTTTGAGTTGTGCAAGAGGAACCCTTAAGCTACAAGGTAATTGAAGTTTGGTACATCTGAGAGGGAGATGAGTCCATCAATAAACTAGAGATATAGATTTGAGTAGCGATAAAGTGTTGAAGAGATTGGATTTCTAGGTGCAATCCATGTGGACTAAAGGTATGTTCTATAAATCTCAATGGAAATACATTGTATATCTCCCCCTTAGAGAGATCACAAGCATTCACTAAAAAGATTTGTGGTGGTGGTTCGACAATGTCAAGGTTCATGAGACACAACAAGGAGGAAGCTCTTGCATACCAATAAGATTCAAACCCATAATCTACCAATTCCATAGAGGATCTAAGAGTAGGACAAGAATCCCTAAGATGGTCAATCTTGGAGGTGGACATTAATCTCAATTTATGTATCATAGTCACCACATGGAATAATACTGAAGTAATGAGAATTATTCCAAATTCTAAAAAAATGATGTTTTGAAGGACTAATCTCTTAGCATGAATATGTTTAGATAACATCAAAAATAAAACTCTCTATTCAACTTCAATCCAAATGTTGCATGTATTCCACTTGTTGATGATACATAAATCAATGCTCATAGTCTATTTGATGTCTTGATGTTGTAACAAATCTAGAATTCTATGGTCAAATCTACACTATGCATGATCAATCTCATACTCTGCAAAAATGTTTTGATGCATAGAATCACTTTGTAATACACGAGATTGATCTAGTTGATTGTGGACTATTAAAACTAATGTGACCCCAAGTTATAATGTCTATTAATGTATAAAAATTGGTGATAATCAAAACTACCTTGGGGAGACCATCAGATTGCAAGGGTCATGTTCTCATAGGCCAAACCCCTTGATTGTACTAGCTTTACAATCAAATAAAAATATCAAAGACAACACTCTCAAGCTTCCAAGTGTCCTAGATGAATTTGATGCAGATTATGGTTCCTTTTAGTGCTCCAAAATGAAATGTTCATAGAATGATTCTCCTTGTAATGCTTAGGATTTTTAGATGGTCCTTGGATGCCAATTAATTCATATTGAATGCCTTTAAATGCTAAGACATAATAATGAATCACACAAATGTGTACCAAGTCAACCCATAAATGTCTAGTGAAAAGGAGGGAGTTGGCAAAAATTTATATTTATATTTTAAATTTTGAGGGTAAATTCCACATGGTGTAGGGGTGAATCCATATGCCATAATATTCACCCACAAAAAGAGGCATGAATCTAAAGGTGAGGAATGAATGTATAGGAAGAGATGCAATAATAGGTATAATAAATGAATAGTGATGGAAAATATATAGGAGTAAGTACAAATAGGGATGGGTAAGTTCAAATGCGTCGAAGTATGTGTAAATGTAGATGGATAAGGGATTGAGGAATGAGCCAAACTTTGCACAAGAATACACCATTGATTGATATGCAATTGTATTAAGACATTCCATCAAATGGGCCCAAAACTAATTGGGAATTGGCATAGGTATACAAATTTTACCATTACATTTTTCCCCCAATTTGAGGTACATGTGAATACTAAAATGAACATGTATTTCAAAGTATATGAGCACTCACAACCATGCATAAAAATTAAATATTTAGACATTAAGGGATATGGGGTCCATGTAAAGTAATCGATCCAACTCAATCTCTTCATGTGTTCTTCATCCTTGATATGTACACTTCATAGGAACTTACAAAATAGAGAAACTATATGCCATGAGTAGCTTTTGTCACACAAGTATTTAAGATAAATACAACTACAAGTTGATTTTACTATCTATGAAAATATGTGAGAGAGAGAGTGAGTAGGGTTATAAAATTCTACCTATATGGGAAGTGGCATTGTAATACTTTACCTAGTACAATGACAATAAAGTGGTTTGGCACTTTATGCATGGTCATGTCATATGGTCAAGATCTATTTGGACATAGTGATGAGTCTCTATTTAGGTGCCCATAATTATCTACAATCTCAAAATAAGAGTCTTAACAACAAAATATGCCCCCTTTATCCATTGGATGCAAGGAATTAGAGAATGAGGGGAAAATAATACATGAAAAGTAAATGCAATCTAAGCATGTAAGCACAAGGATCATGTTTAGTAATAAGTGTTATAAATGCACTATGTAAGTGTTATGTATGAAAAATATGATTGATGGCAACTAGCATGCACACAAGATCAAACCCTCTTCCACAATAACATTCAAGGATAAGACTAAGCCAAATCACTATGAAATGGAGGAGGACTCAGCTACTGATCTTATAATTAGGAGTGCTATGGAAATATCTAATTTAATCAAGCCTTTTATCAAACCCTAGGTCAATCAATGCACTAAACCCTAGATTTGCAAAGATCTGATTATAACAGGAGATGTTCAACAGATAATCAAAAACTAACTTCACAAGAGTGATCACGAAGATATCAGAACCTGTGTCCTAGAAGCTAGAATGTTGGAGGACTATTTCAGGAGTGCCCAAGTCTTGGAAGTTAGAATCTTCAGAAGTTGCAAACTGGAGGAATGTTACAGAGACTGCCTTGATGCTAGATCTAGAGTTTGTTAATGCAGAAGGACAGTTTCAAAAGTGCCCAAGTCTTCCATGGAGGAATATTCCTGAAATGCTATTGGATCCCAAAACCCTTTTCCTTAATCTGTCTTCCTGTGTCTTCACTTTTCTGGATCTCGCACCTGTAACCTGCACACAAGAAGAAAATGGGTTAGGGGGTTATGGTGTTTAGGGACTTGCCTCAGTCAAATCCTGGGATAGCATTCAAGCTTCCCAACACCATTGTTTGATAAAGAGAGCATGCTTTTGCAGGACAGAGGCTAAACATAAATCAATGAGATGAAATCAAATGATGATGAACAACAAATGATATCACCTATGTGATGAAACCATTAGGAGGATGAAAGCTCTTCAACTCATAAGGAGAGATAGATGATAACTTCAAAACTTGCAACAAACACACAATGACAATAAAAATCTGCTCTAGAATCACAATGAATGCTTTGAATGCTCTTTACTCTAATGCTTCAAGTTGGCTATCTCTATTTATGTTCATAATGAATTCAAAAACACACTTATATATGTTTTCCCACTAACATTTGTGAAATTAACCAAAAGAGCCGACAAGGAGAAACCCTTTTAAAGGTCTTATGCTGACATGCATTTAAATTTGCCCCAACCAATCTGGGAGGACTTGGGCATGGGCGCCCAAATCCCAAGCACCTTTTTGGTCTGGGGTAAGATAGAATATGGCCCCCTTGTTCCCAATTTGCATTGGTTTTGGGGGATTTTGCATCGAGATGAATATTTTGAATTATAATGTTATCATAGGGACCTAGGAGCTAAACAAGGAGATAAAAAGGCATGTGTCCACTTTTTACTCCATAACAGTAACAAACAAGTAAGACATCTCAAATGATAACATGAAAAGTATATGGACTGTAGATAATCATGAAGGTATATAAATTTTCCCCCAATATAAGAAAATGAGAATTATTAGATAGCCCTAAGAGGTGAGTTAAAATCATGCAAGCACATATAGCATTGGGAAGACATAAATCACTATAAAGTCATTAAAAATATTTAAGTAATATATGACTCATTCCAGGGTCCAAAATAGATCTTAATGTAATCTACAATATTACACACCCTCCTACATGTTATCTATTATGTTGTTAACCATCTATGTACAACCATAGAGACATTTACAAAACATGAGAATGTTGGATTTACTCATAACTTCTACCAACATTACCCATGACCTTGGAACTTTGCCTCATCCTTGAGACAACTTGGTGAAATCTGTTGTAAACTCCTTCCTTTGAGTTCAATGAGTGTTTTGATGATTAATTCCTTGTATTCTTTTAACACCTCTACTATGTTCATTATCTCCTTTTTGTCCCAAAATGCGCCAATATTGGCTTTTTGGAGTGTATCATCTTTCACTGTATTTTTTCATGGATCTTATTTGACATGAATGCACTTCCAAGTTCTTTTATATTTACTTCTCTGGTTCATACTTCTATATGTTTTGTTCTTAGCTACTTCTTCATGGTATGGTTATAGGTCTTGAGCAACATCAACTTAATGTTCACTGTAACACTACTAAACACCTTTTCCTTTTTCCTTACCACCATTAACTTTTTGGTCCTCTTTCAAATTCTCCATATAAATTATATGCTTCTATATTCACTTTTGAATATCTCTTCACTATCTAATGCAATTATAATGTCATAAATTGCATACCTTACAATTTCACCTTATGCCTTGCACCTTTCTTAGTATCCCCTCATGAAGTCCCGCCTAAATTTATCTCACGTGAATCAAACTTTTTCTAAAATCTATATAGGGGAATTAACCTCAACTTTCTTTCAAATGTTCATGCCAAATTAGAGTCCATTTCACCTAGATGACATCGATAAACATAGGCATCTGTGCAATGCACTAGCATCTTGATTTATACAACTCCTTAAAGTGTGCATTACACTTGCATGTAGTCATCTCATAATGAACACTAGTAGTCGTAACGTCCCAACAGATGTGCTTGATTATTCTTAGCATGATTTTATGAACCAAATCTAGAGGAATCCAAAAAATTAGTAAGTAGTATTAGTTACTAGAAGAAATGGAAAAGTTAATATTTTCTTATCAAAAGCTCTCTAGACACAAAAACAACAAGAAATTTTGAGTATTCTTCTTAGCTACAATCACCTTTGAGCTCTGCATATTGCTAGTCTAGCTTTGAGATATATTGATAGCTTTTGAAACCATCATTGTTGTAGGTATCCATCTTTGCATCCCATTTTGCAGGTTCAAATTCAAGAAAGAAATAGCTTATGAGAGAGACTTAAAAGCTAGAGATTCTCCCAAGGATTCCTCTAAGTTGTTTGTATCATTCTCCAAATAGCATTGTTTTCAATTTTTTTGGTAAGTATAATATACATTTGCTCTTTGAAATCTCTTTACAAACTTCATAAGAATTGAGCTCCCTAAGAGCCCTACGATTTGTCATCAAATTCCCAAAATAGAACTAGAAGTGGATCCTTTGTGAAGCTCTATCTCTCCATTGAGCATTCCCTTGAATTTGTTACTACTACAAACCCATCTATTTACCCAATCCCATTACCTTTTACCATTTATCACTAGCCATTTGCACACTAGGCCTAGTATCCCTCCCCTAGACTAGGGAGGTACACCTAGTATCTCTTGAAATTGTATCTCCATTCCTAGACACAATTAGGATAGGTGCACACACTTTTCCAATATCTTTATCATTTGATTGCTTGTGGAGGTCGAAAGACCAAAGTAGGGGCTTGACCATTCTTCGCAAGCTCCTTAGCAATCCCAACTTTCTTCTCCATTCTCTCAGAAGTAGGCCATTGAAAGGAAATCAAATGCATAGAGGTTTTGTTGAGGTTTTCTTATCATTATTTTTGTAGATTAACTACTTTGTCTATTCTTTCATTTACTATCTAGATATTACACTTGCATTTGTTTTTATGTGCATGCTATGTAGGATTACTATGAAAATCACACAGGTTGGACATAACTTAATTGAGCAGGCATAGACTACATTTAGTTGAGTCTGTAGACCGTTCTATACCATACAAATGATAACGTGGAGTGTAGATGTCTATGCATCATGCTTATGTTCAAGCATGAGACTCTCTCCTCTTAGCATCAGGCCTTGTTTTCATCATTGTTTTGTGATCAAGTCTTCTTTATGTTATTTAATCATTCTTCTTTCTAGAAAACTACAAAATCTATCTGTTATTTGTAGATTCAAATTAGTTTTGAGAAATTTTAGTCTAGTTGCAAATCAGCTTTCAATTAAGTGTTGGAAAGGAATTAAGTAAAATCTCTTTTTCATCATCCACAACAATATCCCCTTTTAAATTTGGCTCCTCTTCTATATTCAACTTTGGTATGTGGCCAATATTATACTCATTTTAACTCCTCATCATTATCCTCTTCATCCTTCCAATATTTCTCAATCCAAACTATGGTTGAATACTGGTATCAAATGGTAAATACACATTGATATTATTTCTTGGAAACCAATTTCTTCATTTTAGAATTAAATATGCCATTTGAGTCCATAAACCATTCTAAATCTAGAATACCGAGTGTGATGCTCCACTTTTCTCATTCACATTTATCACTTAAAATTCTACCTTTTTCTTAATAACCATAAAATTCACCCCCACATTTGATAATGTTCACAATGTGCTTCATGGTGTACTAAGGCTATATCATACACAATTTCTTGTAGTGGTGGATTCCCTAATAGTTCCCATGTTTCTTGGTTATTATGTTCATATCTACACCAAGATCTAATAATACATTTTTTATCATTACCCCATTTATTTTGACATATATTAGAATTGACTTCTTGCTCCATCTTCTAAATATTTTCAAGACATTCTTCCTTGTTTTTCCTTTTTTTTTAATTCTTATGTTTTCTTCTTGTTTATTCTATTATTTTCATAATTGGGTTAATTTCTATATTAACCCTTGTCTTTTTATTAAATTAGATATCTAATTTAGTCCTTCCACATCATCATCTTCAAAACAAGTAATTTTGTCTTCTTCCCTTCTTTTCTCTTTTTCCATCATTTCTTTTGCTTCCTTTACTATTTGATCATGTTTCTTATTATTCAAATATCTATCCTCATCTGATTCTTGCATTATTTATTTTCCTCAATAAAGTGGCCATCAAAAACAGATACCCATTGCCTAGAATTAACAATCTTTTTTACCAAATGAAAGGTGTAGCTGTGTTCTCCAAGATCGATCTAAGATCTGGTTATCATCAATTGAGAATCAAGAAAGAGGGCATTCATAAAATTGCTTTTAGAACTTGATATGGAAATTATGAGTTCACAGTACTTCCTTTTGGGCTTACTAATGCATCTACGACATTTATGAACCTAATGAACAATGTGTTTAAAGATTGTTTAGATGACTTTGTCATTGTGTTTACTAATGACATTCTCATTTATTCCAAGAGTCAAGTAGAACATGAAGAACATCTAAGAATAGTTCTATAGTCTCTAAGAAAACACCAATTGTATGGAAAGTTGTCTAAGTGCTCCTTCTATCAAAGGAAAGTGAACTACTTGGGTCATATTATTTCAGCCGAGGAGATATCAGTTGACCTAGACAAAATTAAAGCCATTATGGAATGGCCAACTCCCTCAAATGTTCAGGAAGTTTGAAGTTTCATGGGCTTAGCTGGATACTACAGGAGGTTTGTAGAGGGATTCTCAAAAATAACAAATCTAATTACTACTCTTCGGAAAAAGGGTAAGAAGTTTGAATGGACTAACAAATGTGAGCAAGCCTTTCAGGTTTTAAAGCACAAGCTCACTACTGCTCCAATTCGTATTGTGCTAGATCCAAATGGGAGGTTTTCTGTTATAATAGGTGCCTCAGGAGAGGGGTTGGGTGGAGTTCTCATGCAGAATGGATAGGTTGTAGCATATGAGTCCCAGAAATTGAAGCCATGTGAGATAAATTATGCACCCCATGATTTAGAGTTACCTACAATTGTGCATGCACTGCAAATGTGGAGGCATTATCTTATTGGTAAGCCTTTTGAGTTGAAAACTGATCATTTAGGACTTTAATACATATTCACTCAACCTAATTTGAATGCTCGTCAAAGATGATGGCTTGAATTCTTGAGTGAGTATGACTTCGATATCTAGAGTATATCAAAGGAAAAGAAAATAAGGTGGCTGATGCTTTAAGCCGAAGAAGACATATTTCGGCTATCACAACTTTTCACTCCACCTTCAGAGAACAAGTGATTGAGCAGCTCCAAAATGATGAGCTTTATCTAAATGTTAAGACAACTTTAGAGGTAGATTCCTGTAACCATTGGTTTGAGGGCTACAAACTTGAGCCTGATGGTTTGCTTAGTTTCTAGAACAAAATGTTTGTTTCAAAACATGGTGGTTTGAGAACCAAAATCCTTGAGGAGACACACAATGCTCCTTATTTTGGGCATCTAGGAGTGACTAAACTCATGGTTGATTTGAAACCTTTATATTTCTGGCCTGGTATGAAGGAGGTAACAGAGTATGTAGCGAGGTGCCTAGAATGTCAGCAAGTTAAGGTTGAGCATGTGCATTAGACAAGACTTCTAGATCCTCAGGATATACCAGAATATAAATGACAAGTGATTAGTATGGATTTCATATAGGGGTTACCTATGTCTAAGGCCAAATAGGATATCATTTTGGTAGTGATTGACAAGCTTACCAAAGTAGCTTATTTCATACTTGGAAACTTGACTAATGGATCTTTAACCCTGGAAAAGAAATTTGTGCAAGAGATTTTCTAGCTCCATGGTGTACCTGGAATGATTATTTCTGATCAAGATTCCAGGATGACATCGAGGTTTTGAAAAAAATTTCATGTTGCTTTAGGTACTTTCCTTAACTTCAGTTCAGTGTATCATCCTCAAATAGATGGACAGATAAAACAAGTAAATCAGATCGTGGAGGTTATGTACTGTATGGATCAATAGTACAAATGGGAGGAATATCTCTCCTTAGTTGAATTTTCTTACAATAATTCCTATCAATCCTCCTTGGGAATGGCTCATTTTGAAGCTCTTTATAGTAGGAAGTGTCGTACCCCTATCAGTTGGGATAGTGTAGAAGACATGTTGGTTATTATCCCTTAGATGCTTAGAGAAATGGATGAGAAAATGAGAATAATTAAGGGATGATTGAAAGAAGCTTTTGATAGATAGAAGAGCTATGCAGGTAAAAATAGAAGTTTCAGACAATTTGTGGTTGGGGACAAGGTGTTCCTCAAGGCCAAACCACATAAGAGTTCTATTTCGTTTAGCAAGTCAGTCAAACTTGCTCCAAGATATGTGGGGCCTTTTGATGTTTTGGATGTAATAAATATTGTGGCTTACAAATTGGCTTTACCACCATCTCTTTCTCATTTACATGATGTTTTCCATATTTCATTATTGAAACCTTATTATCCTGATGCCACTCACATACATGACTGGCAGGCATTGCAGGTTTAGGATCCCGAAGCGGTTCAGGTAGAACCCCTCCGCATACTTAATCAATGTAGAATCCATCTATGCAACCGATAAGTGATCCAATGCAAAGTATAATGGGATAAATTCTCAGAGGAAAGTGGCACATGGGAGGATGTTGCAAAGATACAACACCTTTTCCCTATCTTTTCTAACTTTTTGTATACTTACTTACTATCATCAAGACGATGACTACTCCTAGAGGGGAGGGATACCATAGCCCAATTTTGTCTCTATTACATTTGTCAATTGCCCCCTCACTGTGGGCTTTGGGTTTAGCAAATTGTTTTCCCTGTTCACCATCCTTAGCAAATTTATTCTTGTTTTCTTCTCTCCAAACTGATTGCCTTTTTGAAACTTTTGTTTGGATAGATTTGTGGAAGGCTGATTTTGGTAGCCCTTTCCCTTATCCTTGTTTTCCCTTCTAAATTATGCAATGCGAAGGAGCTTTTGTTCTTATTTGATTGTCCTTTCAAAGGCATCATCCATAGTTCATGAACCATGAAGATCCACCTCTAAGCCAATCTAGGGCTTCAACCCTAAGATAAGCTTACTTACCTAGAAGCGCTCATCCTATTGATAGAGTGGAACATATTTGAGAAGTTGGATGAACTTCTCCCAATACTGTGTAATTGAAAGTTCTCCTTGTTTCAAATTTTGGAATTATGTCATTTTCTTATCAAAGTAATGTTGTGGAAGCCAATGCTTCCTAAACAAAGATAGGAATAGGTCCCATGTGAGATTTTACATTGAAAGATGTTTTTTGGTCTTCACATTCTAGTTAAGGCTGAGCATGTACATCCAGCAGGACTTTTGTATCTTCACGATATACTAGAATATAAATGGCAAGTGATTAGTATAGATTTCATACAAGGCTTACCTATGTCTAAGGTCAAACATGATGTCATTTTGGTAGTGATTGACAAGCTTACCAAAATAGCCCATTTCATACCTGGAAACTTGACTGATGGATCTTTAACCCTGGCAAAAACATTTGTGCAAAAGAGTTTTAAGCTCCATGGTGTACCTAAAATGATTATTTCCGACCAAGATGTCAAGATGACATTGAGGTTTTAGAAAACTTTGCATGTTGCTTTAGATACTCGCCTTAACTTCAGTTCAGCGTATCATCCTCAAACGGATAGACAGACAGAATGAGTAAATCAGATCGTGGAAGATCTTCTTAGAATGTATTATATGGATCAACAGTACAAAAGGGAGGAATATCTCTCATTAATTAAATTTTCTTACAATAATTCCTATCAATCTTCCTTGGGAATGGCTCCTTTTGAAGCTCTTTATGGCAGGGAGTGTCATACCCCTATTAATTGGAATAGTGTAGAAGACAAGGTGGCTATTGGCCCTGAGATAGATGAGAATAAGTAAGGGATGATTGAAAGAAGCTTCTAATAGAAAGAAGAGCTATGCAGATAAAAATAGAAGTTTTAGACAATTTGTGGTTGGGGACAAAGTGTTCCGCAGGGTCAAACCGCATAAGAGTTCTATTTCTTTTGGTAAGTCAGCCAAACTTGCTCCAAGATGTGTGGGGTCTTTTGATGTTTTAGATGTAATAAATCTTGTGGCTTACAGATTGGCTTTACCACCATCTCTTTCTCAATTACATGTTTCATTATTGAAACCTTATCATCCCAATGCCACTCACGTACTTGACTGGCAGACATTGTAGGTTCAAGATCCCAGAGTAGTTCAGGTAGAACCCTTCACATATTTGATCAACATAGAATTCATCTGTGCAACTGAGAAGTGATCCAATGCAAAGTACAATGGGATTAGTTCTTGGAGGACAGTGCCACATGGGAGGATGTTGCAGAGATGCAATGCCTTTTCCCTCATCTTTTCTAACTTTTTTGTATACTTACTATCATCAGGACGATGACTACTCCTAGAAGGGAGGGATGTCATAGCCCAATTTTGTATCTATTGCAATTGTTACATACTTTGTAGATATTACAATAGTGGTCTTTGTAAAATAATGTTTTATAAATTGGTTTCATTTGTCACATTATGTAGCTTAAAACAATTCAACTTTTTAAATATTAAAAGTTTTAATTTCAATATTTCAAATTTAAACTTTTAAACATTTTAAATAAATAGTAAAGTTTAAATTTTAAAAAATTAAATTAATATTTAAAATTTTGAATTTTGATTTTGATTTAAAGTATTCATGATTAAATATTAAAATTTAAAATTGATCTCAAATCTAAATTGAAATTCCCTTAAATTTGTTATTTAAAATGTAAATTATAAATTTGAATATGATTTAAAATTTTAATGTTAATTAGTTTGACTTTGCATGGAGTTGTTATACATATTCCAACATGGAGGAAGGAAAAGCAATAAAAGTGCAAGTTGCAAAAGAACTCCTGAGTGGACAGTGGAATGAAATGGAATCCTTTATAGTCTAGGATGTTGTGAGGATAAAAAAACCAGATCCTTGAATGCACATGGCAACAAATTACAAAATGAACCTAGAATCCCTGAATTGCATAACTTAAGTCAATGTGCAATGTGTGATGGCATTGTTTCTCTGAAGCGGCCATAGCAAGAATGTGAAATGTCAGTAAACATTGATGCATATAATGGATTTTTAAAAGACTAGAGAAATTTTTAGCTGACTACAACCTTTGCCAACATCCTCCATGCCTATGTGTCAAGAGGGAAACTCTAGATTAAAGTATGGACATCCATCAACACATAGTGGAGATATTTTTATCAAATTGTAATTGCATGGCAAACATCTGAAGATCAGAACTGCTCTGGTGAACATGTATATGGAACTGCAGAATGCCATAGTCAAAGAATAGATGCAAAGACAAATTTTCTAGGATTCCCTATGCATGTGTTAAAATGGGAGCTTTCGGTCGAGTTTTTGGATGACCATTAAAGCATAATGGAAAGCAAATTTTGTCAAAATTTATTCTAAATTGCTAGTAAGGAATGTGGAATTATAGAGAGGGCATTCGAACTATTTGACATATTGCCTTGAGGAAACATGGAGCTACAAACATGGTTTTGGTAAACAATAAGGTCTATGATTCAAGTAGCTAACCATGTGAGGTCAATTTATTGGGTTGCAAAAGAGATTGCTTGATGGGATGATGTCAAGTGATAGGTTTTCAATTGAGGACTATGTTTAGAAATTTGTATCATGAGTTCCCATTGCAGCAGGAAAGCTTACATTAAATACTTATATATTGTCTAGGAAAAATGTGACTTGTTATTAAGGATTCGCCCTTGGAGGAGAGGAATGATTTACTGTAGCAAATGGGTGTAGATAATGTAAGGCATATGGTTAAATATTTGGAGACACCTACTAATCTTGCTTGTATTGTTGTTTCATAGTTTTGGAGGCACTTTGTTATAGGTTCTCAATAGATTCATCAAAAATTGACTGGCAAACACATTTCACCATTTATCATTTTATAGTTTTCAGCACATGATAGCAGTGTTTTGGTGAATCACTCTTCAAATGTAAGTCAGTACTCATTGGAAATCTAAGAAGATAATTATTACAATTCCTAGTGTTGTGAATGAAATAGAGAGTATTTGTCTTCATCATCCTTCTCACACATAATCTCATCATGGTATCTAGATAAGTAAAGTAGCACACTTTGTAGAACTTGGAGACAAGAAATTTAGCCTTGTCCCATCTTTCCCAAACAACTAATTCAATTGCTAAGGACTACTCTATTCTAGTTACATGTTTTTGTAGATTGCATATAGTGATCAATAATAAGATTGTTATGAATTTCATTACATGGGGATCTTATGTCAGGCCCACGGGGATAAGTTTGGCTAGGAAGTAACAACATCCATGTTATATGGCTGAAGTTGGATCATGATGGATTGATAGGTCTCCCTAAGAGTTGTTTTAAAAGACAAATGGTTAGCTTAGGTGTGTTGTTGAAAGCCAATGTTCTAGAGATATTTGAATCAAACTATTTCTAAAAGTGTTTAGGCTTGTATGTGCTTTTGAAATTGGTTAGCAATGCAATTTTGAAGGAACCAATTTCAGCAAGGTCACAAAATGGAAGAATCCAAAGAGAGAACATGGGGTCTACACATAATTAGCACAAGATCTTATGGCACCTATGACTGAAAATAGTTGTATTCAACACTCTATTAGTGCATTCAGTACTAACATCTTTCTATATGAGAGCATTATGTATACTTTAGATGGATGATCTATCAGCTATGGAAGATGACAAACCATCCTATTGATCAAGGCAAGGGGAGAGTAACCCCTATGTTCCTAAAACATTAGACATAGAATAGGGTATGGATGTCCATTCCATTCTAATGGAATGAGTATTTTGGAGATGTTTGAGTGAACAAATATGTAGAGAAATTTGTCCATATACAAGTTGTTTGACAAAGTGACTCAAAGAAATGTTGTCTCCAAAAACATTTTGCACCATGTTTGACAAAATGCTACAAATAAATAAGCAAATAAAAGGGAAGGGTATGAATAGTTTTTTTGGCTAAATGCCTCAAAGAGATGCATTCTCATGAAATACCATTATTGTTGGATATGCACAAAAGGGATTTGATGGAAAAGCAGGTCATATTTGAAGCTATTTGTAGTCCAAAACAAAAGGAGCTACAAATATTAGTAAGGATAAGAGTCAAATACCTAAAATAGCTAAACACATTCAAAATTCTGATTTGAATGATATCTCATCAAGTAATGGACTAGAAGATACAATATGCTCCACCCTTTCAAGCAACATTACCCTTTTTGAAAATATTTCATCTCCAACATTTTGTTTAAGAGAAAGTCTTATACTTGCAAGAAGACAAAGAATAGTATCATTCAAGTTTCATATTCAAAAAATTCAAATGTAGAAAGTGATTCTAAAAAAATAGATGGAAATAAAACTGGGGAATCAGGCTATGAAGAATAAGACAGGCCAAATACAATAGATTGTGCTAGAGAGGGTTGTTAGGAAAGGTGTCTCAACCATGTAACTACAAAATGTTTATATTCTTCCCAATTTTGGTCTTTTTGAATACCATTTATCTTGAAGAATGGTTTAGAACTTTCAAGGTTTTTAAAAGGGGATAAAATTGGTAGGGCTTACTACTTTTAGTAACTCTACATTTGAGCACGGATGGACCCAAAATTTTCCCAAAAGGTGTGGAATTGCCAAGTAAACATCTTGGGTGAGTTTTAACTCAAGATCATACCTGGATTGCAAGATATTAAAGTTTCCATTTTTGAAACTCTCGAAAAAAGTTTTGAACTCATATTTGAGCCAATTAGAGGTCTCTAAATGCGCTAAATTTTGTTGTAATTGATGAAGGAGGTTATAGCTTGATAGATCTATTCATGATCTTTCCAACGCATCAAATGGTTCATTAATTAGACACCTGAATCAAAAGTTATGGCCTCTAGAAGTTGGCCTCCCATTTTGGGAAATGTGAAAATGTGTTGGACACTTAAAAGAGTTGTAAAGGGGAGAGTTACACATGTTGGTGTGTGATTTGGCACATCACAAGGCCTCTTTGATTGGAGATAATTTGGGCGTCACTTTTTGGTGGTTTTGGCTCATGGTTTTGTAATTATAGTTGATGGTTTACTATATTGTATCTCCTATATATCATGAACTTGAGATGGAGGTTGTGAGTAAGAGTCTTATAGATGTTGAGTTTCCTCTAGATCTGTGATTGGTTATACTCCTATGAAAGATTTCTCTACAAGTATATTGGGTCACTTTGGAGAGTGGTATTTTTCTCCTGAAAGAATTTCTCACATAATTATTGTGTTGTGGTATGATTGCTATTTGTGTTTATTTTTGTAAATATTGTAAAGATTTAAAAAGTTCTACATATTCCTCTACTTAATATTAGTGTAGGAAGTTGTTTCTCTACCTTAGCTTCCTTACAAGTGGTATCAGAGCTTGATCGCCTTTGGTTTCAGTTGTGGGTTGTTTGGTTTTTTGAACTAATCCAATTTTGAGTGGGAGCTTGTGCAGAAGATACTTTGTGATCTTGTTGCAGGGATTTTGAGATGGCGAGAACATCAGGGAGAATAGAGGTAGAAAAATTTTCTGGTAACAATTTTAAGATGTGGAAGCCGAAGATGGATGATCTATTAATTGATCAAGATCTGTGGGATGCTATTGATGAGAATGTTTCAAGGCCCATAGATGCTACTTTGGTTGTTGCATATGATGTTATGGACCATAAAGCCAAGGGTCTAATCAAATTGTACATGACAGACTTTATTTTAATCAATGTCCATGAAGAGCCCTTTGCCAAGAAACTATGGAAGAAACTCGATGAGATATATCAAGCCAAATCTTTAGTGAATAATATTTTCGTAAGGAATAAATTGTATTCCTTGAGAATGGAAGAAGGTGGATGAATTGCAAACCACCTAGAAGCATTCAATGGGTTGGTGGCTCAATTGGCATCAGTTGGTGTAAAAATGGATGAGGAGGAGAAATGTCAGATCCTGCTTTGTTCTTTGCCTGATTCATGGGATTCTCTTGTTATGGCGATTGGGAGTACTTCTGTTGTCTTGAAAGTTGAAGATGTTGTGGGTTCTTTGCTTTCTAAAGAAATGAGGAGGAAGGTATCCATTAATGCTAAAGAAGCCCTAAGTGTTCATGGAAGGCTCAAAGAAAAAGGCAAGAAGAGTGAGAAGCGTGACAAATCTAAGTCCAAGGGGAGATCCAAATCTCCTATAAAGTCCAAAGTTATTTACTGGAATTGCGGTAAGCCTGGACACTTCCATAAGGAGTGTAAAGAAGAAAAGAAGAAGAAAAAGAAGAAACTTGGTTCTGATTCGGATGCATTCATTGTAGCTTTGGCCACTTGTGTAGGTAATGATGCATGGTTAATTGACTTAGGTGCATCTTTCCATATGACCCTTAATAGAGCTTGGTTTTCTAAATATGGAGAATTTGATGGAGGTAAGGTGTACTTGGAAGATGATTCTTATTTAAATATTGTTGGCCGTGGTGAAGTTAAAATCAAATTTCCTAGTGATAGAATAAAAAGGATTAATGATGTGTTGCATATCCTTGGATTATCACAAAATTTATTATCTGTGAGCAAACTAATAGATGCGGGTGTGTAGGTAGTCTTTTCTTATTAAGGATGCAAGATGGTAAGAGGTGCTATGGTGATTTCTAGAGGTGTCAGATTTGGCACATTGTATAATCTTGATGCATGCACTATTGAGTGCAATAGTACTTCTACAAAAAGTAAATCTATGACTACTTCATTGGAAAAGGAGGGTTTCATTTTCGTAGGATGGTTGTGGCTTCTAGGTACCTAAGGGTGCTCTTTCTTTTGAATCAAAATTGTCTGCAAAGAAGACTATGTTATGGCACTAGAGATTAGGCCACATAGGAGAAAAGGGTCTAAGAACCTTGAAAAATAAAAACCTTGTTGAAGGCTTGACTAATTGTAATCTTGATTTTGATTTCTATGAGCATTGTATTTATAGTAAACAAAATTGCATTTAGTTTTACTCAAGTTCTCATAAATTATGTGGTGTATTGGATCTTATTCATTCTGATGTGTTTGGTCCTGTAGATGTTCCTTCCATTGTGAAATCCACATATTATGTTTCATTTATTGATGATTATAGCAGGACATATGTATATTTTCTAAAGAATAAATATGAAGTTTTCAATCGATTTAAAGAATTTAAAGCAATAGTTGAGTTGCAAACTAGAAAGAAAATAAAATGTTTGAGGATTGAGAATGGATGTGAGTTTTTCTCTAATGATTTTGATAGATTCTATAAAGATTGTGGTATTTAGAGAAAAATGACAACTCCATATTCTCCACAGAAGAATGGAGTTGCAGAAAGAATGAACGGGACACTGATGGAGAAGGATAGGAGTATGCTTATTGGTGCTAGTCTAGAACAAAGGTTTTGGGCTAAAGCTGTTGTTACTACTTGCTACCTAATTAATAGGTCTCCTACATCAACTCTTGTTGACAAAATGCCTATGGAGGTGTGGTCGGGGCACAAACCTTCACTGAGACATCTTAGAGTTTTTAGTTGCGAGGCATATGCACATGTGCCAAAGGAGAAGCGAACAAAGTTGGAGAACAAGGCTATGAAATGTATCTTCATCGGGTATAGTTATGATGTGAAAGGATAAAATATTTGGAACCCTATTGCATAGAAGCTAATATATAGTAGAAGTGTTATTTTTAGAGAAACTAACCCTTCTTCTGTTACATTGCAGCCAAAACAAAGTGAATAGAAAGATGTGATTCGACTCCCTTCTATGACTAAGAAAGTTGAATCGAGGCCCCTAGATAGACATGAAGTTGAGGAGAGATCATCTAGCTCTGAATCTTCAGAAGAGGAGGAAGAACCTCCAACTCAACTTGTTCGAAGGTCTACAAGGCATAGACAACCACCTAAAATTTATTCACCTGATGATTGGAGATGTATTTTTCAATAAATACTAACATAGATGAACCTAGATCTGTAGAAGAGGATTTAGGGATGAATAATGTAGAGTCTTGGAAGATTTCTATGGATGAAGAAATGACAGCTTTGAAAAAGAATGATACATGGGACTAGTGTCATTTCCTGAAGGACGAAAATATGTTGGTTGCAAATGGGTGTTCAAGAAAAAGATTGGTTCAGATGGAAGTATTGAGAAGTGCAAAGCACGATTGGTTGCAAAAATTTACTCTCAGGTTGAGGGTGTTGACTATGATGAAATATTTTCTCTTGTTGCAAAAATGACATCCATTATATTCTTGCTTTCTATTGTTGTTGCTTATGATCTAGAGGTTGAGCAAATGGCTGTGAAAATGGCTTTCCTTCATACTAATTTGGAGGAGGATATTTATATGACATTGTTGAACTGCACCAGAAAACTGAGAGGGGGGGTGAATCAGTTGTCCTAAAACTTTTAACCAAATATGATCATCAACTTAGCAATTACTTATATTTAGATATAACCATGAAAACATTAAATGAGAAGCTCAACACAAAAGCATAAACAACACAGGAGACACCATATTTTTACGTGGAAAACCCTAAAAGGGAAAAACCACAGTGGGTGTTAGCCCACATAAATATATAAGTTATATCAATACCAAAAAAATAGAGGCTCACTACCCAAATTGCTCATTGCAAAGAAAGGCTCGCTTCCTATGGATGGCTCACTACCAAAGGGTTAAATTGAGATAACATCATCTACTTCATGCCAAGGTTTAGTTCCATTGAAGCACAAACACCTCTGCTCTGCTCTACTACCTTACTTCACTTTATCTTCGCATCTTCGCACTTGTATACATTTTCACGACTCAATTACAAATATTTATACACTACATCAACCTTGGAATGATCATCAAGGTTGGCATTACAATCATCAACCGTTGGAACAATCTCCAAGGTCGGCATTACAAACATACATAAAATAGGTCTGGACCTAATACAAATTTAACTAAGGAAAAGATGTAAGAATGTATGTGGATCATGCCATGCCTTAGCTAGGACTCAAACACAATCTTCCATGCTACAATACGCTATCACAATCTTTGATACATCTCTGTAGATGATGAATTCAACCAAGTCAGCCAAGATTGATGTTAACACAAGTATTCTCAAGAACATGCTTCATGCATGATCTGAAATCGACCTTATGGACCAATCCAAATGTAGGAGCATGATTAGGAGACATCCACAAGCACATTGTAATCACCAGGAACAACCACACGATCTCTAACAACTTGATCAATAAGATTCTTCAAACTGAAGCACAAGAACAACACTGTCAGCCACTGTCATGAGCAAAAGATAGCTTGCGGACCACCAAATCATGAACCATTACACTTGACAGCATTTAATATCATCACAGACTTACTTCTAGAACCACAGACCAAAATACTTCAATGCGGAGGAATGCGGAGCAAAACACTTTCTCCCTGTCACCACCAAACACATAGAAAAATCTATTTTCACTCTGGTGAACATAACTCACTCAATTCTTCATACCGGAGGCTCAAACTCAGAATATAACATCTTCAGATAGGATTCTATATAACTTCCAATCCCTAGGTAAAGATATTTATTCTACAGGAAATGCGGAGCATTCTTCTGGACTGTTCTTCTGCATGTAATGCATTGTTTCTACTGCAACACATTATTATCACTGGAGGGGCTAATTTTCTCAATATCCTCAACAAAGTAAGAGCACAATTGACACCAATGATAACATAGATATGTTGACATCAATGACAACATTGATTAGGCACATACTTGCAACAATCTCCTCCTTTGTCATTGATGGCAACATATGATGTGAAAAACTGAAAAGACCACCAAGACAAAATTCTCCCCCTTTCTCTTTACACATTTGCATTCTTTCTCTTCTTTCTCCCCTTGAGTTTTTCACATGATTTCTCTCCCCCTTTGATATCAATGGCAAAGGGCACATACTTGCATGCTGCTGCTCTGATCTATTTATTTTACCAAAAACATTTAGCTACTCCCCTTGAGAGGTAGCCTTCAGAACATCAATCTAGATTAAGGAATGACACTTTGAGCTCCACTGGATTAATGCATTCCTATGCATCTTAGTTCAGGACAGGAGGGGTAATGACCCCTAACTTCTCTCTGAGATACTCAAAGGTATCTTTAGGCATAGGCTTAGTGAAAATGACTACAATTTGGTCCTTTGTGGACACATATTCTAACTTTACTTCATTCTCTGTCACCTTTTCTCTCAAAAAGTGATACCTTAATGATATGTGCTTTGTTCTTGAGTGCATCACTGGATTCTTTGAAATGTTTATGGCACTTGTATTGTCACAAAAGATTACAATTGGATCTTCATACACAACTCTTATATCCTTCAAAGTCTGCTTCATCCATAATACTTAAGTGCAACAACATGCTATTACAATATACTCTGCTTCTGCAATTGACAAAGATATTGAATCTTGTTTCTTAGCCATGAGACCAATCTATTACCCAAGAAGAAGACACCTCCACTTGTGCTCTTTCTGTCATCAGCCCAATCTACATCTGTATAAGCACTAAGAGTGAAATCATTGTCCTTTGGATACCATAAGCCATAATCTGGAGTACATTTCAAATACCTCAAGATTCTCTTAACTGCCATCACATGTGATTCTCTTGGATCATCTTGAAACCTTGCAACAAGACAAACTGCATGCATAATATTAGGTCTGGTTTGAGTTAGTTAAAGTAATCCTCCAATCATGGATCTATATTTTTTCTGATCAGCCTTAGGTGATTCATCAGCTTTGCTCAACTTGCAACCAGTCACCATGGGAGTACATACCGGTTTAGAGTCTTCCATCCCAAACTTCTTCAACAACTCTTTCACATACTTAGACTGAGATATGAAGATTCCTTTATCTGCTTGATTAATTTGCAGACCCAAAAATAAATTCATTTCACCAAACATGGACATTTCAAATTCACTTTTCATCTCACCGGCAAACCTTATGCACATACCTTCATTTCCTCCAAAGATAATGTCATCAATAAAGACCTCAACAATCAAGATATGATCATCATTGATTTTGAAGTATAGATTTCTATTTGTAGTAGCTTTACTAAATCCCAACTGTAATAAACACTTGTCTAACCTTGCATACTAGGCTCTAGGAGCTTGTTTGAGTCCATACAATGCTTTCTTCAACCTGCATACCATATCACCTTGATTCGACAATTGGAATCCCTCTGGTTGCTTAATGTATACTTTCTCTTCTAATTCACCATTCAGGAAAGTAGATTTCACATCCATCTGATATACCTTAAAATCTTTGTGAGCTGCAAGCACCAAAAACATTTTGATTGCTTCAATCCGAGCTACTGGGGCAAAGGTTTCTTCAAAATATATCCCTTCAATTTGAGAATATCCTTTACACACAAGTCTTGCTTTATTCCTTACAACTTCTCCATTTTCATTTAGCTTGTTCCTAGAGACCCATTTAGTTCCAATAACATTTTTGTCAGTAGGTCTAGGAACTAATTCCCAAGTTTCATTCTTCTCTATCTGCAATAGTTCTTCCTCCATTGCCTTTACCCAATTTTCATCATTGCATGCTTCATTCACAATTTTTGGTTCAATCTTTGAAAGCAAACAGTAATTGACTTGTTCCTCTACAGCTCTTCTTCTTGTTAGAACACCTTTGTTCTTATCACCTATAATCTGATCTTTAGAATTATTGATCCTTACATACCTTAGAGTCTTGACAACACTTTCCGGAGCCTCTTCTTCATCCTGACTGTCTGATTGCTTATCTTTCTCTTCAATTACTATAGTCACAAGTTCATCTGGTTCATAACAACTCAGGTCTGATATTCTTTCTTTGCCTTCATATACCTTCACATTTGCACTCTCAACAATCTTTTTGAGCCTTTTGTTGTAGCACCGGTAATCCTTACTCTCGATAGAGTATCCAAGAAAGATTCTTTCATCACATCTTGCATTAAACTTTCCTACATCTTCATCTCTCCTGATATAACATTTGCTTCCAAAGACTTTGAAATATTTTACTGTGGGAATTCTTCCATACCACAATTCATAGGGAGTTTTAGTATCATTACCTTTGACTTGAACTCTATTTTGAATGTAGACAACAGTGTGAATAGCTTATTTCCAAAAGACTTCCGGTAGACCTTCTTCATTTATCATTGTCCTAGTAGCCTCCTGAACTGTCCTATTCTTCCTTTCCACAACTCCATTCTACTGAGGAGTCCTAGGTGCAGACATCTGTCTCTTTATCCCATGCTCTTCACAGAAAATGTTGAATTCATTTGATGTGAACTCATCTCCTCTATTAGACCTCAAGCATTTGATCTTCAAATCTATTTCATTCTCAACCATTGCCTTGAAAGATTTAAACTTCTCTAGGGCTTCTGATTTATCTCTTAGAAAAGTAACCCAAGTCATTCTAGAATAATCATCAATAAGAAACATGAAGTACCTATCACCTTGTAGACTTCTCACCCTTGTAGGACCACAAAGATCTGTATGCACTAGATCCAGCAAACTGGTAGAAAATTGTTCTTTGCTCTTGAAACTTGTCCTTGTCTGCTTTCCCAACTGACATTCCTTACAAATTGAGTTGGAGGGTTTCACAAGTTTTCGTAAATCTCTCACAGCCTGACTTGAACTTATCTTTACCAGACTATTAAAGATTATATGGCACATCCTTCTATGCTACAGCCAACTTTCATCTGCCTGAGCCAATAAACAATAATAATTAGTTCCTCTCAATTGATAGATGTTTCCTTTTGTCTTCTTACCAGGAGCAATCACAGTTCCAGAACTTTCCATGATCTTGCACCCATTATCTTTGAATCTCAGATCATATCCTTTGTCACACATCTGACCAACACTCAAAAGATTATGCTTCAAACCCTTCACATACAGAACATTGTTAGTATTATGCTTTCCATCAAATGAAATAGATCCTTTTCCACAAATCTTACCATTTGCATTATCTCCAAACCTAACCAGTCCTCCATCATACTTTTCCAAACTTAAAAACTTACTTTTGTCACCGGTCATGTGATGTGAGCATCCACTATCAATGATCCATTCATCCTTATCTTTCTCAACCTGAACAGCCAAAGCACTTTCTTCTACTGGTATTTCATCCTTCACACAACTAGCAGAATTAGTAGACACAGGATCTTCTTTAATAGCAATAAATAGGCATTCATTTGCACTAGTATTAGCATCATCAGATTCATCATCAGTCATCCCTTCATCATCAAAATCTTTGACATAGTAGCATTTCTTTGGGACTCTAGGCCTGCTCTCATGTTTCTTCCTATTTCTTTCAATTCTTTCAGGACATCTGGAAGCATAATGACCTACTTTACCACAAGAGAAACATTTGAAAGGTAATTTACCTTTGAACTTACCGGAACCTCTTTGAAGCCTGTCAACAAAGTTGGCTTCAATTTCATCAAAGTCATCACCCAACTTGTATTTCTCAGCTCTGGAGATCTTTGCTGAAGTACTAGATTTAAAAGCTGATTCAACTTTAGGCAGGGCATCACCAAATTCTCTCATCTTAAAGGCTATAAGCTTTCCAAGTAACTGATCTCTATCAATAGTTTTTATAGTCATGAATTCTTCAATTGCATCTACCTTGTGACTATATGACTTTGGTAGTGATATGAGAATTTTCATCACAACTTCCTTATCACCGAGAGTTCCTCCCATACCCTTTATTCCAGTGACAAGTTCATCAACTCTTTGCATAAAGGTTGTTATGTTTTCATCTTCATTCATCTTCAAACCCTCATACTTCACTTTCAGACTTTCTAGCTTGGTTTATTTTACAAAATCATCTCCTTCATACAGATTTTTCAGCTTCTCCCATACCTCATTTGTAGTTTCAAGGTCCACAACTTTTGTCAACACTGAGTCACTTAAGGAACTTAGCAGAGCATCCTTTGCTTTGGCATTCACCTCATATTCTTTGATTTCATCTTTAGTTGTCAAACCATTTGGAGGCATGGTATATTTTTCTTCTATAGCTTTCCATCCTTTATAACTGTGATTAATGAAATCAAAATGAAGATTAAATACAAATCAAATGCAAAATAGAATGATTATACCTCCATAATGACTCACAAATCCAAGAGGGAAGGAGTTGCACCCGATTAGTCTCCTCTGATTTTACCCAATGACTAGAATGAAGATGTGGATTGCTCAAATGCTTAACACAATGTAAATGAGATGGGGATTGATAGATTAGGTGGGACTGAGACAAGATTGTGACATTAAGATGGTAGGATGAGGAGATTGTGGAGTGATTTTGGCAGAGGTTTGATGCATGAAGAAGTTTCTCTAAAATGGCTTGGAGAGGGTCTCATTTATAGAGTTTTGGAAATGAGGATGGAGGGTGAGGATTGAAAGATGAGATCAAGGGCTAGGAATAAAAGTAAATCTTTTATTTATTTTGGGGAAAGGGGTAATAAATGAGGTATGGGTGTGAAAGAATGTGAAATAAATTAAAAATTCATTTGGGGAATGGGAAATGAATTAAGAATTCATTTGGGGATAAGAGATAATGAATGAGGATGGGTGAGGTAAGGGGTGTGTAAGAGAAGTAAATGTGATGTGTGATTTATTTCAATTTTTAATTTGAGGGATGTGGGGAAGGGTGTTAAACTAGATTTGACCACCCAAATGAGAGGTTAGGACTAATTAAACAGAGGTTTTGCTTAATTGATCCTAGGGCTAGGATGAGGTAGGCTAGGGTAGGTTAGGGTAGGTCAATTAGTAGGCTAGATCAATTAGATAACCATGATTTATCTAATTGATGAGAATTAGGGAAATGGACAAAAAGTAACTAAATAAATATTAGAAACATTTATTTAATTGATGAGGATAGTGTTGTAAGGTCTAGTGATAAATCAAATGAATTAATTGATCACAAGGGATAGACAAATGGTTAGGGAAGATACGAGAAATTGATTTTGCAAAGCAAGTCAATTTTAGGTGTCTACAATAACCAAGACAAAGAAGATGGCTTTTCATTCGTACCTTCCAAAGAGCATAATTTATCCCATCAAAATGTGGAGCTTCCTTCTTATAAGACATCCTGGATCTTCCTCAAGTTAGGCTTTCTTCAGAGGAACCTTGCTCTTATACCAATTGTTGAACTGCACCAGACAACTGAGAGTGTGGAAGGTGAATCAATTGTCCTAAAACTTTTAACCAAATATGATCATCAACTTATTAATTACTTATATTCAGATATAACCATGAAAATATTAAATGAGAAGCTCAACACAAAAGCATAAACAACACAGGAGACACCAGATTTTTACGTGGAAAACCCTTAAAGGGAAAAACCATGGTGGGTGTTAGCCCACAGAAATATATAAGTTATATCAATACCGAAAAAGAGAGGCTCACTGCCTAAATTACTCACTGTAAAGAAAGGTGCACTGCCTATGGATGGCTCACTACCAAAGGGTGGCTCACTGCCAAAAGAAGGTTCACTGCCAAAGGGTTGAACTGAGATAACAACATCTACTTCATGCCAAGGTTCAATTCCATTGAAGCACAAACACCTCTGCTCTGCTTTGTTTCCTTACTTCACTTTGTCTTCGCATATTCACACTTGGATACATTTTCACGACTCAATTACAAGTATTTATACACTACATCAACCTTGGAATGATCATCAAGGTTGGCATTACAATCATCAACCATTGGAACAATCTCCAAGGTCGGCATTACAAACATACATAAAATAGGTTTGGACCTAATACAAATTTAACTAAGGAAAAGATGTAAGAATGTATGTGGATCATGCCATGCCTTAGCTGAGACTCAAATACAATCTTCCACGCTATCACAATCTTTGATGCATCACTGTAGATGATGAATTCAACCAAGTCGGTCAAGATTGATGTTAACACAAGTATTCTCAAGAACACGCTTCATGCATGGTCTCAAATCTACCTTGTGGACCAATCCAAATGTAGGAGCATGATCAAGAGACATCCACAAGCACATTATAATCATCAAGAACAACCACACGATCTCTAACAACTTGATCAATAAGATTCTTCAAACCAGAGCACAAGAACAACACCGTTAGCCACTGTCATGAGCAAAAGATAGCTTGCGGACCACCAAATCATGAACCATTACACTTGAAGGCATTTAATATCATCACAGACTTACTTCCAAAACTACAGACCAAAATACTTCAATGCGGAGGAATGCGGAACAAAACACTTTCTCCCTGTCACCACCAAACACACAGAAAAAGTTGTTTTCACTCTGGTGAACATAACTCACTCAATTCTTCATACCGGAGGCTCAAACTTAGAATATAACATCTTCAGACATGATTCTAAATAACTTCCAATCCATAGGTAAAGATATTTATTCTTCAGGAAATGCAGAGCATTCTTATGGACTGTTCTTCTGTATGTAATGCATTGTTTCTATTGTAACACATTATCACCGGAGGGGCTAATTTTCTCAATATCCTCAACAAAGTAAGAGCATAGTTGACACCAATGACAACATAGATATGTTGACATCAATGACAACATCAATTAGGCACATACTTGCAACAATAGCCAAATCACTACGTGATGAAAGGTAAAAGTAATTTGGTTTGTAAATTAAAGAAATCTTTGTATGGCCTCAAACAAAGTCTTAGAATTTAGTATCAAAAATTTGATACATATTTGTTGAGTTTGGGATTTAAGCATTCTAAATCTAATCACTATGTTTATTATAAATCTGATGGTGATTGTTTCCTAATTATTGCATTATATGTTGATGATATGTTATTTATTGATAAAGGGAAAGGAATGATTTCAGAACTAAAGTCTCAACTTGCAGCTAAATTTAAAATGAAAGATCTTGGCGCAACTAAACACATTCTTGGGATTGAAATAAGAAGAGATAGAGTGAACAGAAAACTATGAATTGGCTAGAGTAAGTATATCAATTCATTTTTATAGAAGTTTAACATGCAGGATTGTAGACCATTATGTGTTCCTTTTATAGTTGGAATGAAGTTGTCTACTTCACAATGTCCAACATACCCATCAGAGATGGAAGACATGAGCAGAGTGCCTTACTAGAGTGTAGTTGTAAGTTTGATGTGTGCTACAATCTGTACTAGACCAGACATTGCCCAAGCAGTGGGAGTTCTTTCTAGATATTTGTCTAATCCCGGTAGAGTTCATTGGGATGCAGTTAAAAGAGTCTTCAGATATTTGTGAGGTACCTCAGAGTATTCATTGTGCTATCATGGTAATTTTATATGAGACATGCATTCCCTTGATATTCATGGTTATGTGGATTCAAACTAGGCAGGTGATGTTGATAGTAGACGATCCACCAATGCTTATGTGTTTACTTTATTTGGTGGTACAATTAGTTGGATGCATAAGCGACAGGCTGTGGTTGATTTGACCACTACTAAATTTGAGTATATGGCAGCTACTCATGCTTGTAAAGAAGCGATTTAGCTTAAGAGACTGTGTTCGAATATCAGAATAAAACAAGGCGCGGTGACAGTTTATTGTGATAGTTAGAATGTGATCTGCCTAGCTAAGAACCCAACATTTCATGCTAGGACCAAGCACATTGATGTACAATATCATTTTTTTAGAGATATGGTCGAGGATGGTAGGGTGAATCTAGTTAAGGTAGAGACTTTGATGAATGATGCAGATTCATTAACTAAGCCTGTGAACATAGAGAATTTCAAATGGTGTTCGGAGTCTATGGGCCTATCAACCCCTAGAAATTAAACCATGGTGTTGATAATCCCTTTGCTCTTGCAAGGTGTTTTAAAAGTGGGAGAATTTTAGGAAAGGTGCCTCAACCTTGTAACTACAAAAGGTTTATATTCTTCCCAATTTTGGTCTTTTCAAATACCCTTTATCTTGAAGAATGGTTTAGAAATTTCAAAGTTTCCAAAAGGGGATAAAAATGGCAGGGCTTACTATTTTTAGTAACTCTACATTTGAGAATGGATGGACCTAAAATTTTCCCGAAAGGTGTGGAACTACCAATTAAACATCTTGGGTGAGTTTTGACTCAAGATCATATCTGGATTGCAAGATATTAAAGTTTTCATTTTTTAAACTCCTGGAAAAAGTTTTGAGCTTATATTTGAGGCACTTAGAGGTCCCTAAATGCCCTAAAATTTGTCTTAACTTAAAATTTGAGTTATATCTTGATAGATCTCTTCACTATATTTCCAACACATCAAATGGTTCATCAAGCGGACACCCAGATCAAAAGTTATGGCCTTCTGAAGTTGGAACTCCTGTTTTGGGAAATGTGAAAACATGTTTAACACTCAAAAGAGTTGTAAAGGGGAGAGTTACGCATGTTGGTGTGTGATCTGGTACATCACAAGGCATCTTTTATTGGAGATAATTTGGGCACCACTTTTAGGTGGTTTTGCCTCATGGTTTTGTAATTACCGTTGACAGTTGACTATATTGTATCTCCTATATATCAGGAGCTTGAGATGGAAGTTGTGTAAGAGTCTTATAGATGTTGAGTTACCTCTAGATCTCTGGTTGGTTATACTCTTGTCAAAGCTTTCTCTACAAGTATATTGCAATCTTCTTGATTCCTGAATAATATATTGGGCTTCTTTGGAGTGTGGGGTTTTTCTCCCAAAAGGGTTTCCCCACATAATTACTGTGTTGTGAGATGATTGATATTTGTGTTTATTTCTGTAACTATTATAAAGATCTAAAAAATTTAGCATACCCCTCTACTCAAGATTAGTGTATGAAATTGTTCCACTGCCTTAGCTTCCTTACAAGGTTGTCCATGGTATAGGTACACAAGAAATTCCGCCATCGACAGAACGTGGGAATCGACTTGAAGCATTTGAAGATGAGAGAAATAAGGCTGAAGGGATGATAGATTTTGTGATGTTGGAATTGCAAGGGATGAAATTTATGTGGGAGAGGCTTGGTTGTTGTGTTTGATGGAGGAGAAACTTGAAAATGTAGATTGTTTTGAGGATGGAGATGTGGCATATGCTTTGAACAAAGAGATAAATAATATGGATGAGGATATCTACAAGAAGGAATAGAAGTGAAGGGAAAGCCAAATTTTCTCTTCACATTCCTTTGTGTTTTATCATTTTATGATTTTGGAGGGAATGACTAATTGTCTTCCCCATCCAAATATGCCTACTTATACTTGTGAAAAGTAAAGCATTGGAAATACCGTTAAGGATTAAGAAACTCAAATTGAATACAAGATATTATATTTTTGCTCCATTTTTATGAGTTTTCTCTTTTAATGGTGTTTTCCAAGCTTTGAATTTGTTTCCTTTCCACCTCATTTTATACATATAATTCACTAAATGTTAATGAATTTCAACATGTGTTTAAACCATTGATGGCTCGTGGATTTT
This sequence comes from Cunninghamia lanceolata, assembly GCA_027924645.1. Taxonomy (NCBI): domain Eukaryota; kingdom Viridiplantae; phylum Streptophyta; class Pinopsida; order Cupressales; family Cupressaceae; genus Cunninghamia; species Cunninghamia lanceolata. The sequence goes on from BSBN01000609.1 coordinate 6,537,144, forward strand.
GAGGTGTTTTGTGTGGTCACATGAATACAATCATGCATGCCAAAAATCTAACAACAATCACACATGGTTCATTTTCCTTTGAAGATCACATTATCTTCCATTTGGAATGCAGATAACAAGTCTAGTAGAGATCGATTTCACATTGAATTCATCCATTTGCAAAATGGTGTGTAGGAGGATTGGAGACAAGTTCAAATTTGTTTTTTATTTTATTTTTAACCCTTTTCTTCTCCCTTATTTTTTTTACATGGGTGTTAGATTATTTTAATTGTAATTTTTAATGGTAAATTTGAGTCATAGGTGGCAAAAATTTAGATGACTTGGCAACCTACAAGTGGAAAAATCTAACAAATTCCAACATATCTTTAGTTGTCCTCGAAATTTAGAATTTGATTCTTTTGATGCAACTAATTTTCTCACATAACTCTTCAAATTCCATGTTATTAAATTCTGATTTTAAAGGAAACACATCACTATTTTAGAAATTTTAATTATCCTTCAATGTAAAATAATGTCAAAAAACATTTGTGGGAAGTCAAACAAACTAAAATGAAAGTCATTAACATGATTAAAGGTGAAGAAGAGTGTTTACACCAGCTAATAGTGGTTTAATTACATTAAATAAGCCTTTTCACATGAATGATTCCTAATGTTTATTGTAGCCCCTTAAATGGACTAGCCAATTCTCTCTAACTAAGGAATTCTAGTGAACTTCATACAACAATTATTGAAGACTCTTGAGGCTAGCCACCTTCCAAGTAGGGGACCTTTGTCATTCCAACTTGTGGCACTTAACAACTCGCAATAAAGTTGGTGTGGACCAAAAACCACATCAACAATTGGGTCATTCACGCCATGGAAAAACTTGCCATTGGAGTCACAATGAAACATCTAATTGTACGGAATAATTGTCACATCAAGTCTCCCAAACATTATATTGACAATGAAGTGGCACTAGCAACCCCTTTTTAAACTTTTATACTATTTCTTTTTCCAAAGCTTTGTTCCTATTATCCTTGGGACCATATGCACACCAATAGCTGCAACAACACAAACATGACATTAATATCAAATATCACATAAATTAAATCTTCATATAAATATTTAGGGTATTAGATACAAAGCATGAGTACAGTTTTGTTGTGTGCTCGTTATAATCACAAATTTGATTTAGTATATGACTATTGCAAATAAATTTAGTCTATGTGTTGTCAAGCAAACATTTACTCTGTTGGCATGTGCCCAAAAAAATTCAAAAGGTCCCAAGTTTCATGCCTCCTTGTTGTCTAAAAAATTTTCACCCATTATTGATAACCGATCTAAGAAATATCCAATCGGTTTTTCTTGGTTTATTTTGTGTTGTGATGATTTTTTACCTTCCTTGTGTCATGGCCATGTCTTATTGTTACCAAAAATCTCATAAAATTCCTTTGTTTTGTGTTATCCATGTCTTTTTTAGGCTTTTGGGTGCAAGGTTCCAAGTTTTAAATCCTATCAGAACCTACAATATCCCTAGTTCCAAATCTTGTCAGAACCTAGGACATCCCTAGTTCCAATGTCCTTCTAGGACTGCATTCCCCCTCGCTCAATTTGGAGGGTCAAAACTTAGAATTTTTAGATGATCTCGGAGATGGTGGCTATGTGTGTCATCCAACATCAAATGGGCATTTCATTTTGGAGTTTTGGCACTTTGAATATTTTGAGTTTTTTGTGGACATCAGAACATCCCTGGTTCCAATGTCCTTCTGGGAACCCATTCCCCCTCGCTCAATTTGGAGGGCCAAAACTTAGAATTTTTATATGATCTCGGATATGGTGGCTATGTGTGTCATCCAGCATCAAATGGACCTTTCATTTGAGAGTTTTTTCACTTTGGGAATTTTGAGTTTTTTGTGGACATCAGAGCATCCCTAGTTCTAATGTCCTTTCAAGACCACATTCCCCCTCGCTCAATTTGGAGGGTCAAAGCTTGGAGGTTTTAAATGAAATTGAAGGATCATTTATTGGCACCCCCTTGCATCTATTCAGATGTTTTTTTGGGGTGTCTAGCTAATTTTAGGATTTTTAGGTTTTTTGTGATCCTTCGAGACCCCCCTTTTTCCCATGATGAATTTGAAGGGTCAAAACTTGAAATTTTCCGATGATCTTGGAGATGGTGGCTATGTGTATCATGTTGCATCATGTGGAACCTTGGTTTGGGTGTTTTTGTCACTTTGTGGATTTTGGGATTTTTGTTGATATCAAAACATTTTAAAAAATCCCTATGTTCCAAGTTCTTTTGGGTTTCTCATTTCCCATGGGGCACCCCATGAGGATTTCAGGATTTTCGTGATCAAATCTTTTTCAAAATATCCCTATGTCCCTAATCCTTCTGATTTTCGCATTTCCCTAGTGCATTTCGAAAAATCCCTATGTCCGAAGTTCTTCCAAGTTTCCCATTTCCCATGGTGTGCCCCATATGTCCTGATGTCCCTAATCCTTCCGAGATTCTAGAATTTGTACTTTTCAAAAAAAATCCCTATGTTCCAAGTTCTTTTGGGTTTACCATTTCCCATGGGGCACCCCATATGTCCTAATGTCCATGATCCTTCTGAGATTCTGGGTTCTGGCATGCACTTTTTAAATGTCCAGGTGTCCTTGATTCTTCTGAGATTATAGTTTCTGGCCCAAATACTCAAAAAAATTGCATTTTTTCAAGACATAATGGGACACTCTAGCAACTCTTAGGACCACCATTAATGATCTTTTTGAGACCCGATGGCATGGTAGGTGAGCTCCATATGCCCCAGGACTACTGTGGAACCTTCCATGATGAAATTTTTTACCAAAGCATGGGCAAACACTCCAAACATACAAAGTTTTTTGGTACAATCCATGTGGTTTTGATGCAACATGTATAGGTGACCTGCAAATGTGTTGACTACTCCAAATCCACATCCAAGCTACAACGGTGAATTGTAATGCTATATATACATGTTCTTATGATGTAAAAAGGGTTGGTTATTAAACCAATTTCTGGACTCCAAGTGTCTCAACAGTGTTCTAGGGCATCAAATGGTGCAATCTAATTTGTAAAGGGATAAAGTGCAGCTTGTAAAGCATAAGAAGGTTATATTCAAAGATAGACACATGTAATGGTATGTCTCCAAGAAAGTTTGTAATTATTTAGGAGGGTGTTTGAACCTCATTTCTCATCCTCTCTTGCCACATTTGCTGGTATGAATGTAATAAGAGATAAAGAAGTATGTGACAATATTTTAATTCATTGCAAAGATTTTGTAATGCTCTTTATTTCTATTCCATGTAGGATTTTACAGTTTTATTTGGATTATTGAGCATGTCCATTACATGAGATGAAATATATGTATTGTATGATGATGCACATATGATTCTATTTATGATCTACAACTACATTTCATTCCCTCTTGCAATCTATGACTCTATTGCCCAATGGAGTTGGCACCAGTCTGATTGGTGAAGGGCCAGAACCTTTAAAATTAATATTCTCTCTTTCTAGTTAGTTGTAGGATTAGGTTTAGGTTCCACCATGCTTGCATGATTCTTTATTGTAAATTGAATCACATCTTATGCAATATTTAAGTTAAATATCATTAGTGAATCATGTTGGTGTGTTTCTCCCTCTTACCCTTGTGTATGCAATGTTAAGTGGATTCATCTACTGGGGAAATACAGTATAGCTATCATCATTGGATGCAAGGTAAGAATGGGATTTTATCTATTTATCATAGGTCTAAGAGGTTTGTATGTAGCTAGTGCTGACATGAACTTAGTGACAATTATAAGGGTTCATAGCACATTGGGTATAGCTTCTTGAGGACCTAATGTTTAAATTGTTTATGTTGTTGAGACCTTGGGGAATACCCCCTTGGTCTAGCAGAGACAAAAGACAAAGAAGATCTTACCCAACTTATCAATGTTGTCCTTAGTTTCCTCATCTTGAGTGTAATAATCTTTGTCTTGAGTTTGACACCCCTGGCACTCAAGAACTAATCGGCTTTAGGGATTTAAGAAATCTCAACTCTGTGCACCAACGAAAATGGCATGGTTGTTAGGAGTAATTATGGGTTTTGAAGAATTTGAAGATTTTGTTGGTGATTGGACCCAAAAATATCTTTAGCCTTGGTGGTTCTATCTACTCCAAGGATTTCCTCATTTTATGAGGTGGTGACTCTATTGTTATGATTCAATGTTTATGTTGTTGATCCATGTTTGCTAGTGGTGCAACAAATCCTATTCCACACTAGTGTAGCAACAGATCAAGGTACATAATTGCTTCTTCTCTCCTCTCCTAAAGCAATAATTATTGTGCAATGAGATATTTTGGAAAGATTATGTAGTCCTGTTTTAGCATGATGTATGTTTTATAATCATGGATCATTGGTTTAAAGAAGAGTCAAAATCTAAGAATTCACTTGACTCATACTGGATTAGAGGCCTGGTATGTTATGCTCATGAATATGATCTTGATTATTATAGTGATACTTCATGTCACATCCCTAATTTTGACTATGTTTTACTTTTTACTTGTATGTAATTAGTAGATAAGTTTGCATGATTTAATGATTTGACGTTATGTGGAAATGTTAGGATAAATCAATAATTTCATGAGTTTGGGTTTAAATTCATAGAATTTAGACATGTGATTATAAGTTATCATGATTATTTATTCATGATGTATATGGGTTAACTAATGCTACACTAATCCCAGTTTGGTGATTGCAAGTTGTACTCAAGAAATAGGTTTTCCACCCTCCAAGAAAGAGAGGGAGAACATCATCAGAGAGAAGTGAATAGACGTATGGGAAGAACAAGTTGTTTCCATCTAAGTCTAGTGTTGCACAGTTTAGTGAACCTTGTTAAGTTTGGTAAGCTGATTTTGACTTTATTGGTCTTGGTTGGTTTTATATTCAACAATTGTCAATTTGATGTCAATATCATTTAGCATAGGTTTTGTCAAAAAACCAAAAAAGATTAGTACAACCATCGACGAGATGTAGTCGATAGTCAACATTTTACTGATATAGTTTATATTTATAAGAGAATATATATGTTAGAGATTAACTATCTCTTCTTTGGTAATTACCTATTGAAATTCCTATATTGTATCCTATCAAGTTAATGTATTTGTCTATTTTTATATAATCACAAGACAGAGAGGGGGAGAATACCTCAACCCCATTCTTGTATCTCATCAAGTATTTGAAAACAATGTAAGGTATACATTGTGTATGCTTTCTTTATGATATTATGTATATATTCATATATATTAATTTTGATATTTATATGAGACCTCTTGTGTTAAGGTTGATAACTTCTTTATGAAAGAGGTTAAGAGTTTATGTTATGCAAGTTGTTGTGTATTACATGATTCTTCAAACCTATTGTTGGGTTTTTCCCAAATTGGATACTCCCCAGTTATCCCTACAAGGTAGCCATCATTGATCAATAGGATTATAGGAGATAGACTCTATAAATATCTCCTCTTCTTCTTTAGGCTCTGCAGAACCAAGGGGGGTATTTCCTATTCAACATCCATAAAAATATGCTTATGAACTCACTGGGATGTTGACACAAAAGTAGATAAATCCTCTCTTATGTAGACCAAAACTGTGAAATAAGTGCAAAGGGGCTAGCTTTGGGCCTATATTCAGTTGTGAGATAGAGGATTTTTGGTCCTAAAACTACTTCTAATATCCTAAAGGTTTATATTTGAAGTTTGAGTTTGTATTTTATATTTGGATGCAAGACTGGGACTTTGGGTTGTAACCTCAATACAAGACCAGACTGGTGCTTATCTTGGGCTCGGAGTCAATAGACATACACATGTGAATGATTACCATAAACTTGAATCAATAATTGAGTTTCAAGGGGATTTTTATAGTGTCTACCTTACAGATACTTCCCAAGATTGAGTATTTAGTCATTCATACTTAGTGATATCCCTATTGCAACATACCTTTCCCAATGCTTAACCTAAAACATTCAATTTGTTCCTTGAACAAAGGTAAGAGATTAAACAATCAACATAGAAAATCTGTATTCCTGAATCCCAAATAACCCTTAGCTATTTAGATTCAAAGGAAAAGATGCCCACAACTTGGAGACAAATAACTGAACACATGCAACAAATGCATTTCTCATATAAAACAACATGAAACCAGCAAAATTATGCATACAACATACAACATATGATTCATAAACTCACAGAACACCAAAACAAAGCCACCAGTAAGACTGTATCTTATTACTCCACCCAAATTTGTCCATTTTTCAACAATCTAAATGAGTAACACAGTTTGCATTTTATAGCAAGACTGTGTACTCGGCAATAATTACCTGGCATTTCAAAATTCTGCCAAATACATTGCACCCTCAGAATGGTGCCCAAAAATACTCAATGCAGTAGGGAGACAAAAGGAAAGGAGCGGGTGGAATTGGGGAATGTGCAGCCGTTCGCAGATTCTCCTCACAAATCTAGTATGTAACTTGTCAATTAGACCCATACCTCTACAATTTGCCATTAATGGCCCAGCTACCCGTGGTTTCTTGGAATGTAGTGGTCTTGCATGCTGCAATCTTTTCTCGCTCGAAAAATAGCTGCAGAAACAAAGAAATCCTTCGCTGAAATCTTTGAAACAGAACCGTTGATTTCCTCCCTATCGCTGAAATCCACGGCCTCAAACCACTTTGAAAAGTCACCAGCCAATGAAATTGTGCCACGCAGGCACCCTTTTACCTTTTTGACTTTTCACAGCATACAAACATTTTACCCTTTTTGCCTCTTGAAACACTCCAATGTTTATGCAAATAAGATTGTATATACATACAATCGCAAACATACAAGGCGAACCCCAAACCATTATAAAGCAAATTAAAATCGCTATCGAGTCCGGGCCTTGCATCTCCCTTTTGCACGTCACTTTGTATATTGCATATACAAACACAACATACATGCCGCAGAATCCAAAATTTATAAAGTACATTGAAAACATATCCGGGTCCGGGCCTTGCATCTTTCAACTTTGTACATAACCAATGTATGTCGCATATACAATGTGAACATACAAGCAAAACATACATACAAACATTAGGCTTCATCTTTTATCAATTGTAATGTATGTTCACCTCAGATCTGGCTTGTATATTAGGAATGTATGTTCGATTGCGTGTACAACATACAATCGCAAATATATGCAATCGGTGGGCCCCACATGCTTTCGACTACTCTGACTTCAACCGGCCTTGTATATTTCTTTGTATTCTACTTGTATGTCTGAATGTACATTGGGAACATACAATCCCAACATACAACTGCGGACTTCACCTTGTTTCACAAATATTGCAAACCTTCTGGCCGCATTCACTTTGCACCTGTCCACTTGCATAATTCTCTTGTATATGCCAATGTACCTTTTGCTTGCATGTTTCCCTTTGTATCTAGCCGTTGCATGTCAACATACAACACAAATATACATGCAAACCCTCATATACAAGCAGGGAATATTCCTAGAATCTATGATAGATTCCTCAATGCATATACAAACCTGATATGCATTCAAACATGCATACAATCAATTTTCTCACTTTTTTGAAGGCCAATTAAACATTTCTTGGCCCGCCAATGTACATTTACACTTGTACATACAAAGATACATACATTCAATAGACTTCACCGTTGCATAGAGTGATTTTAAACTTAGCATTTTTTCTTAAACACGACGAGAAAAAGCGGTAATGCAATGCATAGGGGCCGGTCGACCAATGAGCGCTAAGGCATGAAAATACAACTAGTGCAACCAAGAACCCGCTATAGGAGGTCAACAACAAAACAAAAGATACAATGCAGAAGGCCGAGGGAAAAATAAAATCTAAGGCATCAAGGGTTTGAAAGAATACAAATATAAACTTGCAAACTCGATTCAGAACCCTAACCCTAGGTGAGCACCACCACCTATTTTCACTCAACTATTTTTAAGAGGAGTATCCTTTTGACCGGGTTTTGAGTGTTCTTTAATGACCATCATCTCCACTTTTTTGAATTCCATCATGGAAAATTATGACTGGCATTATTTTTAGGAATAGTGGAATGTAGTTAAAAGGAGTAGTGCTATATTTATCACGAGCGAAGCTCTTTGGTGATAGATACAAAGACATAGGCACATACAACAGAGATACATAATAAATAGAGAACTTTTGCTTAAAGTTTTTCTAGGACAATCAATGACATAGAAGAAGGTTTTCAAATCTTGTTGTTGAAGGAAACAAGTGGCCGAAAGATCAATGTGAGTCTCATTTGCACTATCAATCACAGGTTCTTTTCTTCTTTTGAAAAACATTAATTTGTGTTTGAGAAACTTTTGTACATTGTCAGCTCTATATATAAGTTTATAAGAGAAAATCATAGCTTTTCTATCTCTATTTTGTGAGAAGAATGATAGCATTTATATCTCTATGTTTTAAAGAAATTTGATAGCTTTTCTATCCCTACGTTTGTGAAAACAATATCTTTTCTATTTCTGTGTTTAGAGGAAGCCGATAACTTATTAACTCTATATTATGAGCAATTGACAACATATGTTATTACTGTGCTTTGAGAATTCATGAGTTTGGTATATCTTAGTGATATAAGAAGCCAATAGCTTAATTTATCATAGTGATATTGTTAAACCTTTTAAACTAAAACGATCACTGTGTAAAGAAGACTGTATATCTTATACTTTTTCCTGTAAGAGAATGAAGCCAAACAACTTTACATTCTTCTTATTTATGGTTAAACTAGTGGAACTAAACCCTTTCGACTTGTCTATTGGAAGATAACTCTATGGATCTTTTTTAATTATTTTGGTTAGTCTGTGTAGGCCGAATGATTATAGAGACATAGCCTATGATAGGCCGAAAGGTTGATAACTCAGTTGGTTAGCTACTAAAATTAGTTTGTAAACTTTTGCAGATAGAGAGGTCAGTTGTTAGATAGTGGACCAGATAATTGTTAGACTTTGAATTTCTTGAGAACTCAGGTTATCCTTAGTTATCATTGTGAATGGGAAAATGAGATTGATCAATTAAGATAATATTAACCCAAACAACAATGAAAGCACAAAACTTACAAACTTGTTACCCTGCGGCTTCCATTGGTCGCCTATTCTTTCTTGATCTTGAATGATGAAGATGGGCCCTCAGGGAGCTTGCTTCCTTGCTTCGATTCCTCAAGATGACAAGGAGAAATGGCTATGATGATTTCTGCATTACGATGGTATGAAGATGATGATATGAGAAGAAGAAGAAGATTCCCTAGAGGAATTTGGGCATAGTGATTGTGCAAAATGAAGTTCCTCCTCAATGGCTTAGAAGAGGGTTCTATTTATAGATTTTTTGAAAATAGAATGAAGGGTGAGGATCAATAGATGAGATCAATGGCTAGGAATAAAAGTGAATCTTTTATTCCTAGTGGATTATGACAATTGAATTAAGAATTCAATAGTGGAGGACAGTGGGTTATGACAATTGAATTAAGAATTCAATAGTGGAGGATAGTGGGGAACATTGAATTAAAATATTCAATGGGTGAAGGCTAGTGGGGAACATTGAATAAAATATTCAATGGGTGAAGGCTAGTGGGGAACATTGAATAGAATATTCAATTTGTGAAGGATAATTGATTTAAAGATTTATTTTGGAAAATGGAGGATATTAACTAATTAAATATTAAGAATATTTAATTATATGTGCAACATGGTGAGGTGGAAGAGATGAGGTGGATTTTAGGACTTGGGACATTAGAAGAAATTAGGGATTCTAATTGACAGAAGGAAATAAGAATTAAGATAAATATCAAAATATTTACTTAATTCAACCTGAGCCAATTTTATGTGTATACATTTTGCCCCTCTTTGAAGCAATGTGTTTTATCACGTTATTTCAAAGAATAAATAGTCTGATAATTATACATGCCCCAGTTTGCCCCTAGTACAAGTTATGATGATGGGATGGCCCCTCAAGAGATTGGACGGGGAGAAGCAAAAGGCATGAGACGGACAATCTCACGATGAGATAAGTTGACAGGAGATGAAATGGTTGGATGCAGAAGAAATGGATGAATGATATGGAATGCAAGATAAAAAGATGACACACACAAGCAAGTAAGCAAGTATGCACAAATGATACAGGAACAACCAAGGTATTGCCCCTGTCAAGCGGTAAACCAACGATATAGGTCGATGATGTCTGGTTTCAGGAATGAGATATGTCGTATAAGACTCCAAGTCTGGTTTCGACAATGCGACATCCTGTCTAAGACATATGATCTGATAATGATATACAATAGTGTTGTCATGGCGGGGAGTGATGTATCCCTAGAGCAACACGAAGGATAGTTATGACTGATTGATATGGTTTACGACCAGACAAGGATCAAGACCACTGATTGTGATCAGATCATTTGATAAGATTAACTTGACTTGATTGGCATGGATTAAGGATAGACTTGCAATTGGATACGGTATGGATATGGATATGGATACGGATATGAGACGCAATTTGATACGGTATAGATATGGATATGGATATTTGTCATCTTGATATAGCAAGTATTTTGAAGCACTTTCATCATTGGGCTTTATTATGTTGTAAGAAAATACAAGCATCTAGGTATAATTGAACTGAGATGACCTGAGTACTACTTACATGGATTTTGATTTACCAAGTTAATACAAGCATCTAGTCAAAGTTGAATCTAGATGACCTGAGTATTTCTTACATTTCAACAGACAGGGATTGCCCCTTTTCATGTTTAGACCTCGGAGTCCTCAATAATCTTTTGCCGATCATGTCATTAGACAAAAGTTGTCACATTACTAAAGTTTGATCCACAAGCAGCAGACAAAGAAAATAATCATGCCCCCATCATAGCATCTCTAGATTTTGGCATCCTCGAGTAGCATAGAAAGGCATGATAGCATAAATCAAGACTCTTAATCTAACCAACACAAAACATTCTTGCATTTAGATGTGTCTTTTTGCCATAATTGATATGAGATTTAGCTTGAGTGTTTCAGTATGGTGCTTTGTTTTACCTTGGACAGGTTGATGTTTTTCGTCAAGATTTTTGTTTGGAAGCGGGCTTTGTTGCTCTTGTTTGTCTAGCAAAAGGTATCACAATCCTTATTGGTGGGATGGACGACAAGACATGGGATGGACGGGAAATGGAGCGGACTCCGATAGATAGAAGGACTAGACATGGAATGGACGGGAAAGTGGAGCCTCGGGGGCGCATTGATAATAGCCTTGCCTACGTGACAACGCAGAGGCAGCGTAGTTCGGGGTGAACCCTGATGGACCGAAGACCTAGGTGATGGTGGATCTGTAGAAGTGGTATGGACTTAGATAGATAGAAAGACCAGATATGGGACTGATGGGACAGCAGAGCCTCGGGGGTGCATTGAAAATGGCCTTGCCTACGTGACAACACAGAGGCAGCGTAGTTCGGGAAGAACCCTAATGGACCTAAGATATGGATCGGATGAGACATGATATGGAACTGATATGGATTAGATAAGACATGATATGGATCAGATATGGATCAGATAAGACACGATATGGAACCAAGATGGATTAGACAAGACATGATAGGAATCAGATATGGAACAAAAAGAGACATGACATGGAATAGATATGGAACAAATAATACTGATGACAAGGAACCACCACGGCTATGTAGATGTATGGGTGATAGTAGATACGGATGGTTAAGTAGAAGGAACCAAGGATGTGATCTACAAGGACTATGTCGCATAGGAATGACGTGCCCCATTGTAGGTAGAATACTTCAGATTTTTCATGGCAATGCTAAGGACGATAGGAGGATGAGAGGATAATGAAGGGTTTGCCTAGTGTGGAGGGATAAGGTATGTCAAGAGACATCTAGAACATTTGTCAACATTGTGCCCCTAATCTTTATCAAGATCAAATAATAGAGGAGAGGAAGATTGGATGGATGGACGGGACATGATATGAAAGGAAACTGGTAGGAGAAGAGTGATATGTCGATGAGTCAAGGTGCCCCCAAGTGTAGGTGACATAGAAGATCAACTTTACACATGACGCCTGTTTGCCAGGTTTTCATCACGGTACTTATCCAAGGTGCCTATTTGTCAAGTTTTCACCATTCGACGAAGGGATTTCTCTTTACTTTTTTCATTTTTTTTATTTTTTTTTGGAATATTTAGATAGGAGAAGGTGGATATGGAAAGACTCGAGTATAGAGTTCCTTGAAAGGTGATAGTCCCACTAGGTGGATACTGTCGAATGGACCATGTCAAGTGTTCTCACAGATGTTGGTAGGGGATCGTATGAAAGTGATATGGCATAGGTAGATAGTGGATTATGATGCAGCATATAGAAGGACTTATCCAAAGATGGAAGGAAGGTTTTATGCGAAAGCATGGACCATAGGATGAGGAAGATATGTAGGATATTAGTAGAAGGAAGGGGACATGGAGGTATATGAAAATGTTGTGGAATGGAAGGGAATCATGACCAACGATTGCACATACCATGGTAAACATTGAAGCTGGTGATGGGAAAGTAGTGTAGGAGGCAACGAAGACTTTTGCTTGTGGATGAATGATTTAGGAATTTATGGACCCACATAGACTTAGGATTTTTTTGATTTTTGTTTACCGTGTGGGATGGAGGAATTTCAGACTTAGGGATGGAATGGGAGAAAGTGGATGGTTGAGATTCTTGAGAGGTGGATGCCTCATGTATCTTTAGGGATTTGTGCTTAGGTACCCAAACCATTTTGTTTTTAGATAGTACCTGTGAAGGTATGGGTTTGGGTGTGTGCAACTTTTGTGTAGCTTTTGGATTAATCATTTGTTGCTTGGGAACCCACACCTTTTTCAATTTGGCATTGAGGTGTATGGGTGTATGCAGCTTTTGCACAGCTTTTGGAATAATCATTTGTTGCTTGGGGATCCACACCTTTATCAGTTTGGCATTAAGGTGTATGGGTGTATGCAGCGTTTGATATGGATACTTCTTTGATTCTTGGCTTTTATATCCTAGGTCATGAGGACTCTTAGGATTTTTTACTTTATAAGTAGAGGCATCCACATATTTGTCATTGAATCCCCATGGGATGGTAGAAGTGAGGTTGGTGAAAGCTCCTTGTTGAGACAATATGTGCATTTGTCGGCCATGATTGGGATATGTAGAGGATTTATAGATGGATGGATAAGGTGTTGGAAGTAGCGAAGGTAGAGTGGATGGTGGGATATTAGGAGTTGGAAGTAGTGGAGGGAGATTGGATGGTGAGATATTAGGAGTTAGAAGTAGCGGAGGGAGATTGGATGGTGGAAGGTGTATGGTCACATGCTTTTGACAATTGTAGGATGATGGAGGTGGAATGGCGACATATGCTTTGGGGATATGATAGTGTTTACGATGGAAAGTGGTAGACTTAGGAGGAGTGGAGGAAGTACCAACATCTTGAGTTTGTGCAACTTGGGGTATGTATCCAATGCCGTATGAAGGTGGAGGAACATTGACATGGATAGGTTCCAAAATACCTTGTTCATGAAGGCCTAAGCCTTTACCTTGATAGTTCATCTTCTGGAGTATGCGGTGGACAGCAGGATTATGTGTACATGGAACACTAGACACAAGTTCTTTATTGGATGGAGAAGGCGAGATAGTGGATAATGGTTGTTGGTGTTCTAAGAAAGAACATTCATGCATGAAGGTAGTAAGACCAAGGATATATGGTGTAGAATTTGCCGCTTGGTCCATAACAGATGGCCGAGGAGTATTACTAGTTTGATCTTCTATGCTTGCTTGGGAGGCAAGTGTCTCATCGAAGGAAGTGGAAGTTGTTGGATCTTGGGTAGGACTAGATGGGGTGATAGGCTCAGGACCATGGAATACGTAAAGTGGGCTAAGAGGATCATCATGGTCTGCTTGATCATAGATAGGTTCTTCATCATAGATGGGATTTTGATCATAGATAGGATTTAGCATGATGGGATTAATGTTCTCTTGTATAGGATCGTCATCATAGATGGGATTTTGATCATAGGAGAGATATAGGTTATGCATGGTTGGAAACTGAATCTCTTGCTCATGTATAGGATCAAGTGGCTCCTAGAGAGGTTCATTATTATGGATATCATCTTGATCATAGAAAAGCCATTGGATCTCTAGTTCATGCATAGGATCAAGTTGCTCATGGATAGCTTCTTCATCAACACTAGTATCTTGATTAGGGAAAAGATATAGGTTACGGATGGGTTGCATGAAAGTGTTTTGATCTTGAGTTGGACTAGGGCTTAATTTTTCCACATGCTTAGGATTAAACTCTTGACATACCTCTTGGGTTGCTTGAATGGAAGTGGAAGGCTCTCGGATAGGCTCTTGGTCAAAACATGAGAACATGATGACTCTTGACTTGGATTCATAATAGGAGACTCTTGATTAGGCTTGATGGCTTGTTGGTCACATGATGGGCTTGAAGGGCTAAGAATGTTAATTGAGGGCTCTTGGATAGGCTCTTGGTCAACAATATGAGGGTGTGATGGACCTTGACTCTGGTGCATGGTAGAAGGCTCTTTGAGAAGCTCAAGGGGTTGTGGATGACATGAAGGCATTATAGGCATTGACAAGACATTGGAAGAATATTTGGTAAGGTCAAGGACCAGACTTTGGGGACATGGTTGACTTTCTGCTAGTAGTCCTTGGATCACATCCTTCGTAGGTGTATGGGTAGATGGATGAGTGGATTTGGCTTTCTCCCTAGTGTTGTGATGTTCACAACACACCCCATTATTGCTCCTTAGCAAAATGGGGACCCTTGCTGATGTTTTTGCTTTTTGCTTCTGCTTGTGTTTGTCTGCTCTCTAGCGGTTCGGTAAAAATGAGTCGGGTGCATCATCATCATGAAGGTCAGGATGAGGTTGGTCATCATCATGAGGTCAATTTGTCAAAGTTCATATTTTATTTTTGTGACCTCATATTTAGAAGGAGCTTGAAATTCCATGCAGGTTTGCCTTCTACTTCACCTGAAAATTCGTCCATATGTGGAAGTTATGCACAGTCAAAGTTTTGGTCAAACCTGATAATCGCAAGTGATCATCATCATTTTTTTATTGTCAGGGTCATCATGATCTTGATCTATCACCTGATAAAATCATGCAGTCGAAATATCCGGACGTCAATCTTAGGTGATAGTGCCCTTTACCCGTCAAATGGCCTTATGCGCATCGTGAGCATCATGATTTTAGGAGGGTCATATTTTATAAACTCGGTTTTGCTGTATGATGATCATCATCATCATATTTGAAATGTCCCCCCGATAATATCCTGAGGTTCAAATATCCGGACGTCAACTTTAAGTCATAGTAAGTTTTCCCCGTCGAGCGGTCTTTTGTATCGCTAGCATCATGCTGATATTATAACATCACCCGATATTATAATATCATGCTGATATTAAATATCACCCTGACTTAGAAAATCCACCATCGGCATATTTGCATGTGCATGTTAAAATCCTATCGGAGGGTCATCATCCTGATATTTGCTGAAGTTCGCTAAGATGATGATGACATCTTCATATCCTCCTGATCTCCTTTTGCATGATCATGGTGATCACCCTATCTTTTAAGGGAAGGTGATATTCCATTCCTCAACAGCATGATCATATTTTAAATATCACCCTAGCGCTAACCTGATGATGACCTCAACTCATCCTCATGCTCCGAAGACAGAATATGATGGTTACGTCATCATGATAATTCGATGAGGAGGATCATCATATTTTTTATCCTGTCATATTGTCAAGATCATCATGATCTTGTTTGTCTACCCGATATTTCGTGAAGTCCTCCTGCCGAGAAATATGACCTTTTGCAAATATCCTGATGATCATCATCATCACATTTCCCTTCGGCAGGATATTTTCCAAAACATGATCCGGTTAGCGAAACATCCTGATGACGTCATGTTCTAAGTTTAACAAAGGCTCCGGATATCATGATGACGTCATCCCGATCTGATAAACGAAGAAGCTAATATCCTGATGATCATCATCATCACATTTCCCTTCGGCAGGATATTTTCCAAAACACGATCTGGTTCGCGAATATGATGATGACGTCTTATTCTAAGTTCGACAAAAGCCCCAAATATCCTGATGATCATCATCATCCTGATCTTTCGAGAGGGTTGCCTTGGCCGCAAAGGGGTCATATTACATTCATCATCCTGATCATGCTCCTTAGATGACCCGATTTTACATTTATCCCCTGATCTTAACTGAATATCATGATGACGTCATCTTTTGCATTTTAATGAAGCCCGAATATGACGATGACGTCACCATCATTTTCCTTTCCTCAGCAGCAGGATCATATTCCATATCCTCCTATTCTCCTTCAACATGATGATGATGATGATGTTGTTCTTTTCCCCAATATACAGAAGCGAAACATCCTGATGACGTCATCTGGACATTCAGAAGGGAGAGCATCATATTTCCAAAATATCATGCAGATGAAGTGAACATCGGCCAAATAGTGAATATCGGCCAACATATTTTTTGACACGCCGATAGCGATAGTCATGCCGATGGGCGGGAAATGAAGCGGTGGAGTTTTAAACCATTTTTTGGCGCCCGTGGCATTTTTTTCGGTCAACGATGGTTGACCCGATGGGTTTTGAGCGGTCTGAATGCATTTTGAACGCGTTTTAAGAGTATTTTGGACCCGATTTCCACAATTTTGCGCAGTCACCTGGATTTAAACGATTATTTTAATTTCTTGCTGTTTATGTGATAAATGAAATACTTATTGCTTGTCTTGTCTTGCAGGCTTGCAGTTGAGGAAGCAGCTGGAAAGTCAACACAGTGACCTCATAGAGGAAGAAAATCTGATCTCAAGAGCAGGAAGATAAAGATGAAGTGCGAGGAAGTCAAGGCCATTCAAATAAAGGACAAAGTTGCAGCTGAAGGTATTACTGCAACAGACAAACAAGAGTTATTGCTGAGCTGCCGGAACTTCTTAGAAGGGGCAATATTCCGCCCAGATTTGACACTGCTCAGAGATATTTTGAAGAGCTGGTTCACCTGTATTTATTGCTGTAACTAGGGGTTTGAACCAGGGGTTCAGTTAGGTTTCTGCTGTAGTGAGGACAATCAGAATGTCTTTATATTGTGCCTCTCTACACTGTAATACTTTACAACAGGGATTTTAGGAAAACAACAGGGGTTACAACAGGATTTTCTTTTAGAAGCATACAGCAAGTTAGCATAGTTTAGAAGTAGAAGAAGGAGGTCGCCTGTTTGTCTGCAGTAAGGTGCACGTGGAATGTCTGGCTGCCTTACTGTATCTGTAAAGCTTGTAAGTTCTCTGTAGTATGATCAATGAAACTAAGAGTCATTCCTACATTGTAAATCATGTATGACTATTCGTTTCTAATACAATAGAATCTGGAGTTCTGCATCTATCTTCTGAGCGTTCTCCTGCTCTTCTTTGTGCTTTGAAATATTTTCTTTGAGAGCTTGCAATTTTAAATGTATGTTTGTGAAAATGCTCAGAACTTGCATTTAAGGTTTTTACTGTGGATTTGATCAAATTACTGTGGTATTTACATAGTGCATAACAGAAACAATTAGATCCTTTGGTAGATTAAATGAGGTATAGATTAGATCTTTCTAACTTTTCCCAACCCATCTGAAATATTTAGCTGAAAACGTAGAAATCTAAAGGAAATTGTCTCAAATTTGAAGAAGCATGCATAACAGAGCTATAAGTAGACAGTTTTCATAAATAGATAAAGAAGAAAGCTGCAAAAATTCAAGAAAACCATCTAAAACTTGCAGCACAGTATCACTTTTATGCAAAGGAATGAAAAGTATTGACATATCTCATGACCTTTTTGCACATTCTTAGTCCAGTAAACCACCAAACAAACCTAAACTACGTAAGGCCCCTTGAACATTACAGCTTCACATTGACCAACTGAACTTGACCAACCGAACCATTGTAGACTTGGGATTAGTTGAATCTCAAATGATTCCTTCTTATCTTTCAAGTATAGTTTCAGTTCATTACATGTGAATTTTAACTTATTGTTATGATTTCATCAAAACAATCATCAACAGTTTTCTGGCGCTAGAAGGAGGGCCTGATTTGGTTTAGGGTTAAAATTTTGAGGTTTAAATGTTATATTCTGAGATATGTTAGATCTCATAAAATTTCAAAGGCCTAAAAAGTTGAAAGAAGGTCCCATTTTTAATGGACTCATATAGGGACAGTTTTCAAGTTGACATTCCTTCATTTCAGAAAGCTTTGAATAACCAGCTTTATCCTAAAAATTTATATAGCTATGGTTTATTTGGAAGGTGTAGGATACATAAGTCCGCAGAGCATGGTGAGCTTAATTGTCTATCTTTTCTTACAAGATTAGA
The DNA here is from genome assembly GCA_027924645.1 of Cunninghamia lanceolata. NCBI lineage: Eukaryota > Viridiplantae > Streptophyta > Pinopsida > Cupressales > Cupressaceae > Cunninghamia > Cunninghamia lanceolata. The sequence continues at coordinate 6,555,622 of BSBN01000609.1, forward strand.
TTTATATTTGAAAGGACTAATCTCTCTCTCAGATGTGTATAAGGCTAAAAGTTGGCAGGGAAATGAGGAGATTATTGAGCGACAGGAGGATGCAGCATCAACGGTCATTAAATGTGCAGAGGATACAAAGATGGAACCAATGCTAGGAATAAATGATAATAAGATCTCTTGGCAGGAATCATGTGATGGTAAGAAAAAAAATCTGTCTTTTCGTCAGGATCCGGCTGTGATTAAAGTTAGTGAAAAGTATAAATATCCTAAAAAATGCAGAGAAGGAATCACAGCTCATGTCCCTTTTCTAGATAATAAGCAAAAAGGATTTAATGAAAAAGAAAAGGAAAGTGGGGTTCATCTTGATACATTTGATAAATATATAGAACTACTAAGGAATATTTGTCAAGAAGAAACCTCTGGGTCTAACCTGGAAAGTTTTAACGAACATGATTTGGCAAAGAAATGTAAACAAGCATTGGCAGAATTAAAATGCACTAAAATTGATGAGATCCCTACTATAGAAGCTAATGAAGTCATAGAAAAGAAAGTAAATCCTAGTGTTACACCTGACTTTTGTAAATTGAATAATCAAAATCAAGATTGTTGCAGGTCAATAAGATTAGACTCTTCACTGAATGATAAATGTGAGTTATATGATGAACAATTCTTGAAAGAAGAGGATACAGAGGATCATGGAGCTGCTGTACACAATCAGACATCACCCCCATGCTATGTTGAAAATAAAACAGGGGAGTACTCCTGTCAATCAAAAGATGTCGTCCCACCTTTACTCTCAAGTGATTTAGAAATGATTAATTTATGTATGTCAAATTATGATGATAAGGATACTTACTTAAGTGCTGATGTGCAGGAAACTAATGAGAACATTGAGAGGTTTGCTAAATTTGAGGATAAACTGAACATCCAGAATGAAGGAACAAAGCTGGATGAAGATGAAGAAATGATACATCTAGAGTCATTCCTCTTTCAACTTGAAAAAGGACTAGACATAGAGCTGGGCAATGAAAATGCAGAGCTAAATGAAGAGCCAGCTATTAATAAACAAGTGTGTTCCACAGAGCTAAAGGCACATCAGGTTGTCTCTTTCCTTTCCTTAGTAAACAATGATAAAGGCTATTTTGATTATGGAAATTCAAGAGATAGGACATGCATTTGGATTAATCATAAACCCGATGAGCTGCCTCAGTTACTAGTCATTAAGAGCTATTCTGATAAACACAATGAATCTAGAATACCAGATTTTTTTTCAGAATTCAAAGATAAATCTGCTAGGATGAGAACCATAACTAATACCCTGTTACTCCTGCACAACCTAAAGAAATATGCAAGTAGGGGTGTTTTTGGGTCTTTTTCTTGGGTTTCTAATTGCCTTATAGAGGCTTGTATATAGTCTGGTTGGGTAGTTGTTTTTGTTTTTGTGTTCTTCTTTTGTTGTTTTCTTTTTGGGTTGGCTGTTTGTATAGCTTGTCTTCTGTTTGTTTGTGCTTTTTGTTTCTTTCTGTTTGTACAGTTTTTTCTTTTATTGTGTTGTTTGTATAGCCTGTTTGTTTGGTTTGTTTGTTGTCTCCTCAGCAGGGATCTTTATTTTACTTTAGAGTATTAAGGAGCAAAACCAGCAACCATTCAAAACAGTATAAAATTTAGGATATTCAAGTTAACCATTTGCAATTTACACATAACTTGTTACCGTCATGAATGTAGAGAGTTGTTCATCTTCTGAAGTTTTGTATTCAATAAATGTGATTGAGAATTCGAAGCAAGTTTCTCACGATGACACACCTAAAATCCTTGGGTTTGTTGAACATACCAGTGTAGATATTAGGTGAAAAATCAGAGGTCACCCTTGCTACCATTACAATTCTCAGCTTAATTTCAGCAAGTGCCCACTCCTTGCATCATGAAGTTACAAATTGCTATATCTTATGAAATCTTTCAAAATTAGAAAATAAAATAAATAAATAAATAAATAAAGCAGATTATACTGAAAATCTAGATTAAGCCATCTAAGTAACTCTACCGGGGCTATGGACGCTCGTTGGCAGTGGGGCTCTACTTAGGAGAATTGTAACGATAACCTTGCCGGGGCTATAGACGCTCGCTGGCAGCAAGGCTCTATCCGGTCGGCTATGAGGGAATATCCTCACCTACATAGGCTAATGTCAGTCACTGGTTTGTTCAACCGATCTTCAAGATGAGGATAATTAATCACGTGCACACAACTAAACTGAAAATGGAAATTCATGCATCTTTATTGAATACTTTGAGTCTCAAGCTGAATAGTAATTTGCAGGAAAGATAGTTGGAAGTTATGAGTTCATTTCATCTAGTTTTCTTGAACACTTTGAATTTAATTGTTCTGTTTTGGTTGCTAGTTGTTGTGATGTTCACAACACGCCCCATTATTGCTCCTTAGCAAAATGGGGACCCCTGCTGATGTTTTTGCTTTTTGCTTCTGCTTGTGTTTGTCTGCTCTCTAGCGGTTCGGTAAAAATGAGTCGGGTGCATCATCATCATGAAGGTCAGGATGAAGTTGGTCATCATCATGAGGTCAGTTTGTCAAAGTTCATATTTTATTTCTGTGACCTCATATTTAGGAGCTTGAAATTCCATGCAGGTTTGCCTTTTACTTCACCTGAAAATTCGTCCATATGTGGAAGTTATGCACAGTCAAAGTTTTGGTCAAACCTGATAATCGCAAGTGATCATCATCATTTTTTTATTGTCAGGGTCATCATGATCTTGATCTATCACCTGATAAAATCATGCAGTCGAAATATCCGGACGTCAATCTTAGGTGATAGTGCCCTTTACCCGTCAAATGGCCTTATGCGCATTGTGAGCATCATGATTTTAGGAGGGTCATATTTTATAAACTCGGTTTTGTTGTATGATGATCATCATCATCATATTTGAAACGCCCCCCCGATAATATCCTGAGGTTCAAATATCCGGACGTCAACTTTAAGTCATAGTAAGTTTTCCCCGTCGAGCGGTCTTTTGTATCGCTAGCATCATGCTGATATTATAACATCACCCGATATTATAATATCATGCTGATATTAAATATCACCCTGACTTAGAAAATCCACCATCGGCATATTTGCATGCGCATGTTAAAATCCTATCGGAGGGTCATCATCCTGATATTTGCTGAAGTTCGCTAAGATGATGATGACATCTTCATATCCTCCTGATCTCCTTTTGCATGATCATGGTGATCACCCTATCTTTTAAGGGAAGGTGATATTCCATTCCTCAACAGCATGATCATATTTTAAATATCACCCTAGCGCTAACCTGATGATGACCTCAACTCATCCTCATGCTCCGAAGACAGAATATGATGGTTACGTCATCATGATAATTCGATGAGGAGGATCATCATATTTTTTATCCTGTCATATTGTCAAGATCATAATGATCTTGTTTGTCTACCCGATATTTCGTGAAGTCCTCCTGCCGAGAAATATGACCTTTTGCAAATATCCTGATGATCATCATCATCACATTTCCCTTCGGCAGGATATTTTCCAAAACATGATCCGGTTAGCGAAACATCCTGATGACGTCATGTTCTAAGTTTAACAAAGGCTCCGGATATCATGATGACGTCATCCCGATCTGATAAACGAAGAAGCTAATATCCTGATGATCATCATCATCACATTTCCCTTCGGTAGGATATTTTCCAAAACACGATCCGGTTCGCGAATATGATGATGACGTCTTATTCTAAGTTCGACAAAAGCCCCAAATATCCTGATGATCATCGTCATCCTAATCTTTCGAGAGGGTTGCCTTGGCCGCAAAGGGGTCATATTACATTCATCATCCTGATCATGCTCCTTAGATGACCCGATTTTACATTTATCCCCTGATCTTAACTGAATATCATGATGACGTCATCTTTTGCATTTTAATGAAGCCGAATATGACAATGACGTCACCATCATTTTCCTTTCCTCAGCAGCAGGATCATATTCCATATCCTCCTATTCTCCTTCAACATGATGATGATGATGTTGTTCTTTTCCCCAATATACAGAAGCGAAACATCCTGATGACGTCATCTGGACCTTCAGAAGGGAGAGCATCATATTTCCAAAATATCATGCAGATGAAGTGAACATCGGCCAAATAGTGAATATCGGCCAACATATTTTTTGACACGCCGATAGCGATAGTCATGCCGATGGGCGGGAAATGAAGCGGTGGAGTTTTAAACCATTTTTTGGCGCCCGTGGCATTTTTTTTGGTCAACGATGGTTGACCCGATGGGTTTTGAGCGGTCTGAATGCGTTTTGAACGCGTTTTAAGAGTATTTTGGACCCAATTTCCACAATTTTGCGCAGTCACCTGGATTTAAACGATTATTTTAATTTCCTGCTGTTTATGTGATAAATGAAATACTTATTGCTTGTCTTGTCTTGCAGGCTTGCAGTTGAGGAAGCAGCTGGAAAGTCAACACAGTGACCTCATAGAGGAAGAAAATCTGATCTCAGGAGCAGGAAGATAAAGATGAAGTGCGAGGAAGTCAAGGCCATTCAAATAAAGGACAAAGTTGCAGCTGAAGGTATTACTGCAACAGACAAACAAGAGTTATTGCTGAGCTGCCGGAACTTCTTAGAAGGGGCAATATTCCACCCAGATTTGACACTGCTCAGAGATATTTTGAAGAGCTGGTTCACGTGTATTTATTGCTGTAACCAGGGGTTTGAACCAGGGGTTCAGTTAGGTTTCTGCTGTAGTGAGGACAATCAGAATGTCTTTATATTGTGCCTCTCTACACTGTAATACTTTACAACAGGGATTTTAGGAAAACAATAGGGGTTACAACAGGATTTTTTCTTTTAGAAGCATACAGCAAGTTAGCATAGTTTAGAAGTAGAAGAAGGAGGTCGCCTGTTTGTCTGCAGTAAGGTGCACGTGGAATGTCTGGCTGCCTTACTGTATCTGTAAAGCTTGTAAGTTCTCTGTAGTATGATCAATGAAACTAAGAGTCATTCCTACATTGTAAATCATGTATGACTATTCGTTTCTAATACAATAGAATCTGGAGTTCTGCATCTATCTTCTGAGCGTTCTCCTGCTCTTCTTTGTGCTTTGAAATATTTTCTTTGAGAGCTTGCAATTTTAAATGTATGTTTGTGAAAATGCTCAGAACTTGCATTTAAGGTTTTTACTGTGGATTTGATCAAATTACTGTGGTATTTACATAGTGCATAACAGAAACAATTAGATCCTTTGGTAGATTAAATGAGGTATAGATTAGATCTTTCTAACTTTTCCCACCCCATCTGAAATATTTAGCTGAAAACGTAGAAATCTAAAGGAAATTGTCTCAAATTTGAAGAAGCATGCATAACAGAGCTATAAGTAGACAGTTTTCATAAATAGATAAAGAAGAAAGCTGTAAAAATTCAAGAAAACCATCTAAAACTTGCAGCACAGTATCACTTTTATGCAAAGGAATGAAAAGTATTGACATATCTCATGACCTTTTTGCACATTCTTAGTCCAGTAAACCACCAAACAAACCTAAACTACGTAAGGCCCCTTGAACATTACAGCTTCACATTGACCAACTAAACTTGACCAACCGAACCATTGTAGACTTGGGATTAGTTGAATCTCAAATGATTCCTTCTTATCTTTCAAGTATAGTTTCAGTTCATTACATGTGAATTTTAACTTATTGTTATGATTGCATCAAAACAATCATCAACACCTAGCTTTGCCTTTGTTGTATAAATGTGGAAAACATTTTTCCCACCACTCATCTGATTCTTTTTTGGTGTGCCATTTAAAATTTGAGGAACTAGATGGCGGTGTTGGCGTAGGACTGGTATGTTTTGGGATATGTGTTTTAGGATATGGTGAAGGAGGATTAGTAGACGGGATGGTATATGATTTCCCTCTTGAGGTGGCGGTTGCCTTATCAATAGAATCATTAAGACGGAAAATAGATGTATGGGTTTGGGGCGAGGCGTAGCTAGTACTGACACATTCAGCTTGTAAGATTGCCATTTCTTGTTGTATGACTTGGAGTTCTTGAGCAAGTGCTATACGGTCTTGGGGTGAGGGACCTAAGTTTATTTGTAATTCCAGATATTATAGTTTTTGGTTAAGATATTCTAATTTGTTTGCCATTGACACAAGACTAGAAAAGCTTACTAGTTTGGATGTGCAAAAACAAATGCGTCAGAACAGAGTGCAAATACATCACAAGTCGAGACAAGTGTGCTTGGAAGAATGAGTTGAATGACTTGTCTTATGTGTTTGGTGTTTAAACTTGATTTACCAATGATCACACATGTACAAACATGATTCACTCACATAAGACACATAAGCAACCTTGAATGTTGAATTTGAAGAATATGCTGATTAGTAAACAAGCACAAGTGGAAGACACATCAACATGCCCTAATGTCTAGTTTGATGTAGGGTATGGCCAGTTAGGTTTTGTCAATGTTTAGACGAGGTTGACTATTGATTTGAAAGTGAAATCCTATCACACAGCCGGGAGAAGGGGGTAACCCACCCTTCACCTTCACTTCCCAAAGGTAGAAAGTTCTTTGGGGCTTAGCCAAGAGTGATAGGATTCCAATTTCAAAGAGGTTGTCTTTCGATTCAGCATCGGATAAGGTTGTCCCTAGGGGTGATGAAATCCCCTAGTAGGCCTCCTAGGATAGGGTAAACAAAAGTCAATCAGGTGAGGTGTTTTTGATCTCCAAGATCACCTTGCGGTGCGAGGAGAGAGCATACACACACCCACTTAATTCACACTCGCAGTTGATTAATTGCCCTTAGAAAATGAAATGTGAGGAAGGCACTTCAAGTACAGGTTCTTTTTAAAGCCCAAATCAAGATGTGAATGGAAGACACTGGTTTATTTTATGCCCAATTTCATATGTAATGAAGACAAATGTTCGTTTTATGAGCCCAAATTGAGGTGTGTTTTGCAAACAAGATTATGATGGAATGAGAAATAGGATGAGTACACCTGATTAATTCATTGTCCAAATTGATGTGTTTGCTGCTCTTGATGTTGCTCCAGTCTCAAATGATCACCTGCAAGTCAAAAAAATGACAACGAAGCAAGTAGACTAGCCAAATAGATTGTGATGCAAAAATTGATAATCTGAAAAAATTTGATGAAAATAGAATTGATATAGGAAAACAGATTGTATGAACAGAAAATTTACAAAATTCTCTGCGATTTGAAAAAAAAAATCGCTTAAAACTGATCAAAAATGCAAAAGATATGATGATTTAAAGTTTTCAGGAAGGTTTGACTTTGACTGATGAAATAGGCGGGAAAAAAATATAGTCACCTGATAAAAACCTCACAACTGCGAAGTGCTCGAAGTCCTCTTTCTGACGAGTCCTTGTTTGCGCAATTTTGCCTTCGTATGCGAAAGTTGTATAAGTTTGAAAAAAACAGCCTAGTATGGCGTGTAGAAGGCACAAGAGGTTAACTGGCAGTTGTTGACCGTTGGCAGTTAGGAAAAATTTGGTTACATGTGACTGTTTGCATTTGGTGGTTTAGGTTTGTAGTTGGTGGTTTAGATTAGCCCCTGCCCTTGGTCATCCATGTGACCAGGGGTCCAGCGAGGGAAAAAATAAAACAAAACCTAATCTAAAGTCTAAAAGTTTGAAAAAAACTTATGGTGTGGTGGTTTTTTTTTTGTTTTGTGCAGGCGGCGGTAGGGGTTGACAGGCGGACGGTGGGTTGAGGGCTGTGGGAGGTGTTCAAGTGGTGACAGGGGTTTTGGCCGGGGTGTAGGAAGCGGCGAGGGGGTGTTGCGGGGAGCGGCAGGGGCAGGAAGTGGTGGCTGGCGTCGACAGGGGGAGGCTCGGGCGGTGACGATGCTGCGGGAGGTATAAGGGAGAGCGGCGAGAGGGAGAACGGGGGAGTGGGCAGAGGGATGTCACTGGAGGTGGGTGCTGCGGGGAGCGGCTGGGGCGTAGGAGATGGTGGCGACGGCGGGGGACGGTGACTAGTGGGTGATGGGATTAGAGGGAGCGGGGCTTGAGTGAGGTGGCGGTTTGGTTATTGGGTGCTGCAGATGTTGGAAGTGGCAACGAAGGGAGGTCTGTAGGTGGTTGAAGCAGTGGTTAGGGTTTGGCGGAGGGCAGCGACCTAAAACCTGCACCAAAAACCATTAAACCTGCAACTCGACAGAAAACAGAAAAACATGCCCTCCTTCAAATGCAAACCCTCAGTATGAATAGTACGGTAGGGTACGGTTCTGTACTGTACGGTTCCGTACAGTATGAACTATACCCTAAAAATTTTTAATTTTTTTCAAAAAAAATTTTCTCAGAACCTAGGCGTGTTTACTGTCAACATTCACAAAAATAGCGTCCGGAGCACAAAAATGATGTCCGTTTCTGCTCAAAATGAAACCTGTAATAGTGTATCACCAAATCTTGACAAAAACTTCCTCAAAGAGGGTTAGAAAACGAAGATTCTAACAATAAAACCTTCAAAATTGACGATTGGATTCGAGACGGTGGGCGCCAAAATGTGAATGGGAAAATGAGATTGATCAATTAAGATAATATTAACCCAAACAACAATTTAATGTGCGAATAACAAGAATAAACAAATGAAAGCACAAAACTTACAAACTTGTTACCCTGCGGCTTCCATTGGTCGCCTATTCTTTCTTGATCTTGAATGATGAAGATGGGCCCTTAGGGAGCTTGCTTCCTTGCTTCGATTCCTCAAGATGACAAGGAGAAATGGCTATGATGATTTCTGCATTACGATGGTATGAAGATGATGATATGAGAAGAAGAAGAAGATTCCCTAGAGGAATTTGGGCATAGTGATTGTGCAAAATGAAGTTCCTCCTCAATGGCTTAGAAGAGGGTTCTATTTATAGATTTTTTGAAAATAGAATGAAGGGTGAGGATCAACAGATGAGATCAATGGCTAGGAATAAAAGTGAATCTTTTATTCCTAGTGGATTATGACAATTGAATTAAGAATTCAATAGTGGAGGACAATGGGTTATGACAATTGAATTAAGAATTCAATAGTGGAGGATAGTGGGGACCATTGAGTTAAAATATTCAATGGGTGAAGGCTAGTGGGGAACATTGAATAAAATATTCAATTGGTGAAGGCTAGTGGGGAACATTGAATAGAATATTCAATTTGTGAAGGATAATTGATTTAAAGATTTATTTTGGAAAATGGAGGATATTAGCTAATTAAATATTAAGAATATTTAATTATATGTGCAACATGGTGAGGTGGAAGAGATGAGGTGGATTTTAGGACTTGGGACATTAGAAGAAATTAGGGATTCTAATTGACAGAAGGAAATAAGAATTAAGATAAATATCAAAATATTTACTTAATTCAACCTAAGCCAATTTTATGTGTATATAATCATTAACCTAGGATAGCAATGAATACAATGATGTTTATTTATCCTATAAACTTATTGGAATCTATCTTTAGACTTCATATCGAGCCTTTCAAGACCATTGTAATGAGTTTTAGAAGTGGAAACTAAGAGTTTGATATAGATGTTCTTTTATCTCTTTAACTCTTTTGAGTTTTTCCATCCAAGATGTTGGGATAGGTTGTCTCTTATTCTAAAAAGTGTATAGAAATGATTTAGAAAACATTAGATGCACTTGAAGCTATGATATATATTAACATATATGTTTACTCAACTAGATTATATGTACTTCCATTATACAAAGGTGATGGTCTATCGTTCTTAATCTTTTTATGTCGGTGAATGAAAGATGACCATTAGGTCAAAGACATCATTACTTTATTATCTATCTAGAATTATATCCTTTATCAGATTAAAAGATTGAACTTAGTCAAGAATTCTTATGCTTTGTTATATCTATTAAGACTTGATATAGAGGAAGATAAACCTTGTATTTTATGTTTTTCAAGAAAAGGTGAATTCGATCAGTGACCAAGTAGTCAAGATTTGATGAGTGGTTATCCTATTCACGCTATATTATGGATATAATTTTATTAGTTTTTAAGATTATTTTGATATTGCAAAGTATTGGAGTAAGGAAGATAATAACCCTAGATTTTAACCCAAAGAGTTTAGAAATCTTTAACTCTCAAGTGAATTATGATATTAAGTTAGTCTATTGTGTACTTTGGTCGATAGAAGAAAGGTCAAGAAACCATAGATCTAGACATTATTAAGAGACTAAGAATTACTTTGTTGTTAGAAAGTCAATATTAGTTATATGTATACCAAGTATGGTTATTATTTAGTAGAGAGTAAAATGACAGAAAGTCATAGACCTTAATAAATTACGGATATGCAATAAGGAACTCTCAGAAAAGATAAACTATCTAAATTTGCATATTGTATGTATATCCTAAATAAGGAATATTTCTATTTTAGATGGACTAGGAATTGTGTATAGAGCAGACAATTATACCTATAGATACTAGCCAAAACAAGTCAAACTATAGGATGAGATAGTCTTCAAGTCGAGTTAGAGGTGTGTGAACATGTGACTACGTTTATTGCAAATTCTTATATATATATATATAGAAACTTTGGCCAAAGTGATGCATTAGTTGGTTCACAGTGTCTAGATGGTGTAACTGGCCAGTATGACCGTACTTAATTAGAAGATTGTCCAAAGTTGTATGGTCGATTGAGTTACATAGGACACAACACTATGACTCAAATGGCAACTTGTTAGATCCACATGTCTAAACTCTACATGAAGGGTAGGGCCACTTCCAGGAAGGAAGGTGTGTGGGGGACCACCAGTCTGTGGTTGGAGGTAAAGCACTCGGATGATGCTCTCCCTTTGTAGCAGAAGTCTTGCCAAGATTTGAATGACAGATATCAAGATTCTAGAGATAGTACTTTTTATGTAAAACTTCATGTTATGATTTGATGTAAAACTATTCTTTTGCCAAGAGCAATGTATTTATAAATGTAAAGTGAAATGTTATCACTTTAAGTTATCTTTGAATATAATGAATTTCAAGGTTAGAAAATATTCAGAAAAGATGTACTTTTATTTCTTTAAAGTTTAGCAAATGATTATATATAAAAAAAATTCATTCATGTATATCATGTTCTTTTACTTTCCAAGTAAATTGTGTGTGTAATTCCGAGTAATATGAGAAGGCATGTTACATATAGTATCAAAACTAACTGGGTTCAACACATGGACCTAGGAGCTCACTACGAGAAAATTTGTCAACATCAAGCAGATAGCTAATGTTTGAAATTGGAAAACTGTTAAAAAGTTAGTTCCCCAGCATTTTACTAAGTTGGTAGTTAAGAAAGAACCTACTGAGGAGGTTGAACTTAAGGATCATATTAATTATGTTGAGGGTGCATGGCTAGAGGATTCATAGAATCTGGCTAATGCTCTTAAGCGTATACGGCTAGAAAGGAAACAACGTATTAAACTAGCCAAAAATCCTAATGTTCCTACTTGTATAGTTAAACCAAGTAAACTGTTTGCTAGTCACGACATGCCATTTGTATGTGGTTGTGACGCTCCTATTTTAGGAAAAGAGGTGATGGAGGAGTACCTGCGTGTACATCCACCCTCTAAGTTTGTTGTATTGGATTCCAATGGGGAAGATGAACCTGAGGAATATCCTTTAACCGATAGTGACATGTAGTCTACCCAAAATAAACTATAATAAAGATGAGATTGTTTGCCATTTGAGTTTTGTAAATGAATTTTATTGATGAATTTTGAATTTTGAATTAATGAGATGCATTATTCTGAATTCTAATTTATAGTTTGATACAAATATCAAGTGTGATATAGAGTATCATCATGGTTCAAACTCGAACAATTCTTGAAGATAGTCAAGGAGAGTCAAATCCTTCTGAAAACCCTATGGCTAAGCTGGATCAGATATTGACCATGTTGAATGATAGCAAGGAGAGGCTTGGAAACTTAGAACATGAGGTTAGGGGTCAAGGTAAATCTGAAGCAGGACATGAGTATTCACATCTAGGAGATGATGAATATGTCCATGAATCTAGTATCCATAGTGATCAAAGGGAGAATGTTGATAAAACTAAATCTCAAGAAGAGAAGAGAAGTAGACTTGTCTTTGAACTATCTAGAGATATGAATAAAGTCATGCCAACCAAGTTTGATGGAATAAAAAGTGGGGATGTTGCTAAATTTTGGTTGACAGAGATGGAAAAATATTTCAAGATCTGAAATTACTTTGAGATAACCAAGGCAGTATGGGGTGCCTTTCAACTGGAAGGAGAAGTATCTATGTGGTGGATGAACAAGAAGATGGAATTGGGGTTAATTTCTTTAAGCTTAACTTGAGATCAATATGTGGTCTTATTTCACCAAAGGTGGCTTCCACAACTTTAATTTGATCAAAACCTAACAGATATTCAGAATCTGAGACAAGGGGATATGTTAGTGGTCGAATATTGGGAAAAGTTCACTCGTCTTCTAAAATATGTACTTCAATATCAGAAAGATGAAAGGCTCAAGATTAGGAAATTTATCATGGGTTTGAATGCCCAAAAAGGTGGAGAAATGGATGTGCATGGCCCTTCTACTATGGACCAAATTTTGGAGAAAGCAATCAAGCAAGAGCAAAAATTGAAGTCAATTTCTACATAGCGCGAGAAGAATCACAAGAGGTTTAATAAGACACCAACTTCACAACCTTTTGAGAAAAGGAATGGCAAACCAGATGTGGCTAAGAAAAGTGACAAGGGTTCCACAAATAATAGGAGTAGACCCAAGAATGAGAAGAAGAACAGTGGCAATGTTCGAAGGAGTGATAGTAATTCAAGTAAACCTTCTGAGAAGCGAGGACCTCCTAGAGGATGTTTCACTTGTGGTGGAGATCACTATGCAAATCAATGTCCAACTAAGAACTAGGGAGTTCAGCAACGTGGTAATGCTTTACCCACTCATCAAGTAGCTTTTCAACCAAGGATCCATGTGGCTTTGGACAATCACCAGACAGAGTACCAGATTACTCCCATTGAGACAATAGGTACTTTGTTTGGAGTTCCTATTTCTATTTTTATTGATACTAGAGCAACTAAAAGTTTTATTTCTCCAAGAGTATTAAGTAAATGTCCTAGAAGAGCTGGATATATGGCTAAACCCTAGTGAGTAGAATATGCTAACCAGACTAGAGCTCAGGTAGAGTAATGCCTTTTTGAAGCTAAGATTGATCTTCCTAGTTTCTCAACTGAGGTTAATTTGTTTGTAGCCTCCCAGGTTCCTATGATGTTATCTTAGGAATCAATTGGGTATGGAGGCATAGAGCCAATGTCGATTGTTTCACAAAAATAGTGGAGTGTCTAGATGATGTAGGAAACAAAGTCTTTTTGCAAGGCACTCAGAGAGAAGTTAAGATTAGACCAATCTTTTCTATGCAATTGAAGAGGGCTAGGTGAAAAGGTTTTCAAATTTTTGCAATCAAAATGGAGAAAGTAGAAGAAGATCCTAGTAAACAAAGTGTATCTTTAGATAACTATCCTTTTCTTAGAGATTTTCGAGATGTATTCCTAGATGAACTTCTAGTATTACCTCCGAAGAGAGCTTTCGATTTCTCAATTGATATAATACCTGGATCGAAGCCGATTTCAAAAGCCCCATACCATATAACTACTACAGAGTTGATGGAATTGAAAGCCCAACTTCAAGATCTATTGGCTAAAGGATTGATTAGACTCAGTGTTTCTCCTTGGGGAACACCAGTGATCTTTGTCAAAAAGAAGGATGGAACCTTGCGTCTGTGTATAGACTATTGTATGCTTAACAAAGCAACAATAAAGAATAAGTATCCTTTACCGCATATTGATGATATTTTTTATTAGATGCATGGTGCTTCAATGTTTTCTAAGATTGATTTGTGTTTTGGATACCATCAGCAGAAAATAAAAGATGAGGACATTCATAAGTCGGCTTTCAGAACCAGATATGGACATTATGAGTTCACAGTTTTACCTTTTGGACTTAAGAATGCCCTTTCTACATTCATGAATTTGATGAACAATATTTTATGAGATTGCTTGGATAGATTTGTTCTAGTATTTTTAGATGACATTATTACTTACTCTAAGAATGAGGAAGAGCACTTACAACATCTGCAGATAGTTTTGCAGTGGCTAAGAGAGCATAAATTGTTTGGGAATCTTTCTAAGTGTACTTTCTTTTAGAAAGAGATATAGTACTTAGGGCATATTATTTCAGTTGAATGACTATTTGTAGACCCTACAAAGATAAAAGCTATACTTGAGTGGCCTGTGCCAAAGAATGTGCATGAAGTGTGTAGTTTCATGGGGTTAGCAGGATATTATAGGAAGTTCATTTTGAACTTTTCTAAGATTTCAAGCCCAATCACTTCACTTCAAAGAAAAGGAAAGTAATTCAACTGGACAACAGAATGTCAGGAGGCATTTGACAAGTTGAAAGAAAGGTTGACAACTACACCAATATTGAAAGTTCCTGATCCAGAAAGCCAATTTGTTGTCATTACTGATACCTCAGGAGAAGGTTTGGGAGGAGTGATTATGTAGAATGGGCAAGTGGTAGCCTATGAGTCCAGGAAGCTGAGAGCATATGAGAAGAATTATGCTCCTCATGATTTAGAGTTAACAGTAGTTGTGCAGGCTTTGCAAGTGTGGCGACACTACTTGCTAGAAAAACCTTTTGAGTTGAAGTTAGATCATCATGGTCTTAGGTACATATTTTCCCAACCCCATCGGAATGCTCAACAAAGAAGATGGTTGAAATTGATATTTGACTATGATTTTAAGATAAATTATATCAAGAGCAAAGAGAATCATGTGGTGGATGCTCTAAGTTGATGGAGACATATCTCATCGATTATCTCTATCTAGTCCAACTTCAAGGATTTGGTTTTGCAGAATTATGCAGGTGATGAATTTTATGAGAAAGTTAAGTAGGCTCTATCAGTTAATCCTCAAGATTCAAGGTATGATGGGTTCTATTTTGAACCAAATGGGCTTCTAAGATACAGAGGAAGAATGTATGTTCCAGACTAGGTAGAATTAAGAAACCTGGTGTGGAAGGAAATTCATTCCGCACCATATTCAAGTCATCCACGAGTAACTAAACTCCTAGAAGATGTGAAACCTCTTTTTTTTTTGAAAGGAATGAAGAATGACACTACAATATTTGTAGCCAATTGCCTAGAGTGCTAGAGAGTCAAGGATGAGCATTAGCATCCAGCAGAACATCTATATCCGCATGATATTCCAAAGTGGAAGTGGCAGGTTATTAGCATGGATTTTGTGCAAGGTCTTCTAATGTCTCGAAATAGACATGATGATATTTTAGTAGTGGTAGACAAACTCACCAAGGTAGCTCATTTTATACTTGGAAATTTAACAGATGGAGCATCAGTCATAGCTTAGAAGTTTGTGCAGGAAGTGTTTAGATTGCATGGAGTTCCTGAGAAGATTATCTCAGATAGAGATGTGTGCATGATGTCAAGATTTTGGAAAAATTTGTTCTCAGCACTAGGAACTCAACTCAATATAATCTCGGCTTATTACCTTGAGACAAATTGTCAGACAGAAAGGGTAAACCAAGTTCTTGAATATTTGTTGCGAATGTATTGTATGGATCAGCAATACAAGTGGTAAGATTATCTACCGCTTGTGGAGTTCGCTTATAACAACTCCTACAATTCTATTATTAAGATGTCTCCATATGAAGCATTGTATGGAAGAAGATGCCGAACTCCTATAAGTTGGGATAAATTAGAAGATAGGATTAGAATTGGTCTAGAAATGTTGGTAGAAATGGAAGAACAGGTTAAGCTGATCAGAAAAAATGTTAGTGGAAGAAAATGATAGATAGAAAAGCTACGCTAATGCCAAATGTACACCAAGGCAATTCTCAATTGGAGAAAGAGTTCTTTTGAGAGTCAAACCATAGAAAAGTTCCATAAACTTTGAGAATTCTTCCAAACTAGCTCCTAGATATGTAGGACCCTTTGAAGTTCTTGAAGTGATCGATCTGGTTGCCTACAGAATCGCTCTACCACTAGCTCTTGCTAGGACACATAATGTTTTTCATGTTTCATATTTGAAAAAGTATATAATAGGTGATAATCATATTCTTGATTGGAATTCTTTATAGATATAGGACCCAGGAGTGGTCATGATCGAGCCTCTCAAAGTGCTCAAAGTTCCTAAGCTCCACTTGTATAACAGAGAGGTTACTCAGTGCAAGGTCCAGTGGGATCAGTATGTAGAGGACAATGCTACATGGGAAGATTATCATGATTTTCAACAAAAATTTCCTCATTTATTTTATACTTTTCAAACATGAACAAAAAATTTTCATGTTTTTATTTTTAATACATTAGATCATCAAGGATGATGAATCTTATGGGGGGAGATATGTCACATCCCTAATTTTGACTATGTTTTACTTTTTACTTGTATGTAATTAGTAGATAATTTTTCATGATTTCATGATTTGACATTATGTGAAAATGTTAGCCTAAATCAATGATTTCATGAGTTTGAGTTTAAATTCATAGAATTTAGACATGTGATTATAAGTTATCATGATTATTTATTCATGGTGTATATGGGTTAACTAATGATTCACTAATCCCAGTTTGGTGATTACAAGTTGTATTCAGGAAACAAGTTTTTTACCCTCCAACAAAGAGAGGGAGAGCATCATCAGAGAGAAGTGAATAGACGTATGGGAAGAACAAGCTGTTGCCATCTAAGTCTAGTGTTGCACAGTTTAGTGAACCCCGTTAAGTTTGGTAAGTTGATTTTGACTTTATTGGACTTGGTTGGTTTTCGATTCGACAATCGTCGATTTGATGTCAAAATCCTTTAGCATAGGTTTTGTCAAAAAACCAAGAAAGATTAGTATGACCATCTATGAGATGTAGTCGATAGTTGATATTTTCCTGATATAGTTTATATTCAGAAGAGAATATATATGTTAGAGGTTAACTATCTCTTCTTTGGTAATTACCGATTGAAATTCCTATATTGTATCCTATTAGGTTAATGTGTTTGTCTATTTTGTTATAATTGTGAGACGCAGAGGGGGAAAATATCTCAACCCCATTCTTGTATCTCGTCAAGTGTTTGGAAACAACGTAAGGTATACATTGTGTATGCTTTCTTTACAATATTATGTATATATTCATATATATATTAAGTTTGATATTTATATGTATATATTCCTATATTGTGTCAAAAACCAAGAAAGATTAGTGAGCTCCTTGGATGTAATTATACACAGAATAAACTATAATAAAGATGATATTGTTTGCCATTTGAGTTTTGTGAATTAATTTTATTGATGAATTTTGAATTAATGAGATGCATTATTCTGAATTCTAATTTATAGTTTGATACAAATATTAGGTGTAATATAGAGTATTCTAAAAAGTGTATAGAAATGATTTAGAAAACATTAGATGCAATTGAAGCTATGATATATATTTATATATTAACATATATGTTTATTCAACTAGATTATGTATTTCCATTATGCAAAGGTGATGTTCTATCGTTCTTAATCTTTCTATGTCGGTGAACGAAAGGTGACCATTAGGTCAAAGACATCATTACTTTATTATCTATCTAGACTTATATATCCTTTGTCAGATTAAAAGATTGAACTTAGTCAAGAATTATCATGCTTTGTTATATCTATTAAGACTTGATATAGAGGAAGATAAACCTTGTATTTTATGTTTTTCAAGAAAAGTTGAATTCGATCAGTGGCCAAGTTATTAAGATTTGACGAGTGGTTATCCTATTCATGCTATATTATGGATATAATTTTATTAGTTTTCAAGAGTATTTTGATATTACAAAGTATTGGAGTAAGGAATATAATAACCCTAGATTTTACACCAAAGAGTTTAGAAATCTTAAACTCCCAAGTGAATTATTATATTAAGTTAGTCTATTGTGTACTTTGGTCAACAGAAGAAAGGTCAAGAAACCATAGATCTAGACATTATTAAGAGACTAAGAAGCACTTTGTTGTTTAAAAGTCAATATTAGTTATATGTATACCAAGTATGGTTATTATTGAGTAGAGAGTAAAATGGCAGAAAGTCATAGACCTTAATAAATTGCGGATATGCAATAAGGAACTCGGAAAAGATAAAAATATCTAAATTTGCATATTGTATGTATATCCTAGATAAGGAATATTTCTATGTCAGATGAACTAGGAATTGAGTATATAACAAACAATTATGCCTAGAGATACTAGCCAAAACAAGTCAAACTGTAGGATGAGATAGTCTTCAAGTCGAGTTAGAGGTGTGTGAACACACGACTACGTTTATTGCAAACGCTTATATATATATATATATATAAACTTTGGCCAAAGTGATGCATTTATCTCTATGTGCATTAGTCGGTTCACAGTGTCTAGATGGCATGACTGGTCAGTATGATCATACTTAGCTAGAAGATTGTCTAGATTTGTATGGTCGATTGAGTTACGTATGACACATCACTAGGACTTAGATGGCAACTTGTTAGATCCACATGTCTCTACTATTTTTGAAGGGTAGGGCCACTTCTAGAAAGGAAGGTGTGCAGGGGACCATTGGTCTGTGGTTGGAGGTAAAGCACTCAGATGATGCTCTCCCTCTGTAGCATAAGACTTGCCAAGATTTGAACGACATATATCAAGATTCTAGAGACAATACTTTTTATGTAAAATTTCATGTTATGATTTGATGTAAAAATATTCTTTTACTAAGAGCAATGTATTTGTAAATGTAAAGTGAAATGTTATCACTTTAAGTTATCTTTGAATATAATGAATTTCAAGGTTGAAAAATATTCAGAAAAGATGTACTTTTATTTCTTTGAAGTTTAGCAAATGATTATATATAAAAAAAATTCATTCATGTATATCATGTTCTTTTACTTTCCAAGTAAATTGTGTGTGTGATTTCAAGTAATATGAGAAGGCAAGTTACATTTCATCCAAGTGCACAAATGATCATATATTTGAAATCCAAAATGATTCACCAGTTGTGCATTCCCTTGACCCATCTGAACAAGAGTTTTTTGACTTGGTGAGCCACATAAACATGCTTGAGTTAGGCACCAATAAATCCCATGGTCACTCTGCATCTACAAGTGCACAAGAGATTACAATAATAGTGTTTGATGATGAAAAGTATGATCTTATTGTTGATTTCAATGAGTTAGATGCACATGTCTATGATCCTGACTCCCTTGCCCAACATTTGGAGAGCCTTAGGAGGTAGGATGGTGAATTAGTTTCACACTTTTATAATAGTTTGCTGTTGCAATTAATAACCTTCCATATGAATGCAAGCCTAATGAAAGTATATGCATAGACTTGTATTGTGAGACCTTCTATCCTGGTGCAAGCTATCTTCCCCTTTAATATAAACCAAGAAGTGTAAAGGTGGCTTTTGAGTGGACCAATGTTGCTCAGTCAGCACTTGTCATTATTTTTCCATCTCCCAATGCTGAAGGAATATGTGTGCAAATCCTATTGTTCATACCATTGGGTCAAATCATATGGATGATGGTATTGATGCAACACGAGTTCAAGTTGAGTGTTTACTTAGAAAAGTTGAGCTATGTGATGCGACATCATATGACAATTGTGCAGAAAGTGAAGATAGTGTGGCCACCTATCTTCCATTGGATGCATCATCCCTTGAGGATGGTGATGATGTTGTTTTTCCAATTGACTCCCAACCTGAAGTCAAATATGGCAGTGATATTCCTACACTTAGTGATAACTGATCTGAGACAAATGTTGGTGTAGACATTGATGTTCCCTCTTGGGGCCTTGCCATGGATGATAGTGTTGTTGTTGTGGATGCAAGTAAGGAAGTTGAAGTGCAGTAATTGTGTTTTTCATTTGATGTGCTTCTTTTCTTTATTGACCCTATGGATGATGCTCATACCTTCCTTGTTGAAAGTCAGAAAAATGAATGTGAAGGTGCGTATGATCTAACAGTTGTTCTAGGGCATGAGACTTTCAATCTAGGTGAACTTTTGGAAATCAGTTTGGAACAGCTATCATATGTTGATATGGATTGTGTTGAGGACACATTTTTGGGCTCATTAGTTGAGCATGTTGGTAATGGTGTTGTGTGTTATCTAGAATAATATATTGTTTTTTGCACGTGGGTAAAGAGGAAGATGAGATCATAGATCAATTTATTAGCAGCAGTATTTTTATAGTAGGTTGCAATGAAAGATGTGAAATAGAGAGGTAATTTGAAGATGATGAGTCTTCACTTGAAATGCCTCAAATTTATGATTTATATGCTAATAATGCAGAGATAGATTTGAATCAAGTCTTTGATTCAATCATGGAAGAATACATCAGCGTTTATGGTGTAGCTAGGTCACAAGAACTTGAATAGTCATATGGCATAGCTCAGCTTGAGGCCACACTTGAATAGGATGCATTTTAGCTTGGTTTTCAGGAGGATATTTTTCTTCATGCTGATATGTGTGCAGGTCTAGATATGCATCATACTACCAAGGATCTTGAAAGTGGGTATTTATATGTGTATCAACATAATGATGGGTTTTATTATCTATGGATGCCGTGTCCTAATGACAGCCACTTCCATTTCTAGCATGATAATATGAATAGTTGCAGTTTGCTTGCACATGCTTGGAAGAAACCTCATTTGTTGCAGTTGAGTGAAGGATGTAATTTCAACTTGAGGATGCTAAGTTCCTTCTTCAAACTTGTGTTTGACAAAGGTAAGTGATTTGTAGCAACTTGTCCATGGCCTTGTACAGGGGTTGACAAGGTTTGACCTTCAAGTGTTCTAAATTTTGTTTACAACCATACCTCTTTACCTTTATGCTTCCATTTCACTAGCTATAAATGATCATGTGCATAATTTGTTGTGTTTTGCCTTGTGTTTTTTGTTTTTTTTGTCTCCATTCCCTACTCGCCCCCTTTTGGCATTTTGGTATACATCACAGAGATAACTAGATCCTCTTTGTGCCTGCAAGAATCACACATCCCCAACTAGAGCCAATGTTGGCATGTACCCAATTTTTTCAAAAGGTCCCAAGTTTTATGCCTCCTTGTTGTCTTAAAAAAATTCACCCATTACTAATAACTGATCTAAGAAATCTTCAATTGGCTTTCCTTGGTTTATTTTGTGTTGTGATGATTATTTTACCTTCTCCATTCCATGGCCATGTCTTATTGTTACCAAAAATCTCATAAAATTCCTTTGTTTTGTGTGATGTCTTTTCTAGTTTCTAGATGCAGGGTTCCAAGTTCCAAATCCTGTCAAAACTTGGAACATCCCTGGTTCCAAATCTTGTCAGAACCTAGGACATCCCTAGTTCTAATGTCCTTCCGAGACCCCATTCCACCTCGCTCATTTTGGAGGGTCAAATCTTGCATTTTTTAGATGATCTTAGAGATGGTGGCTATGTGTGTCATCCAACATCAAATGGACCTTTCATTTAAGAGTTTTTGCACTTTAGGAGTTTTAGGTTTTTCATGGACATTGGAACATCCCTAGTTTCGATGTCCTTCTAGGACCCCATTCCCCCTCGCTCAATTTGGAGGGTCAAAACTTAGAATTTTCAAATGATCTTAGAGATGGTGGCTATGTGTGTCATCTAGCATCAAATAGACCTTTTTTTCAAGAGTTTTGACACTTTGGGAATTTTATGTTCTTCGTGGATATTGAAACATCCTTAGTTCCAATGTCCTTTCGAGACCCCATTCTCCCTCGCTCAATTTGGATGGTCAAAGATAAGAGTTTTTAGATGAAATTGAAGTCTATGGTTATTGGTGCCATCTTGAATCTATTTGAGACTTTGTTTGGGTTTCTGGCTCATTTTGGGATTTTTGGGCTTTTCCTGATCCTTCCTAACCCCTCTTTTTTCCATGATAAATTTGAAGGGTCAAAATTTGAAATTTTTTGATGATCTCGAAGATGGTGGCTATGTGTATCACATTGCATCATGTGGAACTTTTGTTTGGTTGTTTTGGTCAATCTGGGGATTTCTAGATTTTTGTGGACATTGGAACATTTCCAAAAATCCCTATGTTCCAAGTTCTTTTGGGTTACCCATTTCCCATGGGGCGCCCCATGGGGAATTGAGAATTTTTGTGGACATCAAAAAAATTTCAAAATATCTATATGTCCCTGATCCTTCCAGGTTTCCCATTTCTCTAGTGCATTTCAAAAAATCTGTATGTTCCAAGTTCTTTTGAGTTTCCCATTTCCCATGGGGCATCCCATATGTATTGACGTCCCTGATCCTTCCAGGATTCCAGAATTTGCACTTTTCTAAAAAATCCCTATATTACAAGTTATTTTGGGTTTCCCATTTCCCATGGGGTGCCCCATATCTCCTAATGTCTCTAATCCTTCTGGGATTCCAAGTTCTGGCATGCACTTTTTGAATGTCCCTATGTCCATAGTTCTTCTGGGATTCTGATTTCTAACCCAAATACTCAAAATTTTTGCATTTCTTCAAGCCACAATGGGACACTCCAACAACTCTCAGGGCCAATAGTAATGATCTTTTTGAGGCCTAATGGCATGGTAGGTGAGCTCTATATCCCATAGTACTACTGTGGACCCTTCCATGATGAAATTTTTGTACCAGAGCATGGGCAAACACTCCAAATATGTAGAGTTTTTTGGTACAACCCATGTGGTTCTAATGTAGCATGTATGGGAAACCTACAAACATGTTGACTACTCCAAAACCACATTCAAGCTATAACAATGAATTCCAATTCTATATATACATGTTCTTATGATCTAACAAGGGCTGGTCATTGAACCAAGTTTTGGACTACAAGTGTATCAGCAGTGTTTTAGGGCATCAAATAATGCAGTTTAATTTCTAAAGGGATAAAGTGCAACTTGTAAAGCATAAGAAGGTTATTCAAAGACAAATACATGTAATGGTATGTCTCCAAGGTTGTTTGTAATTATTCAGGAGGGTGCTTAAACCTAGTTGCTCATCCTCTCTTGCCACATTTGTTGGTATGAATGTAACAAGAGCTAGAGAAGTATGTGATAGTATTTTAATTCATTGCAAAGCTTTTGTAATGCTCTTTCTTTCTATTTCATATGGGTTTTTGCAGTTATGTTTGGATTACTAAGCATGTCCATTACATGAGATGAGATATATGCATAGTATGATGATGCATAGATGATTTTATTTATGATCTGCAACTGCATTTATTTCCCTCTTGCAATCTGACTATGTTACCTAGTGGAGTAGGCACCGGTCTGATTGGTGAAGGGCCAACACCTTTAAAATTATTAATCTCTCTTTCTAGTTAGTTGTAAGATTAGGTTTAGGTTCCACCATGCTTGCATGATTCTGTATTGTAAACTCAATCACATCTTATGCAGTATTTAAGTTAAACATTATTAGTGAATCATGTTGGTGTGTCTCTCCCACATACCCCTATGTATGCAATGTTAAATGGATTCATCTATTAGGGAAATACAATATAGCTATCATCTTTGGGTGCAGGGTAAGAATGGGATTTTATCTATTTATCAGAGGTCTAAGAGGTCTATATGTAGCTAGTGCTAACATGAACTTAGTGACAATTATAGGGGTTCATGGCACATTGGGTATAGCTACTTGAGGACCTAATGTCTAAATTGTTTATGTTTTTGAGACCTCAGGGAATACCTCCCTTGGTCTAGCAGAGCCAAAAGACAAAGGTCTTACCCACCTTATTAATGTTGTCCCAAAACTAAGGTAGGATGAAAATCCAACTAACATTCTAAATTTGAAACATGAGTTTCAAGTTATTAACAAAAGCAACTTTAAAAAAACTAGGAAAAAACACAAAATTACCATTTTGAGGGCCAAGATGAAAGTTTGAAGCCCCAAAAAAGTGTCAAGATGGGGTCCAACTGACTAGGGTGGGTTGGGAATCCACATGCCACCTCATAATGCATCCACCTGTAAAATTTCAGCCCAAACCCACATCCGAGTCAAAAGTTATGACCTCCGGAAGTCCCTACATCATTCTCCTCTGGTTGAAAAGAACGCAACTCCTGCAAGTGATTGTCTTCGAATTGTTGCCACTTGACTGGATCTAACCTCTGCACTTCCCACTCTATAATCCATGTGCTATCTGTTGGTGGCAATCCTTCCCACTATACTAAATACTTGTTGTAATGCCCTTGCTGAGTGTAGATAATTTTCTTATCAAGAACATGTGCAATCTTTTCCTTCTTCTTATGGGGAATGCGGTGGTGCCATGCCACTTCTAGTTGACTATCTTCAACATCATCCTCACCATGGAATGCATATAAATCAGAAATATTAAACACAAGAGAAATATTGAGATCATTTGGTAAACTGACCTCATATGCATTATCATTGATCTTCTTTGTAATTTTATAAGGACTAATTTTCCTGTACTTCAACTTGTGGTATATTCCAGCAGGAAACCGCTCTTTTCTCAAATATACCATCACTAAGTCACCTTCATTGAATGTCTGATGTTGCCTACTAGCATCCACTATATTCTTGTACCTCTCATTACTATCCTACAACTTCTGTCTCACATCTTTCTGCAACTGTTGAAGGTATTCTGCAAATGCTTCCCCATCATCACTGACCCTATCCTTCATTGGTAGTTGTACCAAATATAGAACACCCTGAGGATTCCTGCCATATACAATCTGGAAAGGGGACTTTCCCATTGATCTGTTAACAGAACTATTATAGGCAAATTCAGCCTAGGGTAATGCCACATCCCATTATTTTGGCTTTTCTCCAACAATACACCTCAACAAATTTCCCAGACTCCAATTGACTACCTCTGTTTGCCCATCTGTTTGAGGATGATAGGCACTACTAAACTTTAACTTGGTCCCCATCTTCTTCCATAAAGTCCTCCAGAAATGACTGAGGAATTTGGTATTCCTATCAGAGGTAATAATCTTTGGAACACCATGTAGTCGAACAACTTTTGAAAAAAATAACTCTGCTACCCTCGTTGCATCATTAGTTTTCTTACAGGCAATAAAATGAACCATCTTGGAGAACCTATCAACAACTACAAAAATGGAGTCATTACCTCATTGAGTATGTGGAAGTCCCAACACAAAGTCCATGCTAAAAAATGGAGTCATTACCTCGTTGAGTATGATGTAGCCAACAACATACACTCAATAGAATTGTGTCATTAATCATGTGTGAGAGCCAAAGATTTGGAAAACTGGAAAAAATAACGAAAACTTCTATTCACCAACTCTCCTGCTACAATGAGAGAAAACTCTCTTATATCCAAGAAAACAAAAAAATAAAAAAATTACCTTTTTTGGCAGATTTCGACAATTGTCAGATTTTGCCATTTTAGGTAATTTTACATGCATATCTTAAGAATCTAGTTTTTTTCCAAAAACTTCCTAAAACTAAGATAGGATGAAAATCCAACTAACATTCTAAATTCGAAACATGAGTTTCAAGTTATTAACAAAAGCAACTTTTTAAAAACTAGGAAAAAACACTAAATTGTCATTTTGAGGGCCAAGATGAAAGTTTGAAGCCCCGAAAAAGTGCTAAGACGAGGTCCAACCGACTAGAGTGGGTTGGGAATCCACATTCCACCTCATAACGCATCCACCTATAAAATTTCAGCCCAAACCCACATCCGAGTCAAAAGTTATGACCTCCGGAAGTCCCTGCATCATTTTTTGTTGATTGTTTAATTGATTGTTCATCAAAGAAATGCAGGTTGAAAAATAAGTATTATTTAAGATTTTTTATGGTAAAAAAGATCATTTATTGTTTTACTAAATGTTTCCCTATTTAGTTGATTTAAAAATTGTTGTGTTTAGTTCATTGATCATCTAAAAATAAACATTGGTTGAAAAACAGTGTTTTTTAATCATAAGCTTTTTGTTTAGTTAATTGTTTATTAACAAAAATTAGATTGAAAAACACACTTGGTTCTTCAACCTAGCCAAGATTTATTTAAGGTTCGTAAGTTACAAAACAATAAAAAATTATATCCTTCTATGTTGTTTTTTGTTGATTGTTTAGTTGACTACTCATCAAAGAAATGCAGGTTTAAAACACATTATCTTTTTCAACCTACAAAAGTATTGTTCAAGATTTGTAGATAGTAAAAAAGATAATTTGTTGTTTTAGTAAATGTTTCTCTAGTTAGTTGATTCAAAAATTGTTGTGTTTAGTTCATTGTTCATCTAAAACAAAGGTTGCTTGAAAAACACATTGGATTCTTTAATTTAATCAACATTTTCTTAGGATTCTTGAGTTACAAAACAAAAAAAATCAAATCCTTCTATGTTGTTTTTTGTTGATTGTTTAATTGATTGTTCATCAAAACAATTGTAAAAGTATTGTTTGAGAAATTCCTTAGTAATAAAAAAATTGTTTTGTTACTAAATGTTTCCATGTTTAGTTGATTCAAAAATTGTTGTATTTAGTTCATTGTTCATCTAAAACAAAGATTGGTTGAAAACCATATCAAAAGAATTAAGTTAAAAAAGACAATTGTGTTTTTCAACCAACTTTGCTAAAGATTCTTAAATGCAGGTTGAAGTAGTATTGTTTAAGATTCTTAAATTGTATAAAAATTAATTTGTTGTTTTACAAAATGTTTTCTTGTTTAGTTGATCATTTATCAAAAAATTGGATTAAAAAACACATTGTGTGTTTCAACTTAATCAACATTTGTTTAAGATTTCTGAGTTGTAAAAAATGGTGTTATCCTGCTATACTTTTTTTTATTGTTTATTTAATTTTTCATCAAAGAAATGCATGTTAAAAAACACGATACTATTTAATATTCCTAAATTGTAAAAAAATATAATTTGTTGTTTTACAGGATATTTTCTTGTTTGGTTCATTCAAAATTTGTTGTGCTTAGTTCATTGTTCATGTAAACAAAAGTTGGTTGAAAGATTTGATGATTAGTTTTTGTTTAGTTGCTCATTTATTAAAAAAAACATGCTGACAAACACAATGTTTTTTAACTTACTCAAGATTTGTTTATAATTTCTAAATTGTTTAAAAAAAAATTTGATATCCTTCTATAGTGTTTTTTGTTTTTGATTAAGCAGGAAACAAGGGTCTTGATCCCTTTACAAAAGCAGCCACATAAGGAAGGCAAAGTTGGCCCAACTAGGCCAACAATAGCAGAACAACAACATAGCTCTAAAAAATAAAGGATCTAAACAACACCAAATCCTGAGCAAGCAAATCTAACTCCCGAACCTTAGGGTGCATAGCAGCAACATATTTGGGGAGTCATTTATTTTTATGTTGAACCACAGTCTAGGAAACCTCCTCGTTTAAACCCTCAAAGTAAGGTGAGAGGAGGGGATCCTCTATAGACAAAGCATCCATAAAGATCCCACACGAAGCAGCCGACCCAGAAGCAGGAGGAACCAAAATAACTAGAGCCGACGGAGGAGCCAAGACTTGAATAAAAGAAACAGAAGGATCCATGGTGTTTTTTGTAGCCTCATCTGCCACCTCAGGGGGGATGGGCAAACTCTTCTGGGAAGGCTCATCCACCTGGGAGGATCCATCCTCCTCAGAGGAACCATCCTCCTGGGAAGTGTTAATCATCAAGTGATCAAAGAGAGCATCTTCCACCAAGTTGCAGCACCCTTACAGTGAGAGGGAGGACAACTGGAGGCCAAGTGACCAATAAAGAAACACCATTTGCATCTGAAAAGAAGACCTTCATAGTGTAACTATTACGTCCAAGGCTTGTCCCCAACCATCAAAACTACATCTCCATGAAGGGGTTTGGAGATGTCAATATCCACTAAGATGTGAGCAATCGTAGAATGTCCTACTATAAATAAGGTAGTAGAGTCTACCTTCAAGAAGTGACTAATAGCATTGCCAACGCCCTCATAGCATGAATCCTCCCAAAACTAGAGAGGGAGATTTGGGAGTCGAACCCATATTAGTTTGATATTTAGCGGCTCAGAGAGAGGATTGAAGGAGTCCAAAGTTTGATGGAGAGAGAATTCTCACCCACATCCAAACCCTATCATCGAGCACTAAGTCCCTTTGTTTTGAAGAAGCAAATGTCACAATGAAGAATCCTCTTGCACAGGGGAAGAGCTTGATCATTCCATCCACATACGGCTTCCATGATTCCATGACCCATTTGTGAAAATCAGGAAGAGATGGCCAAAAACTATTGAATCTGCAAATCACCCCTCGTTTAAGATAAAACTCCTCATTTTCTGAGACATCTTGGCCAGACATCACCACCAGGGATGATCAGGCACATGGCAATGATCAAGAGACTACATGTTGTGCTGGGTGGGCCTGAGCTCCCAAGTTATTCACAGCCTCAGAGAAAGATTTATGAGTCCATCCTTGAGCTCTCATATCAGTGGCATTCGAATCAGAATGTCCCATGTAGGGCAGAATGCCTCCATGCACTAGAGATGTGTTGGTTGGCAGATCCTCCATAAGCAAGGAAACTACGGCGATAAAACCTATAGAACCTCCTAGAAAAATCACGCACAGGTCTGGCAAGATCTCCTCAGCCGAATCTAAGATGCCATTCAAATTATTGGGTGGCAATCAGTTAGGCATGGGAACCCTAGTTGCCTCCATAGTTTTCTAGTTTTCTATTGTAATCACCAATGCCTAATTAAAGACTTTATAGTATTTTTTGTTAATTATGTAGTTGATTGTTCATTACAGATAATATATTGTGTTACAAAATATTGTGTTCTTTAGTTGATTCAAAATATGTTGTGTTAAGCCCTTAGGGGTAGGCCGGATGGTCAAGTCGTTAGAAAACATAGATGATGGTTCTGTTGGCCATATGTCTTGTCATTGATGTCAACATAGTATGTATTGATGTCATACACTGTCACAAGGTGAGAAAGGTTGTTGAGGCTAGCATGAAGATTGTCAAGAGATGAGATGTTATGTTCCTAAAGAAGAAGGAAAGCTCATGGTTGGATGTCATGCCCTGATAAGTGCAGAGTTAAGTTTGAATTCTTGAGAAGACAAGATATGTTTCTATAAAGAAGATGTATGGGTTTATATAAAGAATATTTGGCCTTTAGAAGTTGGTGTTTGTTTCTGTTTCAGGATGACTACTCTTTTGAAGACTGTCTAGAAAATTGCTCTGCATTTCCATCATATTGATGTTTAGCCATCGTGGTTTGGAACATAGCTTTATAAAGTGTCACATTATGTATGTTCCAAGTTTCATGAGGATCTGATCACTGGAAGGTTGTTTTTATGTTGATAAGCTTGTAGACAGTGTTGGTTTTGTAAAGGTATTCCTAGCAAGGTGATGGAATGCTCTGCATTCCTCCATAGTTGCATATTTGGCCATGCGGTTCTAATGGCAGCTTATATTATGAATTGACATGATATATCCAAAGTTTCAGGTCCTGAAGTCGTCTGAAATGAGAGTTAGATTTGACAGAGTATCACACTCTGTATGGACAGTGCATGACAATGCCAATGATGATTTGAGATACTCCACATTTCACTACAATTGAATGGTTTGCTATGCATATTTGAGGATAAGACTATGAATGTCTGTAGCATGTATATTCTAAGTTTTAGGCATTTTGGAGATCTACATATTGATTTATGAACTAACAGATAGCTCATGTTATTGTTTGCCTTACCAGTGGAGCTGACCCATTAAGTGTGAAGTTATGCGGAGGACAAATATGCTTTGCAGAGTTAAGTGGGAGCTATCTTAGGTCCATGCCGACCTATCTCAACTTGTTTCAAAGTTTGAATCTTGGCGCGAAGTGTGTGTGTGTGTGTGTGTGAAGGTTTTGGGCCGACGGGTTATATATGGCATGTTTTGCATGTTTCATATAATTAGGCTGACCTAATTGATGTTGTGAAAGAAGCGGATATATATGAAGGATTGTTTTTTATTTTTATTAATGCAAGAGTAGAGATGTGATCTATGTGATGCGGCAAGTGCCTTTGGATGAAAATTAAGTGCATGCAGAACAGTGGAGTCTGGTATTTGTGAACAGCGTGATGAGTATTGTTTTATACTTTGAGCTTTATTGGAACTGTACTTCTCGCATATGTTAGATGCAATTATAATAGTTCAACTCTGGCAGTGAGCCACCTCTTCTATCTCTTTCTTTCAGGACAGTGAGTCCTTTGGCAATAAGCCACATGCAGTGAGCATTCTTGGATGGTGAGTCCACCAATTGTATCAACCTTAACTGGTTGCCTTATTATAATATATTGTGAGCTAATCCTTACTATGGTTTTTCTCTTTCTGGGTTTTCCACGTAAAAATCCTGGTGTTCATGTGTTAGATTGTTTTATGCTTAATGTGTTAGATTATTTTATGCTTAATTTCCTTTACTGCAACTGAATATGCTAAACGCCCCCCTCTCAGTACTCTAGGTGTTCAACAGGTTCCTGGTTCAAGTCCTTGGATTCACCCCCACATGGGTGGAGGGAAACTCATGTGGATGGAGGTTATAGTGGTACATGTTAGGACATCGCTTCATGGGTCCCACCAGGTGTTGATTCCTTCATATTAAAAAACAAAATGTGTTGTGTTTAGTTGATTGTTCAACTTTAAAAAATGCTAATTGATAAACATGTTGTTTTATTCAACCAACATTAGTAGTTGTTTTTTTTATCAAGTTTTTTTACAATTCCCAATTTGTTAAAAAGATAATTTGTAGCATTTCAAAAAAAAATTGTTTAGTTCATTTAAAAATTATTGTGTTTTCAAATTTATAATCACTAATTGTTCATTTCATTGTTGGAAAAACTACAAGTTGAATAACACATCATATTGTTCACCCTACAAAGCTCTTGTTTAGGATCCATAAACAGTAAAGAAGATAATTTGTTATGTTTCCAAGTTTATGATTTTTATATTGTGCAAATGAAGGCTATTTATATTATGTAACTAATTTTTTTCCTATTTAGTTGAGTCAAAATATAAGATCTTTAAAATATGAAAATGTAGATTGTTTAGTTTATTGGTTCATCAATACCCTAGTTAACATTCATGAAGGCAACCATATATATCACAGCAAGATGTCTAAGTTTTTGAGATGTCATTTTCTCTATTTAGTTTATTCAAAAAAAAATTGTCTTTTGTTGATTGTTATTTAGATAAAAATGTAGGTTATAAAAACATCAAGGTTGAAAAACACAATGTGTTGTTCATCTTGCAAAAGTTGTGTTTCAAATTCACAAGTAAAAAGGAAATTTTCTTGTGTTTAAAAATGTAGGTTTTCTAAATAGCAAAAATGGAGAGTATCTTAGAACATATTAATTGAAGTATCTTAAAACATATAAGAATATAGGAGTAAGGTTTATGATCTATATATAAACTAATACTTCTTCTTTTCATTAAATGTCTATATAGCTTATCCATTGGATTGGGTTTGCATGTTATGTTTGAATTAATTTATAGTGTAATTTTACATTGTCCGTAAATGGTTCTATAGTAGTTTTGCATTGCTCAAACGGGTCTACATGTGATGTTTCAATGAGTTTATGGTGTAGTTTTATATTGTTGCATAAACATATCTATGAATTAAGTAGTTGTTTATGATATAACAACATATTACTAAAAAAAATCATGCAAACTAAAAATAATGAAGAGATTATTAACCCTCCAATTTATATAAAAAATTACATACAATATAGAAGAAAAAGATAATGCACCTCAAATGATTATCTTCAAAGATTATTCCCTTCTAAAATATCTAAGATGTTGCCCCAACTTACATGTGAAGAATGCACAAGCTTGTTGATTTTCTTCATAAATCCCTGCACCCAATTCTAAAGCCCTTACAAATTGTTGTTCAACTCTTATGTTTGTCTTAACAATTTTGTTTCATGCAAATACAATAGACTTAAGTGACAATGCAAATAAATTTACAAGCGATCCATTGTTCATTAATTAAAATGGTGGCAGATATATCAAATAAGAAGTTGCCACAAAGGCCATGCAAGTGAAAGTCTTTTAAAATCATTAAAATGGTGGCAGATATATCAAATAAGAAGTTGCCACAAAGGCCATGCAAGTGAAAGTCTTTTTACATCATTAAAATGGTGGCAGATATATCAAATAAGAAGTTGCCACAAAGGCTGTGCAAGTGAAAGTCTTTTTACATCATTAAAATGGTGGCAGAGATATCAAATAAGAAGTTGCCACAAAGGCCATGCAAGTGAAAGTCTTTTTACATCATTAAAATGGTGGGAGATAATATCAAATAAGAAGTTGCCACAAAGGCCATGCAAGTGAAAGTCTTTTCACATCATTAAAATGGTGGCAGATATATCAAATAAGAAGTTGCCACAAAGGCCATGCAAGTGAAAGTCTTTTTACATTATTAAAATGGTGGCAGATATATCAAATAAGTTGCCACAAAGGCCATGCAAGTGAAAGTCTTTTTACATCATTAAATTGGTGGCAGAGATATCAAATAAGAAGTTGCCACAAAGGCCATGCAAGTGAAAGTCTTTTTACATCATTAAAATGGTGGGAGATAATATCAAATAAGAAGTTGCCACAAAGGCCATGCAAGTGAAAGTCTTTTTACATCATTAAAATGGTGGCAGATATATCAAATAAGAAGTTGCCACAAAGGCCATGCAAGTAAAGTCTTTTTACATCATTAAAATGGTGGCAGATATATAGACATCTATTGACTTGCTATTAGATATATCTACCAGACTACCACCATAAATCCTTTTATCTTTTATTTATTAGTAAAGGCAAAAACAAATTTCTTGAATATCCCGAGAGTATCTTTTTATGCCTATATAAGGCATATACAATGTATGTAAAATGGATGTCTTAGTAATGCCCATACGTACATTCTATAGAGAGCTTAGCCTGGCTACAAAATAAAGTATAACAATGTTGTATTTACTCGAAATAACCTCTTCTTGTTCTATATCACATCACATACGCAAGTTATGTGTCACGTTACTATATAGATTTTCTTAATACAGAAAAAATATATGGTGCTTGAAACAACATTCATGATGCTATTGCTGATTTTTTAGAGATACAATAGACAAAAATGATAGAAATTACACAGAAGAGAATGGAACACAATGCTTTGCTAGCTTTAAATGGAGCCAAAATTAGCGACAATAGATCTAATCGGTTGTCACAAATGGAGAACAGTTATGTATAAAACCTAGGCAGCAAACACAGAGAATAAGAATGTTGTATGAACTTTTTATGGCAACGAATTTTGCACATATCAAATAAAGAGAAAAAGTTGATACAAATTAGTCCATTGGGTACCTTTAGGTGGGTCCGAGAATGAAGTGAGTTGCAAGTTGCTAGTGGATTTTGGGGGAATAATAAACTCTCAAGCATAGATAGACATAAAACCCCGTTTCTGATTATCTGCATAGCTATAAAACTAAGATAATATAGGAATGTTGGTCTACAAACCAAGGAAAAAAGAGATCAAATTTCTGTTGCCATCTTCAATCCTGGTAATCTGAGCTTTACCTTTCCAGCAAAAGTTGGCATGAGCTGCACAAGAAGGAATTAAAAGTAACTACATGTAGTGTGATACCAGCTATGGTAAAAGGGCTCTAGTTAAGAGTATTTTTTCCCTAAGCAAAAGGACTGATTATGGCAAATTTGAACATAATATTACAAATCACAAATCAGACCTGCAGCATGGTCACGTCCACCTCAAGAAGACCTTAGGAGCACATCTATAATTACAAGAGAACTGAATATTGATTTGGCTTCCAAAAATCTCCAATCTTTAAGGTATATTTTCTAAGTGACCCATAAGAATTAAATATGTCCAGAAAAGTATACATACACTGCTCCAAAAAAAAATCAATTATTCTCAACTAACCTGTTCCAGTTAACGCAATAGAAGGTCAAATTTGCCGTATTAACAAAACTTAACACACAGAAAATCAGTACATGTCCTGAACACTGTTAATTGAGAAAACCTAATACAGAGAAAATCATCACATGTCCTGAAAAATGTTAATTGTGAAAATTGGGGAAATTGACAAATTGATTAAAATTGACAAACCATAATTGGGTATTGCAATATTTTGGGAACATATTTGTTTGTGTTTATTATTAAAAGTTTGGATTTTATTTTAATTTTTTCATACTTTCAATAAAAATGGATCTATCTAGACAAAAGAATTGTGATTACTCGAGCCTTTTAGAAATTAATAACCCATTCTGGTAAATACCAGTAAAGATTAACTTGATACAATAGCTAGCCGATAACTATTATGAATTTATGATGATTATTTTTTAAATCATCATCATAAATTGCATATCTAAACAAGTTACAAATTACAACATTTTACAATTTCCTCTTCTCTGCTCTAGTGAAAAATTGGGGAGAGGGTCTAGTCCTTGCAGACGGTCCTCTACCACATCGATATCATCCAATCCAATCTCTCCTGCTTCTGCTGCAGCCATATCCTCCACAACCTACCTCTCAAAATCAGCTATCGCCTCCTCTATAAATAAAAAAGGCTCCTCACCCTGCATGGTCCAATCACTATAGGGATCAATGTCATCCAAATCAATAAGCTCCTCTCGTTCATCCTCCACCTTTTTTGTGCGAAACCAAAGGTTGTATTGCACAAAAACTAGGTCATTGAGGTGTCGTTGAGTTAGCTTATTGCACTTCTTTTGTGCGAATGAAATCAAACAAACTCCAATTGTGCTCACAACCAAAAGTGTTACAAGGTTGAGACAAATTTTAGGAGGCCAACTTTTGAAGATTTGGAGTATTTCCACCCCAATCTTCCCACTAAAAACCTATAAATAAGATATTCAAAAGTTTATAAGCAAACAATATTTTATTAATATTTGTAATTTGTAACTTATAAGATATGAGTAAAAATTCCAAATTTTTTTACCTAGTGTTTGGATGAATCTCTCTTGATTAGCTAGTGTCGAAGAAAAGAGTTTTCCCCTAGCTTGCTTGTAATTTTGCAACTTTGAAATAATGAGGTCCCTCACCTCAATCTCAAATATCATCCTCTCAATGCATGTTGAGAGGCCCTCCATGACCTCACCATTAGGATTGGTGAAGCTATCAAAGAAGAAAAACTTGAGGTTGAGATAGTACCCCGCTACATGATTGGGTTGGAGTTGATTGTTCCACCTCCGATCAATGATCCCCCAAATGAAATCAAATTTGTCTCTATCCCCCCTTGTAATAGTTTCCAATGGCTTCTTTGGCACTATCCATGGAGGCCATAAATGTACCCCATTGGGTTTTGATCCCCATCCACCAAGCACAAAACTCTCACCAAAGGCTTCGACACCTACAAGTACAAACAAATTGAAGTTACAAATTTACAATGAAAGTAAATACTTTTAAAGATTAAAAATAAAACATTCAATTTGAAATTGAAATTTGAGGTTACCTTGACAATCTTTGTAGCTCTCTTCGCAAAGACATCAAAAATTATTTTTGCGATCCTCTCTCCATCAACCTTCTTCAAATATAATGAGTCTAGCCATACTTGACTCACAAACATCTACTTCAAGGATGTCAACAAACTAGTAATGTTTTGCAACGTTAGGAAGTTAGTTGCAAACCTTGTTACACCTAGTCATACAAGCTCTTTCCCTTGGTGTGCTCTCTCATCAAGCTAAGAACCCAAGGGTGATTATAAATATATTTTCTAATGTTCCTTGCATCTTCTACAATTGTTCTCACCCAATCAATTTTGCCTATGTCCTCCAAAAGAAGGTCAAAGCAATGTGTCATGCAAGGGATCCAAAGAGTCATTGATGCCTCTCCTGAAACAATCTCCCAAACACCACATATGTCGTTGCATTGTCGGTGATAATTTGCGCCACGTTCTATATGCCCACCTCTAAAACAACTTGTCCCAACATCAGGCTCAAAGTTTCTGCATTTTTACTTTGTTAGAGGCATCAATTGACTTCAAGAAAACCATCTCACCATTTGAAGATGCCAAAAAATTGATAAGGGTGCGATTCTTTTCATCCATCCACCCATCTAAAAGAATAGTGCATCCAAACTTTCAACACTGCCTCTTGTGTTCTTCCAAAATTAACTTTGCATTTTTAGCAACATTCTGGAGCAATTTCCTTGCAACTATCAATGTTGTCACCAAATTCTCCTAGTACGTTCTCTTTGCCACATTGAAGAGAAGGTTGTTGTAAAACCAAAACTTAGATACACCTTATCTACTTCCTAGTGTGTCTCCTTGTTCCACGATGTACCTTCCAACAAAGGTTGTGCTCTAGGTATGTTTATAGGTACAAAAAAACCTTGTGTATGCACTTTGCTCGAACTGAACGAGGTGGATGTACTTCATTTGCGTGGAGTACAACTAGAGCCCACAATGTCTACCATATCTTCTTCTATTTCTATTTGCATGTTAGGATTAATGGTTGTTACTATGATTGCTTGAGTCCTTGCCCTATCTAGTTTCTTCTTATCCAACAATGCAAGGAGTGCTTGCATCTCTCATTTTCCCTCTTCTTTAGCTCTTGGACATGCCTTGGCCTCGCAATTAGGAATGCCTACTATTAGTGTAAACAGGTTTTTACCCTTACACATTTCTTAAGTTTAACTTAGGTTTAACATTAATAGGTG
The DNA here is from genome assembly GCA_027924645.1 of Cunninghamia lanceolata. Classification (NCBI taxonomy): domain Eukaryota; kingdom Viridiplantae; phylum Streptophyta; class Pinopsida; order Cupressales; family Cupressaceae; genus Cunninghamia; species Cunninghamia lanceolata. Next base: position 6,592,262 of record BSBN01000609.1, read on the forward strand.
GTTGCCAAGATTTATTATTGGTTTCCCATACTTTTGATTATCGGGTAGTTTCACCCATTATGCATTTACTATGCCTTTAAATATGCACTTGTACACTATGTAATTATCTCATCTTATTTTTCTCAATATCATCTCATTGATATTTGGTGGAAGAGCTTTTTGCTTCTCTCGTGCATCTGTGAGGGTGTTGTTTTGCAGGCTGAGGATCCTAGGAAGGAGTTGATCACTCCTATATGGTATCAGAGCTCCTCTTCCTACTCACCTTCCTGGAGAGTTTCTGTCGCATTGAGGAGATCCAAGCATTTTTGCCTGCATTTGCTAGAGATTGTTTGGCATGTGAATTTTTTTAAATTTCTATTTCACCTTTTTCGATATATACTTCTGGTTTCTTGTTGTTCGACGTGCCAGTGGCGGTTATAGAGGAGGCATATACGGTGGGAATGAAAGGTTGCCGTCATTGATCTTCTACATTGGGGATTGGTTTTTTTTGGGTGATTCATTGTGAGAAAGTTGTTGTTGGATATAGACATGGCGAATATTCACGTGTAGTTGCCCCGTAGAGTAATGATTTTTCCCTGTTTGCTTGATCTTCGTGCTACAATTTGTAACAGGAATCAAGTAAGTGTTTTGGGGGATGAATGACAAGCGAGGGTTTTGGAGTTGAGAAGGCAGGGAAAACAGATGTTTTCCTTTAGTTGAAAGGAAGTTAGGTGTGCGGAAACGCTTCCTACACTAATTTATTGAGGAGAGAGCTATGCAAATTCAAATTTATCCTAACTATTACAGAAATGTTAAACCATTAACATGAGATGTTGCAGAAAAACACAAGAACTAGATTGTAGACAGAAGAAGAGAGACAAAGATTTACGTGGGGAAAACCCTTATCGAGTGAAAAACCCCACACTCAGAAACCTGCACAATGTATTAACAAATCTGAAAGAATGTTTACAATACACTTGCAATGCAAGCTTCAATGGTCTTCGACACTCATGTCTGGAGTCAATCCGGCAGCATAACAGTACCTGTAAACCTGTGATACAAACTCCATCTCCAAGCACCTGTTTAAATAGAACATACAAGGCAATTTTGGACCTTTCTTGGAATGGGCGTCCAATATGGCATCTTGGACCAAAACCCACGCCCAGGGACACTTGGTCAACATTGTAGAATGTGTCTGACACTTGTCCACAGCTCCCATCCCAAAGAGGTCGCCTATTTCCAAAATGGGCTATGACAGATGCTCTTACGACACTTACGACCATCATAGAATCTGTCATAGCGGTTACAACTTACAGTTGTAAGAGAATCTGTAATACACATGCTATAAATAGCATATTCTCTTACAACACATCATATTCCACCTTGGGGCGCCCAAATATGCCTCATTCAAAGATGCTTCATGACACATGTCATTACTTGTCTTACAACCTATTCTCGACTCTTACATGTCATAGATTTGTCATAGGAATCCGTCATAACCGTTTCAGTCAAACATTCCTTACACAACATAGAAGATGTTGACACATGGCAGAATATTCCTACCACTAAGTGGGACACCTATCTCCTCATGTGAGGACAAAATAACAAGTTGTCATAATCCATGTAGGATTGACACATCACCGTGCCACATCCCATAATATGACAAAGTGGAAATTCCAATTATTTACAACATAGGTAATTGAATAATAAATACTAACTTTACAAATGCAGAGAATTACCAAGGTTGAGACACCTTAATTCCCAACATTCTCCCACTTGTCGAACACCTTGTAAGAGCCAATAGAAAAACAAGATTTAACCTCTATAGGCCGAGAGGCCCATAGACTCTGAACACCATCTGAACTTCTATGTGCCCACTAGCTTCGTCAATGCATCTGCAACATTCTTCAAAGTATCTACCTTCTCCAAATTTACCTTTCCATCCTCAACCATGTTCCTCACGAAGTGAAACTCAACATCAATGTGCTTGATTCTAACATGGAAAGTTGGATTCTTTGCAAGGCAAATTGCACTCTGACTGTCATAACTAATCGTGATCTGACCTGCATCAACACCAATATCAGAACACAATCTCTTAAGCCAAATAGCTTCCTTACAAGCATGAGTTGCTGCCATATACTCAGCTTTTGTCATGGACAAAGCAACGACAGGTTGTTGCTTACTCATCCAACTAATAGCACCACCAAACAGTGTAAAAACATAAGCACTGGTGGATCTCCTGCTGTCAATGTCACCTGCTCAATCTGAATCCACAAATCCATGAATATCAACAGAATGTGGAGGTCCTAAAACACTACCATGATAGCAAATGGAATACTCAAAAGTACCCCTCAAATATCTGAACACTCGCTTAATTACATCCCAATGAACCCGTCCAGGATTAGCCTTAAATCGACTAAGGACTCCCACTACTTGGGCAATGTCTGGTCTTGTGCAGACCATAGCATACATCAAACTACCAACAGCACTAGCATAAGGTACTCTGCTCATGTCGTCCACCTCACTAGGAGATTTTGGACAATCCTCAACAGACAACTTTGTCCCCAAGGAAATGGGAACACACAATGGTCTACAATCTCCCATGTTGAATCTGTCCAACATGGTCTTAGCATACTTACTCTGACTTAACCAAAGTTTTCTGTTGGTTCTGTCTCTTCTAATTTCCATTCCTAGAATGTACCTGGCTGCCCCTAAATCTTTCATTTCAAACTGAGCTGACAACTGAGATTTAAAATCAGAAATCATATTTGTACCCTTCCCAATGAGCAACATATCATCAACATACAATGCAACAATGAGAATACGATCACCATCAAACTTATAATAAACACAGTGATCTGATTTTGATCTCACAAATCTAATTGACAACACAAAGGCATCAAACTTCAAGTACCATCTCCTAGGGGATTGCTTCAAACCATACAAAGACTTCTTAAGTTTGCAAACCAAATTTTCTTTACCTTTTACCATGTAATGCTCTAGCTGTGACATGTAGATTTCCTCCTCCAAATCATCGTGAAGGAAAGTTGTCTTCACATCCATCTGTTCTACCTCCAAGTCATAAGCTATTGTAAGAGACAACAGGAATCGAATGGATGTCAACATTGCAATGGGAGAGAAGATCTCACCATAATCTATACCCTCCACTTGTGAATACCCCTTCGCAACCAATCTGGCCTTATACTTCTCAATACTGCCGTCTGCTCCAATCTTCTTCTTGAACACCCATTTGCATCCAACGGGTTTCCGTCTAGGAGGCAAAGGCACCAAGTCCCAAGTTTGATTCTTTTCCAAAGAAGTCATTTCTTCCTCCATGGCCTCTTTCCAGGAACCTACATCCTTCATATCCAAAGCCTCTGATACAGTTCTAGGTTCATCATTGTTAGTGAGCAAAGCATAAGCACAACTAGAATCAAGCAATGTAAAACCAAACCTTTCAGGTTGCTTCCTTATCCGTGTAGACCTCCTCAAGAGCTGAGGTTGAGGTTCAGCTTCTTCTTTTGAGCTTTCAAAGCTGCTAGAGCTCTCCTCATCATCAGGTCCAACATTGTCTTTCTGTTCAGTCTTCTCAGGGGTGAGAGGAAACTGAACAACATCCTCTTTCTTTTCTTTTTCTTCTGGCTGCAAAACAGTGGAAGAAGGTGTAAGCTCTCTAAAGATGACATTTCTTCTATACAACACTTTTTCAGCCACGGGGTCCCAAATCTTGTATCCTTTCACACCAACACCATAGCCGATGAAGATACACTTAACAGCTTTGTTCTCCAACTTTGACCGCTTCTCCCTAGGCACATGTGCATATGCCTCACAACCAAAAACACGAAGATACCTTATTGAAGGTTTTCTACCAGACCACACCTCCATGGGTGTCTTTCCAACAAGAGCTGATGTAGGAGATCTGTTTACCAGATAGAAAGCAGTGGCAACAGCTTCAACCCAAAACTTTTGTTCTAGACCAGCTTCACTAAGCATACTCCTAGCCTTCTCCATCAGTGTCCTGTTCATCCTCTCTGCAACTCCATTTTGCTGTGGTGTGTATGGAGTTGTCTTATGTCTTTCAATCCTAAGTTCCTTGCAATACTTATCGAATTATGTAGAACAGAACTCACCACCGTTGTCAGTTCTCAAACATTTAATCTTTTTACCAGTCTGATTTTCAGCAAGGCTTTAAACTCCTTAAACTTGCTATAGACTTCAGATTTGCTTCTGAGAAAATAAATCCATGTCCTTCTACTGTAATCATCTATAAAAGATACAAAGTATACAGATTTTGATAACGAAGGAGCATTAACAGGACCAAACACATCAAAATGAATGAGGTCCAACACACCAGAAGACTTATGAGAACTCGAGTAAAACTGAACACGGTTTTGTTTTCCATAAATGCAATGTTCGCAAAAGTCAAACTCAAGATTACAATCATCTAACCCCTCAACGAGGTTCTTATTTTTCAGGGTACACAGACCCTTGTCACCAATGTGGCCAAATCTCTTATGCCATAAGATTGTCTTTTCTGCAGGAAGTTTAATTTCCAATGCATGATTACAACCATCAAAACTAGAAACAATAGATTTCTTCACTGCTCGTTCAGATGGTGGGGATGAAGTGGCTGCTGCCCTCTTCCTTGAGTTAGAAGAACTATTGCATTGTGAAATTCATGCCTCCAGCTGAAACAGAGTACCTCTCTGAGTACCCTTAACAAGCACCATAGATCCTCTAGTCATCTTGCATCCTTTTTTCGAAAAGACAACCTGCACACCTGCATCATTCAAACTACTTACAGAGAGCAGGTTCTGTGCTAAGCCTGGGATGTGCATAACCCCAGAGATCCCCTTCACTTGACCATCAGGGAATTGGATAGAGACTCTTCCACGACCAACGATCTTCAGATGAGAGTCGTCACCCAGATACACATTTCCACCATCAAACTCCTCATACTTAGTGAACCAGTCTCGATGCGAGGTCATGTGGAATGATGCACCAGAGTCGATTAGCCACACATCATCAGATGCATGGGTTGCCAGGGCTGTGATGAAAGCATCACCGTCATCTTGTGATTTGTCAGAATCTAAATCAAGAGCTTTCTTCTTTTTCTTCTTCTCCTCTTTGCATTCCTTTCAGAAATGCCCGGTCTTTCCACAATTCCAACAAAGAGCCTTGGACTTTCCAGGGGATTTGGATCTCCCACGGGATTTGGATCTACCCTTCTCAGCTTTCTTGTCCTTCTTCTTCCCTTTCTCCTTGGGTCTTCCACAAACTGCAAGGGCTTCTTTGGTTGCCTCATAAGACTTTCTCTGCATCTCTTTAGATAACAGCGAAGAAACCACCTCTTCCATTTTGAATGTGGATGTGGTGCTTCCAATTGCCATGACAAGATGATCCCATGAGTCTGGCAGAGAACAAAGTAGGGTCATACACCGATCCTCCTCCATCTTTACACCGATAGATGTCAATTGTGCAACCAGCATGTTAAAGGCATTCATATGCTCAGCCATGGATCCTCTGTCCTCCATTCGAAGAGAATACAACTTCTTTCTCAAAAAAAGTTTATTGACCAGGGATTTGGCTTGATACACATCCCCCAACTTCTTCCAAAGGAGTTTTGTAGTAGCCTCATGGACATTTAACAACACAGAATCGGCAAGACTAAGTCTTATGAGACCCTTAGCCTTCCGATCCTTGAGATCCCACTCATCTTGAGTCATTGTAGCTGGTTTAGTTCCGTTCACACTTTTCCAAAGGTCTCAGTCAACTAGTATGTCTTCCATCTTGAGCTTCCATAGCTCGAAATTGTTGCCGTTGAACTTCTCTACTTCAAACCTTCCTGATGTGCTTGCCATCTCCTTGCTGCAATAAGATACAAAATGCTCTGTATAGACTCCCACTCAACCTAAGATTAGCTCAAAAAACCCCTACCCAACAACTAGGACCAAAGGTGATCAAGCTCTGATACCAACTGAAAGGAAGCTAGGTGTGCGGAAACGCTTCCTACACTAATCTATTGAGGAGAGGGCTATGCAAATTCAAATTTATCCTAACTATTACAACAATGTTAAACCATTAACATGAGATGTTGCAGCAAAACACAAGAACCAGAATGTAGACATAAGAAGAGAGACAAAGATTTACGGTGGGGAAAACCCTTATCGGGTGAAAAACCCCACACTCAGAAACCTGCACAATGTATTAACAAATCTGAAAGAATGTTTACAATACACTTGCAATGCAAGCTTCAATGGTCTTCAACACTCATGTCTAGAGTCAATCCAGCAGCATAATAGTACCTGTAAACCTGTGATACAAACTCCATCTCCAAGCACTTGTTTAAATAGAACATACAAGGCAATTTTGGACCTTTCTTGGAATGGGCGTCCAATATGGCATCTTGGACCAAAACCCACACCTAGGGACACTTGGTCAACATTGTAGAATGTGTCTGACACTTGTCCATAGCTCCCATCCCAAAGAGGTTGCCTATTTCCAAAATGGGCTATGACAGATGCTCTTACGACACTTACGATCGTCATAGAATCTGTCATAGCGGTTACAACTTACAGCTATAAGAGAATATGTCATACACATGCTATAAATAGCATATTCTCTTACAACACATCATATTCCACCTTGGGGCGCCCAAATATGCCTCATTCAAAGATGCTTCATGACACATGTCATTACCTGTCTTACAACCTTCTATTCTCGACTCTTACATGTCATAGATTCATCATAGGAATCTGTCATAACTATTTCGGTCAAACATTCCTTACACAACATAGAAGATGCCGACACATGGTAGAATATTCCTACCACTAAGTGGGACGCCTATCTCCTCATGTGAGGACAAAATAACAAGTTGTCATAATCCATGTAGGATTGACACATCACCGTGCCACATCCCATAATATGACAAAGTGGAATTTCCAATTATTTACAACATATGCAATTGAATAATAAATACAAACATTACAAATGCAGAGAATTACCAAGGTTGAGACACCTTAATTCCCAACATTTGTCGTGTGTGAATTATTCTCCACTCTTAATGAGTTTTGGGCCTACGGATGGAGCGTGAAGAAGCCGTCATGAAATCCAATGCAAGCTACAAATTCTTGGCAATCATTTTGGTTGTGTACATATTTTAGCAAACTATTTCATTGCATCCGCTAGTGCGTGAGGTGCGTAGACTTATTACATTCTAAGGTTCTTAACGCTTCTATTAACGATAGTCGCGGTTTTTTTCTGGTAATTAAACTTTATACATTATAAAGTTTCATTACAAATATTTATTAGGTTTTTGTTGTGTGAAGTGGAAGTGGGCCCATCAAAATTGTTTGGGCATTGTCTTGAAGTGTATAAGGGACTTTTTGTCCCACATTGTTGGTGTTGGTAGTTTTTGGCTATATATATAGCCAGTCACTCTCTCAATAAAGTGTGAGCAGAGGCTCACCTGGAGGTGTCTTGTCTCTCTCGTGTGTGGTGGTTTGTTGGCTTGCATGCTTGTGGTGGCTTGTATGCTCGGTGTGCTGGCTTGGTGATTTGTCATTCAGACGTGGAGACTTGTGGCGTGGGTGTTGGTCTCCTACAATGATTTAACAACTAAGCCCATAAAGCTGTGACTCAGAGATTGGACATCTAACATGAATACTGTCTTAATCACTATGAAGATGCATTTAACTTGTCAACCCAGGGACGTGAACTTGAAATGGGTCAGCACGGTATGTGCATTAGGAACTTCCAAAGTAGCCACATTCATTCTACATCTAAGAAAGACATAATGCTAAAAATAAACTGCTTGGAAAGAAATAACATAAATGTTGAATATCAACCAACTATGCTAAGTTGAAGTGCATGACAGAAATTGAAATTCTGGGCAAACAAACAGGAAACTACTCTGTCTGCTTTGGCTACAGGAACAGACACAGAATGGAATTCTAGTGGCTACAGGAACATTCAATGCCAGATTTAACTAACTGCTTAACAGAAAATACAACTAAACTAAAGGATGGAATGCTCACCAAGTGGGCCCCCTTGGATGAGTATTCCTTAAGATAAATGTAAACTCAGAGATGTGAACTTATAACTTCATTTTATTCATTGGGAAACGTGAGTACAACTCAATGACTTAACTGTATTGCTGAAAAACTTAATAATGCAAGTACAACCTCAGATTAATCAACCCCTCAGAAAGAGCATCTGAGTCTTATTTATATAAAGAAAACTACAAAACCAACTACCTAGCAAGGCGGTCAACTCCAACAGAATAGGAGGACGCCACTTTAGGGAAAGCATAGAAAGTGGAGAGGAGGTTATGCATGCATGGAATCTAGTCAAGCAAGTCGCTTCAACATAGATCTAGCACAACAGTAACTCCTAAATTTGCCCAACAAGTAATTAAGACCAGTTACAAGGCGGTTATCTTCCCTCCATTTGACATTTGAACGACCACCTTGTTTGACTTTGATGGCGAGTAACCAATTGGCATAATCTTCCTCAACTTTATGGCTGCTAATTATATCTGCATAACAATATTAGTACGCACAATAATTACATATCTGTAACTATCTTAGAGTAACATTCATTAACCACATGTAAAATTAACATAGATAGTTCATATAGCATGTCAATGTCATTAAAGATTATAGGAAATAACCTATGCCCAACATCTTATGATTTTGAGGAAATGTTATGAAAAGATCAAGATCTAAGTACCAAAGTCTATGATAACTATAGCAAATGGATAATAAAGTCTAACAAAATTGAGTCATAAACTAGACTCATCACTCTTCCCAACCTAAGACTTTGCTGGTCCTCCAACAGAGGAAGGGTTGTTCTTTTGTTTGGTCAATGCCCTGAAATTAGCAACTGCCAGTTGTCTTATATCAGTTTTTGCAGTGCGTGAGTTAGGATCCCAATAGAACCCTTCATGTCTATCCAATATGTTCCATCTCTGCCTCTCTTCAGCAATATCATACTAGTAAAACCTGTAATTTGGCACAGGCCACAATAGGATAGGTGGTTGGAAAATTAAGGGAAGCAAGAATTGTCTCTTTGTCCTCCCAATCTATATATATCTATCCACTCTTTTACATGCTGCAGCATAGTTCTGCAGAGAGTGAGGCTCTACTTGTTTTAGTTCATTAGACAAATTGTTCCACCTTTGTGCCAAATGTCCCTTTACAGATTCTTCAATAGTGTTTGCAACCTTCTCATATTCTCTGTAAGCTGCTTCTCTCTTAGGCAGGATTTTGTTTCCATAGCTTGGTCTATAAAGCATTCTATGCCAATCATTGAAAATGCTTCCTGGATTTCTAGATTCAGGTATAATGGGCAGGGGAGTGTTGAATTCTGTTTGCTTATAAGCCCTGAACTGTTGTCCCCAACTAATCTCATTTTGTATCCAGGACATAAATGCCCTCAATTGAACATCCCCAACATACAACAAGGGATTCCACTCGTGATCTTGGGACACAACATAATTATGTAAATAGAATTCACAGAACAAATTCTTCATTTTAGGAGGAGCAATCTAATAAGCATTGAAAAATTCAAGAGGAGACTCAATGGAAGGATTCAAACCTGAAACAATCCTTGTTATTTTAAAAGAAAGATACTTTTCCTTTAAATACAGAGCATAGACCCTTGGAGGAGTCCTACACTCTAATACCTGAGGCACTAAGGCTACCATATTATCCACTCTCTCCTTTAAAGTTGCAATTTTTGCATTATTATCTTCAAGTTCTTCATCTTTCTTTTGAATTTCATTCTTTAGCCTGCGCTTCTCCTTTTTCCATTCTTCCTCTCTCCTTTGCATTTCATTCCATAAATTCATAGCTACCATATGCATTGAAAAATCAGAGGGCCTGTGTATTCCTACTAACAGCTTTCCTGGCACTGATGGTTGCTCTTCATATAGCACTAATTGCATGGTTTCTGAATGTTCAGCCAATTCGGGCTATAGGGCTTCTTGCTGCAGGAACTCCTGATTATCTTCATGTCCCTGACTCTCAATTTGTTCAACGGTGGCAGCAAGGTTTGCCAATGTTACATTTGTTGCTTCCTCAAATATATCCTTTTCTCCAATATTCTCATGCCCCGTTGGAGCCTCGGTATCTTCTGGTGACATTCCTTCAGCCCTAGGGCATCTCTGTGGAGGCACACCAAAGGCTAACTCAGCAGGTCTTGATTTCCTAGGAGGGCTCTCATGTTTTTCTTCGGCTACAGGAAGAACAGTGTTAGCCTTCCGTTTCTTAGAACCTGGCACTCCCTTTCCTATAGTTTGCTTTTTAGCTTTACCCTTTCTTATTTCTGCCTTTTTATTATGTGCCCTAGTTCGAATTAAGTTGCTCAGAGGAGCATTATCATCAGAATCTAAAGAAGAACTCACTTTGTCTGAATGCTCTGCCTCAAAAGAACTAATCTTAATAGCTTGTTTTGTTGCAGGAGGGTTTGCACTAGAAGTTGAGGTTCCCGGAGTAGCTTCAACAGAACTCACTCTTCTCCTAGTCCTACGAGGTTGAGGCACAACCATAGGTCACAAATGCCTTGGTCTAATTTGGTCAATATTTAAGAATTATTCCCAAGTCATATCAGACACATCATGCAGAGACATTTCAACTAAAAATTTGATCAAACAATGGTGGGAAACAGAATTAGCCCTACCTTTTTGGGTCTCGGCCGCCATGATTGAGAGAAGGTGGTATAGCATGTTTGGCACATTCATTCTTCTCCCATGTCTCATATGATTCAGCAGTTTGAAATGCACAGAATGAAGATTCAACTGATGACCTTCACAAGTAATGTACCTCACAACATGAACAGCTACTTGCTTCCATGGCTCATGCAGAGAGGTTCTCTTGGCTCCCTGTTTGTCTACAGTTATTGAAGGGTCACCAGGTTCTGTAAATTCAGCCCTAGCTAACCAGGCGTCTCTGGTAACAGGGTAATTCTCACCATCGACAGGCAACCCTGTAACTTCTACAATTCTTTCTTCAGTAGCCAACACCTCTAACCCTTTTACTATGGCCTTACCTTCAGACAATGTTTGGGCAAATTCCAATGCAACATTTTCATTAAAACCATTCAGCTTCAAGAAATAATCTAACCACCCACAATTTCTAAACTCGACCTGGCTGGGTGCATCCTGCAGTAATTTGTCATGAACCGTGGGTTCATTTCGAATTAATCCACCTCCCATTGTTTTAGCTGTCTGAAAACAATCACTCTGCAAAGTTTTTCTTTCTGCAAATTTTTTTTGAAAAACTAAACTTCACCTTCCTGCAACCCTGTTAAAATTTCAATCACTAATGTCATCTAAATTTTCCTTATTTGGGAACATAAGATTATGACAAGAGTAGTACAAGCAGTAAGGAGTAATCAATGAAGGCTATCACCTCACACTTGCGAGCCGTCATCTCACTCAGAATTCAAATCATTCAATTTTAAACTTTGCTGACATGTCGGCGTAAAGCACATGGACTGACACGTGGACATGGTATTCACACTCCCTCCCCAACCTAAATTTGAGCATGTGTCCTCGCATGCGGAATGGTGATGCACGACTGGACGGAGTAGGGAATAATTACATGCTATGGAGAAAATTGACATCAATTTACAATAATTAAATGAATGTACTAAAAGATAATTAAGATATAACAAATTAAAGCGCGCATACCTTGATGTGCGAAAGATCAGTTGCAAAAATCATGGAGAAAGTACTGGTCACCTTTTAAGAATTCGATTGAGCAATGAATGAAAGTAGAGTGGAAGAAAGTGAGGTGGGATGAAGTGAGATCATGGCAACATAATGGAAGAGAGAATGATGGATATGGATGGCGGATGGGTGAATGAATGAAGAAGTGGACCCCCACAAAAGTGGAAGTCTTTATTATGACAAGTGTCGTACCTCGGTTAGCCAGAAGGAGGGACACTAGGTCCACTACCTTCGGCTGCAGGAAGTTCAGGAGTTGCATGTTGATTGAATTGTTGTAGGAACTCTTCCTTCGAAGTTGGCTTGTGATACAACTTGAGGCGATGAACATTGACTAATAGCTTAAATCTGACAGGGTCAATGGTGGTAAGTTGAACAGCACCATTGGAGAAAACTTTAGCAACCTCATATGGTCCTAGCCACCTTGTCTGCAATTTTCCTGCATTATCTTGATACCTTGAGTCGTAGAGCAATGCCCAGTCACCTGGTTGGAATTTCTTATCTTTGATGAATTTGTCATGCCACTTTATTCTCTAATTATACACCATCTCTATGTGATGTAAGGCTGCTTTCCTCATCTCATCCAAAGTATTAAGCTGCATGATTCTGTCCTTTTGTGTCTCAGAGATATCCATCCCCAAGTCTATTGCAGTCCGAAGAGTCTTATGTTCAAATTCAATAGGCATCATAGTTGTTTTTCCATACAGTAACTCAAAAGGGGTGAAGCTTGTGGTTGTTTTCCAAGTTGTCCTATAGGCCCAGAAAGCTTCTGGCAGCCTGTTTGCTCAATCCTCCTATGGACAGCCACAGTTTTGGTCAGAATGGCTTCAATTTCCCTGTTAGTCACCTCAACTTGGCCAATGGCTTGAGGGTGATAAGGAGTAGATTTCTTGTGCCTTATGTTGTACTCATTGACTAGTGTTGCAACTAGGGTTGAGGTGAATTGAGCTCCTTGATCAGTCACTAACTCTCTAGGGACTCCATACCATGTGAAAATTTGCTCATAAAGAAATTCTGCAACCTTGTTATCTCTTGCATGCTTCATGGCCTTAACTTCTACCCATTTGGTTACATAATCAGTGCATACTAAGATATAGGATTTACCATTGGATGGAGGATCAATGGGTCCTACAAAATCTAATCCCCACTTATCAAATGGAGTAATCACAAGCTGAGGGTAAAGGGGCATCTCATCAGATTTGGTTGGTCGTCCCATCCTCTGGCATCTGTCACATTTCTTTGTATATCTCCTTACATCCTTGTGGAGTGTGGGCCAATAATAACATGTATTCAAAATCTTCATTGCTATCCTTTTTGCTACAAAATACCCTCCACATGGTTCATTGTGGCATGCATGTAAAATGTCATCTTCTCTCACACATCTCCTCATGACATTGTTTGGTCCAGTGTAGAACAAACATCCAACAATCCATGAAAAAGGAAAAGACTTTTCAATGAGTACCCTTCTCTCCTTTGGAGAGAAATGAGGAGGGACTCTTCCTGTGACTAGATAATTGGTTGTGTCAGCATACCAGGGTGTTTGCACAGTGATTGAAAACAAATGTTCACCAAGGAAAAAGTCATCAATGACTTGGTTGTCCTCTGATGTAGTCAGCCTTGAAAGAAAGTCTACAACAACATTGGCCTTCCCTGGCTTATCCACAATAGTGATGTCAAATTCTTGCATTAGCAACACCCATCTTGCTAATCTACCTGATATTAAAGGTTTGTTTATAAGATACCTAATGGCTGCATGATCTGTGTGCACAAAGATTTGATAGCCCATTATGTAGTGCCTAAATTTGTTGAGTGCATAGATTACTGCCAGCATTTTCTTCTCTGTTACTGTATAATTGAACTTAGCTCCCTGTAAGTTTTTGCTGACAAAATAAATAGCATGCTCAATGGCTCCTTCTTTCTGCCCTAAGACTGCTCCTATGGAATAATATGATGCATCAGTATGAATGTGGAAAGGAAGCTCCCAATTGGGCCCTTTAAGTACAGGAGCATGAGTTAATGCTGCCTTTAAATCAGAAAATGCTTTGTTACAGTCGTCATTCCACTGAAATTCAGCATCCTTCGTGAGAAGAGTATATAATGGGGCAGCCATTTTGCTGAAATCTTTGATGAAACGTCTATAGTACCCTACATGACCCAAGAAGATTCTAACATCTTTTTGCTTTGCAGGAATGGGCAGATTGATGGTGACTTCAATCTTTGTTGGGTCTACCTGGATTCCTTTTGAAGAGATATAGTGGCCAAGTACTATTCCTTCCTGCATCATCATGAAGCACTTTGCACTGTTCAGGGACAGATTGTGGTCTTCACATCTCTCCAACACCTTCCCTAAGTTTGCTAATGCCTCTTCAAAAGTAGCACCATAAGTAGTGAAATTGTCCATATAGATTTCCATGCAATCATATGATATATCTGAAAATATGCTAATGACTTCCCTTTGGAAAGTTGCAGGTGCATTGCATAAGCCAAATGGAAGCACTGAGTAGGCATATGTCCCCCAAGGACAGGTAAATGTTGTTTTCTCTTGATCCTCTGGTGCAATCTGTATCTGATTGTAACCGTTGAACCCTTCCAAAAAGGAAAAGTACTGCTTTCCTAGAAGTGAGTCCAATACCTGGTCTATGAAAGGAAGGAGAAAATGATCCTTTTTGGTGGCAGAGTTTAATTCTCTGTAATCAATACAGACTCTCCATTTCCCTCCCTTTTTGGGCACGAGAACCAAAGGAGACACCCACTGGCTATCTGAGATTGGGTAGATAAATCTTGCATCTGATAGCTTCTGTAATTCTTCTTTGATAATTTATCTTAATGCATGGTTGATTCTCCTTTGTGGCAGTCTTACTGGTGTACAATCTTCCTTTATGTAAATCCTATGGGTGCATAATGTGGGATCTAGTCCTTTCATGTCATGGTAATCCCATGCAAAGGCATTCTTGTGTTTCTTTAACAAATTTGTCAAAGACAGCTGTTATTCTTGAGTCAATTTGTTGTTAATATTCAGATATCTTTCTTCTAAAATCTCCACTTGAGTTGTTAAGTCTACCATAGTTGCTTCACTAATGCTTGGTACCTTAATTTCTTGTGGAAGCAATGTATGAGACATACCTGTTGTTGTAGGAAAGGTGGGAATAAGTATCTTCACTGGATCAGCAGAATGAGAGGATGATGCTTCCTCTACTTCACAATGATTCTGAATTATGTTAGACAACACCTCCTCTTCCTATTGAAGATGCATGAATGAACTTCTGCCTAACATCATAAGTTGTTCCATAGAATTAGCTTCCTCTGCCTCTTCACCAACATGTGGCCAAACAGGATTATCCATATCATGAGATGGCTGTGCAGGTGGGTAAAGAACAAGTTTTTTAGTGCTTCTCCCATCAAAGATGGTCATGTCTCTTGACCGGCATCCAATATAAGCATCAGCTGTGGCTAACCACGGCCTTCCCAGAATGATGGGGTATCCTCCCAATGTGGCTTTAGGAGAAAGTATCATAAAATCAGCTGGATATTCCCATGAGTCCAGGGATACCACAAGGTCCTCTACTATCCCATCAAGTTTAACAGTAGAACTGTCAACAAGCTGCAGGACAGTAGGAGTAGGTCTCATGTTTGCAACATTTAGTTGCTGCAAGATATCCTTGGTCATTACATTTATGGCTGCTCCAAGATCAATCAAAGCATTTCTGATTTGGATCCCATTTATAACAACTCCTACCATAGGACTCCCTGGATCATTATATTTGGGAACAGTCACTTTCCCAAGCATGATGTCAACCAACTGTCCCACCACATGAACCATAGTGGGGTCTTTCCTTTTTCTGCCTGGCTTCTTAAGGCATGTTTCCTTGATTGCTTTGCCATATATAGGAACATCTTTTATGGCCTGAAATAGAGGGATCTTGACACATACATGTTTCAACTGCTCTAGAATGTCAAAGGTGGGTTCCTCTTTCTCTTCCTTTTGTTTCACAATTTCCAACCTTTGTGGAAATGGTGGTTCTTGGGCAGTCTACTTGACTGGTACTGGTTCAGGATTTTCATGTGCATTTGGCTGAATGGGGGCATTTAAAGGCTCCTCTTCCTCCTCGAGAAGCTCAGAAATGATGGGTCTGGAAGGAGCTGCCAAGGTAGTTCCTGAACGCAGGTGGATGTCACTTACATTCACAGCATATGCAGGGAATTGATTTGGATCAGCAGAGTATACTGGCTACTGATGTGGTCTATTATTTGGGTTAGGTGAGGCATGAGCTGGTAACTAAGTAGGTTTAGGTGTATTTGAATTGGAACTAGCAGGTGGAGGCATTATAGCAGGCTGCTAGGGTTGAGAAGGTGGTTGCATATAATTAGTTGTCTGGTTTGGCCATTGTTGTCCTCCCCTCCATTGAGATGTTTGCTGCCAGTTTCCTGGAGGTGACTGCCAATTCCCCTGAAGTTGTTGCCACTAGGGTGCATGGTTTTGGTAATTTTGCCAAGTGTTTGGGGAGTTGTTCCAAGGCTGAGGTGAATATCCTCCATAGTTAGATGGAGATGGTTGTTGCCATTGGTTACCAGATGCATAAGTATTAAAATATGGTCCAGCAAATGATAATGGATCTGGTGACATACCTTGTCTTGGAGCCCATGGCCTCCTTTGTGCAACATAGTAGACTTGATCTTCTTCAACTTGGATTGGCTTGAACTCGGGTGGAATCTGCTTATTGTCAATGTTAGCTACCATCTTGCATCTGAAGTCCCTCTTCTTTTGTCTGCAATGAGGACAATATTTTGCCAACATTGCCTCAACCTCTTCATGCTTCTTCTTTGCCTAAAGTGTGTCTAGCTGGGTGGCCATATTATTTATAATATCTTGCTTACAATTAGACAACAAGTGACTTATCTCCATCCTTGAAACTCCATTGGTAGAGGTTTTTCCCATAAGGGAATGGTAACCTCTTCCTTTCTTCATGGTTGCTCTGGAATAATTTTGGCACAACTTCTTAATATCCTCCCAAGGCACTTGGGTAATATCTCCTCCTCCCATTAAATCCAAGGCATATGTACAATGCTCACTTATTACTCTAAGGAAGAGTAGTTTCTAAGACTCCTCATTAAGTGTATGATGGGGAGATTTTTGTAAACAAAACAGGAACCTTGAGATGTAATCCTCCAAACTTTCATCCTCTTTCTGCTGCATTCTGAAAATATCATTTCCTCTCATATCTCCACCCCTACAGTAGTCTTTATACTTCTCAAGAAATTTGTCTTTCATCTCATCCCAAGTATTGACAGTATCACTACCCAGACCCATAAACCACCTCAATGCAGCATCTTTCATGGTAGTAGGAAACAGCTTAAGCCTATGAGCATCAGTAGTGTAGTCATAGCTTCTGCAGAGGATATCAAATTCGAACAAGGTGTCTGGGTCCTCTGTTGCAAGTCCATAGAACTTGGGGAGAGTTGAAGCAGGGATGTTTTTGAGATTATCCACTTCATTTTGATGAGCAATAGGAAATGGAAAGGTTGGTTGATTGGGTACATTTTGGGCAGCCATAGCTGCTTGGCTTATTATCAAGGCAAATGGATTGCTAATCAAGTTTTGGGCAGCTTGTTCTTCAGAGGATGTTTCAGAGCTATTCAAATCAGGGAATGCATCAAGAAAAGGATTCACTTCTGCTTCTTCTGCTGAGTAATTTGGATCATTAGGAAGGAATCTCCCTAAAGCATCTCTTCTTTTGCCTCTATGCATGCAATATACTCAGTATCAACCACCTCACACAAAGAATGTTGTGAATGGATTGTCGATCGTTACTTCCTAAATGAAGGATAGACTAAGAGCACACTTTCAAAAATACTTCTGCAAGAAATAATACTAAAGATGACTCCAAAGATCTTCCTAGTTTGACACCATCCCCGGCAACAACGCCAAAAATGTTGGTCTCCTACAATGATTTAACAACTAAGCCCATAAAGCTGTGACTCAGAGATTGGACATCTAACCTGAATAGCTGTCTTAATCACTATGAAGATGCATTTAACTTGTCAACCCAGGGATGTGAACTTAAAATGGGTCAGCACGATATGTGCACTAGGAACTTCCAAAGTAGCCACATTCATTCTATAGCTAAGAAAGACATAATGCTGAAAATAAACTGCTTGGAAAGAAATAACATAAATGCTGAATATCAACCAACAACTATGCTAAGTTAAAGTGTATGACAGAAATTGAAATTCTGGGCAAACAAATAGGAAACTACTCTGTCTACTTTGGCTACAGGAATAAACACAGAATGGAATTCTAGTGGTTGCAGGAACATTCAATGCCAGATTTAACTAACTGCTTAACAGAAAATACAACTAAACTAAAGGATGGAATGCTCACCAAGTGGGCCACCTTGGATGAGTATTCCTTAAGACAAATGTAAACTCAAAGATGTGAACTTATAACTTTATTTTATTCATTGGAAAACGTGAGTACAACTGAATGACTTAACTGTATTGCTGAAAAACCTAATAATGCAAGTACAACCTCATATTAATCAACCCCTCAGAAGGAGCATCTGAGTCTTATTTATAGAAAGAAAACTACAAAACCAACTACCTAGCAAGGCGGTCAACTCCAACAGAATAGGAGGACGCCACTTTAGGGAAAGCATAGAAAGTGGAGAGGAGGTTATGCATGCATGGAATCTGGTCAAGCAAGTCGCTTCAACGCAGATCTAGCACAACAGTAACTCCTAAATTTGCTCAACAAGTAATTAAGACCAGTTACAAGGCAGTTTTCTTCCCTCCATTTGACATTTGAATGACCACCTTGTTTGACTTTGATGGCGAGTAACCAACTGGTAGAATCTTCCTCGACTTTATGGCTGCTAATTATATATGTATAACAATATTCGTAAGCACAATAATTACATATCTGTAACTATCTTAGAGTAACATTCATTAACCACATGTAAAATTAACATAGATAGTTCATATAGCATGCAATGTCATTAAAGATTATAGGAAATAACCTATGCCCAACATCTTATGATTTTGAGGAAATGTTATGAAAAGATAATTAACATAGATAGTTCATATAGCATGCAATGTCATTAAAGATTATAGGAAATAACCTATGCCCAACATCTTATGATTTTGAGGAAATGTTATGAAAAGATCAAGATCTAAGTACCAAAGTCTATGATAACTATAGCAAATGGATAATAAAGTCTAACAAAATTGAGTCATAAACTAGACTCATCAGTGGGAACCTGCCACCAATCGCCCCTCAAGGGCTTAATTGTTGTCTCCGTACACTTTTTCGAGATTCTTCCTCAGGTACATGTTTTTTGCATTATTGCTTCCTGAGTGATATCTTGAGCCTTGGAAAGGTGAAATCAATTTCAAGAGGCTTCATTTGTTGCTATCTTTGATATCTTGGAGGTTTCAGACCTAATTATATCAGTTTGGTGTCTATTTTGCTTGCTTTTGGTGCATTTGTTCTTAAGGCTACTCCTGATTCATTTGAACTTTTAACTCCTCATAACTATCATACCTAGAAGATTAAAATGCATAGGTTGCTCCAATCTAAGGGTTTGTGGTCCACATTGCATGATAAATAACTCACTCTTACTAAGGAGTATGAGATATTTGCTCACAGGAACAAGTGTGATGAAGCTATGGGTTTGATGGCTTTGCATCTTTCTAACAGTTTGTTTTTCCACATTGAGGAGTGTAATACACCCAAGGAGGTATGGGATAAGTTCAATAAATTGTTTGGTAAGATCAGTGAGTTTCTTCCTTTGCAATTAGAGGCAGAATTGAGTTTTCTTTCCCCAAATGCATGTCCTTCCATTGATGATTATCTAGTCAAGTTCAAATCTATGAGGTCACAATTGGCAGGATGTGGGAAGGATAAAACTGATAAGGAGTCTATTTTCTTCATTTTGTCTAAGCTAAGAGGTCCATTTGTTGTTTTCTCTTCTACTTTTTACTCCACCATGGATGCTTTGGGTAATGCTTTTAAAATGCCTTCTTTTGACACATTTTGTGATTGTTTGACAAGGGAGCAAGCCAAACTTGCTCAGTTAGATGGGGTCTCTAAGAGTCATGCATTAGTTGCACAAGCATCTCAGAGCAAAGGGAAGAAGAAACCTAGGGCTAAGACAGAGTCTAATGAGTCCACCTCTTCTAAAGAGGATAAACCTAAGAAGGAGAAGTTTAGTTGTGTGTATTGCAAGAAGAAAGGTCATGATGAACACCATTGCTATACTAAGAAGATTGATGAGCTTTCACACCTTCTTCAGAAGAACAACATTGAGCTGCCCTCATCTATGACCCCTTCTTCTCCTATAGCTTCTCCATCAGTAGCACCTTCATCTTCATCTAAACCTACACAATCAGAGAATGTAGGATTTACAAATGGGATGAAAGGTCAAGAAGACAAGCTCAAAGGACATGCATTGGTTACTTCTACAATTCACTCTGGTCACGATAGATGGTTTTTGGATTCAGGGGCATCACATCACATGGGTTTTTCTCCCTATCCTTTTTTGGGTCTTCATCCTACAGATACCTCTAAGATCTTGTTAGGGGATAGTAAGTTTTTGGATGTTGCAGCAATAGGCAATGTTGAGATTGGTGATGGTTGTTTCAGAGATGTACTTTGTATTCCTGATTTGTACACAAATCTTTTTTTCTATCTATCAGATTACTCATGGTGAGGTACCTAAGACTATAGAATTCACTGTAGATTCTGTTTTTATTAGAGAGGTTGATACTGGCAAAGTCATTGCAATTGGTGAAGCTAATCATGAGTCTCGTCTCTATGTTTTTTCTCATTTTGTTGAGGATGATGATTATGAGCCTTGCACTCCACTTGCTAGTGTTGGTAGCAATTCCTTGGGAGAGAATGATCATTTAAACTTTGGAGTTCTTCAGACCTGTGTTGATTCTTCTCCTACTTCAGATCATGTTGCTTCAAAGGTGGGTTCTTCAGCACAACATGATGTTCTTGATCCTTCAAATCTTGCTTTGTGGGATAGTCACTTGACAGGGCTTTCGAAGTTGTTTTGTGAATCTCACATTGCTAATTTGGATGATGTATTTGAAGGTATATTCCTTCTTTTTGATGCCAGTATCAACACTGTTGTCACACCATCTGTGTCTTTGGAGATTGTTGCTTCAGAGTTTCCACATGGTCTTGTTGATCCACCTTCTTTAGTTAAGGTTGCACCTGATCATGATGTGACATTTGGTTACGTAGAGGCACCGGGACAGTTTTCAGAGGCATCTTTCATGTTGATTCTTCCTCTCCCTCTTGTTTCAAAGTTCGAGGTTCTTTTGCATCAATGGTTGGTCTTGTTTCTCCCTAAAGGAAGGCATGTTGTTTGTAGACATTGGCTATTCTTTTGTCTTCAGGCTTCCAGGATCGGCACAAGAGTTTCTTCATCATGGGGGATCTTTAGCATTTCTATTCTTTACTATGGGGGGGCTACATAGTCTCTCTCCTTTTGTATTTTGTTGAGATCAGTAATGGAAGTTGTCCTTGGGGGGTCTTGTGGAGTCCTTCCTTTCACCTTTTTTAGTTTTTTTCTCTTTTGGAGAGAAGTTTTCTCCCATAGGATTTTTCTCCTTTTCTCCAGTTGTGAGAGATTGCATTGCATTGCATAGTAGTTGTGTATGGGTACCTAACATGGCCTTGTAGCCAGGACCCATCTTGCATAATAATCTCCCTAAGTTTGCATTTAAGGGGGGGTGTTAGTGTAAACAGGTTTTTACCCTTACACATTTCTTAAGTTTAACTTAGGTTTAGCATTAATAGGTGGTTGCCAATATTTAATATTGGTTTCCCGTACTTTTAATTATCGGGTAGTTTCACCCGTTATGCATTTACTATGCCTTTAAATAAGCGCTTGTACACTATGTAATTATCTCATCTCATTTTTCTCAACATCATCTCATTGATATCTGGTGGAAGAGCTTTTTGCTTCTCTCGTGCATTTGTGAGGGTGTTGTTTTGCAGGCTGAGGATCCTAGGAAGGAGTTGATCACTCCTACACCTACAATATGGGTTTTGAGGTGATTGATGCTGTTGATAACTGAGAGGGGGGGGGTGAATCAGTTATCCTAATTATTTCCCTTATTGAACTTTCCTTTTAATTGAAGCAGCATAAAATCAAACACAAAACATTAACCATGAAATAAGAAACACATGACACAGTATTTTTGACGTGGAAACCCTGTTAAGGGAGAAAACCACGGGGTGATTAACCCAAGAATTATTCTCTGTTAGAAGAATAGGAAATTACAAAAATGGCACTTGCCAATTAGGGCTCACTGCCCGAGCACACTGCTCACAAGAGGCCCACTGCCTACAAGAAGACACACTGTCTACAAAGTGATGAGAATCACAGTCTTGAACTGATTGGAAGCATCTGCATATGCTGGAGTTCAGTTCCGGTTAGGCTCAGTACACTGATCTGCTGCACTTCATCTTTTCTCTGTTCTTTATTCTGCTATCTTTCACATACCGGATCCTTTTTGCTATCTCTGCTCTTTCTCTGGACTTATTCGCATTTATCTCCACACTAACACACATTTCACAACTAAATCCATCCTCTATATATATCCGCACAAGTAATTTCATCACCTTTCTAGTCAGCATCCGGAACAGTCTAGTTTCTTATAAACTTTCATTCTGTCGGCTGAATCCTTTCTCACCAAGCAATGCGGATCAAGCATATACTTGTAGATATCATTAATCATGTCGGCCAAACATGATTCATGCCTTCACAACCTCTGTCATCAATAGTAACTCATCTGGAAAGCAGTCTGATACTCTGCCAGTCAGTTCTTCCTCTGTTTTCACTGTCTCTCAGGAATCCGGTACTCAACCATTCATATCTTTTTCCTTGTCCATCACCGGAGGCTAAATCCTTGGAATATACCACTCAAGGTAGTCCTCTTGACTTCCCCAAATCCGCACTGCACCAAGACACTTCCACTGAGAGGTCCGGACCAATCTGTCGGACCTTGCCACATGCTCTGTTCTTCTTCACCGGACCACAACATTCTTTATTCTGACTTCCGGTAGAGACACATCATGACTTGCGGATATGTGGGATGACCTTTGTTGCCATCAATGACAACAACCATGAATCCATATAGTGTCTCTTGCCAACAATCTCCCCCTTTGGCATTGATGGCAACACTTAGTGAAAAATGACTAAGTGTTTTCACTATGCTCCCCCTTTGCTGATGCTCTGTCTTTATATACAATTTCTGGAACTCCCCCTTAGTTGGATCCCTCATTTTTCACTGCTCCTCACTCCCCCTTTGACATCAATGGTAAAGGGTAGGGTCCGCATATCAAAATTTTCAAAAATTTCTTATACTTAGCCGCATATTTACATACTCACATATATTGAAGAATGTCTACAAAGGATGTCTGTAATTGAATCATTTCGGTAGCCCAACTTTGCTTCATTCTATCCAAAATTGAAATGTGACCACTTAGCAAAAATGCAAACGCTTCTGCCCGCTTGAGATCTGTCGGATCTTTTGTTTGGGCAGTGGTCTGAGCATCACTGATGGCCTCATGCATGGTTTCCAACTTAGGGATTATAATCCTTCTAAGTTCTCCCATCCGGTTGGTGATGTTCTTCCTTTCCTTCTCAAGATTCTTTATTTCGTTCAAGACTGCAATAGTCTGACATTCTTGATTTATTATAGAGGAAGAGAGAGGATCAAAACTTTGAGATAAACTTTGTAGCTTATCCTGTTCCTCTTTTATTTTCTTGTCAAATGCTGCTGTTGCCTTTGACCAGGATATACAAAATTTATAGATATCATCGCCATCCTTAAGAGCATTCTCTAAGCTCCTTATTCCAATGCTTACAATCTTCCTATCCTTAGAGATTAATTCTAATATTTCTGAAAATCTCTTATCCAAAAATTCCTTCCGGACCTTTTCTTCAGCTGATTTTTCTAAAGAATCAAAATGTGTATCAACACTGCTGACTAAGGTTTTTAGATTACCGGAAGTGGAGGCTGTCGGATCTATCTGGATTGATGGCATGATCTTTACAAGTATTCCGGAAGCAGCCTCTATCAACTCACAGTCTTCCATATGAGACTTCAGGAGCTTTTCATTTGCCTTGGCATTTGCAAATGAAGCTATCTTCATTGTTTGTACCGGAGAGAGAGAGTCAAAATCAAATGGGCCTTTTAGAAGCTCCGGTTCATCAATCTCTAAAGTTTCTTTACTCAAAAATTGTTGAACAGTTTGTGCAGTGTCTCTTGCCGGAGACAGATGTTTCTTTTCTTCTGCAGTCTTAGAACTGTCAACCTCTTTGTCTTTCACCACTGCTTCCTTCTCCTGTAATTGCTCTTCTTCTTTGGATCCGGAGACTGTAGGGGAAACCGGAGGAGAGATGCTAACTTGTTCATGGGCCCCTTCTTCTGGAGCAGAGGGTCCCAAGTCCTCACTTGTCTGTTCAGGGCTCACTTCTTCCGGAACAGAAGATTCCAAATCAGCAGCTGTTTCTGCACCTAAGTCCTCTACAACAGGAAGATTGAACCTTTTGAAGGCCTTCCGGAGGATCTCTTCTGTTTCTTGGGCCACTTTGTCAGTCTCACCAAGCATGAGTTGATTCATCCTGGCTTTGCTTCTGAACTCATCTTTGCAGTCCTTGAAGATAATGTTCATTGTCTTGGGATCAATTTGAGGATATAGCTGAATAGCTATCTGCTCCCGGATCTCAAGATCTTTGGCATGAGCATTATTCTTTCTTACTTCCATTTCCTTCTCTAGGCTTTTAGGAATGAGAGATATGATCTCAATGAAAGCCTTATTGTATATGTTCAGATATTTAACTGTGGCTTCCTGCAGAGTCTTTTGGTCTGCCTCACTGAAGTCATCATAGGATTCAGTCATTGGTTGAAGGTTTCCATCCACCGTGACCGACTTGATTATGCTCTCTAGTGACAGAGTGGGCTTTTCAACAGTTACCTCTGCCATTTCATCCTTGTCTTGGCCTGTGGAGGGCTTACCGGATCCTTTCTTCTTCTGTTTCTTTACTTCTCTTACTCCCTCATCTGATTCTGTTTCCTCTTCATCCTTTTGGCTTCCATAAGCCCTTGTGGCTTTTGTCTTGGATCTCTTACCGGATGCCTGGACTTCCGGTTTTGAACTTTTGGTTGAGGGAGGTGCAGATCTCTTTGTTGATCTGGTCCGGGTGGGAGCTCCAACCGGAGCACTTTCTTTGCTTTTCTCTTCTTCCTCGGCCTTCCTCCTCTTTTCCCGGCTGGCATCAAGTGCCTCCTTTAAGATACCTAGGCCTTGAGCAATGTGCTCTACTTCTTTTCTTACCTTTCTTTTAATCTCAGGTTCCCTGAGTTCTACATGTATTTTTACACTCAGCTCCTCAAAGGTTCCAAACCTTTCTGCCTTAGGATCTTTGGGCTGACTTAGCATGTGTTGAACATGCAGCTCCACTATCTGTTCATCAACTTCATACCCCATGGGCATGATCCAGACAGTCCTTGGCTCCACTGCCTCCATTAGGCACTGATCAGTGTCAACCATAAAGCACACTGAGTCCTTGTATTTCTCAATGAGAGACTGAGGAATTCTCTCTCTTGCTTGCATCATGCTCTGAAAGTTTTTGAAGTATCCCCATAGAGCTGAATTTCTCGCTTTTGCATCCCCAAGTCCATGCAAGTAGTCTCTTATCTGGACTACAACAGGTTTGTCATTCTGCCATACCCATCCACTTGTTCCGGGTAGCTCATTCATGAAGTAGAAGAATAGACATACAATCAGAGTACCATACTTAAAGGAATTCTTCTTATCCTTCTTGATTTTCTGTATATTTTCCATTAATTGGCTTAGCAGTAGTTCGCAGAGATCATACTCTGCATTCTTTCTTAGCATCTCATAGGCAGTGTATACTGCAGTTCCGGATACAGAATTCTCCCTGCTGGAGTGGTAGATCTTGTATCCTATTATCATTGATGCATATTTGATATCCGGATCGGAGATGTCTTCAATGGTCATTGCCCTTTTGTCAAATTTTGATCCGGTGGCCTCAGTTACAATGTTGTTCTTGACAGATTTGAGGATAGGTACTCCTCCGGAAGAGTATAGGCCAGTTACTGCTCTAATTGCCTCTTTTGTGATCTTGCAGGGTCTATCTAGCCATAGAAAGTTGTCATGCATCCTGCTCAGCACATACCGGACCCATTCATCCTCTTCAAAATAGGGGAAATGAATAAATTGCTCAAATTGTTTCTTCTGAATATCCTTATACTCTGGTTTAAGCTCAAAAGCATTGTCAATCAGCTGCTTGTGATAGAGGTCTCTTAATTTGAATTCCCCAAATTCCTCAATGTTTGCATGTATGTAAACCCTAATGTCTTTGGTGTGTAAAACTCCGTGAGGAACACTAGAGAAGGCTCCTAGTGGGTCTACCTCCAATGATTTGTAGGGATGTTTCTTGAATGAGGGGCGAGGTCTATCAGAGATCTTAACTATGTTTGGAGTAGCCATTCTTCAAGGATTTGCAGTGAGGTAATGAAAAACGGAGAATACCTTATGCGCCTTCGGTTTGCACGGAGTGGTTGGATTGATTTCTTTATCCAATAGCTTTGGCAGGAGATCCTTGGTGTGCTTGAAGAACCTTGTTGCAGAGCTCCACTTTTCGCTTCTTCTCGAGTGCAGAATGAGCAAATGACCTTTGAGAAATCCCTTAAATTGCTCCGCGAACCCTAATACCTGTCTGCAATAAATGCTTCACCTACATCATTCCGGTTTGCCTTGTCTGAATAGCTTGGAGTATCCCGGATTAGTCCTGATCTGTGGATATCATCCGGATCTTTCAATCATGAATAAATCGAGGTAGCATATTACAAGATCATCTCAAACACTCTGTCCAATCCGCAGAACAAGATAGTGCATTTCCGGATCTTTCCGGACCTTTTTGTAATCCTTTATCATACCGGAGCATCTCCCTGAACAGGTCTTATTTGATCGATCATAGCTTCTTCATAACTCCATGCGGACCTCTGAAAACTTGACTGAAGTATCTCAAGACTCATATCTACAAACCCTTTGATCCGCATCTTGTGCCACATCCGGCACCACTTGTTTGGCTGGGGGAACAAGATTTTCTTTGAGTCTCCCCCTGAGCCTGAGCTTACTTTTTAATTTCCGGAAGAAATATCAGCACCAGAGTCTGGTGCGGATCCAACCTCTACATTCTCTGAACTTTTCTTTACCCAAATCTTGCTCATCTGATTCCTAACCTCATCCGCATTCATCTTTTGTTTACCCTTGTCTTGATTCTGATTATACACCGGACCTCTCTTGTCCTGATTCTTGTTTCTGCAGACTTTAGCATTATGACCGGACCTATTGCAGATTTGGCAAATAACATTTCTTTGCATATTTGACTGATATCCTCTTGATCTGCATTGATTAGCCCTATGACCTATTCTATTGCATGTGAAGCATCTACCTTTGAATGATTTGTTTACTTGCATAATTCTTCATTCATGGGATTTGTGTCCATACCTTTTGCAGTTGAAGCACTGTCCGGAGAAGGATGAATTATTCTGATTCATTCTCATTCTGCACTGATTAGCTTTGTGACCAAAGTGGTTGCAGCTGTGGCAGTATCCATTGAAGGATGGATATCTTTGAGCATTTGGCTGTCTTACCGGAGGTCTTCTAGGCCTGCTCCTTGGATTTTCTGATCCAAGATTCTTCTGACCGGATCCGGAGCTTTCTCCTTTCTCATATCCCAAGCCATACTTGTCATCTGTCCTCTTTTGACTTCCAAGAAGAACTTCAAGTTGAGCAGAACTTATCTTGAATTTCTCTTTATATTCATTTGCTGTTTGAAGGTCTCTTTTGAGAGAGGTAATTTGATCCTCAAGTTTTCCTTCATTATCTTTGGCATCTTCAAGATCAGATTCAAGATGTCTGATAATCCTGTCCATCTGGTGGCATTCTTCTGATTTTTCTTTAAGAGATTGTCTTAGATTGTCTTCAGCCTTTCTTTTTTCTTCAATCTCTTGAGTAAACTTTATAGTTCCTGATTCCATTTCATGTCTTAACATAATGACTTCTTTTGATAACTTTTCACTTAACTTGGTTTGCTCAGTCAATTCTTCATTTGTATTGCTTTCTTCACTTTGTCTTGCCAACTGTTGAAGCAGCTCCTTTCTCTTTTTCATAGAGAGACTTAATTTGTCTTTTAATTCTCTCATGAATTCATCAGCCTGTTTGAGTCTTTCCTTTAATTCACTGACTTCAGAATTTGACTGTTCAAGATCCTCAAGGGCAGTCTTGAGTTGCTCCCTTAAACCATATGCATCCATTTGAAATCCCAGATCTTCCTCAAGCTGTTAGGCTCTATTAGGAGGAACTTGGCTCTGATACCAATTGTTGATAACTGAGAGGGGGGGGTGAATCAGTTATCCTAATTATTTCCCTTATTGAACTTTCCTTTTAATTGAAGCAGCATAAAATCAAACACAAAACATTAACCATGAAATAAGAAACACATGACACAGTATTTTTGACGTGGAAACCCTGTTAAGGGAGAAAACCACGGGGTGATTAACCCAAGAATTATTCTCTGTTAGAAGAATAGGAAATTACAAAAATGGCACTTGCCAATTAGGGCTCACTGCCCGAGCACACTGCTCACAAGAGGCCCACTGCCTACAAGAAGACACACTGTCTACAAAGTGATGAGAATCACAGTCTTGAACTGATTGGAAGCATCTGCATATGCTGGAGTTCAGTTCCGGTTAGGCTCAGTACACTGATCTGCTGCACTTCATCTTTTCTCTGTTCTTTATTCTGCTATCTTTCACATACCGGATCCTTTTTGCTATCTCTGCTCTTTCTCTGGACTTATTCGCATTTATCTCCACACTAACACACATTTCACAACTAAATCCATCCTCTATATATATCCGCACAAGTAATTTCATCACCTTTCTAGTCGGCATCCGGAACAGTCTAGTTTCTTATAAACTTTCATTCTGTCGGCTGAATCCTTCCTCACCAAGCAATGCGGATCAAGCATATACTTGTAGATATCATTAATCATGTCGGCCAAACATGATTCATGCCTTCACAACCTCTATCATCAATAGTAACTCATCCGGAAAGCAGTCTGATACTCTGCCAGTCAGTTCTTCCTCTGTTTTCACTGTCTCTCAGGAATCCGGTACTCAACCATTCATATCTTTTTCCTTGTCCATCACCGGAGGCTAAATCCTTGGAATATACCACTCAAGGTAGTCCTCTTGACTTCCCCAAATCCGCACTGCACCAAGACACTTCCACTGAGAGGTCCGGACCAATCTGTCGGACCTTGCCACATGCTCTGTTCTTCTTCACCGGACCACAACATTCTTTATTCTGACTTCCGGTAGAGACACATCATGACTTGCGGATATGTGGGATGACCTTTGTTGCCATCAATGACAACAACCATGAATCCATATAGTGTCTCTTGCCAACAGATGCATCCATTAAGTTTCTTCATGCAGAAAGTGCAAATCACACTCCCCGCTACCGATCCCATTACAACATATTTCCAAGTAGGGTCTCTACTTCTAACGGAATGATTTCCAATAACTGATGCGATGTCAAATGCCATTGTATCTAACCTATAACGTGTCTAAATACCAAAAAGAAACATTTAAAAAAAACAATGATTTGAATATGAAAAATCAAATAAAATGCATACATAATATAGTAATTGAATGGCAATGTGACATGACATTAATTAATTTATCCAAAAATATCATTTTTTTGACTCATCCCCTGCCTTTTTTTTGCCGTACCCGTACCGGGGACGTGGGGATGGCCAGGAAACGTCCCCTGACCATCCTCGTTTCCCCAGGGACGTCCCCTTTTTTTAGGGGACGCAGGGGATGGCTAGCCGTCCCCGGTACGACCGAGACATCCCCCGACCGTACTGGGGACGGCTAGCCATCCCCTACGGTCCAACAAACTCCCAACTCAAAAAACTACAAAAAATGGATGGGGGCGCCCACAAGGACCCCCACATCCCTCTTAAACAAACTTAAACCTAGAAAACACCTTATATCATCAAAAAACAAAAAACATAAACTCATTACCTCATTTTTGGCATTCTTGAACAGCAACTTGGAAAGGAGCAATAGCAGTTGGAGGAGGGTAACAGCAGTGAAGAGAAGGCACTAGGGCATCAAATCATCGTCATTTGAGGTAAGATTGATATTCTTTGCTATGTTTTCATATTCCTATGTATTTTTTTTAGTTTTTTTTCAATTTCAAACACATGGGGAGGGTTTTTTTGTTTATTTTTTGTTTTATGTTTGTTTGCAGCTGTCTATTATCATTTTTTCAAACAAAAAAACAATGAGCAGTAGTGAGAATAGTGAAAGTTCTGAAAATGAGATTGAAATTCAAGTGCAACGGCAACCAAGTAGAACTAGAGGTCATAAAAAGAGTGGGGGTTGTGCTAGTGGCAGTGGTACAACAGAGAATGTGAGTTCATCCAAATCTAATCCATTTGAATGCCCCTCCAAAACACTTGCCACTTATGCAAAAGGCCCATATAATCCTAAAAAACCTCTCTTACAATTTGCATCCCGCATAGACACTGACAAACAAAAGAATACTAGGGAGTCTAGAGTATGGCTTTGTCACATTTGCAATGAAACCTATAGGGGCAACTATACAAGAGTTTATTCTCACCTGTTGCATTTGGGTGGAGTGCGGGTAAAAAGTTGTCGAAAAATTTCCCTAGCTGAGAAGGTCAAGGCAACTAGGTTGCACATGGAGGGGGAGGCAAGATCTAAGGGATTGTCAATGGAGAGTATGCCTAGTGTGTCTGAGTCATTGCCTTCACAAAGCCAAGTGGAAGAGGTTTCTAATAAGGGAAAGAAAAGAACTACTATTGTTGCAAGGTTGTTTAATGCATAAACACGAGAGGTGGCCGACTCTTCCATTGCTAAATTTTTCTTTGCCCATGCCATACCATTTCATGTGGCATGCTCTCCCTATTTCAAACAAATGTTAAGAGATGTTACAGTTGTTGGTCCTTCATATGTCCCCCCTGGAGAACATAAGCTACGCACCACCTTACTTGACACGGAATATTCTTAGGTGAGTATCTTGATGGAGGACATGAGACAAACTTGGATTAGGGATGGCTACTCTATTGTCATGGATGGGTGGACCGACATCAAACGTCGGCCACTCATCAATATCATTGTCACATGTCTAGTTGGCTCTTATTTTCTTAGAGCTATTGATTGTACAGGGAAGAAGAAGGATGCTCACTTCCAATTTCAGATTTTGAAGGATGCCATAGAAGAGGTTGGGGCATCTAATGTTGTCCAAGTGGTAACAGATTTAGCCCGTGTATGTAAGTCAGCTAGTTTGATGGTGGAGGGTGCTTATAAGCACATTTTCTGGACCCCATGTTGTGTTCATGCATTGAACAACGCATTGAAAGATATTTGGAAGATTGCTTGGGTGAAGGAAGTGGTGGCAGAAGCTAGAGATATTTCATTTGCAACCATCAAACCTCACTTGCATTGTTCAGGATTTTTTTGAAGAAGGAATTCCTCAACCCTGTGGAAACTAGATATGCCACCTATTTCATTTTGTTAGAGAGGATGGTTGAGGTGAAGGAGCCTCTACAATTATTGGTGGTTAATGTAGAATGGAATAGATGGCCAGTCAAATTCAGCTGAAGGAAAAAGTGTGAGGCAAAAGATCCTTGACAATGATTGGTGGTCCACAATAAGGTATGAAATTGAAATTTCAAATTGCTGATTTTCTTTTTATTTATATTATGATATTATCATTTTATTAAAAATTTAATTTTTGTTCTTAAATTGTTGATTTTTGTAACTTGTTTTCACTTGCAACTATGTTTGCTCCTTCATTGCACCTGTTGTAGATGTCATAAGATATGCTAACACAGACTCTCCTAGTCTTGGAGAGATTTATGAGACATTTGATAGCATGCTTGGGAAAATAAAGCAAGCCATTCAAAGCAAGGATCCTACTTTGGGATTTTATGAGAAGCATCTTAGGTCCACTGTGACGCGGAGGTGGGACACTATGAACAGCCCACTTCATATGGCAGCATATGCTCTAAATCTCAAATGGTATGTTGCTAGACTTGGAAGAGTGACTCCATCTCATGATGATGAGGTGAAACAAGGGTTCATGAGGGCCCTTGAAAAAATGTATACCGAGGAGGGTTCTATACTTCGCTCACAATGGATGGCCTTTGTCAATCTACATGGTCCAAACTTCAGCAAAAAAGAGGCGAGGATGGATAGAGCTACATTAGCTCACACTGACCCTATTGGATGGTGGATGTGGCATGGCACGGATGCACCAGAATTGAGGACACTTGCCACTCGCCTCCTTGCACAGATTGCCAGTTCCTCTGCTACAGAGAGGAATTGGTCCACATATAGCTTCATTCAGTCAGTGAAGAGGAACAACCTTATCTCTAGAGGATCAGAGAAGTTGGTGGCAGTGCATAGTGCCTTGCGGCTACAGGATCAACAGAGACCTGAGTATCGTCAGACTCTAGCTGCACGTTCAGATGTTGATCCAAAGGATGTTATGCAGATTGATGAGGCATATGAGGGATTGGTTGGGGTTCCACTAGATGATGTAGACCCTCATGGTGGCAGTGATTCGGACTCATTTTTCGATTTTGATGCAGTATTAGGAGAGGTTGATTAGGGACAGCCATATACTCTCTATGTTTTTGTCATTTTGTTGTTGAAACATTTTGTTGTTGAAACTTGAAACTTGCAGCCTTTGAGCATTTTGATATAATATATATGTAGATTGTCGTTGAAAACAATTAAATTTGGTTTATTTGTTTGCCAATTCTCATGTGACAAGTTGAAAACTAAGTTCAAGTGTAATATTATGGTTATGTATGCATGTTTTAATGTTCTATAATGTCTATAATGAATGCCTTATCAATGTTATCATCTAAATATTTGAAATTTCCTTATATTTTTATAAAAAAACCCTTTTTTTTTAGTAGTTGTCCCCTGCCGTCCCCTAAAAAATGGCCCAAAAAAACGCCGTCCCCGAAACTCATCCCCCCCTCCCCGTCCTCATCCCCGGTACTTGGGGGAGCATAGTTTAAGGGGAATAAACAATAGTTTCATTCAAAAAACTAGTACAAATCAGCAATAAAATTTTCCAAAATCAAAATCATTGTAAGTAAAATTGTAAATAATGTTTACAAATCTATTATTAACATGCTAGAAGTGTCTTCCATGCTTGGAAAAAAAATAAAAAAACTACTTATGTTCCACCAAGTTTCCGAGATGGGGACGGTAAGGGACAAGGGGATGCATTTCCGGAATGGATATTTTGGGAGGTCATTTTTTAGGGATGGCTATTAAAAAAATAGAGAAAACTTAAAAATATAAGAAATTTCAAATATTCATATGATAACATTGATAATTGATAAAACATTCATCATATACATTATAGAATCTTAATATATAACTTTAGAGTTGAATTGAGATATCACATGAGAGTTAGCAAACAAATTAACAAAATTCAATTGCTTTCATTGTCAATGTGCATATATATTGTATAAAAATTACAACAAAATGCCCAAAGGCTGCAAGTTTTAACTACAAAATGATAAAAACATAGAAAATATGTCACTCCCTCTAATCAACATTTGGTAACATTGCATCAAAATCAAAGTCTAAGTCTAGTTCACTGCCACTATGAGGGACTGCCTCATCCAATAGAACCCCTGGTGTTTCCTGTCGTCCCCTGTTCTTTTTTGGCATCCCCAAGATGTTTCTAGATTTTGCAAAAAAATGGTGACTGGGGGGGGACAGGGTGCGGGGTGGGGACGTTTCTTACCTGTCCTCAAAATGTCCACGAGTCCATTTTTGCAGGGGACATGTCCTTGGGGTACATTTTAAATTACTAACCTAGAAACTGAAATTCCTCAAATCTGCTCTTTAAATCCACTAAAAATCCTCTCAAATTGCTCTCAAGGATGCACAATTGCTGTGTAATGTTTACCTATGGCATGGGGGGTTAAAAAGGAAAAAAATGTGTGTTTTTTTAGTGTCAAAATCATGTCGCCGTGTCATTCCCACATCCTATGAGTCTTCCTCTCGGACTTTTCGGCAAGTACTCAGCGATTTTCCTGGAAAAACTTGCTAGAAACTAGGCGCAGCATGTCCCAAGATTTTTCAGAGTACTCGTTTTTTGAAAAAACTCACGAGTACTAGGCAACTCGCCGAGTACTTGAGTTTTCCAACTATGCTTTTAACCTTTTAGACATTAGAATGTGTTATTTCTGCATTACACTCATTAGAAATGATACTTCAAGTCATTTTGAGGACAATGCAGTGTATGACATAACCACTTTATGTAATAGAAATCACGTTCTATTCTCTGACTTTATGTTTCCACATTACTGGTGTGACTAGATTCAACATGTACAACAAAATGTAATGCAATTTGATAATATGAGGATTTTATGCAGGAATAAATAATTATTATTCCTCTGAATGCGTTTTACCTTGAGAAATACTGAAGCGCCAGTAATGCTATGATGTTGAATCCAAAATTGAGCTCGCAATCAGATAGGTTGGAATATAATGCTGTCATGGATATTATCAGAATGTCCAATTTTTTTAGGAACTATGATGAGTTGTGCTTCACCATCAGACATTTGGAAATAATATTTTTGTGGCTAGTAAAATTCCACATTCTTTAAAAACAATGAAGAGACTAGTCATAATTATATATTAATTTCCAGTACAATGTTTTATCAGGTAAACTCAACACTTTCCTACCCATCTCCATTTCCTAGTAATTTCAGTACATAGCTATGTGCTTCTGTTTATATACTTTAGAACCAAGTCATGACTGACTAAAATTGCTGGTTGTTTCTCTCAATTTAATTTCCATCCCAATCTAGATTTATTAGTTTTTAGGTTAGCTCTTGCCAAAGCAAATTATATATCATAAGTTGGGAATTTGCAATCTCTGTTGGCTTTCTTGTTTTTGTGCGCTTACAAAGTGATCTACCACCTCTCTCTCATTTGACGATGCAATGTGTGCAGTTTTTCTTCGAAGACAAACTCCCTTCGCAAACAAAATGTTGTGAGCTGTATCACACCTTACCAGTCTTTGCCAACCACAATAGTGAAAAATTGTGCATGTTGACCATCTATTTTGTGAATTATAGAATTGCTTAAATGACTCAAATATAGTAGTTGGTCTCCATTTAGCCTCTTAGAGATGCCTCAGCAAGTTAGTAATGGCAAAATAAAACCTAATTGTCCAAAAATAACTATTTTTTAACAGTGACTTGGTATGCTACATGCTTGATTTGGATTTTGAGCTGGTAAGAATAGGTCTCAAACACTTCCCAACATTCATTCAGACACCAGAGTTAAACAGCAATGGGGTTTCCACCTACTTGCTGTTTCACAAGCATTCGCTGTGAGCCAGGGATTATACCTGATTGAAGGAGACTCGGGAGTGTCACCTTTCCTTAAAAATGGTAAAACCCCAATAGCCTCACCTCTGCATACCCAAAAGCAGGTTTGGCCCAACCCATTCACTGATTAGACCAAAAGAAGTAGCATTTTTTTCAAGGCCCAGTGCGTCAGTATAAATTCAAGCCACCTGTGGTGCTACTCCTGTTCTCCCCAATCTCAAAGGGTAGCAATATGGAGGCAATACCACAATTAAGAGGTTAGCCGCATCAACAAAGCTAGTAGCTCTCCTCTTGTGCAAGCAATTCCCCAGCCAGTTGGACAAACGTAATCCACTAAAATCCCTACCAAAGGCTATTGAAAGCAAATCCACCTCTTTGAGATGTATTTCATTGGTCCAAAAACCTTGCAGACATCAGCCCTTCCAAGTTTTGACTGTGCAAGGAGAGGAACATCAAAGGACCAGTTGAACAAGGGAATCACTGAAATCTCCACCACGAAGAAGGTGTTAGTACTCCAAATCACACCCTCTGCAACCCTAGAAGATCATCCATGACTGATTCCTGGGTAATGTCAAATTAGTTTATCAAACAAGGTTCATGGTCAAGCTACAGGTGGATTTGAGCCCTTGATGAGAATAGGTCACTCTCCACACTTCTGGCTCTGCAAAACCAAGGGGAGCTTCCTTAAGATCCTACAAGACAATTGAAGAGAAATATGAAGGAACAAAGGTCACACAGCTTTGCTACACCCTGTGCATGAGGATAACCCTATTATTTGTCAATAATTAGTATTACCCCTGATGCTAGCTTACTGGACTTGCAGACCTAGGATCTCAAAAACAGCAGATGGGACACTCAGAAGATGCAAGGTTCAATTCTAATGATATTCTCTTGGATGGTGCTCTATGGACACATCAAATGCAGTCTCCCGGGAACACTTGCATTCTAATAGAAACACCCAAACCTAATTCTACAGCTAAAAATGTTTGCAATTTTTATCAATTTCAACAATTGCCTGCTTAAGGCAGGTGACTAATTCATTGGATATCCTCTTGGATCGCTCTCTATGGATGTATCAAATGCAGTCTCCCTGGAACACTTGCATTCTAATGGAAACACCTAAACCTAATTCTACAGCTAAAAATGTTTGCAATTTTTATCAATTTGAACAGTTGCTTGCTGAAGTGAGGTGCCTAATTGATTGGTGACAAAGTCAAAGGGTAGCCATTCCAATGGAAACACCTAAACCTAATTCTACAGCTAAAAATGTTCGCAATTTTTATCAATTTCAACAGTTGCCTGCTTAAGGCAGGTGACTAATTCGTTGGACATCCTCTTGGATGGCTCTCTATGGATATATCAAATGCAGTCTCCCTGGAACACTTGCATTCTAATGGAAACACCGAAACCTAATTCTACAGCTGAAAATGTTTGCATTTTTTATCAATTTGAACAGTTACCTGCTGAAGTGAGGTGCCTAATTGATTGGTGACAAAGTCAAAGGGTAGCAACCTGCACGGGGGAATACTGTAAACCTTATCTCAGAGATCGAACCAGTCCTAGTTATGTCTAGCTGATTTTTCACTCCAAATGAGGTAGAAGAAGCAGATCGTGCCCTAGAGATGCCATTAGTCTAGCTCCATTTCCACTCTAAAACATCCCAAAGATGGAAGAAACGTAAAATAACAAGAAATTACTTATTTATCCACTCCTTAATGTCAGTCTGAAACGGTTTTATATCCCATTACCAAGAATTTCTCTACCAGGAATATTCTCCTAATAATTAAGACTAATGCAAAACCAAAATGAAATCAGCAAGTGTGATCCCAGAAGTGCTAAAACAATCAACTCTCAGAAATATAATGCTAACCATGGCGAATTTCTTTCTATTGAGAAATTTCCCAATTACAAATCCTTCACAACTTCACAAACAAAACCCTGTACACAGATTGCTAACCTAGAACTTGCAACATTTGACATCATAGACTATACAAGGGACACCCAGTTGCAAAAGAGGCCAAAGGATCCTAAGTCCAAGCAAAGAACTCATATTTATAACAGGGGAAGCCATGTAAATTCAACCAGTGAATGACCCGTCTTCCAGCCTTACATTTCAAGTACAGGAACTCCGTGGCCTTGCAACTTTATTCAACGCAAATTCAATGCTAACTTGACTCTTGGAATGGTGGACAAGAAAAAATCAGTACCCTACCCATGCCATCATTGATGATTGCAACAGACAAAAACCAGAGAAACATCTTGCTTTGATCATTTTGCAGTACTGCACCAATCTTGTTGTTGCTTGCACACCAAGAGAAATATGCAAAGTCACCCAGATATCACTAAACAGAGTTGCCACCACACCTGTATTTATTTCTCTAATGTGCAAATGGCTTCTTAGATCGGCCAAATAATGGCACAACCCACCTGACTCAGACTGCAACTCCCTAATATCCCTTGATGCAGATCAAACACATTACCTCTGATGGCAAGAACAACATTCCACATTAATGCCAGGTGGATCCACAAAATCATCTCCCGGATTTACAAAATGCAAACAGGACCCATGGATGAAAGCACAGAGAAAAACACAATCCCAGGAGTTCTCAAAGAAATGGCATAAAGATTTTGAACTTACAGAGAAATTGACAACTAAGATTACCCATGAAGAAATCTGACAACTCGAGATGCACCCATGGAGACACAAATGCATGCTTCCACACCCCCAGAAGTACCAATGAGTCAGCAGCAATCTCCACACAGC
The DNA here is from genome assembly GCA_027924645.1 of Cunninghamia lanceolata. Classification (NCBI taxonomy): domain Eukaryota; kingdom Viridiplantae; phylum Streptophyta; class Pinopsida; order Cupressales; family Cupressaceae; genus Cunninghamia; species Cunninghamia lanceolata. Next base: position 6,630,249 of record BSBN01000609.1, read on the forward strand.
AAAATCCCGGCAAATACATCTGATAAATCAACAATTATCAAGATATCTCATAACCATTACAAGCTCATGAAAACAATCTGCAAATATACAGAAGCCAATGAGATGCCACCACTTGGAAACCATTGGGCACAGGTTATCTGGAGATCAATGGTATTCAGACCCTCAAAAGCTACAGTGGGCCCCACAAGACACTTCAGAAACACCTTGAAAAAAACTCAGACCCGAACTTGAAATTAACCTGATTACATAAAAACTTTGCAATTGTCCCCTCATCAGAGCAACAAAGGTGGAAAACAAGCACCAAATGGTGTGCAGCAAATCCAGATGCTAAACCTACTAGTGAATTGGATTTCATAATATTTTGCACCCGTGCTTTTCCACTTCCAGACATCAAGAACCAACTGGGAGCTGCCTAATCATCCATAGAAGTTCCTAGGTGGACAAACCCTGACATGCCATTTGGAGAACATCATCGCCACACATCCACCGACGTCACCTCAGGTTTCATTACTGATGGACACCACCTGGAAATAAATTGGGCATAATAATAAATTTGGGCCCGGGGTGATATCAAAGCAGTTGAATGCCAAAAGAATGTAAATTTGATGCAAGGCTATTCGCAGATGTGATATTATATTAAACCAGAGGATACCATTTCAGGTCTGCCTTCATCTCAGAGCAACCAGAACTCAAAACAAGGAAAACTCAGACCCAATATCACAAGAATTTGGATTTAAAACCATTTCAGAAATGAAAGGACATCGGAGATCCTTTGCAACATTTTAACTTCTTTTCCCTCTGATGGATACCAAGGTGCAAGGGCATGACACATGGCAAATCTTGTACCACCTCCAAATAACTTTGCGCCTTGGAAAATTTTATGGATCCCGCCACAAATCTAGATGCAAACCTTACTAAAATCTAATTATTCTATTTTTAAAATATCTTTGCATCTGCCTGCTCAAACCTCCCAAACTTGAAACAACAAAGAACTCCAATGTGAACCTGATTTAACTGGATTCCATAACTGCATTGGATCTGTTTTTTCCTTGGAGCACAAAGATTTCTACTTGGCAAAAACTTGGTACAATATTCAGCTGGATGCAAGATGCCAAAATGTGGCAACAGTTCACACCACCTCTGGGAATCAACTCATTGCAACAACGTTTTTATTCTAAAAACATCATCATCAGGAGGCATGTAGCACTACATTAAACTCTGCAACACTAGGTTAAAACTGGGTCCACCAGTCCACCGTGGCAAACAAGGCAAAAACCAAATGTGAACCAAAAGGTTAACTCAGATTGAAAACAATTTTGCATCCAAAAACACCTTGAAGCATTTAAAGAACAATAAGGCATCCAAGAGGAGTGAGGCCCCAAACATACCTGAAGAAATATAAACCCTGGTGTATATGGATATTGGGTCTACCCTTTTACTAAAACACTTGGAGCCCACAGCAAAATCAAAACCAAATGCAAACCCTTGATATAACCACATGCTAACATCCTCTTGAGTTCAGATCCTCATCAGAGTAACAAGATAACAAAATCGGGAAAACTTGGTGCAAGGCACAAAGGATGTGAGAAGCTGACACATGGCAGCAGCTTGCACCACCTCCAAGAATCAACCTAACTTGGAACAAGTTGCTCCTAGTGAACACGTCACTCACTTCGCAGCAAACAAACACCATAGTTAAGAAGTCAACACTGACTTCCTAAATCCTTTGTGGCAGACACCTGCCAAAAGCATCCCTGACAACAATATACCAAAACCTGGATGCAAACTTATTGATTTAACCGGAATTAAAAGTATCTTTGCATCCATTTTCATCTCAGAGCAATCCCAGCACGAAAGGAAACCAAAGTGGTGTGAAGTAGAACCGGACCCAAAATCACAAGAAAACTGAAGCATTATACCATTTCAAGTCCACCTTCATCTCAGAGCAACCAAAACTCAAACCAAGGAAAGCTTGGACCCAAATTCACATCAAACTGGATTTAAAACCATTTCAAGTCCAAATACCATCAAAGCAAACAAACTTCAGAATGCCCAAAACTTGGTACAAAACAATCCCAGATCCAATGATATATTCATTCTAACCCACCAAAGCTTTTGGGTCCACGCAAACCCAACTCCTGAAGAAAAAGAACCACCAAGAGAATGCCACCTAGAAGAATTTAGCACCACCAGGAGGTACAACACAACCTCCTATATCAAAACACTTGAACCAAAAGTGAGCACCAGGACTATCAGTTCCCTGAAAGCCAGTGTTACTCCTGGTGCTCACTTTTGGTGCATAAGTTGTGGTGATGATTGATCTGTCTTGATCTGTCACCAGATTCCATTGCAAAAGGTAGCTGTTGAAGGACTGAAATGAATTTCTGAAAAGATGTCGAGACTAAGCACCCTCCTTGATAGGAGAAGCTATCATGCATAGGAAGCTCAATATTTGCCCAACTTTGTACACAATAAAGGACACAGGGCCAGAGATTATTGAAAAATATAAGGGTTGGAAGACATGGATTGTAGATTTAATTAATCACAGTGTGTCCTCTAGACCTGAGAAACGATAGACATTGATCTACAGAATAGTGAAATAGCTTGCACATCATATTCTTACATTGCAGCAAATTGAGGATCACGTGGGAGCAAAGTTCCTGGATAAGTAGGATGGCAAGTTTTTGTCTTGAGTGGTGAGCTGTAACAACCCAAATGGATGCATTGATTATAGATGTAACAAGTGAAGATGCATGTATTTGTGTCATAGAGACATATATGATGGAAACAAGCCCACTTTTCTTCTTCTGCACTCTTATGATTCTTCTCATCACATGCCCCTGGATGAAGAAGGAAAATCAATGCAGGTAATAAGCACTTTCTCAAGCTCGTGTTAAAAGATTCCATCAGATGTTAGGCCCTAGAAAATCTCCCAGCAAATGACATGATTGATAGAGTCTGAAGGGTTTTTGCAGTGGCTGATAGCTGATTATCAGGTCCTTTGACATTTGGTTCAAGAGTAGCACGCTGATATCAATTCTACCACATCTTTTGATAACTTTTAAATTTTGCTTGTTTGCTACCTGAATCGGTGCCATATCTCACTCCCTTCATTGCATATGATGTGACTAGCCATCATTTCCATTGACCATTATTAGACATCTGTCAATATGCCAATACATCATAGTTCCTTCATACATAGCCAGTTTCCGGAGAAGTCTCACTACAAACTTGAAAACAATTGGCGTTGACAGAGCAATCTTCAATAGAGAAAAGAATATATACAATATCATGCATCAAAGCTATAAGCCATTTCTTCTTAAAGTATCAACCTAGTCACACTGCATCTTTCTTGTCTCTCTTCAGACTCCTTGTTTTGCTTCATTTCAGAAAAAGTAAAAACATCTTCTACCATGCTCTACCTTCACATTATTTGGTTTTGTCTTTTGCAATTTCTCATTATTGGTAGTATTCAGGTGGGTTCTCACAAAGAAATGACAAAATCGAAAATATTCAACACAACTGCCCTCATCACATTGCTTAGTAAGCCATCAAAGAGATGATGACTAGTTGTATCGCCTAATTTCATATGTTCCCAAAACTTCCAATTTAGTTTTCAAAAAATCCCCTTCTCTCCCCTCCCTCTTGGTTGTGCCTTGGGTCCATTACTCCAATTGAATAGTCTCTTTCCTCAGCACCTTGGGTTCTAATTCACTTATTGCACCTCTATTTCCTTTTATTACCTCTAATGCAGGTGTTGAAAACAAAGCTTCAAAATGATTGATTTGGCATCCTGAAAACCGTGATGGATAATGAAGGATCAATCTCCTCACAGTTTTATGGCGGACAAAAATTGGAGCAAACTCAAAATAGGGTGCCAGTATAATGAATTATTGAGAAGTCCATGTTCATTAGTATCATGGGCAGCTCAAACATTGCCCTTTTAATTTAAATGATATGATACCACTAAGACATATTGGTGCGGCATGCTCTCTGTTACTCCAGCTTTACTATTAAATACCAATTTACAGCACCATATATAAGAATAATGAATGCAGAGTTTTGCGAAAACTCTGGCACTACTACATTAGAAACAAAAATATTTGTCTACATGCAAAGGAAAATACAGGCTTAGCTTTCTATAATGGTAACAATGTGTGAATTATGCTATACGTAACTTAATGGGAAGTGGCGCAAACGTTATCGTCTTAAAATCTCGTATGCATTTAAAGACATAGAGACTGCATGATTTAAAATTGAACTCTCACATAGAATTAAAGTTAATGACGTAGAAATTTATGGAACTTTTGTTATCGACTTTACAATCAGATTAATAGAAGCAAGATAATAGTTAATATTTCAAGTCTTTGCGTTCCAGAAACACCAAGTAATGGCATCCAGTTAACTTACAATACCTCCATATGTCTGCTATTAAAGAACATGAAAGGGTAGGAAGCTACAGAGTTAATGACATGTAGTCAACTGACAATACTATAATCAAAACTGCACCCCCTTTGAAGTCAGTTAAATCCAATGCCTTTCTGTTCATTAATGGTGACAGATTTTGACCAGTTTAACAGAAAGGCTACAGAGTATACATGGCTAGTTTTTCAGCCTTAGATTCAATGAGTATGAAACAGAGCATTACAGGAGCCCAATTTTCTGTTCATTAATGATGACAGATTTTGACCAGTTTAACAGAAAGGCTATAGAGCATACATAGCTATTTTTGCGGCCACAGATAAGATTGTGAGTATGAAACAGAGCATTACATAATCCCAATATTATCATAACAGTGGTTCTAGAATCGACTTCAATTTGCACAGAGAGCATTATGTGCTTTGGCAATTGAAATGTTAACCTCATTCACCTTGATGAAACATCATAATCATAAATGCATCAGCATTAGTCTCTGAGTCAGTAGCCAAAACGAACCCCTTTACTTCATGAATGCATCTTTCAAGGGATCCAATCACGTTTGAGCTCAATAGTTGCCGGTGCTTTCCTGAGAGGTAAATCCTTTCTACCCATAAGCTTCAAGAACCGGTCATTATATTTCAGAAGCACACATTTGTCTATTAAGTTATGACCTTCATAAGCCTCTTTGAGAAAAACTGTACTGTGGGCACCCTTATTGGTCATATAAAAAATGCCATTGTGCCTAACAATAAGAGCCAACAACCTTGAAGGAAGCTTATACTCGACATGAAAAGCATCGAGTTTGCTGGCGGTTAATCTCTTTTCCAATGTCAAGCTCAGGACTTCGTGGAGCACAGCAACAAAACGCTTTTGTGCTGCAGGAGTACTGAGATCGACTGCTGTAGGGAACGTATAAGGAGACGAAAAAGCCATGTTTTGCCATTTTGCCATCTCCTCTAGTTGTCTCAATCGGGGCTTAAAACCGTCAGGATAACTGATTTTAAATGCATAAGGGCCATCAAAATTACCATCTTTAGGTATATAAGTTCTTCTGGTCAATGAAACTCCATTGGGATTTGCACCCAATTCTCTTGCAGTAACTGCTAGTGAGGGATCCCATTCCTCTAAAACCAGATAAGAAACCCCATAAATCTCTTCCAACTTGAAAAATTGTGGGTATTTAGGAACTAAAATTTGAGCAAAATCTTCGGGCAAACCCATTTCATGTTTAATTTGTTCTATCTTGAATAAAGGAATTCTTCTCTCGTTAGACATCATTAGCAACTTTCTGAGGTTTTTTACAAGTATGGGTTCCATGAGCTCCTTAACCAGTGACTCATCTCTAAGAATATATTTAGCATCATCTGTCAATTCTAAAAGAGGGGGCCTCCTGTTTCCTCCACTAACCTTGAAAATTTTAGGGTAGTTCTGAATGCAGGCCATGAAATTCCATTTTGCAATCAAACCCACTTCTTTCTCGAGGTCTCTGAGGAGGATGGACTCACCTCTTTGTTTGAGCAGGATGTCTTTGAGCTGAAGCACCAGCTTGGGCCTCTTCTGCAGGTCTATTGCATGGTCTAATTCGCGTACTCTGTGATACACTCTCTTCTTCGGTCTTTTGCTAGAGGAAATCCACATTTTCTGAACCAGGGAGATCCCAACATTCTCATAGCAAAATACTGCATTCTTCAAAATTGTGTCCCTGCCCATTTCAGGCCATTCTCTTAGTGCTAATCTCTGATAGATGTTAACCTCCAAGGTTTTCGGATCTCAAGGTATTTAGGTAACCTCTATTTCCAAAGAAACCTAAAAGTAAAAACCCTACGAATTGAAAAAATGCTGAGACACATGAATACAATGATTGCTACGCTCGAACCGTTTCCTTACAGGTGTTCTATAAGGAGTCTCATATTAGTAGTTGTTTTCCTTGGACGTGTTATGTTGTTATGTATATGAAAATCAAAACACAGTTGACATATATTTTAAAAAATAAAAAAGTAATATAGGGGAGAGGATCCTAAGCACCCTAACGTCACGCCTCTCAAAATCATACGTGGCAATTTCAAATCACTCCAAAATTTTTACTGTAGCTTACTTGGTAAGGCACCTGCTTATAACTAAGGTTTCAGGGCCACATCATCAAATATAATGTCAAATCAACATGTTTTTTGTTGAGGTGTCAAATAGTTCCTCACAAAAAAGGGTGGACCAATAGGTGTACATTAAGTCATGTTTTGTTGGTGCACTAATGTGGAATCACATGATTGGTTGCTTTTTAGATCTAGAGGGCACATTTCATTCAATTATTAGTACTTATAGTCAACAGTAACAACCTTAATATCATAACAAATAGTGCTAAACTTTTAAAAATATTGGGCCTTAAATACACAAATACTAGCCATTGGAGTTCAGTCCTCTACCTAAGAGTCCTCCCTTTCCATATCGGTGTTCTATAAGGAGTCATATTAGTAGTTGTTTTCCTTGGAGGTGTTAAGTTGTTATTATGTATATGAAAACCAAACAACAACTAACATATATTTAAAAAAATAAAAAGTAACATATATAAGTATCTAATTATCACATATATTTTAAAAAAAAAAAAAATTATAAAATAAAAACTATTAAAAAGTACTAATAATTGAGTAAAAAAAACTTACATAAGCACTCAAGAACATTAAAAAGTAACATATATAAATATATAATTACAAGAGGCATAATGAGTGTGTTAACAAAATCACTAAATCAAAAAACAATAGTAAAAACAATTGGTAAGTGGAACAAAATGTAACTCTTGAAACTAAATAATGTGTAAAATAAAATAATTCTTTAAGTAAATATTAAAATAAATTGTTATATTTTCTTATCTATCTACTTAGGTATTTATGTGTGCATCTATTTAAAAAGTTGATAGATATTAAAAATGATATTCATCTAAAAAATAAATTAACTCTTAAAGTAAAAGTAAATAATTTTTTTTCATTTTTTTTTTGAAAACATGAACATGTTTTTTATGACTTATTGTATTATTATTAGTACCTCCATGGCAGCAAAATTTTTTAATGCTTTTCTCAACTATCAACCAATCATTTTGTTTTATTTTTCTCATGACTATAGTATGCAATGTTGGAAAAAATATGATTGGCTATTGGAGTAAACCCTCTTATTGGAGGCTTTAGTAAATCTATGGAAGCATTAAATGCTTCAATCAATATCAGGAATTAAATGAAATGAATTGGCCCATACTCTAAATCAAATCAAATGGGCTTTATTGTTGTAAAAGTCAATATTGAAATCAATGAGAGAGGACATTTCTTAAAGAAATCTTATCTACAATAGTAACATTTTACATGTAAAGATTTGCTTACATTTTCTTTTTCTTTTTGTTGATATGATGTAAAGACATTTATTTTCATGCGGATACTTTAAATCAAATTAAATGAAATGAATATGGCCATACTCTAAATCAAATCAAATGGGCTTTATTGTTGTAAAAGTCAATATTAAAATCAATGAGAGAAGAGATTTCTTAAAAAAAAATTGTCTATAATAGTAACAATTTACATGTAAAGATCTAGTACATTTTCTTTTTCTTTTTGTTGATATGATGTAAAGACATTTATTGTTCATGTATGTCACACCCCAAATTTTGGCTATGTTTTACTTTTTACTTGTAGGCAATTAGTAGATAATTTTGCATGGATTAATGATTTGACGTTTGTAAAAATGTCAAGATAAATCAATGATTTCATGAGTTTATGTTTATATGATTAAAATTATGACATGTGATTATATAATGTCAAGATATTATAAATTCATAAGGTTTTATGGATTGACTAACTATACACTAATCCCAGTTTGGTGATTGCAAGTTGTAATCAAGAAACAAGTTGTAATCATCGGAGAGAAATGAATAGATGTATGGATAAGAACAGGTTGTTGCCATCTAAGTCTCGTGTTACACAGTTTAGTGAACCCTCATCAAGTTTGTTGTTCGATTTAGTCCACTTATGCTCAAAACCCTAATTATGCAAATTTAGAAGCAAACGGACAAATTACAGAAAATACTCGCACACAGAGATATAAAATGACAATCAAATGCATACCAGATTTTGAAGTTCAAAAAGTGGAATAATCGGGGACTAATGAGCAGGTGCCCTAGTCCAATACCATATTTTTTGTCAGGATCTGGAAACCTTGTCTGCAACCTGTTCCTGTTGTTTCAAAGATTTTCCTATTGCAAGATTCGGAGGACTAATGAGCGGGCGCCCGAGTCCAGGTCCCTATTTTCTTCTTTGATCTGCAATTCCGACAGTCTGCACTACTCTCTTGCAACTTCACTTTTTCTGATCTTGCAACCTATAACCTGCAATCGCGAAAAAATGGGTTGGGGGTTGTGGTGTTTAGAGGCTTGCCTGAGTCAAGCCCTGGTGAGACATTCAAGTCTTCCGAACACTGTTGTCAGATAAAGAGTGTGTATCCCTGTGGGATAGAGGCAAAATCCAAATGATAAATGATTGAAAACATAATTGATATCACCTTGTAGTGAAGATCTCATGGAAAGAAGATGCTCTTCATGCCATGAGGAGATGGATGTCAAATCTGCAAATACAAACACAAGAACAATACTATGCTCTGCCACACAATGAAAATTTTGAATGCTCCAAAATCATAAAAATGTCAAAATCATCTAATGTCCATCTAGTTTACAAATGAAGCCTAATCATGCTTATATATGCAACTACAAACATTCCTGCTAAGAATTTTGTAATTGAAACTTACCGTGTCAGCATAGGACCTAAATAACGGTCATAAACTGACACTTCAAAATTGATCTTGACCTAAAATAGGGTAGGACTAGGGCGCAGGCGCCCAAGTCCTCCCCCCTATTTCAGGTAGGATTTATGTCAAGTGCACCCCCTAAGTCCCATTTGCCATGAAACTTCAGGGTTTTCTCATCGAGATGTCAGATTAACATGAAAAATGCTCTAAATGCATCCTAAAGACCTGGGAATTAAACCTTAAGAGGGAAAAGCCCCCAAGGGGACATTTTCTGACGTAACATATATATATATGGTTTAAAAGTTTAGACTCATACTATGTATTCGGTTTAAAGGAATACATGGTAGAGCTTTCAATTATTATAAACCACTTTCATGGTTGTGCTAGCTCAACTCCTTTAACTCCTTAGCTAACTCAGAGATTTAGGAGGAGCTTTAAAGTATGTTGTGGAGTGGTCTTTATGACCATTATCTCCATAGATCTGCATGTCTTCGATGGATTTTTAATAGGTTGTGTTTGTGGAGAAAGTTGGGAGTGTATATATAGAGAGAGTGGACTCTATTAATCAAAGAAGGATGTTCACTAAAAAAGACATAGTAGTGGATGAGAGACAAGAGTCTATGTGCCCTTCGAATGTTCTACATTTGTAGTTCCTTAAAACTTCTTGAAGAAACGCATAGATTGGGGAAGTGAGGGCGTATTGCTCAGGAAGGGAATTAGAGAACGAGAAGTTCTACTAGGAATAGGAGAGTTATTAGGTACGAGAGCTATGTTCGTTGTGTTGTATTGTATTAGATTTTCTTTTTTATGCTTTATTAAACTGAATGCATGAGACGACCATATTTGTATGCTCAGATGTTATCATAGAACATGATTAGTGGTATATATATCTGCATCTTTGATCATACTTGTTTGATATTCTTTATTATGGCTTGGCATTAGTTTTCCTTGTGGTCGATATGTAATACAAACTGTTGTGATCATTATGTGGCCAACTTGAAATATAAACCTCTCTGATCATTGTGCGGTCATTATGTAATACAAATCTTTATGATCATTATGTGGCCGACTTGAAATATAAACCTTTGTGATCATTGTGCGGCCATTATTTAATACAAATCTCTGTGATCATTATGTGACGGACTTGAAATATAAACCTCTATGATCATTGTGCGGCCATTATGTAATACAAATCTCTGTGATCATTATGTGGCCGACTTGAAATATAAACCTCTATGATTATTATGCAGCCATTATGTAATACAAATCTCTGTGATCATTATGTGGCCGATATGTAGATATAAACCTTTGTGTTTATCATGTGGTAAATAAGTATTACAAACCTTTGTGTTTGTTATAAGATCAATATGTTTTACAAGCTTCTATGTTTGTTAAGTAGTCGATAAGCTTAGTAAACTTTTGAGTTTGATTTGAGGTCAAATAGTCTTCTGTATTCAAAGAATCCTCATGGTAGATCTGTATAAGTCACACCTTTTTCATTTGTGTATTTATATAAAGAAACCAGAGCTGTCATTGTTTATCTTGTAAGGCCGAAAGTATGGTAAGAATTATATCTTGTAAGGCTGACTGTTTGCTAAGGAATTATACTTTGGAAATTGACAGTCCATAGTAGTTCTAAACTTTAGAAGGCAGACAATGAAGCTTGCAATGATGAAAATTGGACTAAAGCAATGGAGGAAGAGCTGATGCAAATTGAGAAAAATCACACTTGGGATCTTGTTCCCAGACCTGGAAACAAGAATGTGATTGGAACCAAATGGGTCTTCCGGAACAAACTGAATGAAGTTGGTGAAGTAATCAGAAATAAAGCCAGATTGGTCTGCAAGGGTTACTCTCAAATAGAAGGAGTTGACTTTGAAGAAACTTTTGCTTCGGTGGCAAGAATTGAAGTAGTTAGATTATTTCTTGCATTTGTTGCCTTCAAGGATTTCAAGGTGTATCAAATGGATGTCAAGTCTACCTTCCCGAATGGTGACTTGAAAGAAGAAGTGTACATAGAGCAACTGGATGGATTTCAATTGTCTGATCATGGTGATATGGTCTGCAAGTTGAAGAAAGCACTATATGGACTGAAGCAAGCCCCAAGAGCCTAGTATGAAAGATTGGATAAGCATCTTTTGAAGATTGGTTTCAACAAAGGTACTACTGACAGTAATTTATATTTCAAAACTGATAATGAAAACATCTTAATTGTTGAAGTGTTTGTTGATGATATCATTTTTGGAGGAAGAGATAGTTTGTGTAAAACTTTTGCAAATCAAATGAAAAGTGAGTTTGAGATCTCCATGCTTGGTGAAATGAATTTCTTAGGTCTACAAATCACTCAAACAAAGAAAGGAATCCTCATTTCTCAAACCAAATATGTGAAAGAATTGTTGAAGAAATTTGGGATGGAAGATTCAAAACCAATGAATACTCCCATGGCAACCGGATGTAAATTAAGCAAAGATGAGGATTCCCCTAAGGCTGATCAGACAAAGTATAGGTCAATGATTGGAGGACTATTGTATCTCACTCAAACTAAACCAGACATTATGTAGGCTATTGGTCTTGTTGCTAGATTCCAGGCTGATCCTAAAGAATCTCATGTCATGGCAATCAAGAGGATTTTTAGATATCTAAAAGGGACAGTTGAGTATGGTTTGTGGTATCCTAGAGATCATGATTTCTTTCTTCATGCATATACAGATGCGGATTGGGTAGAGATGTGGATGACCGGAAGAGTACTAGTGGTGGAGCATTCTTTTTGGGGAAGAGATTGGTTTCTTGGCTAAGCAAGAAACAAGAGGCAATATCTCTATCTACAACTGAAGCAGAATATATGGCAGCAGTAGGTAGTTGCACTGAAGTTTTGTGGATGAAGCAGATGCTAAGAGATATCAAAGTGGAGTATGAGGAACCTATCACAATCTTCTGTGATAATTCAAGTGCAATAAACATATCTAAGAATCTGGTGTTGCACTCAAAGACTAAACATATATCTATCAAGTTTTACTTTTTAAGAGAGCAAGTGAACAAGAATGAAGTCAGATTGGAGTTTGTGCCTTCCAAGGATCAGATTGCAGACATCTTTACTAAACCTCTACCTAAGGACTCTTTTGAGTATCTCAGGCGAAAGTTAGGGGTTATTGCCCCTCCGGTAATGAACTAAGGTGCACTGAGGTGCATCAGTTCGGTAGATATCACAGTCATATCTTGTGATCCAGATTGATGATGGGGAGCTGCTACTCAGGGGGAGCAGCAGGTATGTTTCTGAAGTGTTGGAATTGCAAGTATGTGCCCTTTGCCATTGATGTCAAAGCGGGAGAGAAGACATGTGAAAAACAAGTGGTTGCTGATCAAAGGGGGAGCAGTAAAAGGAGAGAAGACATGTGAATGGTTGTTGCTGATAGGGGGAGTTGTGACAGTGAGGAGAAGTTCTTGTCTTGATGGTCAAAATAGTTTTTCACATCATATGTTGCCATCAATGACAAAGGGGGAGATTGTTGCAAGTATGGGCCTAATTAGTGTTGTCATTGATGTCAACATACTCCTGTTGCATTAATGATAAGGATTGGATGAGTTGTGTGCTGAGGATATTGAGAAAATTAGTCTCAATCAGGAACAGTGAAGATCAGTGATGACAGTAAGGTAAAAGTCCAAGATAGGATAAGTAACAAAGTATGTGGTTTAAAGGGTTTGTAGATATGTGTCTTAAGGTGGTCCAGTAGAGATTTTAGAGGTCCGCATGAAGATCTGAAGAAGTTGTGGCCGCTCAAGTAAAACCGGTTCCTGCAGATGTTCAATGGTGACAGAGTGTTACAGATAGGTCCAGTGAGATCCAGAATTGCATTGTCCCGTTCTGCGGATTTGAGGGAGTGTTGAGGAAGTCTTTATGGAGTGTCGACTAGATTGGTTCGTGGTTTGAAGGTACGCAATCATCTATTCCTTTGTGACAGTAGTGACAGACTGTATTCTTGAGGTTCCGAATGAAGAGGAGATGGATTTCAGTAAGCAGATGAAGTATGGATGTTCTTGGTGATTCAGGCAAGCTTGTGGAGGTCTTTGGATCGTGTCTAGTTTGTTTTGGTGGTCCGCATTGAAGTTGGAGCTTGCATTGAAGAATAACTTCCGGATGATGGTGTTCTTTCTGAGACTAGCCGACCGGATGAGTTACACATCCTGCGGATGTTCTTGTTGATGTTTGCCAACTTAGACGATCATTCCTAAGTTGATGTCTTGTATAAATAAGGGATTGTGAATTCATTTCAAAGTTGTCCTTGTTGAGATGAGGGTGTGGTAGCAAGGAGGAGAGCGAAAGGTAGAACAGAAGTATTGGGCTTAAATGGAATTGATTCAAGCATGGTGAAGATGCTATTCTCCAGTTCATGTATGTGATATTTATTTCTTTGTAGATAGTGTGTCTCTTGTAGGCAGTGAGCCTCTTGTAGGCAGTGAGCCTCTTGTGAGCAGTGTGCTCGAGAAGTGAGCCCTAATTGGCATGTGCCATTTTGTTCTTTCTATTCTTCTAACAGAGAATACATTCTTGGGTTAATCACCCCATGGTTTTTCCCTTAATCGGGTTTTCCACGTCAAAATCTTGGTGTCTCATGTGTTGATGTGTTTCTACTCTTGATTTGTTGTATTGTGTTTCCATGGTTAATTTATTATTATGCTACTGAATTGCTAAAAGGAGTTAAGTGTGTAATTGCAAGAAAAGTTTTGCACAACTGATTCACCCCCCCTCTCAGTTGTGTGCCCTAAGTCTAACACATGTTACATATGGTATTAGAGCTACTGGGTTCAACACATGGACCTAGGAGCTCACCATGAGAAAAATTGTCAACATTTAGCAGATTAGCTAATGTTTGAAATTGGTTTTATGCTAGAATGGCGTGGAGAAGAACCAAGAAAACTGCCAGAAAGTTTGTTCCCCAACATTTGCCCAAGTTAGAGGTTAAGAAAGAACCTACCGAGGAGGTTAAACTGAAAGAGCATATTAACTATGCTGAGGGTGCCTAGATGGAGGATTCTAAAACTTTGGCTAATGCTCTTAAGCGTATATGACTAGAAAGGAAACAATGACATAAATTGGACAAGAAACCTATGATTCCTACTTGTGTAGTTAAACCAAGTAAACCTTCTGCTAGTCGTGACATGCCATTTGGGTGTGGTCATGATGCCCCTATTTTAGGAAAAGAGGTGATGGAGGAGTACCTGTGTGTACATCCACCCTCTAAGTTTGTTTTACTGGATTCCAATGGGAAAGAGGAACCTGAGGAATATCCTTTAACTAATAGTGACATGTAGTCTTGTTGTGTTATCTATTTAAATAAGGATGTTTTTATACCCAAAATAAACTATAATAAAGATGAGATTATTTGCACAAATTTGAGTCTTGTGAATGGATTTTATTGATGAATTTTGAATTAATGAGATGCATTATTTTTGAATTCTAATTTACAACTTGATACAAATATCAAGTGTGATATAGAGTGTCATCATGGTTTGAACTCGAACAAATCTTGAAGATAGTCAAGGGGAGTCGAATCCTTCTAAAAACCCAATGGCTAAGCTGGATCAGATATTGACCATGCTGAATGAAACCAAGGAAAGGCTTGGTAACCTAAGTGAGGGTCGGGATAGATCCGAACAAGAAAATGAGGACTCACATCAAGGAGATGATGAATATGTCCATGAAACTAGTATTCATGGTGAACAAAGGGAGAGTGTTGATAGGACTAAGTCTCAAGAAGAGAAGAGAAGTATATTGGCCTCTAAGCTATCAATATGAATAAATTCGCGCCACCCAAGTTCAAAGGAACAAAAAGTGGTGATGTTGTAGAAGCTTGGTTGATAGAGATGGAAAAGTATTTCGAGATCTAAAATTACTCTGAGATAACCAAGGTAGTATGGGGTGCCTTTCAGCTGGTAGGAGAAGCACCCATGTGGTGGATGAACAACAAAACAGAATTGGGGTTAAGTTCTTTGAGCTTAACTTGGGATCAATTTATGGTCTTATTTCGCTAGATGTGGTTACCGCAGCTCTTCTTTGACCAAAAGCTAACAGATTTTCAAAATATGAGATAAGGAGATATATATGTCAATGGTTGAATATTTGGAAAAGTTCACCCATCTCCTAAAGTATGTTCCTCAATATCAAAAAGATGAATGGTTCAGAATCAGGAAATTTATCATGGGTCTGAATGCCTAGATAGGTGGAGAAGTGGATGTGCATGGTCCTACCACTATGGACCAAATTTTAGAGAAGGCAATCAAGCAAGAGCAAAAATTAAAGTCAATTGAACTACATACCACGAGAAGAATTACATGAGGTTTAATAAGGCACCAACTTCATAGCCTTTCAAGAAAAGAAATGGCAAACAAGATGTGACTAAGAAAAGTGACAAGGGCTCTAGAAACAATAGGAATGGACCCAGAAATGAGAAGAAGAACATTAGCAATGTTTTTTAAGGAATGATAATAATGTAGGTAAACCTTCTGAGAAGCAAGGACCTCCTAGAGGATGTTTCACCTATGGTGGAGATCACTATTCAAATCAATGCCTAACCAAGAACTAAGGAGCTCAACAATGTGGTAACGTATTACCTACCCAACAAGCATCTTTTCAATAGAGGATCCATGCGTCTTTGGATAATCGCTAAGTGAAGTACCAGATTACTCCCATTGAGACAACAGGTACTTTGTTTGGAGTTCCTATTATTATTTTGATTGATACTAGAGCAACTGAAAGTTTTATTTCTCCAAGAGTATTAAGTAAATTTCCTAGAAGAGCAGGATATATGGCTAAACCCTGGTCAATTGAATATGCTAACTAGAAGAAATCTCAAGTAGATCAGTGTCTATTTGAAGCCAAGATTAAACTTCCTAGTTTTTTGACTGAGGTGAATTTGTTTATAGCCCTCCTAGGTTCCTATGATGTTATCTTAGGAATAAATTGGCTATGGAGGCATAGAGCCAATGTCGATTGTTTTGCAAAAATAGTTGAGTGTCTAGACAATGTAAGAAACAAAGTCTTTTTGCAAAGCACTCAAAGAGAAGTCAAGATCAGACCAATCTCTGCAATGCAACTGAAGAAGGCTAGGCAAAAATGCTATCAATTTTTTGCAGTCAAAATGGAGCAAGTAGAAGAGGATCCTGGTAATCAAAGTGTATATTTGGAGAGCTATCCTTTTCTTCGAGATTTTTGAGATGTTTTCCTAGATGAACTTCTGGGATTAGCTTCGAAAAGAGTTTTTGATTTCTCAATTCATAAAATACCTAGATCTAAGCCGATTTCAAAGGCACCATACCGTATGACGACTACGAAGTTGATGGAATTGAAAACCCAGCTTCAAGAGCTATTGGCTAAACCTGGTTTATTAGACCCAGTATTTCTCCTTGGGGAGCACCTATGATCTTTGTTAAAAAGAAGCATGGAACTTTGCATCTATGTATAGACTGTCGTATGCTTAACAAAGCAATGATAAAGAATAAGTATCCTCTACCACGCATTGATGATCTTTTTGATCAGATGTGTGGTGCATCAGTGTTCTCTAAGATTGATTTGCGATCTGGATATCATCAGTTGAGAATAAAATATGAAGACATTCATAAAACAACTTTTAGAACAAGGTATGGACATTTCGAGTTCACAGTTTTACCTTTTGGACTTACAAATGCCCCTACAACATTCATGAATTTGATGAATAGTATTTTCTGAGATTGCTTGGATAAATTTGTTCTAGTGTTTCTGGATGACATTCTTATTTATTCTAAGAATGAGGAAGAGCACTTGTAGCACCTGGGGTTAGTTCTGCAGTGGCTGAGAGAACATAAGTTGTTTGGTAAGCTTTCTAAGTGCACTTTCTTTCAGAAAGAGATAAAGTATTTGGGGCATATAATAGTAACTGAAGGAATTTCAGTAGATCCTACAAAGATCAAAGCTATATTTGAGTGGCCTATGCCAAAGAATGTGCATGAAATGTGCAGTTTCATGGGGTTAGTAGGATATTATAGGAAGTTCATTTTGAACTTTTCTAAGATTGCAAGCTCAATCACTTTGCTTCAGAGAAAAGGAAACCATTTCGACTGGACAAATGAATGTCAAGAGGCATTCAACCAGTTGAAAGAGAGGTTGACAACTACACCAATATTGAAAGTTCCTGATCCAAAAAGTTAATTTGTTGTCATTATTGATGCCTCAAGTGAAGGTATAGGAGGAGTGATTATGCAAAATGGGTGAGTGGTAGCCTATGAATCTAGGAAGATGAGAGCATATGAGTATAATTATGCTTCTCATGACTTAGAGTTAGCAACAGTTGTGCATGCTTTGCAAGTGTGGTGATACTATTTGTTAGGGAAGCCTTTTGAATTGAAGACAAATCATCATGGTTTTAAGTACATATTTTCCCAACCTCATTTGAATGCTCAGCAAAGAAGATGGCTGGAATTGATATCCAACTATGATTTTGAGATAAGTTATATTAAAGGCAAAGATAATTGAGTAGCGGATACTCTAAGTCGACGGAGACATATCTCATCAATTGTCTCTATCCACTTGAACTTCAAGGATTTAGTATTGCAAAATTCTGTAGGTGATGAGATTTATAAGCAAGTTAAGTAGGCTCTCTCAGTAAATACTCAACATTCAAGGTATGATGGGTTCTATTTTGAACCAAGTGGGCTTCTAAAATACAATGGAAGGATGTATGTTCTAGATTCGACAAAATTAAGAAACCTTGTGTGGAAGGAAGTATATTTCACACCATATTCAGGTCATATAGGAGTAACTAAACTCCTAGCTGATGTGAAACCTCTTTATTTCTAGAAAGGAATGAAGAATGATGCTGTAATATTTGTAGCAAGTTGCCTAGAGTGCCAGAGAGTCAAGGTTAAGCATCAGCATCCAGCAGGACTTCTATATCCACACGATATTCCAGAGTGGAAGTTGTAGGTCATTAGCATGGATTTTGTGCAAGGTCTCCCAATGTCTTGAAATAGTCTACATGATGCTATTTTAGTGGTGGTAGACAAACTCACCAAGGTAGCGCACTTTATACTTGGGAATTTAACAGATGGAGCACCAGTCATATCTCCCAAGTTTGTGCAAGAGGTGTTTAGATTACATGGAGTTCTTGAGAAGATTATCTTAGATAGATATGCGTGCATGACTTCAATATTTTGGTAAACTTTGTTTTCAACACTAGGAACTCAACTCAATATAAGTTCGGCTTATCACCCTAAGACAAATGGTCAGACAAAAAGGGTAAACCATGTTCTTGAAGATTTGTTGCAAATGTATTGCATGGATCAACAACACAAGTGGGAAGAGTATCTACCACTTGTGGAGGTTTGCATATATAAAACTCCTACAATTGTGCTATTAAGATGTCTCCATTTGAAGCATTATATGGAAAAGATACTAAACTCCTATAAGCTGGGATAAGCTAGAATATAGGATTAGCATTGGTCTAGAAATGTTGGCAGAAATGGAAGAACATATTAAGCTAATCAGGAATAGATTGGCGGAAGCAAATGATAGATAGAAAAGTTACACTGATGCCAAGCATACACCAAGACAATTTTCAGTTGGAGAAAAAGTTCTTTTGAGGGTTAAGCCTTAGAAAAGTTCCATAAAGTTTGGGAAGTCTTCCAAACTAGCACCTAGATATGTAGGACCCTTCGAAGTTATTGAAGTGATTAATCTGGTTACCTATAGAATCGCTCTACCACTAGCTCTTGCCATGATGCATAATGTTTTTTATGTTTCATATTTGAAAAAGTATATAGCAGGTGATGATCATATTCTTGATTGGAATGCTTTACAAGTATAGGACCCATGAGTGGTCATGATCGAGCCTCTCGAGGTGCTCAAAGTTCACAAGCTTTGCTTGCATAACAGAGAGGTTACTCAGTGCAAGGTCCAATGGGACCAATATGCAAAGGATAGTGCCACATGGGAAGATTACCATGATTTTAATCAAAGATTTCCTCATTTGTTTTATGCTTTTGAAAGTTGAACAAAAACTTTATTATATTATAATTTTGGATACATTGGATCATCGAGGACGGTGAATCTTATCCCTATTTTGACTATATTTTACTTTTTACTTGTATGTAATTAGTAGATAATTTTGCATGAATTAATGATTTGACATTTGTAGAAAATATAGACGTGATATTTCCACAGTCCATGATAAGTTAGAATGTGTGCTTTTGGAATAGACTGTGTGTAGCTTTTTTAGATCGATGTTTCAGATCACACTCCATGATCCACCATCAGGATGAAGAGAAGAGAATGAGTAAGTTGTAATTGCAGAGATGGTTACTTAAAAAGAGAGGGGAGTGTGGGCATGGAGTTTAACTTGAGGGGAGAGAGACCAATAAAGGAATAAGAAAAAGAAAAATAAAAAGAACAAATAGTTCAAGAAATAAAAAGAAATCCTAAAGGTAGACAAAGACGGAAGACGGAAGGAAGGGTAAGCACGGGAGATGGAAAGAAAGAGAAAAGAGAGCAAAGAGGGAGAGTATATATATAAATATATGATAGAATTAGTATAAGTACAAATTAATTGTAAAACCTATAAACATATAAATAAGTAAGTAAATATATATGTAAATAAATGTATAAGTGAAAGTATATATAAATTAAAAGGAAAATAAATGTATAAGTAAATAATATATATATGAATTAATGGAATGTTTACTTACCATAGTAACTAAATAGATGAATAAATAATATAAATAATAATAAATTAAATATAAAAATATGTAGAAATATGGTGAGTAGAAGTATAAATAGATGCAAAGGATAAATATAATAAAATACTAAATATAAATTAAGAAAAAAGATAGGATATATGTATATAAATCAAACTAGAAGCATATATAGTTATATGTCAGTCAATAAGTGGAAAAGGATAGTAAATATAAAAAGTTCAATAAATTTATGAATAGATATATCTATAAATATAAGAATAAAAACATATTTAAATTAATCAATAAAATATATGCTTGCCATATTTAATAGATAGAAATAAGAGAAGAAAAAATAAAAGAATAATATATCAATAGATATAAATATAAAGAAATATATTAAAATATAAATATATAAGTACATATAATTATGTTTATGGTAAGTAAGTAAATAGATAAATAGATAAGAAAAGTATGGTAAATAAATACATAAGTAAATGTATAGGATATAAATATAAATAAACAAAAAGCACAAATAGAAATTAGAGTGTAATTAAATAATAATGGATGATGAATAAAAAGAGAAAGTAGATAAGGATAGTAAATATAAGAACTCAATACGTTTAAGAATAGATATATCTATAAATTTGTAAAAATAACATAACTAAAATAATAAATGAAAATATAATTCCTTACCATATTTAATAGATGAACATAAAAGAATAATACATCAATAGATCTAAATGTGTGAAAATATATTAAAATATAAATATATAAGTAATATATTTATGGTAAGTAGGTAAATAGATAAATAAATAAGAGTAGTATGGTGAGTAAATACATAAGTAGATATAAAGGATACAAATATACATAAATACAAAGGATAAATATAATAAAAGTACTAAATATAAATTAAGAAATAGATAGGATATATATAAATAAAACAAGAAGCAAATATAGTTGTATGCCAGTCAATAAGTATATAAAAACTCCAAATATTTGTGAATAGATATATCCATAAAAATATAAGAATAAAAATATCAAATTTAAGAATAATAAATAAAAATATATTTACATACTATATTTAATGGATGAAAATAAAAGAATAATATAACCATATATATATATATATATATATATATATAAGTAAGTATATTTATTGTAAGTAAGTAAATACATAAATAAATAAGAAAAGTATGGTAAGAAAATGCATAAGTAAATGTATAAATATAAATAAAACCAAAAAGCACAAACAAAATAATGACTGATAAAATAATTAAGGATAATAAATAAAAGGAGAGAGTGGATAAGGATAGTAATGTAGGATAAATCAATGATTTCACGAGTTTATGTTTATATGATTAGAATTAGGACATGTGATTATATTATTGTAAGATATTATGATTTCATAAGGTTTTATGGATTGACTAACGATACACTAATCTCAGTTTCATGATTGCAAGTTGTAATTAGGAAATAGGTTTTTCCGCCCTTTGAGTAAGAGAGGGAGAGCATCATCAAAGAGAAATGAATAGACATATGAATAAGAATAGGTTGTTGCCATCTAAGTATTGTGTTACATAGTTTAGTGAACCCTCGTCAAGTTTGGTAAGTTGTGCTCGACCTTTTGGTCTAAGTTGTTTTTCGACTTGACAATTGTTGATTTGTCAACAAGATCCATTAGGCATAGCTGTGTCAAGAAAAACTTAGTCAAGACAGTATGTCACTGTTAATGAGAAATGGTTGATAATTAATAAATTATTTATTACTCGAAATTCCCGATAGGGATTCTATCTTGTTATTTTGTCTTTGTTAGCGTTTTCACAAGATAGAGAGGGGGAGAATACCCCGACCCCATTCTTGTATCTTGTTAAATGCTAGAAACAACATGAGTTTACGTTGTACTCGTAAATAATATGTTGTGTTAGATATATATATCTCTATGTGTATGGTTTAAAAGTTTAGACTCATACTATGTATTCGGTTTAAAGGAATACATGGTAGAGCTTTCAATTATTATAAACCACTTTCATGGTTGTGCTGGCTCGACTCCTTTAACTCCTTAGCTAACTTGGAGATTTTGGAGAAGCTTTAAAGTCAATTGTGGAATGGTCTTTATAACCATTAACTCCACTAGATCTGCATGACTTCGATAGATTTTTATAGGCAAATATGATTTGGCATGAGTTGCACATGTAGATGAAGATGTGTAGTCTGAGCATTCTAAAGATGTCGAAAGGAGAGAAACCCTAGTTTTCAGAAGAACCTTGTTAAATGAGGAGAAAGAACCAAATCAGAGGAAGAGTTTATTCCGCACAAGGTGCAAGTGTGAAGGTAAGTGTTGCGATATTATTATTGACGGTGGAAGCATTGATAATCTTGTCTCCAAGGAGATGGTTAACAAGTTGAAGTTGACAAGGCGAAGGCATCCACATCCATATTGGATTGCATGGTTGCAGAAGGATGATAGAGCTTTGGTTAATGAGTAGTGTTTAGTCAAGTTCAAGATTGGAGACTACCATGATGAGGTTGTGTGTGACATATTACCAATGGATGCATGTCATACACTATTGGGAAGGTAGTGGCAGTATGATAGGTGTGATGTCCATGATGGCCATGTAAACACCTATTCCCTGAAAAAAAATGGATTTAGTCATAAGTTGAAGCCCTTGAAGGAGGTGGAAGAAAAGGTATGTAGTACTGCCAGAATTTGCTTCATAGATGGTAGGAAAGTTTTGGATGGTATGAAGCATTAACATCATTGCTTTGCATTGATTCCAAAGATCAGCCAGGAGAAATGTGAAGATGTACCAGTAGAAGTCTTAGATCTATTGGAATAATTTTAGGACATTATCTTTGATAATGTACAAGAAGGTTTACCACCAGTGAGGAAGATAAGTCACCAAATGGATTTGATACCAGGAGCTAGCTTGTTGAATAAGGAAATCCATAGAATGACTCCTATAGAAAAATAGACGTATGGATAAGAATAGGTTGTTGCCATCTAAGTCTCGTGTTACACAGTTTAGTGAACCCTCATCAATTTTGGTAAGTTGTGCTTGACCTTTTGGTCTAAGTTGTTTTTTGACTCGACAATTGTCGATTTGTCGACAAGATCCATTACGCATAGATTTGTCAAGAAAAACTTAGTCGAGATGGTATGTCACTATCAATGAGAAATGGTTGATAGTTGATAAATTATTTATTATCAGAAATTCTTGATAGGGATTCTATCTTGTTATGTTGTCTTTGTTAGAGTTTTCACAAGATAGAGAGGGGGAGATTACGTCGATCCCATTCTCATAACTTGTTAAATGCTAGAAACAACATGAGTTTATGTTGTACTCATAAATAATATGTTGAACTTTTCTAACATTGCAAGCCCAATCACTTTGCTTCAGAGAAAAGGAAACCGTTTCGACTGGACATATAAATGTCAAGAGGCATTCGACCAGTTGAAAGAGAGGTTGACAACTACACCAATATTGAAAGTTCTTGATCTGAAAAGTCAATTTGTTGTCATTATTGATGCCTCAAGTGAAGGTATAGGAGGAGTACTTATGCAGAATGGTTGAGTGGTAGCCTATGAATCTAGGAAGATGAGAGCATATGAGTATAATTATGTTCCTCATGAATTAGAGTTAGCAACAGTTGTGCATGCTTTGCAAGTGTGGTGAAACTATTTGTTAGGGAAGCCTTTTGAATTGAAGACAAATCATCATGGTTTTAAGTACATATTTTCACAACCTCATTTGAATGCTCATCAAAGAAGATGGCTGGAATTGATATTCGACTATGATTTTGAGATAAGTTATATTAAAGGCAAAGATAATCGAGTAGCAGCTACTCTGAGTCGACAGAGACATATCTCATCAATTGTCTCCATCCACTCTAACTTCAAGGATTTAGTATTGCAAAATTCTGTAGGTGATGAGTTTTATGAGCAAGTTAAGCAGACTCTCTCAGTAAATACTCAACATTCAAGGTATGATGGGTTCTATTTTGAACCAAGTGGGCTTCTAAGATACAATAGAAGGATGTATGTTCTAGATTCGATAGAATTAAGAAACCTTGTGTGGAAGGAAGTACATTTTGCACCATATTCAGGTCATCCAAGAGTAACTAAACTCCTAGCTAATGTGAAACCTCTTTATTTCTAGAAACAAACGAAGAACGATGCTGCAATATTTGTAGCAAGTTGCCTAGAGTGTCAAAGAGTCAAGGCTAAGCATCAACATCCAGTAGGACTTATGTAGCCACATAATATTCTGGAGTGGAAGTTGTACGTCATTTGCATTGATTCTGTGCAAGGTCTTCTAATGTCTTGAAATAATTTACATGATGCTATTTTAGTGGTGGTAGACAAACTCACCAAGGTAGCTCACTTTATACTTGGGAATTTAACAGATGTAGCACTAGTCATATCTCCCAAGTTTGTGCAAGAGGTGTTTAGATTACATGGAGTTCATATGAAGATTATCTTAGATAGAGATGCATTCATGACTTCAATATTTTGGTAAACTTTGTTTTCAGCGCTAGGAACTCAACTCAATATAAGTTCGGCTTATCACCCTGAGACAAATGGTCAAATAGAAAGGGTAAACCATGTTCTTGAAGATTTGTTGTGAATGTATTGCATGGATCATCAATACAAGTGGGAAGAGTATCTACCACTTGTGGAGTTTGCATATAAAAGCTCCTACAATTATGCTATTAAGATGTCTCCATTTGAAGCATTATATGGAAAAGATGTCGAACTCCTATAAGCTAGGATAAGCTAGAATATAGGATTAGCATTGGTCTAGAAATGTTGGCAGAAATGGAAGAATAGATTAAGATGATCAAGAATAGATTGGCGGAAGCAAATGATAGAAAAGTTATGCTAATGCCAAGTGTACACCAAGAAAATTTTCAGTTGGAGAAAACATTTTTTTGATGGTTAAGCCTCAGAAAAGTTCCATAAAGTTTGGGAAGTCTTCCAAACTACCTCCTAGATATGTATGACCCTTCGAAGTTATTGAAGTGATTAATCTGGTTGCCTATAGAATCACTCTACCACTAGCTCTTGCCATGATGCATAATGTTTTTCATGTTTCATATTTGAAAAAGTATATAGCAGGTGATAATCATATTCTTGATTGGATTGCTTTACAAGTACAGGACCCATGAGTGGTCATGATCGAGTCTCTCAAGGTGCTTGAAGTTCGCAAGCTTTTCTTGCATAATAGAGAGGTTACTCAGTGCAAGGTCCAGTGGGACCAATATGCAAAGGATAGTGCCACATGGGAAGATTACCATGATTTTAATCAAAGATTTCCTCATTTGTTTTATGCTTTTGAAAGTTGAACAAAAACTTTATTATATTATAATTTTGGATACATTGGATCATCGACGACGATGAATCTTATCCCCATTTTGACTATGTTTTACTTTTTACTTGTATGTAACTAGTAGATAATTTTGTATGAATTAATGATTTGACGTTTGTAGAAATGTTAGGATAAATCAATGATTTCATGAGTTTATGTTTATATGATTAGAATTAGGACATGTGATTATATTATGTCAAGATATTATGATTTCATAAGGTTTTATGGATTGACTAACGATACACTAATCCCAGTTTGGTGATTGCAAGTTATAATTAGGAAGCAGGTTTTACCCTCTGAGTAAGAGAGGGAGAGCATCATCAGAGAGACGTGAATAGACATATGGATACGAATAGGTTGTTGCCATCTAATTCTTGTGTTACACAGTTTAGTGAACCCTCGTCAAGTTTGGTAAGTTGTGCTCGACCTTTTGGTCTAAGTTGTTTTTTGACTCGACAATTATTGATTTGTCGGCAAGATCCATTAGGCATAGCCATGTCAAGAAAAACATAGTCAAGATGGTATGTCACTATCAATGAGAAATGGTTGATAGTTGATAAATTATTTATTATTGGAAATTCCTGATAGGGATTCTATCTTGTTATTTTGTCTTTGGTAGCATTTTTGCAAGATAGAGAGGGGGAGAATACCTCGACCCCATTCTCATATCTTGTTAAATACTAGAAAAAATGTGAGTTTACATTGTACTCATAAATAATATGTTGTGTTATATATATATATATATATATATATATATATATATATATTTATCTATATAAGTATGGTTTAAAAGTTTAGACTCATACTATGTATTTGGTTTAAAGGAATACATGGTAGATCTTTCAATTATTGTAAACCACTTTCATGGTTGTGCTGGCTTGACTCCTTGAACTCCTTAGCTAACTTGGAGATTTTAGAGGAGCTTTAAGGTCAATTGTGGAATGGTCTTTATAACCATTAACTCCACTAGATCTGCATGTCTTTGATAGATTTTTATAGGTAAATATGATTTGGCATGAGTGGCACATGTAGATGAAGATGTGCAGTTTGAGCATTGTAAAGTGTTGAAAGGAGAGAAACCCTAGTTTTCAGAAGAACCTTCTTAAATGAGGAGAAAGAGCCAAATCAGAGGAAGAGTTTATTCCACACAAGGTGCAAGTGTGAAGGTAAGTGTTGCGATATTATTATTGATAGTGGAAGCATTGATAATCTTGTTTCTGAGGAGATGGTTAACAAGTTGAAGTTGACAAGGAGAAGGCATCCACATCCATATCGGATTGCATGGTTGTAGAAGGATGATAGAGCTTTGGTCAACAAGCAGTGTTTAGTCAAGTTCAAGATTGGAGACTACCATGATGAGGTTGTGTGTGACATATTACCGATGGATGCATGTCATATGCTATTGGGAAGGTCGTGGCAGTATGATAGGTGTGATGTCCATGATGGCCATGGAAATACCTATTCCCTAAAAAAGGATGGATTTCGTCATAAGTTGAAGCCCTTGAAGGAGGTGGAAGAAAAGGTATGTAATACTGCCAGAATTTGCATCGTAGATGGTAGGAAATTTTTGGATGGTATGAAACATGGACGTCATTGCTTTGCATTGATTCCTAAGATCAACTAGGAGAAATGTGAAGATGTACTAGCAGAAGTCTGAGATCTATTGGAATAATTTTAGGACATTATCTTTGATAATGTATGAGAAGGTTTACCACCAGTGAGGAAGATAAGTCACAAATGGATTTGATACCAGGAGCTAGCTTGTTGAATAAGGAAACCCATAGAATGACTCCTAAAGAAAATAAAGCGTATGGATAAGAACAGGTTGTTAACATCTAAGTCTTGTGTTACACAGTTTAGTGAACCCTCATCAAGTTTGGTAAGTTGTGCTCGACCTTTTGGTCTAAGTTGTTTTTTGACTTGACAATTGTCGATTTGTCGGTAAGATCCATTACGCATAGCTTTGTCAAGAAAAACTTAGTCGAGATGGTATGTCACTATCAATGAGAAATAGTCGATAGTTGATAAATTATTTATTATTACAAATTCCTGATAGAGATTCTAACTTGTTATTTTGTCTTTGCTAGTGTTTTCACAAGATAGAGAGTGGGAGAATACCTCGACCCCATTCTCATATCTTGTTAAATCCTAGAAACAACATGAGTTTACATTGTACTCGTAAATAATATGTTGAAATTTTCTAAGATTGCAAGCCCAATCACTTTGCTTTAGAGAAAAGGAAACTGTTTCGACTGGACAGATGAATGTCAAGAGGCATTTGACTAGTTGAAAGAGAGGTTGACAACTACACCAATATTGAAAGTTCCTAATATGGAAAGTCAATCTGTTGTCATTATTGATGCCTCAAGTGAAGGTATAGGAGGAGTGCTTGTGCAGAATGGATGAGTGGTAGCCTATGAATCTAGGAAGATGAGAACATATGAGTATAATTATGCTCCTCATGACTTTGAGTTAGCAACAGTTGTGCATGCTTTGCAAGTGTGGCGACACTATTTGTTAGGGAAGCCTTTTGAATTGAAGACAAATCATCGTGGTTTTAAGTACATATTTTCACAATCTCATTTGAATACTCGAGAAAGAAGATGGCTGGAATTGATATCCGACTATGATTTTGAGATAAGTTATATTAAAGGCAAATATAATTGAGTAGTGGATGCTCTGAGTCAACGGAGACATATCTCATCAATTGTCTCTATCCACTTGAACTTCAAGGCTTTAGTATTGCAAAATTCTGTAGGTGATGAGTTTTATGAGCAAGTTAAGCAGGCTCTCTCAGTAAATACTCAAGATTCAAGGTATGATGGGTTCTATTTTGAACCAAGTGGGCTTCTAAGATACAATGGAAGGATGTATGTTCTAGATTTGACAAAATTAATAAACCTTGTGTGGAAGGAAGTACATTTCGCACCATATTCAGATCATCTAGGAGTAACTAAACTCCTAGCTAATGTGAAACCTCTTTATTTCTAGAAAGGAATGGAGAATGATCCTACAATATTTGTAGCAAGTTTCCTAGAGTGCCAGAGAGCCAAGGCTAAGCATCAGCATCCAGCAGGACTTCTGTATCCACACGATATTCCATAATGAAAGTTGTAGGTCATTAGCATGGATTTTGTGCGAGGTCTTCCAATGTCTTGAAATAGTCCACATGATGCTATTTTAGTGGTGGTAGACAAAATCACCAAGGTAGCTCACTTTATACTTGGGAATTTAATAGATAGAGCACTAGTCATATCTCCCAAGTTTGTGCAAGAGGTGTTTAGATTACACGAAGTTCCTGAGAAGATTATCTTAGATAGAGATGTGTGCATGACTTCAATATTTTGGTAAACTTTGTTTTCAGTGCTAGGAACTCAACTCAATATAAGCTCGGCTTATCACCCTGAGACAAATGGTCATACAGAAAGGGTAAACCATGTTCTTGAAGATTTGTTGTGAATGTATTGCATGGATCAACAATACAAGTGGGGATAGTATCTATCACTTGTGGAGTTTGCATATAAACACTCCTACAATTATGCTATTAAGATGTCTCCATTTGAAGCATTATATGGAAAAGATGTTAAACTCCTATAAGTTGGGATAAGCTAGAATATAGGATTAGCATTGGTCTAGAAATGTTGGCAGAAATGGAAAAATAGATTAAGTGTATCAGGAATAGATTGGCGGAAGCAAATGATAGATAGAAAAGTTACACTGATGCCAAGCATACAACAAGACAATGTTCAGTTGGAGAAAAAGTTCTTTTGAGGGTTAATCCTTAGAAAAGTTCCATAAAGTTTGGGAAGTCTTCCAAACTAGCTCCTAGATATGTATGACCCTTCGAATTTATTGAATTGATTAATCCGGTTACCTATAGAATTGCTCTACCACCAGCTCTTGCCATGATGCATGATGTTTTCATGTTTCATATTTGAAAAAGTATATAGTAGGTGATAATCATATTCTTGATTGGAATGCTTTACAAGTACAGGACCCATGAGTGGTCATGATCGAGCCTCTCAAGGTGCTCGAAGTTCGCAAGCTCTGCTTGCATAATAGAGAGGTTACTCAGTGCAAGGTCCGATGGGACCAGTATGCAAAGGATAGTGCCACATGAGAAGATTACCATGATTTTAATCAAAGATTTCCTCATTTGTTTTATGCTTTTGAAAGTTGAACAAAAACTTTATTATATTATAATTTTGGATACATTGGATCATCGAGGACGATGAATCTTATCCCCATTTTGACTATGTTTTACTTTTTACTTGTATGTAATTAGTAGATAATTTGAATTAATTATTTAACATTTGTAGAAATATCAGGATAAATCAATGATTTCACGAGTTTATGTTTATATGATTAGAATTAGGACATGTGATTATATTATGTCAAGATATTATTATTTCATAAGGTTTTATGGATTAACTAACGATACACTAATCCCAGTTTGGTGATTGCAAGTTGTAATAAGGAAATAGGTTTTTCCACCCTCTGAGTAAGAGAGGGAGAGCATCATCAAAGAGACATGAATAGACATATGGATAAGAATAGCTTGTTTCCATCTAAGTCTTGTGTTACACAATTTAGTGAACCCTTGTCAAGTTTGGTAAGTTGTGCTCGACCTTTTAGTCTAAGTTGTTTTTCGACTCGACAATTGATGATTTGTTGACAAGATCCATTAGGCATAGCTGTCTCAAGAAAAACTTAGTCAAGATGGTATGTCACTATCAATGATAAATGGTTGATAGTTGATAAATTATTTATTATCAAAAAATCCTGATGGGGATTCTATCTTGTTATTTTGTCTTTGTTAGCGTTTTCACAAGATAGAGGGGTAGAATACCTTGACCCCATTCTCATATCTTGTTAAATGCTAGAAATAATGTGAGTTTACGTTGTACTCGTAAATAATATGTTGTGTTATATATATATATCTATTTAAGTATGGTTTAAAAGTTTAGACTCATACTATGTATTCAGTTTAAAGGAATACATGGTAGAGCTTTCAATTATTATAAACCACTTTCATGGTTGTGTCGGCTTGACTCCTTTAACTCCTTAGCTAACTTGGAGATTTTGGAGGAGCTTTAAAGTCAATTGTGGAATGGTCTTTATAACCATTAACTCCACTAGATCTGCATGTCTTCGATGGATTTTTATAGGCAAATATGATTTGGCATGAGTTACACATGTAGATGAAGATGTACAGTCTGAGCATTCTAAAGATGTTGAAATGAGACAAACCCTAGTTTTCAGAAGAACCTTGTTAAATGAGGAGAAAGAACCAAATCAGAGGAAGAGTTTATTCCACACAAGGTGCAAGTATGAAGGTAAGTGCTACGATATTATTATTGACAGTGGAAGCATTGATAATCTTGTCTCCGAGGAGATGGTTAACAAGTTGAAGTTGACAAGGAGAAGGCATCCACATCCATATCGGATTGCATGGTTGTAGAAGGATGATAGAGCTTTGGTCAACGAGCAGTGTTTAGTCAAGTTCAAGATTGGAGACTACCATGATGAGGTTGTGTGTGACATATTACCGATGGATGCATGTCATATGCTATTGGGAAGGTCATGGCAGTATGATAGGTGTGATGTCCATGATGGCCATGCAAACACCTATTCCCTGAAAAAGGATGGATTTCACCATAAGTTGAATCCCTTGAAGGATGTGGAAGAAAAGGTATGTAGTACTGCCAGAATTTGCTTCATAGATGGTAGGAAATTTTTGCATGGTATGAAGCATGGACACCATTGCTTTGCATTGATTCCTAAGATTAGCTAGGAGAAATGTGAAGATGTACCAGTAGAAGTCTAAGATCTATTGGAATAATTTCAGTATATTATCTTTGATAATGTACAAGAAGGTTTACCACTAGTGAGGAAGATAAGTCACCAAATGTATTTGATACCAGGAGCTAGCTTGTTGAATAAGGCAACCCATAGAATGTCTCCTGTAGAAAAATAGACGTATGGATAAGAACAGGTTGTTGCCATCTAAGTCTTGTGTTACACAGTTTAGTGAACCCTCGTCAAGTTTGGTATGTTGTGCTCGACCTTTTGGTCTAAGTTGTTTTTCGACTTGACAATTGTCGATTTGTCGACAAGATCCATTAAGCATAGCTTTGTGAAGAAAAACTTAGTTGAGATGGTATGTCACTATCAATGAGAAATGGTCGATAGTTGATAAATTATTTATTATCAGAAATTCCTGATAAGGATTCTATATTGTTATTTTATCTTTGTTAGCATTTTCACAAGATAGAGAGGGGGAAAATACCTCGACCCCATTCTCATATCTTGTTAAATGCTAGAAACAACGTGAGTTATGTTGTACTCGTAAATAATATGTTGTGTTATATATATATATATATATATATATATATATATATATATATATATATATATATATATATATATATATATATATATGTGGGTGAAAGTTCAAAATTGTGTCACACTTTTATAAAGGGAATGACCAACACAAACATAGTTTTCCAAATTAAACATCAAAAAAGTCATATGTATGTTTTGAATTTTAAAATGACATAAACTAATGAAATGTAGAATTTTTAATGTAGTTTATGCTTATAATTTTTTAATTTTTTTTTAAATAGGTGGACTTTTTTTTATAAATTTAATTGATAAATTTTAAATGCTAATATTTTTTGAAAAGTGTGACATTGATGGGACATCATGAAAAATATAGAAAAATTATTTTTTTTCTTTAATTTTTTTCATAATTAGACAACTCAAATTTCTAGTGCATGGAATGGCGACAAGGAACAAAGACCGTTGGCCTTTCAAGGAGAGAGGTAGAAGAGGAAGGCATGGAGAAACAAGATTTTCAAGTAGATTCAGAGAAGATAATGAAATCCAGAGTAGAAATTTGGAAAGAGAATGGAGAAGATATTATTGTTGTCAATGAGGATTGCACCCTTATGCAAAGCTGTGACACTTTGCAATCCTTCGAAACATGGGGACAAACTCAGGCTGTGGGTGACCTATAGTGAGTTTGAACCTCCAAATTGTGGGCTGGTTCCCTTAAAATATTCTATTTTTGAAACTATGATTTTTTGTTTTGGAAAAGGGTAAGAAGGAAACTATAAGGTAATAAAACTTTAAAAATTTGGTGATGCACCTAGTAAGGATGGAAAATTTGCAATCTAGTTCACAATAGAATCTAGAAATCTAACCCACACAATCCAATCTTTGCATAAATATCACAAAAAGTATTTCTGAGGGAGGTTGGAAAATAAACTCTATATGAAGGAAAATGACTTTTCACAACATAAAAGAACTATTTTCTGTAACACAACCTACGACCTGTAACATCACTATGCTTAATACTGCAAGTAAGAGTGAGACAATAATTTTAAAGCTTTTAATGATTAAACACAACAAAACTTCATCAAATCACTTCATACAATTAACATCAAACGAAAAGGCAACTACTCAATTCCAAAAAAATAAAGGAAAATATTACAAGAGAAACAAAAATGGAACCTATAACCTGTTGATCTCTATAAAACTGTCAAAAATGAGATACAAAACCTTTTTCTCTCTCAAAGTGTATAAGAGCAAAAAGGCAAGAACTAGCAAAAACTAAGTTTTTTTTACAATATATAGCTTGCTCTCACTAAGAGGCATGTAAAAAATGAACTACAGCTAACTGCCTCTAAAAATAAGTCCTCCAAAGTGATCCACAAGCAAACTCAAAAATCCCTAAAAATAAGGGCTCAAACTGCCACATATCGAGCAAAAATAGCTTCAATTTGGTCTTCTCCGTATGCTCGACCAATAAGTTGACCAAGATCCCTCAAATCGCTCCTCAAATCATGCAAAAATACCCTAGATGGCCTAGTTAACTCAACTCATCAATTTGCATGATTTTGCTTTTGCAAAATTGATTGTGAGTAAATAATAAATTAACTAAAATAATTACTCTATTATTGGTTACAACTTGTACTATTTTTGATTTTACAATTTGTGAAAAATAATAAAGTAATTTGAAGAATATCACTTTATTATTTATTTACATTCGATTTGTTTGTAAAATCATGCATGAAAAGAATAAATAAATCTCCTTATCTCTCCAAATTACACATGCCTATTTTGCATGATTTGAGCAAAAATAGGACTTTAGAGAAAATAAAATCCCCTTATAGCCCCTTGTAAAAAATATCCATTTGCATGCCATATGCCTGAAGGAAAATATACCCTTATCTCTCCAAATACATTATTAAAATGCATAAAACACTTAGGCATCACATTACAAACCCTTATGACTCCAATTTACACAAGGAGAACATAAATATTTGACTCTGCCTTATCACTCCATTTACAATGCAAAATAATGGCCTTACTACCATATATCTCCACTATGCAAGACAAAATAAAATACCCCTGCCACCTTGTCACATGAACCATCATGCAAAGCATATCCTCCAAGAATCATTATCATGCAATGATAAGAAACAAAAATGCCAAAATCTCTGCCACCTTGCAATCTCATTTGTCTTCATGCATCTCTAATGATGACTTTGCAAGAAATAAGGAATATCTGCCTTTGACCATGAGGTAGTCGACCATGAGGTAATAAGTATTGTTGAATGTTTACAAGGCATAATACTTACCATGTGGCTATCGATTACCTTTTGACTTCAAAAAAAAATGCGAGATATACCTTCTATGTCGGCCTCTTCTTACAATAATGCTAGGAAACCATGACTCAAGGTTTTGACCCCCATCGGCATTTTAGATATGGCAATGATTTAAGTTTTTGCAAAGTCAAAAGATTGAAAGGAAAAAAGAATCTTCGATGGACAAAACAATGAGTAAACCCTAATGTTTAACTCATTTCCATTTTGCATCCTCTCCTCAGCCGCTGCTCTGCACCTCCTTCATGCTGCTAGGGTTTGATATTTCCATGGCCTCCTCTCAGCCTCTGTGTCGAACTTCATGGCTCTCTTGCATTTCCTGAGTGAAAGAGGTTGAAGATAATGGTGAGTTTTTGTATCTTTGTATTTCAACTGGTATTTCTTCATTTCTGTGGCTTCTTCAATAGTAATGGCCACGACCATCTCTGGTTTCTCCCTCTGTAACATTTCTTTGACAATTTTCTTTCGTTCTATGTGTTAACATCTGCAAAAAATGTGGGAAAAACTGAGAAAAACCTCCTAAAAGAGGTTGCGGCCATTACATGCTTTCTTCTCTGCATCAAGAAGGTAAGCTCTTCTTCCTCCTTGCTGTAGATACTTGAAAATCTTTGCATACTTCAAAAAAAGAAACAAGGGTTTCAATTTTTTATCTGCGTATTCATTCCTTCTCTCTTTTTCATATGGCCGTGGCCATTGTCATTCTCTATAGCATAATCTTTGATTTTCTCTGCTATAAACTTTGAAGGCTTTGATATGAAATGAGGGTTCATTTTGAAATCTTGATAGGAAATGATTTCTTTACCCATGACCATGCTTCTAGGCACTTTTCTAAACCCTTTTTTGGCTCTGTCACTGCAAAAAATGAATAAAAGGCTTTTGACCTGTAACAAGGGTTTCACTTCGAAATGTACACTACTTGCCATTTTCAGGTGCATAGCCAACTATAACACCATTGTTTTCTTGAAACTGTAAAAAAAATGTTAGGGTTTCACTAAAAACCCATATGGGTATCTTAGGAAATAAAACTCTCTGTCATGACCATGATGCAAAAACACTTCTCTATAACTTTTACCTTCACTGTGCACATAAGATGAAAATTAGGGTTTCATAATTTGGACAGTTGGGTGTCTTTATTCAGGCACAAAACCCTACCTTCTGGTCACGGCCATGGCAAACAAATACATTGTAACTATTTCTTTTCACTATATGCATGAAATATATTAGGGTTTTATACTTCTCCATGTGTTTGCATTTTGAGAGGCTCCACTGTAACAAGCATGATGTTCATTCTCTATTCTTTATTCTGAGGATTTCTCTTTGGCTTCTGAACACTCTGAGTGATAACAATCTCATTTTTGTAACCTTGAACAATGATACATATCCTTTTCTACAAAAAGATGTACAATAACAGTCATGTGTGCATGAATCCTTATCTTGGCACTTCACTTTGTAATGACTAGTTAGTTATCAGTTAATCATCATCATTTTGCTCTCTAAAATTTAGTTTGGCATTTTGATCCTTCTGTTGTAGCATGCATATCATGTCTTTGATCATTATCTATCCTCCATCATGGAAAAAGCTTGTCATAAATGTATCAATCAGAAACAATGATAAAAGCTTAACTTGTATCTCTAACAATAGTATAACTATGGCATATAATTGATCTTGTACTCTTGTACTATTTCACTTCTATCATTGTATCAGTTAGCAACCATGAAGTATGAATATGAAATACTTGACTGTCACCAGTCAGAGGTATTACAATAGCATGTTTTGATTTCTCTTGTGTATCAGATACCTGTAGATACACTTACCATTCCGTCAGAGGTAATGATACCTGTACATGTATGAGATTGTAGCATTCAATGTACCTCTATTAATTATGTCTGTCAAATGCTATTCATGATGAACCTGTATGATCATGTCCTTTCAGAGGCATGATATTTATCATTTGTTTTAGCTGTATTTGATCTTTATGAACACCTGTTTGTACTTTGAGATGGCTTCTATAGCCTGTTCCCTCTATCTGATATGCATATGAGACTTGATTGGCATATATGTCTTTATCTGATGTGATCAACTGATCATATATGTACTTGATATCTATACTTGGTTTATCTTATATTATCCTTTTAATCCCTAAACATTTAATGCATGATTTGTTCTTTCTAATCTGCACATGTTCATTATGTATATAACTCTCAATCTTTTATGGCTCTTGAATCAACAATGCATTTGAGAGTTATGTTCCATTATGAACAACTACAAATAGGGATTAGTTTGATAATGTCTTTGCAAACTGATACTTAATCTGATCATAAGTCTGCTATTCATCTCATTTTCATATTTTTTTCATTTCTTAAGTCTGATTTTGTGAAATGTGACATGAAATATGACAACAATAAAGTATTCTGGTAATGATATGAACAAGAGGAATACCTTTCATGACTGCATTTATGTTTTCTACATTTTGTCAATTTAACTCAAGCATTCTGAACTTATCTGATTTGTTTCAATTAACTGTAATAAATGTCATGATGACATACTTTCTCTGTAAGTTGATTAAATGATGCATGATGTACTTTGAATGATGCATCCTATCTTTTTCTAATATTCCTTTTCAAATGAATAAAAAAGGAAACACGCTAGGCTCAACCCTTGTGGGAGCCACATTTTCTCCACATGTTTATTTGTCTTCAAATCAACAACATTACTTTTCCTATACCTACATAGTGAACAAACAAGTTAGCATAAAAAATATACCTCATGGAATTGATTGATCTTCTTTATGATATCTGACTTGTAGCACATGTTTGATTTGATCTTTCATATGAAATGCATGATGTGACAAGTTGATATGTCTGCATGATAAAGCATATGATAACTTTAAACATTCAGAACTCTTACAGGACTTTCCCCAATTTTTTGCAAGTTCAACTAATGATAGGAACTGAAGATGAAGATTGAAGATCAACATCAACAAAACAACCTTCTTGCTTAGGCAATAATGGATGTTTACCTTTATCATATGTTCTTATTATTTCTTTTATCATCAGATGTATAGCTTGCATGTCTGCATTGCTTAGTCTAGTTACTCCCACAGCTTGTGTGGGACACATTTGAACACTCCTTTTAAATATGATCAGTTAATTTATCTTATGCACTTGATGTATATATGTTTCTTTTTCAATCAATGCATAGGATAAAGTAATAGATACTGAATTGTATGTTCCAAATATGACATGAAATAACAGTTCAAATAAATATCTTTCTTTCCAATCTGATCAACTGAATAATCAATCTGTCTTATAACTCCTAAAAGATAACACTATGTTAGATCAACTATATTTCTTGAATGATTGATACCTTGGCAACTTGATTCTCTTGTCATGATGATTCATCAGTCCTGATTGGACTGATGGGTTATCCTGTCAACTGAATTCAATCTCTGCTTTGTCAAGACATACACTGTTCATGAATGCAATAACTTCAAACTTTTTTTTTATTCCTTCTGAACAACTGCACTTAGGTCTAACTAAATTTAGTGTGAACAAAAATTTATGTAACATTTCTGGTGACCTCTCAGGGGTGTTTTCCTTCTAAACAACTTAGAACTAGTAGCCTTTGCAACTCCATTGGGCATAGAGTCATTTCTACCCTGAACTTTGGAAAATTTCTGCAACTCAAAACTGACTGAAACTCTAAAGCAGCAATAAAACTAAAAACTGAAACTAAACTAACTTTCTTTAAACAAAGCTAGAAACATGTGCAAAAGCACTTCTTGGAAAACAAAACAATAACTGAACTAAATGTGCAAAAGCACTTATTTGCAGCATAAGGCTACATCTCTAATAGCATAACTTGAGGTGAATCCCATTAATTGGGATTGACAACACCTCTCCATCTAACTTAGTAAGCTGGAATGCATTGTGTTGCTTGCATCCTGTTATTATGTATGGTCCATCCCACATTGCATTAAACTTTGTATGCTGACTAGGTCTACTCTTTAACTCATTCTATTTGAAAACCAGATCTCCCTCTTTAAAGACTCTTGGGACTACTCTTTTATCAAATGTCCTTTTCATTTGGGCCTGGTGTATTTCCAATGTTTTTAAGGCCTCTCTTCTTACTTCTTCAAGTTATATCATCTATGCAAGCCTGACCTCCATTGGCTTTTCTTTAAGCAACTCTAGCTCTTTGATGTAACTAAGAGTTGGTAACTCCACTGATATTGGTAACCTGGCTTCTTTTCCATATGTAAGCACATAGGGCGAATTACCTGTTGGTCTTTTAGGTGTAATTCTATCAGCCCATAAGTCTAACTTTAACTTATCATGCCAAGACCTTTGATTTTCATCAACTATTTTCTTTATGATTTTAATCAGATTTTTGTTAGTTGATTCAGCCTGTCCATTATCTTGAGGGTAATAATTTGATGAAGTATTCAAAAATATGTTATTTTTGACTGACCAATCAGATACCCTTAATCCAATAAATGCTAAAGCATTATTTGAAATAATAGAGTCAGGAGTACCAAACCTGGACACTAGATCTTGATAAAAATTCAAAACTGATGTTTCATTAGCTTCTTTCAAGGCAACTACTTTAGTCCATTTAGTGAAATAATCAGTAGTAGTCAAAATACACTTGTGTCCTTGGCTAGAAGGTGGATTGATAGGACCAATAAAGTCCAATCCCCACTTGCCAAATGGTTGCTCCACTTGAATTGGATGTAAGGGCATGGTTGCAAGTTTTTGTTTGCCTGCAAAAACTAAACACTTTAAACATTTCTTTACCCATTCATGAGCATCTTTAAACATGTCAGGCCAATAATAACCAGCTCTCATAATTTTCAGAGCTGTTGTTCTAGCTACAAAATGACCTCTAGAAGGTCCATCATGAAATTCTTCTAGAATCTTTTGAATCTGATCTGGCTGTACACACCTCAACAAAACATTGTTAAAGTCTCTTTTGTATAAGATCCCATCAATTATAGCATAGGGAATTGCTTGCAATCTATAATATCTTCTTTAAATCTGTCCAGTCCTTGAGGACAATCACCAGTGTGTAGATAATGGATCATATCATGCACCCAACTTGTAGGGGAATCTAGGACAGCAACTGCTTCACCATTCTGTAGCACTGTCTCAGGTTCTCCTTCAAGTTCCTTGCTTTATTTTTCATTTTCTGCAAGCTGTTCACACAGTCCTTTGCCTCGGTGTTCACATAGTCCTTTACCTCAGACCAGCTTGGTGACTTTAGTTTGGATGTTATACTTCATAACCTTTGTTATCCACCCTGCTCTCTTATCACTTAAATCCTTACTAAGCAAGAATTCCTTCACTGTAGGATGAGCAACCATTAACTGAATTCTATTATTTGAAAGCATATGTTTAAACTTCTTTAGGCTCCTCAGAACAGCCAATACATGCTTTTCAACAAAAGAATATCTTACCTCATAGTCATGCAGAACTTGGCTGAAAAATGCCACAGGTTGTTCCAATCCTTCATCATTCTGCTGACAAAGCATAGCTGATATAGTATCCACATTGCCAAATTCATATAAAATGAAGTCTTTATCAAAATTTGGATTTATCAAAGTTGGAGCAGCAACAAGTGCTTCTTTTATCTCTTCAAAGCTCTACTTTCCTTCTTTGGTCCAGTTGAAAGGAATATTCTTCTTCAACATTGCTGTAAGAGGTTGTAAAAGTGCTGCTATGTTAGGAATAAACCTTCTTACAAAGTTAATTCTCCCTAGAAATCTCTGTAAGCCTTTCTTGTGTGCAGGAAGAGGCAGTGCCAATATTGCAGTGATTCTTTTAGGATCAATTGATATCCCATCTTTTGACACCATGTGTCCTAATAGTTTACCTTTATGAATAGAAAAAATACTCTTCTTCGGGTTAAGTGATACCCCAAACTCTCTACATCTCTCAACAATTAGTCTTAAATGATGAAAATGCTCTTTAGCTTTTTTAGAAAAAATAGTCACATCATCTAAGTATACAAGCACAAACTTATTAATCAGACTTTGAAAGGCCATGTCCATTGCTCTCTGAAATGTTACACCTACATTTGATAAGCCAAATGACATCTTTCTGTATGCTAGTGTGCCCCATTTTTGTGGTAAAAGTTGTCTTGTATTGATCTTCCTCCTTTACAAGAATTTGGTTATAACTTGAATAACCATCCAACAAAGAGAATCTTTCTAATCCAGAAACAACCTACAATATCTGTTCCATAGATGGTAAAGGATAATGATCCTTTAAAGATGCTCTGTTTAAATCATGAAAATCAACACATAATCTGATTTCTCCATTCTTTTTTCTGACAGGAACCAAGTTAGAAACCCATGAAGTATGTTTGATAGGAAAAATGATATTACCTTCAATGAGTTTATTGAGTTCAGTCTTCAAAAGCACTTCCAGCTTAGGATTTAGTGGTCTTTGCTTTTGTCTGATAGGTTTTGCCTTGGGTTCAAGCTCAATTGTATTTTGAGCCAACTCTGGATTGAAACCTTTTAGATCTCCATATTCCCATGAAAATATATCACTAAACTCTTGACAAAGATGGATGAATGCTTGTTGTTCTTCCTTTGTACATATCTTTCCAAGCTTGAGTAACTTCCCTTTAAAGATCTCAATAGGTTCATAGTGTTCCTGCTTTACTGACAAACTAGCCTTATCCTTTCTTACTTGATCATCAGTATTAAAGATTGATTCTAAGGTCACTAAGCCCTTAGGTAGCTTATTTGATCTTAACTGAAGTATTTGATCATCATATTGCTGTAAAAATTTCTGCTGATTACCTGCAGAAAATTCAGCCTCTTCCATTAAGAAATTTACAATCTATTCATCACTATCAAATACTTGCCAACTAATATTATTATCTAGAACTGATGGTCTTACAACAACTTTGACATATAAAGGAGAATGAATATTCTTCATTTTTGTAGGAATATCATATTCAACTCCTATGGCAGCTAGCTTGTCAACATGTTTACTATCAGTTCTAGGTATAGATATCAAATTAAATGCTCAAATTCTTCTATCATGACCCAAACTCTATGCTTATATAATTTCAGCAAATCATTTTTTGTAGCAGCAAGGTTTCTGACTTGTTTAACAACTAATTCACTGTCTCCAAAGACCTTTAAACATTTGATTTTTCTCTTCCTGGCCCATTCTAATCCATGAACTAAGGCTTCGTATTCAGCTATGTTATTAGAATAGCTAAAAGCAAATTTGAAAGATGAATAGTATTTCTCACCTATGGGAGAAACTAAAATAACCCCTCCTCCAACACCAATCTTGCTTCTAGAACCATCAAAATAAAGTTCCCAAACATCATTTTTAGCTTCAATAGCTTGTTGTTTTTCTCCTTTAATTAGATTTAAATGACTGTATTTTTCTCCTGGATCATATACACACCAAGGCCTATCTCATCCATCTGCTCAAATGGATCTGTTTCATGGTTCTCTATTGCCCACTAGTCTAAAACTAAATCAGGAATTTCCTCTAATGGTGTACTTGGGTCTTGAACAAGAATCAGATCTTCTTGATAAAAAATGGAAAGGTTGGCATTTATTGAACTGGGTGTATAAGGCTCAAGGTGATCTTTGGCTAATGGCTAAGATTTGATTGTAACCTTGGTTCCATATCTAGTTCTGAAGAACAAATGCATCCAATCAGAAGACAAATAACCTCCTAACCTTGCTGTAAAATCTCTAGATAAGCAAATAGCAAAGGTAGGTGGTAGATCAATGACATAAATATCTTGATGTATGATAAAGTTTGGACAAGCATGCATAGTAAGGCCTAGATTCTTGAACATTCCAACTGTATTGACCTCAGTTCCATCCATTTGTACAACACCTCTAACAATAGGTTCATATTTCAGACCTAACTTATCAGCTAGCTGTTTTGGCATAACTGAGCTGCTGGCTCCTGAGTCTATCATGCAATTATGTACTAAATGATCACCTACAATCAGAGTGACATAGAATGGTGGAGGTTTACCTACTGGTTTAGGCTATTCTACTCTTTTTTCTGCCTCATTTGTAAACATAACTTGAGGTTGATGTGATTTTTGTACTTCATTTGACAAAGACAATTGAGATAATGCATCTTGTAATAAATCCTTTTGTCCTGGAATATGTAAAGCATATAAAATAGACATGCTTAATGTTGTCTTTTTCATATGATCTAAAATATTGAAAACATGACCACTAACCTTTTGCTGCACTTTCAAGACAGCCACTTTTGGTTGGTCTCTAACTGATTATTTATTTGCTTCTGGTTGTCTTTTTTCTGTAGTTGGCTATCCTCTTGACAAAATATGTAGATCATTAGATGTAGAAGCTTGATTCTACCCTTGTTGGCTTGTAGAAACTATACTTTTACCTTTATCAGCTTGCTGTTGTACATTTCTAGCTTGCTATTTACCAGTATCCGCTTGCTAATTTGTAGTTCCAGCTTGCTGCTGCAAGTCAACAGCTCTCTTTTTTGATCTTGTGTTTGCTACAATATTAGTAAAAGACTGCTTTTGACCTAGTAACTGATTTAGACCACAAAATTCATTAGCCTGCCAATTCATCAAAGCTACATTAGGATTAACATATTGAGTCTGAGTATCCAACTGATCATCCACATTACTTGCTAAATTTTTAGCAGCAGCATAGTTATTTTGTACCATTAAAGCTTGACCTACTATCCCATTTGGGCAAGTGGCTTGATTATGAGGCTGATTACATAGGTAACACCATGCATAATCTTGAACCATGTTATTCTGTATAGGCATTATTTCTTTTGATGTACTAACAACATTTGGATTATATTGCTGATTTGGCCTATTGTTGTATTTCCTCCTTGGACCCTGATAATCTGCCTAATAAGGAGGCCTATTTGCTTGATATGGGGCTTGGTATGGTCTTGTATCCTGATTTGCTTGAACTTTGAGGTTTACTAAGTTATTATTCATAGTCTACCATAATTTTGCCATTTCTTGTTGATTGCCTTGCAATAATTTGGCCATTTCTTTTGTCACTTCTTTTGTGATTTCTCGTACATCAGAATGGCTTGGGTCAACATTATTTTTCACATTTGTTTGATAGCCAAAGGCTGGTATAGTAGGAATTGATGCAATAGGAGGTATTGATAATGGCATTGAAGGTTGAATATCAGGAAAAATTGGCATAGGAGGCCTTGGTGCAATTTTACTAGCTTGTATTAAACTATTTTCTGCCCTTATTGCAATATCAAAAGCAACTGGTAAAGCTACCCCACCCATAGATTGTATCATAACAACAATATCAGAATTTAATGCTCTCAAATAATATAAAAAGGCATGTTCTGGTGAGGGTTTCACTGTTTCAGGAATCCTACTCCCTGTTTTCTGAAATCTGTCATTTGCTCATATGGAGCTCTCTTAATAGTAGTTATTTGTTCAACTAATGATAAATGATTAGATTTATCCTGAAATTGTCTATTCAAAGCAACACCTAATTCATCCCAAGATGTAATTGAATTAACTCTTAAGCCTCTAAACCATTGAAGAGCTTTACCTTTTAGTGATGCTACCAATAACCTGATTGCTATGTTCTCCTTGATAATGTGATAAACAAAACACAAAGAAGCCACATCTCTGATATGCTCAATAGGTGTAGTCCCATCTTCTCCTGTGAAACTTGGTAAACTCTTCAATGCAGCCATATGTATGTCATTATGCTAATTTAGATTCAAAGGGCCACCTCCATTGAATGAAACAAAAGGTTGATTTCGAGGTGGTGGTGGATTTCTTCCACCTCCTCCACTGGGAGGTGGTATTCCTCCTGCTCCACCTCCCCTAGGTGGAATAGGTCCTCCACCTCCTC
Source organism: Cunninghamia lanceolata (assembly GCA_027924645.1). Lineage (NCBI taxonomy): Eukaryota > Viridiplantae > Streptophyta > Pinopsida > Cupressales > Cupressaceae > Cunninghamia > Cunninghamia lanceolata. The sequence goes on from BSBN01000609.1 coordinate 6,674,055, forward strand.
TAATTAGAGACATTGGAGTAGATGGTATTTGAGATGGTACTTGGATTGGAATTACTTCAAATATTTCTTGTAACATAGGTTCTTCTTCTACAAGCTCTAAAAGAAGAAATTCCTCTTGGAAAATAGGAATCAACTCTCTTGGGCTTGCTGGTGGAGAACTATGAAATTCTGATGATGAACTTGCAAATAATGGATTCTGGGGAGAAGCAAACTCTGGATGTGTACTTGGCAGATCTAAAACAACTGTTGAATCTGCTAATTTGATTACTTTATCTACTTTTATTCTCCTCTTTGGTGGAGATAACTGGATGTGCTTCTTCTTGGAATCTTTATTTGACCTTGTTCGATATTTTTTCATAAGCTGCAAGATCTGATCTATAAAACCAAAGTATTAGAGTCGCTAAGTACTTGAAAATGAACCTCTAAAAGGTTGAAAAGCCTGCTATTCATACCAAAATAGTAGAAAAAATAAGTTCTATTCAATTGAGAATTAGTTCAAATGTCCCACCAGGCGTGCCAAAAACTGTTGTCGATGAGGATTGCACCCTTATGAAAAGCTGTGACACTCTAAAATCCTTCGAAACATGGGGACAAACTTAGGTTATGGGTGACCTATAGTGAGTTTGAACCTCCAGATTGTGGGCTGGTTCCCTTAAAAAATTGGTGATGCACCTAGTAAGGATGGAAAATTTGCAATCTGGTTCACAATAGAATTCATAAATCTTACCCACATAATCCAATCTTGGCATAAATATCACATAAAGTATTTCTGAGGGAGACTGGAAAATAAACTTTATATGAAGGAAAATGACTTTTCACAACATAAAAGAACTATTTTTTGTAACACAACCTAAGACCTGTAACATCACTATGCTTAATACTACAAGTAAGAGTGAGACAATAATTTTAAAGGTTTTAATGATTAAACATAGTAAAACTTCATCAAATCACTTCATACAATTAACACCAAATGGAAAGGCAACTACTTGATTCCAAAAAATAAAGGAAAATATTGCAAGAGAGAAAAAAATGGAACCTATAACTTGCTGATCTCTATAAAACTGTCAAAAATGAGCTACAAAACCTTTTTCTCTCTCAAAGTGTATAAGAGCAAAAAGGCAAGAACTAGAAAAAACCAAGTTTTGCTTTACAATATATAGCTTGATCTCACTAAGAGGCATGTAAAAAATGAACTGTACGCCTAACTGCCTCTAAAAATAAGTCCTCCAAAGTGATCCATGAGCAAACTCAAAAATTCCTAAAAATAAGGGCTCAAACTGCCACAAATTGAGCAAAAATAGCTTCAAATTGGTCTTCTCCATATGCTGGACCAAGAAGTTGACCAAGATCCCTCAAATTGCTCCTCAAATCATGCAAAAATTCCCTAGATGGCCTAGTTAACTCAACTCATCAATTTGCATGATTTTGCTTTTGCAAAATTGATTGTGAGTAAATAATAAAGTAATTAAAATAATTACTCTATTATTGGTTACAACTTGTACTACTTTTGATTTTACAATTTGTGAAAAATAATAAAGTAATTTGAAGAATATTACTTTATTATTTATTTACATTCGATTTGTTTGTAAAATCATGCATGAAAAGAATAAATAAATCTCCTTATCTCTCCAAATTACACATGCCTATTTTGCATGATTTGAGCAAAAATAGGACTTTAGAGAAAATAAAATCCCTTTATAGGCCCTTGTAAAAAATATCCATTTGCATGTCATCTGCCTCAAGGAAAATATACCCTTATCTCTCCAAATACATTATTAAAATGCATAAAACACTTAGGCATCACATTACAAACCCTTATGACTCCAATTTACACAAGGAGAAAATAAATATCTGACTCTGTCTTATCACTCCATTTACAATGCAAAATTATGGCCTTACTGCCATATATCTCCACTATGCAAGACAAAATAAAATACCCCTGCCACCTTGTCACATGAACCATCATGCAAAGCATATCCTCCAAGAATCATTATCATGCAATGATAAGAAACAAAAATGCCAAAATCTCTGCCACCTTGCAATCTCCTTTGTCTTCATGCATCTCTAATGATGACTTTGCGAGAAATAAGGAATATCTACCTTTGACCATGAGGTAGTCGACCATGAGGTAATAAGTATTGTTGAATGTTTACAAGGCATAATACTTACCATGTGGCTATCGATTACCTTTTGACTTCAAAAAAAATATGCAAGATATACCTTCTATGTCGGCCACTTCTTACAATAATGCTAGGAAACCATGACTCAAGGTTTTGACCCCCATTGACATTTTAGATATGGCAATGATTTAAGTTTTTACAAAGTCAAAAGATTGAAAGGAAAAAAGAATCTTTGATGGACAAAACAATGAGTAAACCCTAAAGTTAAACTCACTTCCATTTTGCATCCTCTCCTCAGTCGCCGCTCTACAACTCCTTCATGCCGCTAGGGTTTGATATTTCCATGGCCTCCTCTCGGCCTCTGTGTCGAACTTCATGGCTCTCTTGCATTTCCTGAGTGAAAGAAGTTGCAAATAATAGTGAGTTTTTGTATCTTTGTATTTCAACTGGTATTTCTTCATTTCTGTGGCTTCTTCAATAGTAATGGCCATGGCCATCTTTGGTTTCTCCCTTTGTAGCATTTCTTTGACAATTTTCTTTCGTTTTGTGTGTTAACATCTGCAAAAAAATTGGGAAAAACTGAGAAAAACCTCCTAAAAGAGGTCGTGGCCATTACATGCTTTCTTCTCTGCATCGAGAAGGTAAGCTCTTCTTCCTCCTTGTTGTAGATACTTGAAAATCTTTGTATACTTCAAAAAAAGAAACAAGGGTTTCAATTTTTTATCTGGGTATTCATTCCTTCTCTCTTTTCGTATGGCCGTGGCCATTGTCATTCTCTGTAGCATAATCTTTGATTTTCTCTGCTATAAACTTTGAAGGCTTTGATATGAAATGAGGGTTTGTTTTGAATTTTTGACAGGAAATGATTTCTTTACCCACGGCCATGCTTCTAAGCACTTTTTAGAACCCTTTTTTGGCTCTGTCACTGCAAAAAATGAAGAAAATGCTTCTAACCTGTAACAAGGGTTTCACTTTGAAATGTACACTACTTGCCATTTTCAGGCGCACGACCAACTATAACACCATTGTTTTCTTGAAAATGCAAAAAAAATGTTAGGGTTTCACTAAAAACCCATATGGGTATCTCAAGAAATAAAACTCTCTGTCACGACCATGATGCAAAAACACTTCTCTATAACTTTTACTTTCACTGTGCACATAAGATGAAAATTAGGGTTTCATAATTTGGACAGCTAGGTGTCTTTATTCAGGCACAAAACCCTACCTTCTGGTCACGGCCATGGCAAACAAATACTTTGTAACTATTTCTTTTTACTGTATGCATGAAATGTATTAGGGTTTTATACTTCTCCATGTGTTTGCATTTTGAGAGGCTCTACTGTAACAAGCATGATGTTCATTCTCTATTCTTTATTCTGAGCATTTCTCTTTGGCTTCTGAACACTCTGAGTGATAACAATCTCATTTCTGTAACCTTGAACAATAATATATACCCTTTTCTGCAAAAAGATGTATAATAACAGTCCTATATACATGAATCCTTATCTTGGCACTTCACTTTGTAATGATTGGTTAGTTATCAGGGAATCATCATCATTTTTCTCTCTGAAATTTAGTTTGGCATTTTGATCCTTCTGCTGTAGCATGCATATCATGTCTTTGATCATTATCTGTCTTCCATCATGGCAAAAGCTTTTCATAACTATATCAATCAGAAACAATGATAAAAGCTTAACTTGTATCTCTAACAACATTATAACTATGGCATATAATTGATCTTGTACTCTTGTACTGTTTCACTTCTGTCATTGTATTAGTTAGCAACCATGAAGTATGAATATAAAATACTTGAGTGTCACCAGTCAGAGGTATTACAATAGCATGTTTTGATTTCTCTTGTGTATCAGATACCTGTAGATACATTTACCATTCTGTTAGAGGTAATGATACATGTACATATATGAGACTATAGCATTCAATGTACCTTTGTCAATTATATCTGTCAGATGCTATTCATGATTAACTTGTATGATCCTATCCTTTGAGAGGCATGATATTTATCATTTGTTTCAGCTGTATTTGATCTTTATGAACACCTGTTTGTTCTTTGAGATGGCTTTTGTAGCCTGTTCCATCTATCTGATATGCATATGAGACTTGATTGGCATATGTGTCTTTATCTGATGTGATCAACTCATCATACATGTATTTGATATCTATACTTGGTTTATCTTATATTATCCTTTTAATCCCTGAACATTTAATGCATGATTTGTTCTTTCTAATCTGCACATGTTCATTATGTATATAACTCTCAATCTTTTATGGCTCTTGAATCAACAATGCATTTGAGAGTTATGTTCCATTATGAACATCTACAGATAGGGATTAGTTTGATAATGTCTTTGTAAACTGATACTTAATCTGATCATAAGTCTTCTATTCATCTCATTTTCATATTTCTGTCATTTCTTAAGTCTAATTTTGTGAAATGTGACATGAAATATGACATCAATAAAGTATTATGATAATGATATGAACAAGAGGAATACCTTTCATGACTGTATTTCTGTTTTCTACATTTTGTCAATTTGACTCAGGCATTCTGTACTTATCTAATTTGTTTCAATCAACTATAATAAATGTCATGATGACATACTTTCTCTGTAAGTTGATTAAATGATGCATGATGTACTTTGAATGATGCATCCTATCTTTTTCTAATATTCCTTTTCAAATGAATAAAAAAGGAAACATGCTGGGCTTAACCCTTGTGGGAGCCACATTTTCTCCACATGTTTATTTGTCTTCAAATCAACAACATTACTTTTCCTATACCTGCACAGTGAACAAACAAGTTAGCATAAAAAATATACCTGATGGTATTGATTGATCTTCTTTATGATATCTGATTTGTAGCACATGTCTGATTTGATCTTTCATATGAAATGCATGATGTGACAAGTTGATATGTCTACATGATAAAGCATATGATAACTTTAAACATCCAGAGCTCTTACGGGACTTTCCCCAATTTTTTGTAGGTTCAACTGATGATAGGAACTGAAGATGAAGACTGAAGATCAACATCAACAAAACAACCTTCTTGGTCAGGCAATGATGAATGTTTACCTTTATCATATGTTCTTATTATTTCTTTTATCATTAGATGTATAGCTTGCATGTCTGCATTGCTCATTCTAGTTACTCCCATGGCTTGTGTGGGACACATTTGAACACTCCTTTTAAATATGATCAGTTAATTTATCTTATGCACTTGATGTATATATGTTTCTTTTTCAATCAATGCATAGGATAAAGTAACAGATACTGAATTGTATGTTCCAAATATGACATGAAATAACAGTTCAAATAAATATCTTTCTTTCCAATCTGATCAACTAAATAATCAATCTGTCTTATAACTCCTAAAAGATAACACTATGTTAGATCAACTGTATTTCTTGAATGATTGATACCTTGACAACTTGATTCTCTTGTCATGATGATTCATTAGTCCTGATTGGACTGATGGGTTATCCTGTCAACTAAATTCCATCTTTGCTTTGTCAAGACATCAACTATTTATGAATGTAATAACTTCAAAGTTTTCTTTTATTCCTTCTGAACAACTGCACTTAGGTCTAACTAAATTTAGTGTGAACAAAAATTTAGTAAGAATTATAGGAATCAACATTTCAATGGATCAAGGAAGGGAGATAATCCTATATGGCAACCGAAAGAGGAAGCGAAAAGGGAGAAGTTCAAACAAAGAGGACAATTTAGACTAGAAAAAGGTAAGGAAATGTTCCTTTTTCAAAAACCCTCAGAAGAAATATTGATTGAAAGGAATTTGGAGAATAAAATCCCTAAGTTTGTATCAGGTGTAAATAGAATACCATTAGGGGATACAAAAGCCCAAAAAATTCTGAAATTAACAAATTCCAAAACCCTAGATTCTTCTATAAAATCCTTAAAAGAAAAATCTTTCATTATTAAATGGGAAAATTTGTGGCCAGTATGGGCAAGAATAATTAAATGGTGCAAATATAAATGGGGAGAATCGGTGATTGTCAGAAATCTGCCTAAAGGTTTCTTCTTGGTTATATGGTAATCAAAAGGGAAAAAAGAAAGCATTATGCAGGGTGGACCATGGATAATGGATGGAGTTGGATTTTATAGAAAAGAATGGGAACCCAATTTTGATCCACTAAATCATAATATTCAAGTAGCCCCAATGTGGTTTAGGCTATATATGTTGGTAAGATGGTTGCGTTTGCACCAAAAGATCGACCTGTTAATACCTGATACAACTGCCAGACTTAATGAATCCATGAGAGGTGGTTAAGCCTTGTCACAAACCCAAGCATTGTGTTGCATAAACATAAGGAGACCAAGGGCACACACCTTGCAACAATCCCCCCAGCGCAAGTGAGGGGTTCGAACCCATGACTTAGGCTCTGATACCAATTGTTGGTAAGACAGTTGCCGTTGCTCCAAAAGATCAACCTGTTAATGCCTGATACAACCACCAGACTTAATGAATTCACGGGAGGCAGTTAAGCCTTGTCACAAACCCAAGTGCTGCACTGCACAACACAATGAGACCAAGGGCGCACACCTTGCAACAATATAATCTCCTGACAGAATATTGGGTGGAAAATATCTTGGAAGATATTGGAAATTGTTTAGGGGATTTTATTAAATTGGATGCTTCTAGTGCTAAAGGGGCATTTGGAATCTATGCAAGGATATGTGTAAATATCAATCTAGTGGTTGTAATCCCAAATAGAATAGATTTAGTTTCAGAGTTTGGGGGTGGGAACAAAATATAGAGATTGAAGGGCCTGTTGACCCATTTTTTTCCTCTGGCCAGAGCCAAACAGTCAACTTGGTATTTTCCTTGAAAAGCCTTTGGAAAATGTTGCCTAAAAATGAAAAGTGCCAAATTCCCTAAAAAAACCTTACCATTGGAAAGAGCTTGAAAAAATAGGTAGGTTTTCTTTTTACATCACCTTGAAATTCGGCCAAATAAAGAAGTTATTGATGGTCAAAGTTTTGGTCAACATATAGTTCAAATATACATTTGGCGGGCTTGCAAATCTATATCGGCCTTAGAAAATATGAAAAAATTTGAGTTATATACATTTTCTGAATGTATATCGGGTCAAAGAAATGCATATACATTTAGGGAATCTTCTGCAGATTCTAAGAATATTCGCTAAATGTATATTGGGTCTACATGTATATAGGGGCTTGTATATTCAGATATACAAATGGAGATACAAAGAAATGTGCAATGCAATATACAAGGCTGACGAACATACATATGCTACAGTGAATGTACATTCGCCGAAATATACAAGGCCAAAATATACATTTGATACAGTACAAGAGTGGAGATATAAAGGATCACATGAATAGTGCTTTGTATATCGGCTTGTATGTTCGCACATACAAACCAATATACAAAGCCGATATACAATCCGGACCTAAATATAGGTTTCAATTGGTTCTATAAAACTTTTAGGTCCACCTTGTATATATAGGTGTTTGTATATTTCGCATATGCAAGGAAACATACAAAATGAAGATATGCATCGCGGGTATATTCCATCAAAGATTCCCTGTTTGTATGTAAGGGAGTTTGTATATTTGCGTTTGTATATCCACATATACAAACAAATGTGCATTTGCTATAGTGCCGCAAAGGGAGATACAAATGGTGGGTCCCACGCATATACAAGCAGGATTGTATGTTTCGACATACAAAGGATCTCATGTTCAGTGGCTTGTATATCACGCATATACAAAGCAACATACAAAAGGAAGTGATACAAGCCAGACCCAACAGGGCAATGAAATATACTTAATGGTCATTTGGGGTCTGACTTGTATGTATATGGCACTTGTATGTTCGCATATACAAGCAAATATACAAGCCGATATGCAAGCCGGATTTCAAATGGATATCATTTCTGCCTCATTCAGGCTCCGGGTCCGATTTGTATGTATATGGTGCTTGTATATTGCAATATACAAGTCAAAGATGCATTGCGATATACAAAGCAGATTTGAATCAAGGATCAGTTTCGGCACATAAGAGTTTGGAGTTCGCTTTGTATGAATAAGTGTTTGTATATTTTACATATACAAAGAAATGTACAAGGAGAAAATATACAAGCTGGATTTGGCAGAACAATGAAAAGCAACTAAAGGTCATTTGGGGTCTGCGGTTTGTATGTTTTGACATACAAAGGAGCAAATACAAAGTTATATGCTGGGCATTTTCAAAGAGGTGGGGCCCGCATATACAAGGGGAAATTGTATGTATATGCAATTTTTAAAATACAAAGGGGTGTACAGGGGCCGATATGCAAAGTGCCATGTATGTGCAGAAGGAGATGCAGGATGAGTTTTTGAATGCTGATTCAGGTGCCAAAATGCATCGATATACACAGAGATGCAAAAGCGATATATACAGGCAGTTGACCAAAAGTTTGACCGCCTGTATCTCCTCCATTTTGGCAAATTTCGGCATGCTCCAAGAGGCAAAGTTGATAGTGACTAGTTGTCATTGATGTCAAAAAGGTTGGTTGTTGAGTGGTCTTGCAGAAAATGTTTATCAGGAATGCAAAACGCTTGATAGAGTTGTGTCTGGTCTTCTGCAAATACTTAATGAATATATCCTCAAAGATGGTGCAGTTTTTAAGTGGATAATTCAGGATGTCTTCAAGTGGCAGTGATTTAATGCAGAGACAATGTGTGTCTTGTAGATGCAGAGAATGGACTTATACTTTTAGTCTTCATAGGTTTGGGCTTCTTGGTACTTTAGAAGTTGATATGTTGATCATGATGCAAGGTTGGTTGAAAGTAAGTTCACAAGATCATGATGCAAGGTTGGTTGAAAGTTGTTTAGGGATCTTCATCAGGAGATAGCTTTCAAATTGTCTTAGACAAACTATATGAGCACAAGAAGGTTTATCATCATGTATGATTCATATTGAGGATTGGTTTGATACTCTATGTCATGCTGTTACAAGGTGTAATCAGATGATTCTTCACTCAAGAACAGTTGATTTTTGTTTTGATTAAAGATTGACATGTTTTTCTCATATGTTTCAGTTCATGTCTTCATGCTCTCAGTGAAAGTGGCAAAGGTTGGTATTATGAGTAATCTTCATGCAATTATAGCACACTCATGATTGTGACTTGTTGTAATCACAACGGCTTGGTATCATCTCAGTATTCAGTGTAATCACAGTTGTTTGGAGTTTTGATTTTATCTCAGTATTCAGGTTGTAAAATTCTAACAAGTTGTTTATAGTGACAAATGTCATACATTGTGGTTTATGATGCTCTTCATTGATTTACAAGACTTAAAAGTCCTTAAAACAAACGTCATAACCTTTGTTCTAATTGCTAGTTGACCGGCTGAGTAAGTTTATGTCACTTAAGTGACAACTTAAGGGCTGCTTTGTCGTGGGTTTTACCGTCCCCATCACCTAGGCTATCCGGTCACCAGGTAGCGGAGGCTCTAAACCGGCGGGAAGCTTAGATCGATGCTCTTTATTCAAAGCGTAGTTGGCGGGATTGCCACATCTAACGGTTGATTTCAAAGCAATGCCACGGTTTCTGACAGTTAAATTTGACGGCCTCTATGAGGAAAAAGCATGAAAGCAAATTTGTTTCTATCCTTAATCACAGTGAAAGAAGAAGGCGAAAGTTAGAAAGTATTTGAACTGGAAAGTCTCATAAAAGATTTTTATTTATTTTTTGTGGAATATGGATCGATGGGAAATATTGAAAATGGAAAGTTTCAATATAGAAATTAAAAATATACATTGCTTTTTAAGTGAAAAGAAGTTGATTTTTTAAGAGTTTTTTTGAGGGAGTTTCATAAGACAAATTGATGAAAGTCATTTTTATTTCAAAGAAGATGTTCTTGCAGAATAACAGTGATGCAGGGGAGACACAATTTATTTGAATTTTTTTTGAATTTTTTTTTAATGATGAAATGGAAATGATTTTTCAGGAATATGAAGGATCATAAAGGAAGATTTGAGATTTTTGTATGAAGAATATGAAGAGTCTTGTTTGAAGAAAATAAAAATTTTATCAGAGATTTTTTTTTAGAGCATTGATTAGATTTGTGGAGATAAAGATTTTATTGTCAAAGAAGATAAAAGATTTATTGAAGAGTTTGAATGCAGGAATATACAGAGAAGATGAAATTTGAAAATGATGACAAAGCATTCAAATTATTGATGCAGATTGAAGAGTTATTTTTATAGATGAAGATAAAATTGCACATAGGACAAAATGTTTTTATTGTGAATAAGATTTTCTTGCAGATGGAGATCAGGGTTAAAAGAGATTTTATTTTCTCTTACAAGGGCAGATTGAAAAATAAATTGTTGAAGACATTCAATTTGATGCAGATGAAAATTGAAGAGAAGATGAAAGTTTTTAAAAAAAGAGGAAAATAAAAGTTTGCTTTGAAGATGAAAGGACACTTTTGTATTTCTTATAAATATTGATTTTGCAGTACACTGTTTGGGTGTGATGTCGTGCAGATCAACATGCAAAGGTGAATTAGATGATTCAAGGATAAAATGTCAGAGGATTGAGATGATGAAATATATGTTGCAGAAAAGTTGATTTGAATGGTGCATATCAGATTGAATAAGCAATCAATTCTTGCACATGAGTTTTTTGTTAATAGTGATTGTGTATGCCAGTGAGGCACAATAGTATGCTAGTGAGGCTTGTGGTCAGTGAGACCTTCCTATGCCAGTGAGGTTTGTGGTCAGTAAGACCACTGTATATGTCAGTGAGACATTGGTAAGAAGTTTTTCATTTAAGCCAGTGAGGCAGTTTTGGAGTGGTTTTTCTACCCCTGAGGGTTTTCCACTCGGCAAAAAGCTTGTGTCATGCTTCTCATTATTTTCTTCTATGCGTGCATATTAATGGTTTGATCATGTTTTGTTTATATCTGCTATCATAAGTCTTGTGCATATAAACTCAACAAATCACTAATGTCCTCCTTTGTATTTGTCTTGTAAAATAAAGTTTGCAAAAAGTTAAAATTCATACAACACTGATTCAGCCCCCCTCTCAGTGTTGTCCTTGACTCCTACAATTGGTATCAGAGCCAGTTTCCTTCTTGCAGCTTAATCAGCTTGGGTAGGTCCTGTGTGTGGAGTTCAATGGGTAAGTGCAGAAGAAATAAGAACATTAGAAATGTCAAGTTTCTTTCTGGTCAAAAGACACAGAAGACATCATCCATATCAAACTTAGGTGTTAATGTTCAATCAGTTGATAAAGATGGTTCACAAGTTGAATCAATGAAAGAGTTTTATGGAGTTCCTCTGTTTAATGGTTCAGACTTTTCAGTTTGGTGTATGAGAATGCAAGTCTATTTATCCTCTTTAGGATATGATATATGGATGACTATTGAGAATGGATATTCTATCTCTGCAAATAACAAAGAAGCTCTTAAATGCAATCATATAGCCAAGAAGGTTATTTTATCTGGTTTATCTAATGATATTTCTTGTAAAGTTGTGCAGTGTGAAACAGCTCAGGATATCTGGAAAGAACTCATAAGAATTTATCAAGGTAATGACAAAGAAGAGAAGAATTTAGTGTCTAATGAAAGTGATCATGAAAGAAGACAATCACAATCAGATTCAGAAAAAGCTAGCATCACAAGTGATGATGATCAGAGTGATGATGATCAGGATTATAATGAACAAGATTGTGAAAAAGATTTGGAAGGAGAGCTCATATATGCTCTGAGTGAGCTCAAGAATTATAAGAAGGAGAACAATAAATTAATGATGCAGTTGCAGCAAGAAAGAGATTCAAAAGATAAAGCTCTTACAGATCTTGAAGATGCTAGAAACCTAATTGTAGACTTGAAGAATCAAGCAAGTGATTCAAATAAATTGATTGTCAGTTTGAAATCAGAAATTGTTGAAGCTAAGAGAATAGCTGATGTCTCAATTTCTAACCTTGAAGTTTCAAGGATTGAGAATCTAAAACTGGAAGGTGAAATAATCAATCTGAGAAAAGAGTATGATGGTCTTAAGAAGTATAAGGAATTTGAAGAAAGCACAAGCAAGCTACAAGAGATGCTTGGTAAACAAAAACTATATGGAGACACTACTGGACTTGGTTTTGAAGAAGGAGAATGTTCAAAAGCAAGAGAGACTCCTAGAAGGAAAATTGATTCAAGTCATCATGTTGCTGTCAGAGAAAGTAAAAGGAAGAATGAAACAGAACAGAAAACCAGAGATGAATTTGTGCACAATCAAAGAAGAAATTTTAGAAAACCTGCATCTATAAGACAAGCTTACATGTACAGGTATAACTATTCATTTAATGGTTATTGTTATGCTTGTAATCAATTTGGACACAAATCAGTTAATTGCAGAAGGAATACTGATATTGTTTGTTACAAGTGCAATAATATTGGACACATTCAAAGAAACTGTAAAATGAATAGAATGTTTGAGCCTACATGGAAGCATAACATAATTGCTCAGGAGATGTCAAAAAGGTATCAGTCATTTGGTTATAACATAGTTTGTTATAATTGCAATTCTTTTGGGCATAAGACACAGTTTTGCAGGAATAAATTGAAGACATCTAGAGCAGATACCTTGAGCAAAGAAAAGAAAAGGTTTATACAGGTTTGGAGAAGAAAACAAAGTCATGAGAAGGATCCTAATCTTGTGCATTTTGCACAAGTCATTTCATCTGTTGCATAACAGATATCATGATGTGAGGGGGAGTTGTTCTTGTCTTATCATTTTATCCCCAAGAAGTTACAGGAGGATCAGTTGATGTTTATCTATGTGATGAACTTGTTTTGTTTATCATGCTTGCTTGATAATGTTTTTGATGTTTTTGAGTTTCAGTGTATGACAATGTATGACAGTGATACAGGTGTTCATTGGCTTATTATGATTTCAAGGTTTTGAAAAAATGTTTCAGGAGTTCAAAATGCACAAACTGTTCTTGATCATGTTGTTGATTACAAAGGTTGAATTATCATGGTATTGCAATCCAAAGTGTTTTGCAAAGTGTTGTTGCAATAATATCTTGTTTTGAATGATGAAGTCAAGAGGCAAGAGTTCTTGTTGATTTCAGTATATATCAGTTTTTGCCAGAGTGTTGTATATCAGATTTGACAGTATAATATGTGCAGGAACAGCAAGATGGTCTATCAAGAAAAGATGTTAGAATATGCAGGATGATAGTTCATATCAGGAAATAAGTTTGATAATTATATCTATTATTTTGTTGAGTTATGTTTATGACATGTACCTTGGAGCTTTCAGAAAGGTTTGTTCAAATTGTGTGGTGATTTCAGGTATGAGCTTCAAGTTATGAGTCTCTTATGACATTGATGGTGAATCTTGTTTTTCTTCAAATTGGAGGCAAGTAAAGGTCTTATCAAAAATGGTCATCTTGGCATCTGTGTGATGAGGGGTCTACATGTTTTGTGCCTGCAAAATTGTTCATCAAAGAGTATTGGTATGTTTATGATTTTCTTTGCAAAAGTGTTCAGAAGGTTGACTGTCAGTAAATGGATGGTATACTTCAGGTTGATATGTTGCTTCAGGACTAATTCAAGAAGTGGATAAGTGTTGAGTTGAGTTGAGTTATGTTGGTTAGTCTTGTCAGTGTTTATCAATGGTATTTCTGAGTAGTAATTTGTTTGTGATCTTAAATACATGGAAGATCTTGGAGATTTGTTATTTCAGGTCAAAAAGGTTGTTGATTAAAGAAGAACTGTTTGTTTTGAAAGTTTGTGATGTTATCAGGAAGGAGTGTGTCAATCTTCATCTTCACAGTGGTATTGTCATCAGGTGTAAGTTTCATGAAAGACAAATGGCTTCAAAGATTTTGGTAAGTGGTTCAAAGATAACAAAAGTTTATGTTTTCAAAGTTCTCATATTGCAAGATGATTGCAATTATCAAGCTATAACATCTTTTCAGTGGAGTTGTTCTCAAGGGGAGATAATTGTCTTTGTCATAAGATGTCAAAAAGGGGGAGAAAGTTAAATTGCATCATAAAGTTTTGCCATCAATGACAAAGGGGGAGTTTGATAGTGACTAGTTGTCATTGATGTCAAAAAGGTTGGTTGTTGAGTGGTCTTGCAGAAAATGTTTATCAGGAATGCAAAATGCTTGATAGAGTTGTGTTTGGTCTTCTGCAAATACTTAATGAATATATCCTCAAAGATGGTGCAGTTTTTAAGTGGATAATTCAGGATGTCTTCAAGTGGCAGTGATTTAATGCAGAGACAATGTGTGTCTTGCAGATGCAGAGAATGGACTTATACTTTTAGTCTTCATAGGTTTGGGCTTCTTGGTACTTTAGAAGTTGATATGTTGATCATGATGCAAGGTTGGTTGAAAGTAAGTTCACAAGATCATGATGCAAGGTTGGTTGAAAGTTGTTTAGGGATCTTCATCAGGAGATAGCTTTCAAATTGTCTTAGACAAACTATATGAGCACAAGAAGGTTTATCATCATGTATGATTCATATTGAGGATTGGTTTGATACTATATGTCATGCTGTTACAAGGTGTAATCAGATGATTCTTCACTCAAGAACAGTTGATTTTTGTTTTGATTAAAGATTGACATGTTTTTCTCATATGTTTCAGTTCATGTCTTCATGCTCTCAGTGAAAGTGGCAAAGGTTGGCATTATGAGTAACCTTCATGCAATTATAGCACACTCATGATTGTGACTTGTTGTAATCACAACGGCTTGGTATCATCTTAGTATTCAGTGTAATCACAGTTGTTTGGAGTTTTGATTTTATCTCAGTATTCAGGTTGTAAAATTCTAACAAGTTGTTTATAGTGACAAATGTCATATATTGTGGTTTATGATGCTCTTCATTGATTTACAAGACTTAAAAGTCCTTAAAACAAACGTCATAACCTTTGTTCTAATTGCTAGTTGACCGGCTGAGTAAGTTTATGTCACTTAAGTGACAACTTAAGGGCTGCTTTGTCGTGGGTTTTACCGGCCCCATCACCTAGGCTATCCGGTCACCAGGTAGCGGAGGCTCTAAACCGGCGGGAAGCTTAGATCGATGCTCTTTATTCAAAGCGTAGTTGGCGGGATTGCCACATCTAACGGTTGATTTCAAAGTAATGCCACGGTTTCTGACAGTTAAATTTGACGGCCTCTATGAGGAAAAAGCATGAAAGCAAATTTGTTTCTATCCTTAATCACAGTGAAAGAAGAAGGCGAAAGTTAGAAAGTATTTGAAATGGAAAGTCTCATAAAAGATTTTTATTTATTTTTTGTGGAATATGGATCGATGGGAAATATTGAAAATGGAAAGTTTCAATATAGAAATTAAAAATATACATTGCTTTTTAAGTGAAAAGAAGTTGATTTTTTAAGAGTTTTTTTGAGGGAGTTTCATAAGACAAATTGATGAAAGTCATTTTTATTTCAAAGAAGATGTTCTTGCAGAATAACAGTGATGCAGGGGAGACACAATTTATTTGAATTTTTTTTGAATTTTTTTTTAATGATGAAATGGAAATGATTTTTCAGGAATATGAAGGATCATAAAGGAAGATTTGAGATTTTTGTATGAAGAATATGAAGAGTCTTGTTTGAAGAAAATAAAAATTTTATCAGAGATTTTTTTTTAGAGCATTGATTAGATTTGTGGAGATAAATATTTTATTGTCAAAGAAGATAAAAGATTTATTGAAGAGTTTGAATGCAGGAATATACAGAGAAGATGAAATTTGAAAATGATGACAAAGCATTCAAATTATTGATGCAGATTGAAGAGTTATTTTTATAGATGAAGATAAAATTGCACATAGGACAAAATGTTTTTATTGTGAATAAGATTTTCTTGCAGATGGAGATCAGGGTTAAAAGAGATTTTATTTTCTCTTACAAGGGCAGATTGAAAAATAAATTGTTGAAGACATTCAATTTGATGCAGATGAAAATTGAAGAGAAGACGAAAGTTTTTAAAAAAAGAGGAAAATAAAAGTTTGCTTTGAAGATGAAAGGACACTTTTGTATTTCTTATAAATATTGATTTTGCAGTACACTGTTTGGGTGTGATGTCGTGCAGATCAACATGCAAAGGTGAATTAGATGATTCAAGGATAAAATGTCAGAGGATTGAGATGATGAAATATATGTTGCAGAAAAGTTGATTTGAATGGTGCATATCAGATTGAATAAGCAATCAATTCTTGCACATGAGTTTTTTGTTAATAGTGATTGTGTATGCCAGTGAGGCACAATAGTATGCTAGTGAGGCTTGTGGTCAGTGAGACCTTCCTATGCCAGTGAGGTTTGTGGTCAGTAAGACCACTGTATATGTCAGTGAGACATTGGTAAGAAGTTTTTCATTTAAGCCAGTGAGGCAGTTTTGGAGTGGTTTTTCTACCCCTGAGGGTTTTCCACTCGGCAAAAAGCTTGTGTCATGCTTCTCATTATTTTCTTCTGTGCGTGCATATTAATGGTTTGATCATGTTTTGTTTATATCTGCTATCATAAGTCTTGTGCATATAAACTCAACAAATCACTAATGTCCTCCTTTGTATTTGTCTTGTAAAATAAAGTTTGCAAAAAGTTAAAATTCATACAACACTGATTCACCCCCCCTCTCAGTGTTGTCCTTAACTCCTACAAAAGTTGCATATTTTGGTCCCCTCTTTCATTTGGCAGGGTTTTTCAGGAGCTTTATTACTTTTCAAATTTTAGATCTGGAAATGCATATTTTTGAGCGATGAACATCTCAGAGACGACTTTAGTAGATGGAAATATTTTTGGGCATTCATTGCAGCAGACAAAGTAAGCAGCTGCAATAAAGACTTAAAATATCTCCCCATCTACCTAGTTCCATATTTTGACACCATAACTGATGCAGCTGGACAGTCATTTCAGGGAGATATTTTCAATGACAGCTCTTTGAGCGGATTTTTGTAACCGACTTGGTAATTTTTGGAATGCTATAAGTATGCATTCAAATGTTGTAAATAGGGTTGGAACTTTTTAGCATATAGGCTTTTTCTGTTTCCAAATAGAGTTTTCATGTACTGTAACCTTGCCTTTTCATCGGATATATGCAAGTTATTTTACCTCTTTTGCTGAATTTTCTAGTTTTGTGTGAATCTTCATGAGGTTGTCTATGAACATTCTGTTCCTCTCAACCATATTGCTCCTTACCTCTGCTAGGGACATCTAATCTGTGTATGTTTACTTGCTGCATCTGATTATACTGTGCATTTTCTCAGTGTTGTGGAAGTCTCTTTTAATCTATCTGGTGCATCACCCTTATTTTCAAGCTTTTATTTCATTTCCATTACAAGCTTTCTCTCCCCCTTTTCCCCTCAAAATTTAGTAGTTTTAGGTGATAACTAGACAAGGAAGCCGACCTTCTCCGGAGGTCTGATCTCACTTAGCAAAGTCCCACACTTAGAGATCAATCCCATGTTACTCCAGTTTGTAGAGGCTTCACGGCTGTATGCAAGGGTGCAAAACTGAGTGATAACAGGGCCATCACAACCTTTGTCAGAATATAGTTCAGAAAAAGATGGGCAATCCCAATCTTTTGAAGAAAAAAGTTCTCAAAGAACTACAGAGTGGAAATAGAAAAAGAGGACAAGGAGTTTTGTAGGGAAGAATCAGAGGAGGAGGAAGAGGGAGAAATAATAGAGAAATGTAGGAAGGAAGATTCAGAAGACAAAGAGGTTGATATAAAAGAGAAATTAGAGGATGATACAAGAGAAGATTTTAAGAAGGAAACAGAAAAAAGCTCTTTTGAATTGGCTCTAGAATTGTTTAGATTGGAAGAAGAGAACAATAATCAGATTCCAATAATGGATTTGGAATCACAGGATGAAAATAAGGTGATCAAAGAAGCATAAAAGAACACAGACACCTGGTCAAATATAGATTGTGTACAAGAAACAAAATTTTTTGTGGGTATGGAGGATACACCTAGGGAGATTCCTCAGGAAAAGGAAAGTTTTTTTTTAGAACAATTAGGGATTAGTCAGATAGAAAGCAACAAAGATAAACCAGATGTTGGTGAGTCAAAGAGAAAAGGGAGAAAATCTAATAAGGAGAAATTGCTAAATGAAGGAGATGTTGAGGGTCAGATGAAAATAAATATGATGCTGAGATCTAGGAAGGGAGTCCCCCTTCCCAATGAGGCATGAGGATACAATCTTGGAATGTTAGGGGCCTCAATGCCCCTAACAAAAAGTGCTTAGTAAAGCGCTAGATAGAGATTTCAAGGGCAGATATTTTTATGATTAAAGAAACAAAAAATGGATAATATAGAAGTAGAAATAATGAAAAGAAAATTAAAGCAATGGAATGGAGAATTTGTGTTTTCGGAAGGAGCCTCTAGAGGACTGGATACCCTTTGGCATCCAAAAAATGTGACTCTTGACTTTCTCTACAGTTCTAAACACTGGTTGGTAAACAATGTCACTCTTCTAAAATCTAGTTGGAATTTCATTTTGATAAATGTCTATGGGCCTAATCTAGAATTACAAAAGAAGAGAGTTTGGGCTGAAATAAATATACTACTAGAAACATTTTTAGAAAAACACATAGTTATAGGGGGGATTTTAATGCTATTTTGGTGGATAAGGGCAAAATGGGAGGGGTTAAGAAAAAGTCTCAATCCTAGGTGGAGTTTGCAGAGTTTATAAATAGAAACAACTTGTTGGACATTCCCATGAAGAATGGTAAATACACTTGGACTAATCATCGTTTGGGATATAGTAACATTAATGAGAAATTGGATATATTCCTTTGGAAAGGGGACTTGGGAGCTTTGCAATATAATTGTGAGAGAAGTTTGATTCCATGTTCTGGTTCGGATCATTTTCCTATTCAACTAGACATTTTGGAGGAAAAAAAACCAGTAAGGTGTCCCTTCGAATTTGAAAACATGTGGTTTAGAGATCCAACCTTTTTGGGGAAAGTAGAAGAATGGTAGAAAGAGAAGGAATGTAAAGGTTCTAAGATGTTTTCTTTATATAGCAAACTCATAAATGTTAAGGAAAACATCAAGAAATGGAACAAGGTAACATTTAAGGATATTTTTGAGGAAAAAAAGAGACTTGAAAAAGATTTGAAGGAATTGAACAAGGAAGTATTTGCGAGAGGTATGGATGCCAACAACTTCAACAAAGAGAAAGAGTTATTAAGTGAATATTCATAAATTTTGTCTAGGGAAGAAATTTTTTAGATGCAGAAGTCTAGAGAAGTAGGGCTTAAGGAAGGAGCTAAAATTCAAAAAAAATTCATAATTCAATAAAAATCAGAAGAATAAAGAATAAAATTGTCAAAATAAATAAGGAGGATGGTTCCTTTGTAGATAAAGAAGATAACATTAAGGAAGAAGTAGTAAACTTTTACAGAAATCTATTGAATAATTGGGAGGGTTCATATTTAATATATCAGACAAAATTACTTCAGAACATTCCCAATTTGGTGAAAGAAGATCATAATAAATTGTTGCTAAAAAAATTCTCAGAAGCAGAAATAGCAGTAGTTATGCAACTTCATCCAGATTAGACTCCGGGTCCTAATGGATTCCTAGCTAGCTTCTTTCAAACATATTGGCATATAGTGGGAAAAGATTGTTGGAAATTAAGGTGTCTCAACCTTGGTAATTCCTTGTATTTTTACATTGTATTTATTTATTATTTGCCTATTATATTAATTGGATGCAAATCCTATGTTGTCATATTGTGGGAGTTGGCATGGTGATGTGTCATCCTACATGGCATATAACCACATGTATTTTTGTCCTCACATGAGGAGATAGGCATCCCACTTAGTGGTAGGAATATTTTGCCATGTGTCAGCATCTTGGATGTTGTGTAAGGGAATATTGACTGTAACGGTCATGATAGATTCCTATGACAAAGTTATGACATGTAAGAGTCAGAAATACGAGATTCTATGACAGGTGAAGACATGTGTCGAAGAGCGTCTTTGAAAAAGGCATCTTTGGGCACCCCAAGGTGGACTATGACATGTTGTAAGAGAATATTCTATTTATAGCTATGTATGACAGATTCTCTTACAGCTGTAAGTTATGACAGCTATGACAGATTCTATGACAGTTGTAAGAGTCGTAAGAGCATCTGTCATAGCCCATTTTGGAAATAGGCAACCTCTTTGGGATGGGGTGACCTAACAAGTGTCAGGAACATTCTACAAGGTTGGACAAGTATCCATAGGAATGGGTTTTGGGCCATGAGGCCATGTTGGACGCCCATTCCAAGATAGAGCCAATTTTGCCTTGTATATTCTATATAAATAGGTGCTTTGAGGAGGTTATGTACTACAGGTTTTACATGTACTGTTATGCTACGGGATCATCTCTAGATATGAGTGTCAAAGACTCCTGCAAGAGCTTTGGCTCTGTGTTGTATTGTAACCTTCATTGTTTGCGTAATACATTTGAGCTGTGTTTTGGAGTGGGGTTTTTCACCCGTAAATGTTTTCCCCACGTATATCTTGTGTCTCTCTTCTTCTGTCATACTTTCTTGTTTATGTGTTTGCTACAATATCTCTATTAGTGGGTTTAACATTGCTATAATAGTAAGGATAAAATTGAATTTTCACTCTCCTCCCCTCATTAGATTAGTGTAGGAAGCATTTTCTGCACACCTAGCTTCCTTTCAGTTGGTATTAGAGCCTGGCCACTTTTGGTTCTAGCTGCTGGGTAGGGGTTTTTTGAGCTGATCTTAGGTTAAGTGAGAGTGTTGTGTAGAGTATTCTATATCTTGTTGCAACAAGGAGATTACAACCACATTCGAAAGGTTAGAAGTTGAGAAATTCAATGGCACTAATTTCAAGTTGTGGAAACTCAAGATGGAGGACCTACTTGTTGATCGTGACCTATGGGAAACTGTATCTAGTGTGAAACCTACAGCAATGTCACAAGCTGATTGGGACCTCAAAGATCAGAAGGCTAAGGGTCTCATAAGACTCTGTTTAGCTGACTCTATCCTGTTGAATGTCCATGAGGAGAAGAGCATGAAAGATCTTTGGAAGAAGTTGGGTGATGTTTATCAAGCCAAGTCATTGGTAAACAAACTTTTCTTGAAAAAGAAGTTGTTCACTCTAAAGATGGAAGACGGAGGATCTATTGCAGATCACATGAATGCTTTCAACATGATCATTGCAAAGTTGACATCTGTGGATGTAAAAATGGAGGAGGATCGTTGCATGACCCTGCTTTGTTCTTTGCCAAATTCGTGGGATCATCTTGTCATGGATATTGGAAGCACCACTACCACCTTCAAGATGGAAGATGTGGTGTCCTCACTATTATCTAAAGAAATGTGGAGGAAGACATTCGAATCAGCCAAAGAGGCTTTTGCGGTTCATGGAAGACCCAAGGAGAAAGGGAAGAAGAAAGACAAAAAAGCTGAGAAGGGCAGATCCAAATCTCGTGGGAGATCCAAATCTCCTGGAAAGTCCAAGGCTCTCTATTGGAACTGTGGCAAGTCTGGGCATTTCTGAAAGGAATGCAAAGAAGAGAAGAAAAAGAAAAAGAAATCAGCCCTAGATTTAGATTCTGACAAGTCACAAGATGATGGTGATGCCTTCATTGCAGCCCTAGCCACCCATGCATCTGATGATGTGTGGTTGATTGATTCTGGTGCATCATCCCACATGACCTCACATCGAAGCTGGTTCACGAAATATGAAGAGTTCGATGGTGGAAGAGTGTACCTGGGTGATGACTCTCATCTAAAGATTATTGGTTGTGGAAGAGTCTCAATCTGATTCCTTGATTGACGAGTGAAGGGGATCACTGGAGTTATGCACATTCTAGGCCTTGCACGAAACCTGCTTTTTGTAAGTATGTTGAATGATGCAGGTGTGCAGGTTGTCTTTTTGAAGGATGGATGCAAGATGACTAGAGGATCTATGGTGCTTGTGAAGGGTACTCGGAGAGGTACTCTATTTCAGTTGGAGGCATGCACTTCACAGTGCAATAGTTCTTCTGACTCGAAGAAAAGAGCTGCAGTCACTTCATCCCCACCATTTGAATGAGTAGTGAAGAAATCTGTTGTAACTAGTTTTGATGGTGGTGCACATGCTTTGGAAGTTAAACTTCCTACTGAAAAGACTATGTTATGGCATTTGAGATATGGCCACATTGGTGAGAAGGGTTTGTGTACCCTAAAAAATAAAAACCTTGTTGAGGGGTTAAATGATTGTAATCTCGAGTTCAACTTTTACGAACATTACATTTATGGAAAACAAAACTATGTTCAGTTTTACTCTAGTTCTCACAAGTCTTCTGGTGTATTGGATCTTATTCATTCTGATGTGTTTGGTCCTGTTAATGTTCCTTTGATTTCAAAATCTGTATATTTTGTATCTTTCATAGATGATTACAGTAGAAGGACATGGGTTTATTTTATCAGAAGCAAGACTGAAGTCTTTAGTCAGTTTAAGGAGTTTAAAGCCTTTGTTGAAAATCAAACTAGTAAAAAGATTAAGTGTTTGAGAATTGACAATGGTGGTGAGTTTTGTTTGATACAATTCGATAAGTTCTGCAAAGAGCAAGGGATTGAAAGGCATAAGACAACTCCATACACCCCACAGCAAAATGGAGTTATAGAGAGGATGAATAGGACACTGATGGAGAAGGCTAGGATTATGCTTAGTGGAGCAAGCCTCAAACAAAAGTTTTGGGCTGAAGCTATTGCCACTGCTTGCTATCTGGTAAACAGATCTCCTACATCAGCTCTTGTTGGTAAAACACCTATGGAGGTGTGGTCTGGTAAGAACCCTTCAGTTAGACATCTTCATGTTTTTGGTTGTGAGGCATATGCACATGTGCCTAGGGAGAAACGGTCTAAATTGAAGAACAAGGCTGTTAAGTGTATTTTCATTGGCTATGGTGTCGATGTGAAAGGACACAAGCTTTGGGATCCTGTGGCTGAAAAAGTGTTGTATAGCATAAGTGTTATCTTCAGAGAGCTAACACCTTCTTCAATTGCTCTATAGCCAGAATAGACAGAAAAGAAAGAAGATGCAGTTCACTTTCCTTCTACCCCTGAGAAGACTGAACAAACAGATCCTATGAGACTTGATGATGAGGAGAGATCTACCAGCTCTGAAAGCTCAGAAGAAGAAGCATAACCTCAACCTCAGCCATTAAGGAGGTCTATACGAATGAGAAAGTAACCTAATAGGTTTGGTTATTCATTGCTTAATTCTAGTTGTGCTTTTGTTTTACTTACTAACACTGATGAGCCTAGAACTGTGAAAGAGGCTATGGGCATGAAAGATGCAGGTTTTTGGAAGGAGGCCATGGAAGATGAGATGGCTTCTTTGGAAAAAAACAAAACATGGGACTTGGTGCCTTTACCTGATGGATGGAAACCCGTTGGTTGCAAATGGGTGTTCAAGAAGAAATTCGGTGTAGATGGCAGTGTTGAAAAATACAAGGCTAGATTGGTTGCGAAGGGGTATTCACAAGTGGAGGGAATTGATTATGGTGAAATTTTCTCTCCCGTTGCAAAGATGACATCCATTCGATTTCTGTTATCTCTTGCAACTGCTTATGACTTAGAGGTAGAATAGATGAATGTGAAAAGAACTTTCCTTCATGGTGATTTAGAGGAAGAAATCTACATGTCACAACCAGAGCATTAAATAGAGAAAGGTAAAGAAAATTTGGTTTGAAAGCTTAAGAAGTCTTTGTATGGTTTGAAGTAGTCTCCTAGGATGTGGTACTTGAATTTTGATGCCTTTGTGTTGTCGATTATCTATCTGAGATCGATATTTGATCATTGTGTGTATTACAAGTTTGACAATGATCACATTCTCATTATTGCACTGTATGTTGACGATATGTTGTTGAATGGGAATGGTAAGAATATGATTTCTGATTTGAAGTCTCAGTTGTTAGCACAATTTGAGATGAAAAATCTTGGGGCAGCTAGGTACATTCTGGGAATGGAAATCAAAAGAGATAGAGCAAATAGAAAACTTTGGTTAAGCCAGAGTAAGTATGTGAAGATCGTGTTGGACAGGTTCAGCATGGTAGATTGTAGATCATTGTGTGTTTCTGTTTCATTGGGGACAAAGTTATCTGTTAGTGATTGTCCAAAATCTCCTAGTGAGGTGGAGGACATGAGTAGAGTACCTTATGCTAGTGGTGTTGGCAGTTTGATGTATGCCGTGGTCTGTACAAGACCAGACATTACCCAAGCAATGGGAGTCCTTAGTCAATTTATGGCTAATCCTGGACGGGTACATTGGGTTGTAGTTAAGTGAGTGTTTCGATATTTGAGGGGTACTTTTGAGTATTCCATATGCTATCATGGTAATGCTACAGGACCTCCACATTCAGTTTGTATTCATGGATTTGTGGATTCTGATCGGGCAGGTGACATTGACAGCTAGAGATCCACCAATGCTTATGTGTTCACTATGTTTGGTGGTGCAATTAGTTGGATGAGTAAGTGACAACCTGTGGGTGCTTTGTCCACTACTAAAGCTGAGTATATGGCTGCAACTCATGCTTTCAAGGAAGCCATTTGGCTTAAGAGGTTGTGTTCAGATATTGGTGTTGATGTAGGTCAGATTACGATCAGTTGTGACAGTCAGAGTGTGATTTGCCTTGCAAAGAATCCAACTTTCCATGCCAGAACAAAGCATTTTGATGTACAGTTTCACTTCGTGCGAGATATGGTAGAGGATGGGAAGGTAAATTTGGAGAAGGTAGATACTTTGAAGAATGTTGCAGATGCATTGACAAAACTAGTGGGCACAGAGAAGTTCAGATGGTGTTCGAAGTCTATGGGCCTCTCAGCCTAGAGCAGTTAAATCCTATTAATTCTATTGGCTCTTACAAGGTGTTCGACAAGTGGGAGAATGTTGGAAATTAAGGTGTCTCAACCTTGTATTTTTACATTGTATTTATTTATTATTTGCCTATTGTATTAATTGGATGCAAATCCTATGTTGTCATATTGTGGGAGTTGGCATGGTGATGTGTCATCCTACATGGCATATGACCACATGTATTTTTGTCCTCACATGAGGAGATAAGCATCCCACTTAGTGGTAGAAATATTTTGCCATGTGTCGGCATCTTGGATGTTATGTAAGGGAATATTAACCATAATGGTCATGACATATTCCTATGATGAAGTTATGACATGTAAGAGTCAGAAATAGGAGATTCTATAACAGTTGAAGACATGTGTTGAAGAGCATCTTTGAAAAAGGCATCTTTGGGTGCCCCAAGGTGGACTATGACATGTTGTAAGAGAATATGCTATTTATAGCTTGTGTATGACAGATTCTCTTACAGCTGTACGTTATGACAGATTTTATGACTGTTGTAAGAGTCGTAAGAGCATCTGACATAGCCCATTTTAGAAATAGGCAACCTCTTTGGGATGGAGTGACCTGACAAGTGTTAGGAAAATTCTACAAGGTTGGACAAGTGTCCATGGGCGTGGGTTTTGGGCCATGAGGCCATGTTGGATGCCCATTCCAAGATAGAGCCAATTTTGCCTTGTATATTCTATATAAACCGGTGCTTTGAGGAGGTGATGTACTACAGGTTTTACAGGTACTGTTATGCTATCAGATCATCTCCAGATATGAGTGTCAAAGACTACTGCAAGAGCTTTGGCTCTGTGTTGTATTATAACCTTCATTATTTACATAATACATTTGAGCTATGTTTTGGAGTGGGGTTTTTCACCCGTAAGGGTTTTCCCCACATATATGTTGTGTCTCTCTTCTTCTGTCATACTTTCTTGTTTATGTGTTTTCTGCAATATCTCTGTTAGTGGGTTTAACATTGCTGTAATAGTAAGGATAAAATTCAATTTGCACTCTCCTCCCCTCATTAGATTAGTGTAGGAAGCATTTTCCGCACACCTAGCTTCCTTTCAAAGATGTGGTAGAAGTAGTAGAAGAGTTGAGGAGAAAAAGGAAAATGATTAAAGAGTTGAATAACACTTTTATAGTTCTAATTCCAAAAAAGGATATTGCCCAATCTTTTGAGGACTACAGACCAATATCTCTTTGTAATACAATATATATATATTTTTCAAAGGCTATAGAGAATAGACTGAAAATTATTTTCCCAGATGTCATAGCAAAAGAACAAAGGGGCTTTGTCCTTGGAAAATCGATATTGGATGGTGCAATTGTCACCCAAGAAGCAATGCATACTATGAACTTGGACAAGATCAATAGTATGCTGATCAAATTAGATATTAAAAAGGCTTATGATAGGGTAGATTGGTGATTCCTAATGAAAGTGCTAGAGTGTTTTGGTTTTGATAGAGAATGGATTATTTGGATATTTAGCTTTATTTCCAGCCCAAGGTTCTCGATGATTGTTAATGGAAAAACTCATGGCTTTTTTTAAGCATCTAGGGGGCTTAGGCAAGGAGATCCTATCTCTCAATTTTTGTTCATTTTGATGGCAGAAGCTCTAGGAAGATCAATCAGTGCAGAAGCTTCTTTGGGGCAATGGTTTGGAATTTCAGTTGCAAGAAATGTAGATACAGTAACACATCGGCAATTTGTGGATGATACATTGCTTTTTGGAGAGTCAAAGAGAAGGGAAGTGGTTGTCATCAGAGGAGTTTTGGATTCATATGCAAAGGCCTTGGGCCAAGAGGTAAATGCAAGTAAATCAGAGGTATATTTTTTCTTCACATATGTGAAAAACAAAAGGAAATTATTAAGACTCTTGAGTTTAAGAAAGGAATGCTCACCAATGAATATTTAGGTTTTCCTCTCTTTCAAGGATGTTGTAAATCAAAGATTTGGGATCGCTTGCTAGATAAATGTTCCACCAAGATGTCCTCTTGGAAAGGTAGATGGTTATCATGGGCAGGTAGAATAGTTATGTTGAAAGTGGTGATTT
This sequence comes from Cunninghamia lanceolata, assembly GCA_027924645.1. Classification (NCBI taxonomy): domain Eukaryota; kingdom Viridiplantae; phylum Streptophyta; class Pinopsida; order Cupressales; family Cupressaceae; genus Cunninghamia; species Cunninghamia lanceolata. The sequence goes on from BSBN01000609.1 coordinate 6,701,098, forward strand.
CAGCTATACCTATTTACTTCATGTCTTTTTTTAAAACTTCTGAGCGACATTAATAATAAGTTGAGTTAGATCATGAGGAAATTTTTTTGGCAGGGAGTTTCAGAGGAAAGAAAAATCCCATTGTTATCATGGGAATCTATTTGCAAATCAAATTATGAAGGTGGAGTAAGACTGAGAAAATAATTAGCCCAAAATAAAGCATTAGGGGCTAATCTTATATGGAGCATATACTCTAAACCATACTTGAAATGGGAAAAAATATTACAAAATAAATACCTAGATGTAGAAGATAGAGATAGAATTTTTACAATTCAGAATCCTATTAAAGGGTCTGATCTTTGGAATTTCATGATGGATTGTAGGTCGATCATAACTGAATTCTTAACCTGGGAGATTAGGAATGGGAGAAAGGCCCTTTTCTAGGAATATTCTTGGGGAGGTTTTCAGGCCATAGACAAGATGGGCAATTTCAATAATATAAAACCATACTTAAAAGTAAGGTGGGGAAGCCCTGTGGCAGATTACTTGACTCCAGTGGTAAAAGAAGGAATAGAAGGTTGGGAGTGGAAAAGTTTAGGATAGGTAGCAGTTGGTGAGAATGAAATTAGGGAATTGGAAAGGATTTTAGATGGTAGGAAAATCAGCTTATTTAAAGGTGAAGATCAGATCAGGTGGAACTGCTCAGGATCAGGGGAATATATGGCAAAGGTAGAGTATAAGGTGGCAGTTGGAGCCTCAGAGGAAATAAATATTCCAATTGACCTCTATTGGAACAAGTTGTGTCTCTCCAAGGCAGGAGTTTTCTATTGGGTAGCTTTGCAAAAGAAAACACTGACAACAGAGAGATTCAAAAAGTTAGGATATGAAGGCCCATCTAGATGCCCTTTATGCAAATCTTCAGAAGAAACAGTTGATCATTTGTTTGTGGAATATCAGTTCTCACAAGAGTGTTGGGTTTGGCTATGTGCTAAACTGGGGTGGGTAGGTAAACTACCTAAAGATGTGTTCTTTTTGTTCAAAGCCTGGGTGAGGATTAAAAGACATGATATATTTTATAGTTTTTGGATTATTTGCCCTTCTATAGTAATCTAGGAGGTTTGGAAAGAGAGGAATAGAAGAATCTTTTAGGATAAAGAATTGAATATGATTTCCTTTAAAAATAAACTCAAAATTGCTATACTGGAAGTTGTTAATAATAGAAATGAATTTCACCCAAAAGGGAAAACTTTTTCTTCTTGGGATAGTCAAATGAAGACGAATTGGAAAGGCTTAAAAATCCCCCCTGTTAATAGGGGTGAGGGAGATAATTCCCTCTCATCTAGGAAGAATGCAAAATGGACTCCTCCAAATAAGAGTTGGTGTAAATTAAATTTTGATGGGGCTTTGAAAGGAAACCTGGGCCTAGCAGGGACAAGAAGTATTTTAAGAAATTGAGAATCAAAAGTCTTGGGGAAAGCATTAAAAAGGCTTCATTCTAAAACCAATAATAATGTAGAATTTGAAGCACTTCTAATTGGTCTTCATGTATGTAAGTCCCTTGGCATTAAGAAGTTGAATATAGAAGGAGATTCACTCCTAGTCATTAATGCAGTAAGGAAAAATAATATTCAAAAGTGGAAGTTTAAGGCTATACTAGATCAAATAATAGATATTTTACCCTACTTTGAAGACTATACTCTAAATCATATATTTAGAGAAGCTAATGGAGAGGCAGATAATTTGGAAAACATGACAGTAAATATAAAGGAGGATTTGGTGGTGGTTTTAGTCAAAGATGAGCATATTATATAATCATTTCATGTGAGGCGAGCTTATGATTGCCACCCGAGATGGCAGGGTTGGAAGTAGATACAATGATGGAGCATTCATTACTTGTGATGGTAGATGGTAGAGTTAAGAAAGTGAAGGATAGAGTTGGAGTATTCATTTCATTGATATTTGTAGAGATTCTAATTATAGAAAGGAAAGCCAGAGCCATGGATATGCCTATTTGTCTTACCAGTTCTCATAGACAAATGGTGTTCCTAGGGCTTGTGTCAGAGAAAAGATTACAGTTCGTTTTTAAAACAAAAAATGGGATTTTGTTGTTACCCTTCCAGTGGGTTTTGGGAGATGAATTTCTTTGGGTAGATCACCATTACAGGGTTAACATGGATGTTGCCTCAATGTTCGTTGCAACTTTGTTGGATGTTGGTGAATCGAAGGAGGATATTGCAGTGCTAGTGAGAGCTTTCATAAGCCGAATCTCCTTGGTGGTCTAGATGAAATAATTGATATTTCTAGGTATGGAAATGGTATTCTAAGGTTGGAAGACTTTGCAAAGGTGAAATAGGATGGCAGAATTGTTAAATGGTGGTCGTTTATTATTTCAAAGAGAAGGGGAGGAGAAATGAGCAGGAAGAAAAAGGTGGAAAAAGTCATTAGTTTCCTAAAGCAAGTTGTGGGATTGCAGGAGGTGGAAGCAGGTGATTGGTTTGAAGATGCATAGGCAGAAGACAAAGTAGACAGTGGAGAATGGAGAATACAATAAGATAGGATAGTTTGTGTTTTATAGGAAAAGAGGAAAAATAATAAAAGGGTTAAATCTTCCTTTCACTACAAACATTCAAGGACATCCCACTGAGTTGAATCACAACTTCTACAATAGGATTCTCCTACAGGTGGGTGTGTTGCTTGGAATGATGTGGAAATTTAGAGATTATCAATTAATGTATTAATTAAATGCTCAAATACCCTTGAAACCCTAATTATGCAAACTAGTAAGTAAAATGATGAATTACAACAAATGCTTATAGACTAAGGTAGTAAACAGAGATTAATTACTGACCATTTTTTGAAGTTCAAGATGCAGAATACTCGGGGACACTAGCACTCACGTCCTTGTCCAAGGTAGTGTTTTGTTTAGGGAATTCTGATCTCCTTCTGACACTAATGATCACTATATTTTCTGTTTCTATCCTAGGAGATGTGAAGGACATTGGCACTAGTGCCCGAGTCCAAGGCAGGGTGTTCTTCAGGATATCGGAGCCTCTTAAGATGATGATTATCACTGTCACAATGATTTTTGTGTTTTCAACCTTGGAGGACACTGGCACTAGCGCTCGAGTCCAAGTAGTGCTTTTCTTTAGAGATCTGGAATTCTTATCTTTTGCAACCTTCCTCTGCAACTCCACTCTGTGAAATCTGATACCTTTAACCTGCAATCACAAGAACTGTGGTTGGGGGTTGTGGTGTTTAGGAGCTTGCCTCAGTCAAGCCCCGGAAGGACATTCAAGTCTTTCGAACACCATTGTCAGATAAAGAGTGTGTATCCCTATGGGATAGAGGCAAAAACAAATTGATAAATGATTCAAACACAAATAGATATCAGCTCAGAGGTGTAGATGTCACATAGATGAAGATTCTTCAACACATGAGAAGATGAATCTTATTCTACAATCACAAACACAATAACAATGCTATGCTTTGCAACAATCAATATCTTGAATGCTTTAAAATCATAAGTTTTCCAAAATTTCATAATCATCTTCTAGTTTACAAATGAAACCCTAAACATGCTTATATATGCAACTAAACACATTCCCGCTAAGAATTTTGTAATTCAAACTTAAGATGTCGGTATGGGACCTAACTAACAGTCACATAACTGACATTCAAATTTGGGACCTTCCTAAAATAGGGCAGGACAAGGGTGCGAGCACCCATGTCCATAGGTCCTATTTCAAGGTAGGACTAAGTGCAACAATATCCCTCAAGCCCCATGTGACATGGGTTTCAGGCCATTTTCTTCCAGGAGTCAAAATGAATACGCAAGATGCAAAATAAGGGACCTGAGAGTGAAACTTAGGAGGGAAAAAGTCCAGGGAGACATTTTTTGACATAACATTTAGCCGCCACTTTAATGTATGTATGAACACAAAGCCCATGCATTAAAGTATGGTCAAAACATAGCAAACACACCAAGCACTTAAAGCTAATACATACACAAAGATTGAGGATCTATTTCTAGCCCCCAATCCTAGGTAGACATTAGAGAACACATTACAGACATGCCAAACATAGTGAATATAGTATCAGGCACGCAAAACATAGAGAAGATAGTAACATGCACACAAAACATAGAGAAGATAGTATTGAAGACATGCAAAACACAATGAATACAGTGAATGCCGTGATTATTTATTTTTCATTTTTCATATTTAAATGAATGTAGATGCAAGGAAAGTAAAAATACAACACACCACCCAAAATGTAGGAGGGGCTTTCGCCACGCTCTTTGGACTACATATGGGGCAACAGACATGCAATACAAATCTCAAAGTGTAGGAGGGGCATTTCGCCATGCTCTTTGGACTACACTTGAGAACAAACATGCCATACAAATCCCAAAGTATAGGAGGGGCATTTCGCCATGCTCTTTGGACTATACTTGGGAACAAACATGCCATACAAATCCCACAGTATAGGAGGGGCATTTCGCCACACTATTTGGACTATACTTGGGAACAAACACACGGAAGACCATGAGTGTCGTATAACATGCCAAAGGCATACTATACGTCTAAAACACGACAAACAAGTGATGGAAGGAGCCTATTGCTAGGTTCACCACCATCTCAGGTACATTATAGGCACACCTGATAGTTGGGCTTATGCCACAACAACTACCAAAGACATGCTTAAGGGAGGATACACCAACCCTGCCTACTCAAAGGACTTTTAGAATAAAAAGGATGTGCACTAGCTCAAGAGATACACCATCCCCGCCTCCGTAGAGGGCTTTCAAAATGCAACCCCGCCCACATCACGGAGATGCCTTATAGTGAAAAGGAAGCATGTGCTCAAAAGTATACAACCCCACTCGCATCATGGAGACACCTTACAGTGAAAAGGAGGTATACGCAATAGATCAATGTATGCAAACACGTTTTATTAGTACCAAACTCATCAGACAACTTACCTTATATATGCCCCCACCTTAAGGTGGTTGATATCGTGTAACAATATCAAGCACGTTAAGGTAGGAAGAAAACACACAAGGGAACAAAAGCTTTCACAAAGCCCATGCCCCCAAAGGTGACATGTACTTTATGATCGTCGAATGTTACCACAAACACACAATTTCCTGCAAGAAGAGAGGTTAGAAATCTTTCTCTAATATAATAACCACATCACATGATAAAAAGTAATGCATAAACATAATCACATCAAGAGCCAAGGTTATACTACAGATTCAGACACCGAGTATAACTATGGGAATATACTGTAGAGATCTCAGAACTGAGTGTAACCAAGGCGAGATCCAAGATAAAAAAGGTGCACAAAGCAGTTATATTGTTATGGTTTGTTAGCAAATATTAGACATCATCAAAATATCACATGGAGTGATTCTACTAGCTAAGCGTCGGATAATATATATATCAACCCCATCGTCATATATTGACTAGGTCTATTTTTGCTTGCTTGCTGAAGGGACACATGGTCTGTATCAATATTATTTGTTTTTATCATCCACCAGCTAGGTTGAACCACTAGAAGAAGGTAGACAATAAATCAAGAGAGGAGAACAAGTGCCTTAGGGTCGTCACGTAGGAAGGTGCTCCCAGGTCACCAACTGCAACGCTATGCCCCTAAGACACAACACACAACCATGAAAATAGAGGAGAGGAGCAATATAGAAGAATGATGATACAAATAGAAGAAGGGTCACAATAGAGGTAGTCTCCCAGTATCCTTGACCTTACAAGAATATCAAGGGTCATTTAAGGAGGCCTAAACAACACATAACATATCATAGGGGAAACACAACATAGAGATAAAGGGTTAGAAATACTTACCTACTTAAATGCCCATACTAGAATTTGTGACTTGCGAGCATCTTAGAAAGATGCTCCATCAAGTTTTGTGTGAAGCTTGAGTGGTTCAAATTAGATTGTTCTTTGTTTTCATAATGTCCATGCGGTGCTTGTTTTCCAAATCCTTGTAAATTTGAAATCTTTTGTTGCTTGCGAGGTGGAGAACCATTGTTATTTCCTACTGATGATAATCATCTTATTCTTTTCTGATCTTTTGATTTCTTATTTTGTTGAATCCATCTATTGTAGGGAGAATGACTATATTGTGTCATACCAATCTTTTCTTTTGTCGTATTCTCTTGCTTTGGTTGTTCTATTTGTATTTCTAATGCATTTTGGTTATCTCCTGATCCTTGAAGGGATAATGGAGGAGGAACCTCAACATAAATACCATTTCTTCATGGACAAGGTAATACTTTAGTATTCTCCTTATCCACCTCTATTGTAGCAATTATCTCATCATAGCTCAAATAGTCATCTTCTACTTTTACTGTATTTTGTTACATCATGTTGTTATCAGTATGCTTAGGAAAGGGATTAGTAAAGATCTGTAAATTCTGATTTGGAGGAGCAACCGACTTATTTCCATTATCATTCACACCAGATACTTGTATAACATTTGAGTCGATGAGGTCTTGTATTTCATGTTTAAGATGCATACATCGTTCAGTATCATGTCCTTGTTGCCGATGATAGTGACAAAAAGCATTAGAATCAAAATAAGGTCCTTGCATTCTACTAGGATCCAACCATTTAATCGGAGGAAGCTTCAAGAGGTTATTACTCATAGCTTGATTCATGATAGAATGTAAGGAGTCAGATATTGGAGTGAACTGTCTTTTCTAAAACGTTGTCCTCTTCGAATTAGCAATAGCAGACACTTGTGAAAAATTGTTTGAATTTTATCCATTAACCTTGATGAAACTCTTATTATTCCTCTTAAATTTGTTTTATGAAGGTCCACTTGTGGATTGACCAACTTGAGTTGATGAATTTTGGTTTTCATACTGACTAGAGGAAAGTTGGTAATCAAGAAGGGCAGTGCATAAATGTTGAAAAGAGTTATACTTCATCAAGAGAATCTTATCATGGATGTTAGGTTGTAAATTTGTAATAAACACCTTTTGAACATCTTCATCCTTCATCTAATATTGAATTTGTACATAAAGAGCTTGATACCGACTAATAAACTCATTTAACTTCTCTTTCGGACCTTTCTTGCAGTGAACTAAATCAATTAAAGAAACTTGAGGTCCAATGTTTGCTTGAAAATGTTGTAAGAATTGATCAACTAGCTGTGAAAAAGAGTGTATTAAATTCAAAGGTAAAGAGAAAAACCATTCTAAAGTAGTATCCTTAAGAGATCGTGGGAGATTTTTTTCTATCAAGTCCTCTTCAAGGTAAAAATAACTACACATAGTCGTGAACGCTGCCACATGAGTATTACGATCACCTTTTCCACCATATTTTTCAAAGTGAGGAGTTTCAAACTTCTCAGGCATAGGAGTTCTCAATATTGCATAAGATAGGGGATTACAAGTGTGATAAGTTGGTATATTAGATTGTGAAGAATTTTTCAAGCTTGTCACCTTTTGTTGTAAAGAAGTCATGCCTTTTAGCAGTTGGTTTACAAGGGCATCATTATGAGATACGGTTTGAGAATTAGAAGCCATGTGTATGACATTTTGAGGGGATTGGTTGTGAGTGGAAATGAGAGGTGGTTGAGAATAATTGTAGGTAGAAGGTGGTTGCGAATACTTGTATGTAAGAGGTGTTTAAGAATAGGTGGGATGGAGAGGTGGTTGAGAGTAATTATTCATAAAAGAGGTCACCTTAGGTGCTAAGTTTTTGATAGTTGAATCCCACAGCTTTGTAATTTTGTGAATTAGTTCCATTAGATACTCCAATACCAGTGGTAGCATTACTACAAGCATTTGCATTAGAAGTTAAGATTGTTGATGTAAATGTAGACATTCCAGTTGTTGATATAGGTGTTGATACTTGCGTATGAGTCGGTGATGACATGTTATTAATAACATTCGCACATTCAGTCACTGACATAACATTATTATGTACTATATGTGCTAAACCTTGAATTACATTAACACCATATTGTCCTTCTTTTATTAGCTCTCTTATGTTATGAATCGAAGGTATAACTTCTTCTGCTATCCTTTCATTTTCCATAAATGCTTGAAAATTAGCTAACTCTTTCTCAAGTTTGTTTATTTGGTCATCAAGTACATGTGTTACCACATCAATAGGGTCCTCAACATCATGAAATGTTTGTTCTTCCATTATAGTTGTAGGAGGTATAATGTCTTGCAAAATTTGTGTCTCTCCTTTTGTAAAGAATGTGTTCAATGGATTTTCAAAGGTAGGAATGCTATTGCTTTCAGGAGCACTAGATCCCATTAGTCTAATACTTCTCCCCAAAGGGATATTTCTATTAGGGCAATGGGTTATACAACTCATGCAAAAGTATACAACACTCAATGCACAAACTAATAAAACAATCCCAAGAAACCAGATATTTTTAAGATCTAAAATGCTTGATTTTTCACTTTCTTTTCAACGCAAATTCCCAAAAGAAGAGGTGTTGTGAAGAAAATACTGAGAGGCAGTGAATAGTGAGCTCAATAATAATCCAATAATGCAGCAATATCCTTCACAACACACCTATAATGCAACTCTAGAGAGATGACAAGGCAAAATCTAGTGAAAATGCAAGGTTTTCAAACCCTAGACATGAATTTTTACAAAACAAACATTATGATGAAACATGACAATTAGAAATCAGTCCTAAATGAGTGTTTAAAAGGGTAGTAAAATTTGAAACAAGACTTTAACCACAAACCCTAGCTAATGCAAAAACTAGGTTTTTTATGAAAAATGCACAATTTAAGCATGAAAATACAATGCCAATGACTAATTAGTGATGAATTGCTATAATTTAAATCAGATCTAATGAAAATAATAGAAATTAAATTAAATTAATGTCAATTATTTCAAAATGCAAGCCTAAAATGCCAATTTTTTTCAAATTTTTCAATTTTTTTGTAACTTTTCAAATGCAATAAAATGAATGAATGCAAATCTAGAATACAACACTCAACAAGGTGTAAAATTTAAATAATCACAGGTTCACCAAAATGTTTTATAGCAAAAGGGGGAAAATGATAAAAGGGTTAAATCCTCCTTTCACTACAAACATTCAAGGACATCCCACCGAGTTGAATCACAACTTCTGCATGAGGATTCTCCTACAGGTGGGTGCGTCACTTGGAACAATGTAGAAAATTAGAGATTATTAATTAATGTATTAATTAAATGTTCAAATACCCTTAAAACCCTAATTATGCAAAATAGTAAGTAAAATGATGAATTGCGATAAATGCTTGCAGACTAAGGTAGTAAACATAGATTAATTATTGACCATTTTTTGAAGTTTGAGATGTGGAATACTCAGGGACACTGGTACTCACACCCATGTCCAAGGTGGTGTTTTCTTTAGGGAATCCTGATCTCCTTCCGACACTAATGATCATTGTATTTTCCATTTCTATCCCGGGAGATGCAGAGGACACTGACACTAGTGCCCGAGTCCAAGGCAGGGTGTTCTTGAGGATGTTGGAGCCTCTTTAGATGCTGATTGTCACTGTCACAATGATTTCTATGTTTTTAACCTAGAGAACACTGGCACTAGCACCGGAGTCCAAGCAATGCTTTTCTTCAAAGATCCAGAATTCTTATCTTCTGCAACCTTCCTCTACAATTCCACTCCGTGATATCTGATACCTATAACCTACAATCACAAGGAATGTGGTTGGGAGTTGTGGTGTTTAGGAGCTTTCCTTAGTCAAGCCCTGGAAGGACATTCAAGTCTTCCAAACACTGTTGTCAAATAAAGAGTGCATATCCTTGCGGGATAGAGGTAAAAAAAATTGATAAATGATTGAAACACAAATAGATATCACCTCGGAGGTGTAGATCTCACATAGATGAAGATTCTTCAACACATGAGAAGATGAAGCTAAATCTACAATCACAAACACAATAAAAATGCTATGCTTTGCAACAATGAATATCTTGAATACTCTAAAATCATAAGTTTGCCAAAAGTTCATAATCATCTTATGTCAAAAAATGTCTCCTTGGACTTTTTCCCTCCTATGTTTAGCTCCCAGGTCCCTTCTTTTGCATCTTGCATGTTCATTTTGACTTCCGGAAGAAAATTGGCTAAAACCCATGTCACATGGGGCTTGAGGGACATTGTTGCACTTAGTCTTTCCCTAAAATAGGGCAGGACAAGACTAAGTGCAACAATTTTCGGGCAAGACTAAGTGCAACAATGTCCCTCAAGCCCCATGTGACATGGGTTTCAGGCCATTTTCTTCTAGGAGTCAAAATGAACATGCAAGATGCAAAACAAGGGACCCGGGAGCTAAACTTAGGAGGGAAAAAGTACAGGGAGACATTTTTTGACATAACCGTTTGGATGTTAATTTTATGTTTTGGGTAGTATATGAATGTATATATGTCAAAAAACATAATGCCTATAGTATGTTTAATACTAGTTAATAGGCAGAGGATGGGTTTATGGGGAGAATTTCTGTCGGAAGTCCTGTTTTGGATATTTTTTGAAAAATACAGTTGATATGTAAGGATGGATGTAATACTGTTGATATTTTGGTTATAATATAATGGGAGCATCCCCCAAGGATGCATAAACTTAGCAAAAAACAAATCTAGTGCATAGAAAAAAGTTAATTTTTGATAAATATATTTTTTAAAAAAATTTAAAGTCAATTTTAATCAGAACATAGTAGTTTCCATGGGACATCAACTTTTTCACAATATATAATTTAAAAAAAAAAAACCCTCTTGGAGAGGATTCCTTCCTCTAGTGAACCATATATTTTTCAATTTTTTTGAATATGTTTTGCCTATTTATTTTTAATTTCTAATTAGCTTCGTGTTTGATTATAATAACCTACTTTTAATAAATTTAAAAATAATCCTAATAGAACTTATCAAAATATTAAAAAAAATATATTTCTAATATCTAGACCTCGACATCTACCAAAGGGTATTTTCAAAATTTCATTCAAATGCCCTTTGGTTGGAGAAATTTATAATTGAACTTGAAGTTTTGTTCAATTTGTTGTAAATGGGGGATTGGCTGTCACATGGGATGCCACATAGATAGTTTTTGGTGAGATTGTATCACTCGAAAAGGTTCTGAGAGAAACTTGCTCGCTCGAAACCTTGAATGTAAATAAACACATTTTTAAAAATTCAAATAGACTTTTATATTTTTTTAAAATTCGAGCGAAAATGTTTCGCCCGAAACTATTCATGCCACGCAATGCCACATAAGTGCTATGTGGTTCTAGGTGGAATGGTTCTAGGTGGAACCCTTTCTATAGAAACTATTTACTTGGTTGAAAGTGGGGCACAACTCACAACTTTCACCCATATATCTTTATCTATTCAAGTATGGTTTAAAAGTTTAGACTCATACTATGTATTCGGTTTAAAGGAATACATGGTAGAGCTTTCAATTATTGTAAACCTCTTTCATGGTTATGCTGGCTTGACTCCTTTAACTCCTTAGCTAACTCAGATATTTTGGAGGATCTTTAAAGTTAGTTGTGGAGTGGTATTTATGACCATTAACTCCACTAGATCTGCATGTCTTTATGACCATTAACTCCACCTATATCTTCTCTTCTATCTCAACAAGAGTGTATGTTGCCGAGTCTACTCAAAGGCCGTTTAATCACTCTTCCTACTCCAACACATGCAAAAAGATTCAACAAAATAATCATTCAACACCTCATTATTGTGCATACCATCGAGCGCTTGGCCATTCCACTAAGGAATTTCGAGTCTTGGGTGACAAAATTAAACAACTTCAAACATGGTATGGCTCTAACACTTTTCACCACACTTGATGTAGTCCCTATAGCACCTTGTCCTCCATCCATTTTATAATAATCAAGTTAGCGGAGGATGATTTGTTATAGGCCAACTCACAAACTTATGGTCTCTCCTTCTCATTTGTGTTATGCTTGTATGTACTGTTATCCCCGTATTGTGATGTTTTGTTTATGGTTAGTTCTCTCTTACCACCCTTGTTAGCACAAAGGTACAAGGAGAACGAACTCGTTGTGACATTCCTCTTTGTGTATCCTCATTCTTCTATATGTTGTAATTTGCAATGCCCTTATTTTTATTTTGGATGATTTAGCATCCTTTCATGTTGATTTAATGTATGTGTAGTCTACTTTTATGTGATCTTTCCTCCGCCATCCTCATATTAATGTGGCACATTGTTGCAATGCTTGCATCATACCATGACTACACAAGCCATTGTGTATCATGCCTATAAGCATTGCCTTGGTTTTCTCATTCTAGGGGAACCCCTTTGTAGTGATGTAGCTTTTAAGAACACATTTCATTTGGGCATGTGCTTATAGAAAACTCTTGTTCCTGTTTTAAACTTCTTACTTATTCTACCTTAAAGGCAATTGTTTCCTGATGGAATTAGCAATCACTTTAAGGTGGGGGCATATATCGTGCTATGAACCTTACTTTTATCTTTCTATCAAAATACTTGTTGATTATCTTTGTTACTACACTCTTTTGGAAAGAATTATGAAAAACTTGGAAGCAATATCTTGAGTCTATCTCGTTCTCCCAAGTTGAAGCTCCTTGCATGTTTGGGAGAAGGGTTGGAACCACCAACGTGAGTTTGGCTAAAGTACCTTTGGGTATGGTTACAATGACTTCTTATTCTACAAGGCTTCATGAAAATCCTCTTGCGGGAGGTAGTTTGTGTATTCCCTTGAGTGGAAACACTTTTCTTGATGTGGATTATGTGTATGATGTGTTTGTACCCTCTTTTTCTTCTCATTTCTAACTAACCCCTTCTTATCATTCTTCTTATTGCATCTTGGGGAATGATGCATGGTAATTGAGACAACCCTTTAGATTGAGGTCTCTTTTGTCATGTTGACTCAAGGTCTTTCATTATGTGCTTCTTATGATTGTTGTATTATGCATGTATTCTCCTCATATATCCTTGTCCTCTATGCATTCTTCATACCTCATGTGTGCCTTGCGTGTTTTCTCTAGGTATTCCTTATATATTCTCCCTGAGTTCTTTGCTTGTATTCCATGTGTGTTTCATGTGTATTCTATGTATACTTTACGCCTTATGTGTATGCTTCGTGTCAAGCATGTATACTTTGTGTATTGCGTATACATTATGGTTGCTCAAGTGTATGACTTGTGTATATCTTGTCTTGTCTCATGTTTTCTAAGTGCTTCATGTATGTAGAAATTATGCCTTGTATCTTATGTGTATGTAATTCATCATAGACTCCTAGAATCCTAAACTTGGAGGCTTGATCACCCCTCAATTTTGGTGATATTTTATGGCTTCTATGTTTGTTGTGATTGAGATCTGTCTTCTCCGTACTTTAGTGCAAGTATGAGCATATGATCATACCCACACTAAAGTGGGGGCTAAATGTTATGGAGTAAAATGTGTACCCTTGCCATTTTACACCTAGTTTAGCACCTAGGTGGACCTAAAACCATTAAATCTTGATCCCAATGAATAAAACTAACAAAATAAAGTTAGGACTGATCTAAGCCCACTTTAATTGACACTCCCCAGAGTTTGTGGGGCTAAAGGACCAGGGCACCTAGCACCCTAGTCCTAGATGTTAGCCTCGACCCTATTTTTGTGGTGTTAGCTTAGAAAACCTCCTTGGCTTATACATGTCAGCCTAATTTGGTTTTATTCATTATTGGTGAACATGAATGCATATATAAGAAAGTTAGTTTATTCATTTGAACATCTAAACAATCTAGGCACACATGCACTCTCTCTTCTTCTCTCTCATGCTCTTTATTCTTCTCTAAAGCTCTCTATGGTGGATTATAGCTTCTTATAGGCCTTGTGAATATCTCTCTACTTATTTGGGCTACACCAACTTCTTGAGTCAAGTTGTGATGCCACGTAAATCAAGATAGGGTTTCCTTGCTCATGGTGACTTCTTTCCTTCATGCTTTATTACAACATTCCATTCTACTTCAGATTTACCTATGCCCTCCTAGGGCACACACTCTTTGATCTCTCATCTTTGCTATTGTGGAGGTGGAAACACCATTCATGGAGCTTGAATTAAGAAAGCTCCTAAATAGAACCAACCCTCTTTCCTTCTTTCTTGTGTGCATGTCACATCTAGAGGAATCTGAAGATAACAAGTTACAGGAGATAGGAAGACACATAGGCGAAGGCACCTAGATTTGGAGATCTTGCAAAACCCTAATTAGGGTCTAGGGAACCTAGCACCCTGGTACCTCTCAGTTCCTAAACTCAGATCCAAGTTTTCCTCTGTCCTCTAATCCATATTGTGGTGTTAGATTCTTTGTATCTATTTCTGACAGTCTGTTATTCTTTGATCTTGATAAATTAGTGTTTATGTTTTTCCCTAGCTTGGTTGGTTGGATTTGGTTGATACTCCTCTATACAACAAAGGGACAAAAGCCCTGTAGTTTGGTTCTCCTTCATGGGTAGAATCCAAGCTTAGTTTTTGTCTTAATGCTAATGGAAGAGGGTCTTGAGCTAGCTTAACCTTTTAGGCTCAGTCCCCCTTTTCTATTTAACATAAACCAGGTTGTATCTTCCATTTTATCATTGAGTTATGATGCATAAAATTTTGATTATGTGGATTGGGGTAAGAAAACTTTTGTTTGTATTGATCATGGATATTATGAGTTACCTCAATTGTTGATCTTACATGACTTGTATCTTGAATATGAGCCTAGTTTGCCTATATCCTAATTTTCAGAATACAAGGATGAGTTTGCTAGACTTAAGACCTTTACATGTACCTTGTTACCCTTACACATATTGAGAAATCAATCAAGAGAGAGTGTAGATACCTACTGTCCTAAGCCTTTGTACATAGTGTTTGTTAGTTTTGGTTTTCTAGGTGTCTAGTTTGCTTGGTTTTGTTTTGAGTTTGGTTAGTTATTTGTTTCTTTTGCTTTCTTTTATTTGTTGGTTGGTTAGTTTTAGTTGTTAGTTTTATGTTTTAGTTTTGTTTTCAGTTTGTTTGGGTCTTGTTTTTGGTCAGTTTTCATCTTGCTGCTGATTTGCTCTCTTATTTTGAGTTTTTTGGGGTCCTCCCTTGCTTGTTCCTTGATGGTTAGAGGGTTGTTTGCAAGTGTATGCAATGATATTCTCTAGATTATGTATTCTAGTATTCCTTTGAGAAACATTAGTCAAGGGGTTTTCTTGTGGGCTCCATTGTTAGTGTTGAATAACATGGTGCTTGCTCTTGGAGGATGAGTCAATTGTTTGGCATGCCTTGAAATGTTTTGAGATCTTATACCTTTCACACCTTAATTATCCTAAAGTTTCTAAGTAAGACTTTATGAACTTGCATTAAGTGAAAAATCCTAAGGTCTCACCTTTGCCACCACTATGATTCCCAGCCCAGCAAAGTTAAAAATATGCATGCCCCATGTGGGAAAAACATGTGCTATGGAAAAAAGAAAGAAAATAAAATCAAAAGAAAATATAAAAAGAAAATAAATGAAATGAAAGGAGGTACTTCATAGTACTCCTATTATATGACTCAACTAGATGGAGGATTCAATTATCCCTATCAGGGCTATAGATGCCTGGCTGGTAGTAGAGCTATGCTTCGAGTGGAATCATAGAGACAACCTTGTTAGGGCTATAGAGGCTTGAATGGATATGAGGCAATATCTAGGTAGTTCATGAGATGAGAATAATTCATGTAGCTTAATGTAAGGGAGCTTTGATGACCTTAGTTGCCAAAGGATGGAAATGATTGCATTTGCACACAATTGGGTCTTCAGAACATGAATGGTTATGCTAGCTTTTGACATTGATTCTTTGATCGTGTATTTGTGTTTGTTTGGCCTACTATGTGGGTGTATGCTGAGATTCTAGGTTCATGACTTGTGTTTATCTTTGGAATGCTCAGGAGCATTCTCCCAGTAGAGTCATCATCTTTTGTGCCCTGTACACACGCCCCACTTTTTGCATGACAAAAATGGGGACACCTTCTTTTGCTTTAATCTTTTGGTGAGTTTCCCATCCTCTTTTGGGTGTTTCAACTTGTTATGAGTGCTCTAAGTCTTGATTGAGTAGCTTCATTTAATTGTACAAGTTTATGATCCATTGCATTAAGTTGGCATATTTTGATGATTTATTGGGTCTTGGTTGTCTCACCTATTTTTAGATGCATTTGGATGCTCTCGGAAGTCCTAGCTGGCTTGTATGCTTTGAATGCACCTTTTTGTTATAGCATGTCTTATTTGAGTCAATTGGATGTTTATGAGTCTATTAGATTCATTTTGGCATGTTTTGGGTTTGATGAGTCTTGATCAAGTATGTGCTTCATTGTTTCATTTGGTTTTTAGTATGCATGGATTTGTGGTGAATGGTCTTGTCCCATTTTATCATGCTCATAGTCATATTGACAATTCCTTCATGATTGAGTGATTGAATTTTGTGTTTCTTAGAAGACCAAGGGATTTATAAAGGTCATGAAATACTAATAAAGTGAAACCATTAGCTAGAAGTGAAGAAAACAATCCATACAAGGGTGAAAAGAACACAATTCATACAAGGTTCCAAAACTACCTACTGTTGTCATAGTCAAACAACAATGTATACATAGTCATAAAAGCCATGAAACCTTGAGAAAAAACATTATAATTAGCCAAAGGACTTGAAGGATAATGTTGTATAAGTATCCTAACTACAAAATCCAATCATTGTTTCACCTAAAATGGTCAAAAAATAGTCCTAACACTGAATTTTGACAAACTCAAAAACATTGGAGCAGCCATAACAATTTTCATTTTTAATTTTGTTTTGACCCATAAAATACATTAAAAGGAAATTTCCAAGATTATAGGAGGCTTGAGCAGGTAGTAAATATGGAAAGGTCAAGAGGATACATCAATAAACTAGGGGAAACAAGAGAAAACCACAAATTTATGAAGTTGCCTATGGCAACAAATTCGACAAGTTATCCTTGACTAACCATGAGTATTTTTGGTTTTAATTTAATTTGACTTGCAAGGTAAACTTAGGGATCATTTTCAAGGTGAATTAAGGTCTAAGATGATGAAATAATAAGTATGACAATCAAAATGACACTTAATTTGTGTAGTTGCAACATTGCAAAAAATTTGACAAATAAGGCAAGAATTATAGCAGCATGCTATCCTAAAACCTAGTCAAGAAACTTTTAGTTTCTAATGCCATTTAAGAGCTTATTGCCTAAAAATTTGTCATGAAATGGATGTTGGGATTTGTATGAGAATGTGTGAAAATATTTGAAGTCATTAAGAGGAGATTAAACATGCCGAAAAAGGACTGTACTGTTGTCCCAAAAAGTTGTCAAAACTATCCTAAAGTTGCCCTAGTAGATGAAATCAAACAAATCATGTTTCAAAACTTAGCCACAACATTTGGAGACATAGGAAAACATTAGAATTTTTTTAGAAACATTAATGAATCCTTTGGAGTCCTAAAACCATGATAGAACCATTAGGAACACTACTACAACAACATTTTGACAACTCAGAAACCCTGGGGCAGCCATGATAACTTTTATTTCTGATTTTAATTTGACCTCTATAATGAGTTCAAAGACCATTTATAAAGTCATGGGAGGCTTGAGTAGGTAGAAAAGATGGAAATTTCAAGAGGATACATGAAGAAACTAAAGGAATCAAGAGAAAACATTAAATTTTTGAAGTTGCCTATGGCAATAAATTTGCCAACTTGCACATAATTGATCCATGGTGAAAAATGGATATGATTTGACATGTATTGACTGAAATTGATTTATTTTTGATGAATTTGGTGTTTGTATTTTTTGGTTGTAGGTCTAAGAGGCTGGAAATATGAAGGGATCAACTGGAGTTATCATGGAGAGATGAAAACCTAGAGACACCCTACTGTCCCAGCCATGGAGAAACTTGATTTTCATGCCCAAACCATTATTGCATCTACAAAATGAAGCCAATATGATGTTAAGCATGATGGAGACAAACCCTAGGACCTATTGCAACACAAAATCATACCTAAGCCACTGTTGTACATGCACATTTGGAGCCCAAAATGATAGAAACAATGCCATGCATCTATTGGAAGATGGATTGTGCCACCTTGTACCTTATTTGCAGCCTCGTTCATGACTGATGCAGCCCTACATGAGAGCTCATCTTGTTGTTCTAGGTTTGAGATGAAGATTTGAGGTGGAAAATGGTAGAAACATGATGGATAGAGGCTGAAAATATATTTTCTATGATAGAATTGGTCACATACAACTGTATACTCATATTTGCACATGAAAAATGGAGCTACAACCACCTATGATGGAGAAAATGACTTTCTATAGCTGCCTATGTATTTTTTATAAATATTTTTTATACTACAACAACTTGTTGGAGTTGTATTTGTAAAAAATAAATGCTTGGAGATGTAGTATCAAATATTTAATAGTTTTAGCTTCCAAAAAGTTACTTTTTGAGAAAATTAGAAAACTTAGTACAACAAAAAGTAAATAAAATATTTTTGATACTAAGACAAGCTTGTTGAGGAAGCTACATGGGATGAAGTGGAATATCTTGAAAATATTCCTTGCCACCAAAGTTGACTTTATGTTTGAGCAACAAATGTGAGCCATTGGATAAAATTGATCATAGCCATTGGATATTAGGGTGAAAAATTAGTATGGAAAAGCTAATTTGAATATATATACAGCTGAAACTCATTGTAAGAGATTAGAAGGAGTTAGAATTTGGAAGAAATTGTAAGAATTGGTGAAGAACTAGTGAGTTCTTGTTGGTGTTTTGGAAAGAACTCCTTGTAAAACATTTTTACTATTTGAGATTTGAGAACAAATACATAATATTTTTTGATTTTAAATGTCATTCTCATGGTTTTCTCTACACCAATTTTGGAAATTGTTGATGTTTATCAATCTTTTGATCTTAGTACAAGTTTAATTCATGGTTTCTAGTCAAGATAGTGAATAGAAATTGTTGAATTAGTTAGACTTGTCATCATACAAAGTTTGTTTCATGATTTCTAAACACCAAGTTGAAGTATTTATTTCATTTTCAGCTGAAGATTCATGGATATTTGATGAGTTTGCAAAGTGTTCATACCACTGGTGGTTTGTTGATTGCAAATTTTTCTGTGTTGTTAGCTTGAACACCTAATTTCACCATTGATGATTGCACCTCCTTGAATATTGATTGATGGATTTTCATGATAAAATCAAGGATGGTTAATGTGTTCGCAAACATGTCTATCCATTGTTGAAGCTGAAATGATTGAACAAGTTTAGATTTTAGTTAGTTTTCTTAGTAACTTTTCTCTATCTTGCCTTGCTTTTGCACTTTTTTTATCAAATCTGGTTAGTTTAGAGGAATATGACTTTCAAACTTGCATATTGCTATTGTAAGGTTCATATTTCATGAATGCAAGTTGATATATTGTTGGTTATAGGCTAGAATGATCATTTTATGGTAATATATGTTTGAATTATTTTGTTTATGCATTGTTAAATCTAAAAACTAATTGGTTTATGTGTATTTTAACCTTGTTTGTTAAAGTTTGTCCAGATTCATGTAAGGCCCATTGCTGGAACAGAAAAATACATCATACATTTGAGTTATCTTGTGAAGGCCAAGACCTGGAAGTATAGACCTTGGGGTAGTCATTTTCTATTTCTTTGGGATTTGATTCCTTTTAGGAGAGATAAGATACTTAGTATTTTATCTAAGTTGTGTGCAAAAACACCCATCAACAAGAACCTTAGGAATCCAAATAGGAGACCAACAACTAGTTATTCTTTAGGTCATAGGAGTATCTCCTTTATAGAACAAACCTTGACATAGACTAGGCCCCAAGACTAGCCAACTGCTCTATGTGACTTTTTGCTTCCACATGAGCATAACCTCACCTGAATTATGCCTCCACTCAACTAGGGTTTTCCATGAGAGTGAGAATGACTTGGAGGTTGCCATTAACAAGGAGAGGGTTCATGTGCTGTATCGAAGCTGACTCATCCACATTTATGTCTACATCATGTTTTGAGGAGTACATAATTTGGTGAACTTGATGTGAAGAGAAAAACCTCCTGGTTAATATTTTTGTATTGTCATTACTTTTATCCCATTACCATCATCATATTCTTATCCGACACTAGATTAACCACACATATTTTGGTGAACCTAATGTGAAAAACAAAAACTTATGTGTGCTTCTTTCATTCCATGTTCATCTTTCATTTCCATCCTCATTTTATTCATTTTGCAATGTTTCCTGCACCCCAAACTACGACAAAGTCACACAATGTTCAGGTGAATCCCCCCTCCAATGAAACTAGCACATGTTTAGATCTAATAAGTTCAATCTTAAATCAATCAAACTTGAAAGACTAAATGGGGATCCAACAAAATCCCCACAAGTTTGACCAAATGAAAACATGATAAGTGAGTGTTTGGTCTAAAATCCATCAAAATATTAAACCATAACAAGCCATACAAAAATGGGAACCTAAATGGACAATGAGGTGCGCCATCAAGAGAGGAGCTCTCAAGATGCTTAGGGGGCACAAGAACCCCTCCATGTAGCACATCAAGATAAAAGATCCATGACATGTCAAGTGTCATCATAAAGAACAAGTGGGGTCACTCAAGGTTGTAAAACTCAAAGAACGAAAGAAGCCTCACTCACAGACCTTATAGAAGTCTTGGTCCAATGAATTAGGACCCTTGAAGCTAAAAATGTTGAACAAGTTTGCCAAAACAAAATTGAGGAAAAACCTAGGGAACAGGGAAATCCTTTAATTGATAAGATCGAATCAAACCAAGGGGTAACACAAAATCCCTCTCATCTAAACTTCCATGAAACATTCATGCCTCCCTTTCCCTCATCATCCAACATGACAAGTCTCAACCATCTAGGTTGGATTCCTATAATGCAAAATCAACCACAAATGATCCCACCTAATTTTCAAAACATAAACATGACACCATTTAGTCATCCAACTTTTTCAAGATATCAACAATCTAGCACACCCTTTCAAAAAGCACAACAAGCTCCACCTAAAGGGCTAATGTTTGGAGGAACAATACCCTCTACATGTAACCCCCTCTTAGGAACATGCCTCAAGTATTTCAATGATCCTCTTGACTATAAAATTTGTCAGGTCATACTACCACATCCTCTCCCT
This sequence comes from Cunninghamia lanceolata, assembly GCA_027924645.1. Lineage (NCBI taxonomy): Eukaryota > Viridiplantae > Streptophyta > Pinopsida > Cupressales > Cupressaceae > Cunninghamia > Cunninghamia lanceolata. Next base: position 6,722,267 of record BSBN01000609.1, read on the forward strand.
GAGCTTCCAAAATTTAAAGGAGAGGGTGATCCCAACTCTCATGTCAAGGCTTACATCATGGTAGTGTGAGAACTCCTTCCTTGGGATGGAGTGATAGAAAATATTTTTCTAAAGACTTTGGAGGGTATCACTTTGGATTGGTATCATCAACTTCTAAAAGCATCAATCCACTCATTTAGGCAACTCATAGATCAATTTTTGGTTGCCTTCAACATAAACAAACTTGTCAAAATAGGAATATGAGAATTTTTAACAATCAAACAAGAAGACAATGAGTCAATTGCACACTTTATCACATGATGGAGGAAAGTTCTATGTTCCTGAACTAGTGCACCAAACATGGATCATAAGAAGCTCTATGATATTTTCTTACATGCCCTCAACAAGAAAATATGAGGAGTTCAAAAACTCCCTTACCAATCATATGAAGAAGTGCTTGAAAGTGCCCTTAGAATTGACCAAACCACTATTGATAGTAGAAGAAGGGAATATGATGTCAATGAAAAGTTGATAAACCTGTTAAGGTTCAAGCAGATCAGATCAATAAGCATCAACAATTATATGCAGATTAAATAACCCAAATATAACAATGAAGAATAACACAAAAGAGATCAACATAGAATTTTAACATGGTTCACCCAAAATGGGCTACATCCATAGAAACTCAGCCATCCAATGATTTTATTATCTAGTGCAAAACATATTACAATCTTGGGAATTCCATCCCGCAACATACATCCCAGCCGCTTATAACAAACTTTTTGGAAGCTTCTAGAATTAGGGTTTTACAAAGTCATTTTTCCTTTGTCAGTTAACAAAAATTAACTACCGACCCTGAACATGCAAAAAAGGGGGAAATTTTTTTTGGGGGCGGGGCTGTGACCCCAATATGCTCACTCGGGGCCCGACCCCGAACCCCAACAAGGATACCTTATGAGTGTACAGTATTTGCATGATCAGTCGCCACATACCAATAATCTCCCACTTGGAGATTGATCAGGCTCCACACCAAACAATCTCCCACTTGGAGATTGATCTTGGATGACACTGTTGCACTTGCAGCTCCCACTGGATTATAGGCTTGGCTAGTTTCTTATGTCCAGCATCATCAGCCATGAAGGCCAACAGAAACTGACGAGGAAATCAATTTCTCCCGTGTAATTGCCTTTGTGAACATATCTACAGGATTCTCACTTGTGTGAATTTTCTTCAGCTTCAACTGTCCATCCTCCAAAACTGACCAGATGAAGTGGTATCTGAGCTGTATGTGCTTAGTTTTTTAATGCAAAGCTGAATTCTTATCAAGATGAATGGCACTCTAGCTATTAGTGAACAAAGGGCTATCTTCTTGTCATTGTCCCAATTCCTCTAGAAAACGTTATAACTAAATCATCTCCTTGCTAGCTTCCGTAGTAGCAACATATTTAGCTTCAGTGGTTGAAAGTGCAACAACTGTTTGCAGCCTTGAAATCCAACTGACTGCAGTGCCTCCTATAGTAAAAACATACCGTGTAGTACTCCTCCTACTATCAATATCACCCACCATATCAGAGTCAACATATCCTTTTAGAGCATAATTTGTTCCTCCAAAACATAGTTTCTTTGAAGTAGTACCTCTCAACTATCAGAGAATCCATTTTACTACATTCTAATGTTCCATTCCCAGATTGCTCATATACCTGTTCACAACTCCCATTACATGTGCACTATCTAGCCTTGTGCATACCATTGCATACATCAAGATGCCAACTGCTGATGCATATGGTATCTTAGACATTTTGTCTTCCTCCTCTTGTGTCTTTGGACACATCTCCTTAGTCAACTTAAAATCACTAGGCAAAGGTGTACTAACTTCTTTTGCATTTTGCATGTTAAACCTTTTCAACACCTTCTCTACATACTCACTTTGAGACAAAAATATTTTTTTGTTTGTCCTATCCCATGTGATCCTCATACCAAGGATTTATTTTGCTACACCCAAATCCTTCATAGCAAATGAATTTGCTAATTTCTGGTTAAGTATATTAATATGTTGCATGTTAGACCCGGCAACAAGCATGTCATCAACATAAAGTAACAAGATAATATAGCTACCATTACCCAATTTATTAAAATAAACACAATAATCAGAATGACATCTTTTGTAACCTTGTTCAGCCATAAAACTATCAAATTTCAAATACCATTGCTGAGGTGCTTGCTTCAGGCCATACAAACTCTTCTTTAACCTACACAAGAATTCCTCCTTACCCTTGACCTCATATCCTTGTGGTTGTTGCATGTATATTTCCTTTTCCAAATCCCCATGGAGAAATGTTGTTTTCACATCTAGCTGTTCAAGATGCAAGTCTTCCGTAGCCACAAGACTTAGAATAGTTCTAATAGAAGTCATCTTTACAACCGGAGAAAATATTTCATCAAAATCTATACCTTTTTTTCTGTACAAAACCTTTTACCACGAGTCTGGCCTTATATCTTTTCTTGCCTCCATCTTCTTCCTTCAACCTATAAACCCATTTATTTGGCAATGCTCTTTTACCTATAGGCAATTGGACTAAGTCCCAAGTCTGATTCTACATCAAGGAATCCATTTCCTCTTTCATGCCTAGCTCCCACTACTTTTTGGTATCTACCTGCATTGCTTCTTCATAACCTTTAGGTTCACCACAATCAGTTAATAATATAGAATATAATGATGGAGAAAATCTTTCTGGAGCTATAGTTATCCTTGTAGAACATCTAACACTTGCAGGAGTTTGTGGGATAACTTGTTGTTGCTGAGCATCAGGTACCACTAGCATTTTATTTTTTAGAATCTCATCCAGTACCACATAATCCTTTTTAGCCTGTTCATGCTTCTTTTCCTGCAGCTGATCCTTATACATGACCTTCTCATTGAAGATAACATCTTTGCTCCTAATGTTTTTATGATTTTCATAATCTCATAACTGATAACCAAATTCATCTACTCCATATCCAATGAAGGTACATTTTTTAGACTTAGCCTCAAGCTTGGTTCTATTTTCTATATCAACATGGACAAAAGCTTCACAACCAAAGGTTTTTAGAAATGAATAGTTTACATTTTTACCCATCCATGCCTCCTCTGGAATGCCACCATCTAAAGGATTTGAAGGTCCCCTGTTTATTAAATAAATATCGGTATGTACAACATCTGTCCAAAAGTGTAAGGGTAGTCCAACATGCAATCTCATGCTCCTTGCACACTCCATAATGGTCCTATTCATCCTCTCAGACACGCTATTTTCTTGTGGGGTTCCAGGAACCATTTTCTACCTACGGATTCCATTATATGAATAGTAATTTTCAAATTCTTTGCTGGAATACTCGCCTCCATTATTAGATCTGAAACACTTCAACTTTTTTCTTGTCTCATTCTCAACCAAAGCTTTCCACTTTTTAAAAGTTTCAAATACTTCTTATTTTTGTTCTAGGAAATACACCCATGTTTTCTTAGTTGCATCATCAATAAAAGTAACATAATAAAAAGAGCCACTAAGAGAAGATACCTAAGCTGGTCCCCATACATTTGAATGCACAAGCTCTAATTTTTGACTCTTCTTCTCTTTACCAACTTTGAGAAATCAAACTCTTTTATGTTTTCTATAAACATAATTTTTGCAAAACTCTAAGTTAATTTGCTTCAGACTTGGCAGCAACTTTCTGGAGTGAAGGATCTTCAACCCTTTCTCACTCTGTGCCCAAGTCTATGGTGCCACAATTCTATTTTTGTCCCTGTAGAAAGTGCTATAATTGTCTTAGTAGCAACTGTTTCTGTAGCAGCTAAGGTAGAATAAGTATTACTAGTACACAAATACAATGTGACTACTTTTTCACCTTTAGCTACTACTAATACACCTTTAGTGACCTTCCAGACTTTGTCTGAAAAGGTAACTATGTAGCCTTCACTACCCAGTTGTCCTGCAGAAATTAAATTCCTTCTCAAATTTGGAACATGCCCTACCTCCTGTAGCAACTATTCATTTCCATTCTACAACTTGATTTTTATCTTTCCTTTTCCAACAATCTGACAGGGTTCATCATCACCCACATATACCTGTCCAAAATCACCTTGAACATAATCTACAAAATATTTCCTATGGGGTGTGGCATGAAATGAAGCCCCTAAATCTATTACCTAGGAATCATTAGTATTATCTAAACACATAATTAAAGCATCGTGTAATTTATTACTTGCAATATTAGCTTCCTTATTGTCATCATGTTGTCCGTCTCCTTGTTTGCCCTTTCAAGACCAACAATCCTTCTTCAAGTGTCCTAGCTTTCCACAGTGCCAACAATCCATTCTTCCCCTAGATTTAGATCTGCCTTTCTTCGACTTCCCTTGTAACTTCCCATGATTTGTTGGGCTTTTTCCTCTCTCCTTTGTTCTTCCCCTGTTCTCTTAGTCAAAGCATTACTTGATGTTGAACTCTCACCTGTGCTTTTCTGCCGCATTTCCTCGCTAAGGATAACACCAACAACATCATCAAATTTCAAAGTATTTGAACCAGAAACAAAGTTACTTACAACCATTACCAAGCTATTCCATCTTTCTGGCAAAGAACATAAAACCAAGAGAGCCCTCACCTCTTCATCAAATTTCACTTTTATAAAAGTTAACTGACTGGTAATCATATTAAACTCATTTAAATGATCTTTCACAGATCCACCTTCAATCATTTTCAGATTAAACAAACGCTTCATGAGAAATACCTTATTTGAGGCTGAGGGTTTTTCATATAATTTAGCCAAAGCTTTCATTAGTTCATCTATTGTCTTCGGTTCTGTTATATTGAACGCCACAGATGGTGCCAGACACAACCGAATGGTTCCCAGTTCCTTTCTATCTAGAAGTTCCCAATCCTCATCAGTCGTTTCTACCAGTTTCTTGGCTTTTCCTTCCAACGGCCTCCATAAATCCTTCTGATAGAGATAATCCTCCATCTACATCTTCCATAATTGATAGTCCTTCCCATTGAATTTATCTACCTTCAATTTACCCTTGTCTGCCATTACTCCCACTTAATTGTGAGACTCCCACTCAACAGTGAGACCTTCCTGTAGATGATAATCAAACACAACCCACTCTGATACCAGTTTGTTAGGGTTCAAGCAGATTGGAGCAATAAACATTAACAATTATATGCAGATTAAATAACCCAAATATAACAATGAAGAATAACACAAAAGAGATCAACACAAAATTTTAACGTGGTTCACCCAAAATGGGCTACATCCACAGAAACTCAGCCATCTAATGATTTTATTATCCAGTACAAAACAGATTACAATCTCATGAATTCCATCCTGCAACATACATCCCAGCCGCTTATAACAATCTCTTTGGAAGCTTCTAGAATTAGGGTTTTACAAAGTCATTTTTCTTTTGTTGGTTAACAAAAATTAACTATCGACCCCGAACATGCAAAAAAGGGGGAATTTTTTTTCAAAGGCTGTGCCCCTGAACCCCTACTCTCGGGGCTGCCACCCCTAAGCCCCCGCTTGGGGCTCGGCCCGGCCTGGACCCCCGACAAGGATACGTTACAAGTGTACAATATTTGCATGATCAGTTGCCACATACCAACAAAACCATGATAGATATATAAATCCTCAACAAATAATCAAAACATAGATGGATTAATAGACACTTCACCATCAAGGAACAACAATTGTGAATACATAGTCATACAAATTTGGGGAGCCAAAATGTCAGCAACTATCCCTTGAGAATCAACCAATAGTCATACAACCATCATTGTAAGCCTTAAGATTATAATCATGATAAATACTACCCATTTCACAAGAGAAGAGGGCATGATATCAAGTCATTTCAGGAGTACCATCACTTCATATCAAACCTCCCAAAATGTCAACAACAAGCATTCATTGACACATTCTCACAAGATGAAAGAAATAGTCCCAAAATCCATCATAATGCCTTTGATCAAAACACCTTAGGCCTTGTGGAATTAGATAAAGATCAAGAAATTTGTGTCACCCAAGGACTAGAATGACTAGATGACACCTCCAACAATTCAATTTTTTTTACATGTTATAACTTCTTAAGAGTTCTCATATGCACAAGAATGCTCTCCCCAATGCCTTAGATCTAGGCCATCTAGTTCAAAACACTCCAAGTGAAAAGTGTTCTTTGACATTTGATTTTGAAAAGTTACCCTTAGACAATGACATAGCTAAACATGGTGATCTCCCCTCCATCTAATAGTCCAAGTTTAGGACTATTCCATTAAACATGTAATGATTGATGATGGATCTATAATCAACATAGTCTCTAAACTTCTCTTCTTCAAATAATGTGTTATGACAAAACTCAAATCACATGAGAAACTTCCATCCTTAAAATTCATGATAACCCAAACATTTGAACCATGGGTACGTTCAATCTTCAAATTAAATTAGGTCCCAAATCCCTCCCAACTAAATTTTATGTCATCAATAAAGAAACTATTTACAACATGATCCTAGAAAAGCCTTGGGTCCATAGGATGAGGGTTGTTCCCTCCACATTATTTCAAGAAATCCACTTCTCACACATGGGACAAATCTACATCATTAAAGGAGACCCTAATCCTTTCATTCTTTATAAAGTTAAACAAAAGAAGGTAAAAACTATGGAAACCACTAGTGACCCAAAAATCAACACTTTTAAAAAAGGAGAGGCATTGAAACAAATTGAAAACATAGCCAAGACCTCAAAATGTATGGAAATGGTGCAATAGGGGAATTCCCCTTTGATCTCCACTCAACAAAGTATAACGCTTCATTCAACTTAGCAGCCATTCCAATCAATCTAGACATAAACATTCATATGATTGAAATCATGACTAAATAATAAGAACCAAAACTCACATAAGAACTAGGAGAGTTGACACCAACATCATTTGCCCCTCAAAAATTAAAAAAAAAACATTATAACTCAACAAGAACATAAAATGATAAAGCTAGGGGGTAAATCATCAAACAATGAAACATGTGAATACACAAAACTCCTCACTGAATACAAAGATATTTTAAAACCAAGTCTTCGAGTGTCCTTGCAAAGACTTTCAAATGAAGTTCAAACCAAATTTTATAGGTCCATACGTAGTTAAGTAAGACATCAGAAATGATTCTCACCTCTTTTGCACTATGGAAGGCAAAGAGTTTAGTATCTAAAAAACAATTAAAAAAATCCATAAAATATATATATATAATCATGAAAAATTAAAACTTTGCTTTATTCATTTTGTTCTGCCATGCATTTTTGTTAGTGACATGCTCTTGTCTAATTTTCGTCCTAGTAAGGAGTCTAAGGTTGCTTAGGTATAATATAACCCTTTGAGCCTTTGAGATCCCATAATAAATCATGTTTATTGTTGATCATTTTCCCCCTATTCACATTTCCCAATGATTCCAATTGAAGCATGGCTCTTAGCTTCTGTAATGCCCACCTCTATCGACCCTTGTCATCTTGTGTGATAGATGAGTTTTGATGCATTGATCCTGATATTGGATCATTATGAGATATGCTATTGATTATTTCTATAGTTATTTGTGTGTTCTCATGATTTGGCATCGTTGCATCGATCTTGTCGATGAGGTTGTTTCCATCGAGGTGTTTTGATGATGTAGTTTGGATGTTTTATGAGATGTTTTGTATGGCCATCGAGGAGTTTCTAATGAGGTCATGTTATGTATTGTTATATTATTGGAGCTTCAACTTCACTATTTTCATTTAAATAATATGCTAGGTGGGTAGATCAGATTCCTTTAGTATGATTATGTTAGATGATTAATTGCATATTGATCATATTTTTAGAATACTTGATTTAATTAAAATGTGCATTTTAAATGATTAATATCTATTTATGTAATTTATATCATTACTTTGGCTATTGTTATGTTTTGGGTAGATGCACATAACATTTGCATTAAGTGTGCAGGAAATTATGGGTATTGACTAATGAGTGAAATGTAGAGTAGGTGACATGGGACGCTTGGTCATCTCACCTCATGATCCTTGTTTTTTTTAAATCAGTGAAAACCTCATCCGAATCAATTGTGATTCTGAATTACCATTGTGATAGAGCTATGAATGTCTTCTTGGGTGTGTTTGATTTATCGCTTGTGCAATTTTGCATGTGCATGGTATGTGTGAAATATCTTATGGTGTTTTTGAAATTTTTAATTGTTCTTTTATTTCCTAGCATAGATGAAAGACAATTTAACTAATTTAATTGAGTTGTGAAGTGTTTAATTTCAAAAAAGGCATTGTATTTTATTTAAATGCATTTTGGAAATAATGTGTGTGTGTTGAATGCATTCTAATTGTGAAGTTAGAATTATTCCGTAGGGAAAGGAATTATTTATTTATTTATGTGTCGAAATATTTAAATTTGGAAAGGCATTTTATTTTATGCTTGGAGATTGAAATAGATTTAATTCTATTTGGAAAAAGAAATATTTATATTCTATATGGTATTTTAGTGAAAATTAGCTTTGGAGTAATGAAGGGTTAGTTAAACCTAATCCTGATTAGAAGCTTATAAGGGAAAAAGTGAATTGTATTATTATTATGAATGGTTTGAAAATGGAGAGCAAATATGGAGTTTGAAAACCCTTTTTGGAAGAAAATTTGATTTGCTCATACCGGGAGATCGCTTGGTCGGATTAGATCGTTGCAACAACAAAAAAGATTCCCCTCCTCCATACCTTCAATTTGAGTCAAGGATTTCTCCTGTTGGTTGTGAATTTATATTTATTTAGTAATTTTTATTTCGCAGGAAATTCTATTTTTGGAAAACTAAATTTCCTACCAAAACCCTGTCAAAAATTTCTAAAAATGAAATGTTTTGTGAAAAGTATGTTGTTGGGTAGAATTGGAACAAGAGGGTATGTTTGTATTTTCAGTTTTTGGATTTCTTGGAAAGCATGAAAAGTGCATGAATTTCCCTATTTTGACCTATCATAAATTGTTTAAAAAATTATGTGAGTGGAAAAGATTGTTGTTGGGCTAATATGGAACAAGAGAGTATTTTCAGAAATTTGTGTTTCTTTGTAATTCAAAAGTTGACTTTTTTGGGTAAAGGGTTTGGGGAAGGATGCTTCAAGATCCATCAATGGTGAACCCTAGATATTCCTAGAAATTATTTTATTTTAATTTATGAATTTTGGGAAATTCTGTATGTTGTATGTTATGTGGAATGATGTGTTCTCCCATATATTTAATTTTATAGTTGCATTGGGAAGCATGCGGTCAAGGGTAAAATACTCTTTTTCCATTTTCAAGTTCCTTGAAGGAGGAAGCCTTTGTTTGTGTGGGTTGGATAGTTCCCAACTCGTTGGATGATGTTGGATGCAAGAAGTGCGCTAAAGAAGCTCCCCTTGAGCCTGTTTTGAGTGTTTAGAATGGTTGTCATACACCTTGTGTCTCTCATATGTGAGTGGTGGATGTACATCTTGAGGCTCTTATGTGTGAGTGATAGACGTGAACCTTGAGGTTCTTATGTGTGAGTGGTGGATGGGCACCTTAAGGCTCTATGTGTGAGTGGTGGCATCCTTACCTTGAGGCTCATGTTAGAGTAGTGATACTATTATTGATATGCATGTTGTTGAGTATTATCCTTTCTTGTGCATTGATTGGCATGTGTTCCATATGTTGCCTTTATGCTCTTTGTGGCGTGAGTAATCACATGTGCTTTGTGAGTGCTAGTGATGCGAGTGTTACCTTATTATACTTATGTGTGATTCCATCTTGTGACTCTTGGGTGAGTGATGTGTATGAGACATTTGTACTTGATTGAGTGTTCTATGCATTCCTTGGATTGGTGTGAGATGGCCATGATGGCAGGTTTGCCATGATCATCTACTCTATAGATTTAGGGTTGCCTAGAGTGGCATAGTCATCTATTGTACTTGATGATGGTAATATGGTTGGGAGGCAGGGAACATTTCCCCATTGGTCCTTGAGAAGATCTTTTTGGAGCTGGATGAGTTGTATGTTCATTTTGGGACATTCGACTATTTTGTACTATGTGCCTACTAGGCCATTTTGGAGGTGGTTTATTATGATGCATATTTATGCTCTGTATATTTTATTCATTGGAGTGTGATCCTTCCATTTTTGGGAAGTAGCCTCCATCATGTTGTATTTTTATGATGTTGTTTGGTTAGAAAATGAATCATGTTTTGGATGGAATTTATCATTTTGTGACTTTATCTCATGTGTCGGGAATGGTTAACTGAGGATGTTGGAGTCCTCCATTTTGTATGCTATACTTATATTATGATTTGTTTATGGATTGGGTTTCATTGTACCCACATTATGATTGATATTTCCATGTTTGGTTTTGGCCCGATTCGACGTTGGTGTCGAATAAGTGTGGCATTCCGTATGGGATTTATCATATTTGACATGTATGTTAGCATTTTGGAAAATGGCTATAATTCTATATTTGAGTTATTTCATGCTTTTTATGTTAGATAGCATGTTGTTTAAGCTTGTTGAGTGGATGCTTCGTGGTTTGGATCCTTGTGGTTGTACCATTTCGGTGACATGTCATAGTCGACCCTCCTTTGGCTCATTAGTCATTTATCACCATTACTTGGCTTGGTGGCCATCTATCAATGTTGTTTGTTCTTGTCTTTTGTAGAAGTGTGTGTCTTTTTCCACCTTCTCTCTAGTGCCTTTGTGTGGCACTTGGCTAATTTTTTGTGCTTAGTGTGTAATTGTGACATGTGGATGTTACACTTGCATTGTGAAAAATTGGTTCATCTCGTGTTTGTTCATTAATGTCCTAGTGTAAAAGCTGGGGCATTATAACTTCACACTAATCCTAGTCTTAATGAACCATGATGTCGAGTCTAAACAAAGTCAATATTCAAACCTACAGTACTGAATAGAAGCTTGCAAGAAGATCTTCCCCATTCCTACTTAGTAGAAGGGAAGTCTGACTAGATAGTGACAAACCTTGGTAGTGCTCAACCCCTTATCTTTCCTAGCCAAAAATGTCGAGAGGATCATAACTCTATAGGAAGCAATCAAAAACATATGAGTGAATAAAAAATGAGAGATAAAAAAATAAGAGTGTGAGAGAAAAGAGAAAGAGAAATCATGAGAGAGAGAACATCAGAAAAGAAAAATACCAAAGCACCAGAAGTCAAAAAGCATCAAAAACATTAAAAGAAAGAGAGATTTGAGTGAGGCATTACAAAAAGGAAAAAATACAAAAAAAAAGGAAAAATACAAAAAAAGAGTGAGAAAGAGAAGATTGCTGATGTTTGTACACTCAAGTGGAGATAAATCTAAGCTTGAAGCTATGAGAGTGACATCTATTAGAGAAAATGAAAAAGAAAGGTACAAAGCACACACATGCACTAGCTAAGAAAAACCAAGAGTCTAGTTGTCTTTAGGGCCATCTTCCACTCTCGATCCTTTTCTTTACCCCAATTCTATCTTGTTGGCCATCTTTGATCTAAGTATAAAGGGTGCTAATAAAATTTGTTACTTGTCTAAGTTGAAATCTTATCAAATTGTTTTGTCTAGATAAGGATCAATGTCTAGCCTTCTGCAAAGCCAAAATCAAGAACATTCCATCTCCTCCCCGCTCCCACTTGAGTCCCTAATCCTATCTCAGGGTTCAATAATCCTTCCTATACAAAGTCAACTCATAATCCCGTAAGTCAAAAATCCTACTAAAGAGCATTCACACTGTTTGTTCCACTTGAACACATTTCAAAATAATAAAACATTTCATAACATCATTGAATTCATAGCACTTAGAACATAGTACTTTGCATTTTATATTTTTGAATCACATCCAAACACATTGCATCTCATCAGAAAAAGACAAAAACAAATTACATCATCCATATGTGATCATCATAGGTATGCATCCTCATAAGCAAAATAAAAGCTCTAGTCAATCATATGCACAAGAGGGAAAGTGAAGTACAAGATTTCAATTGAAGCTACATATAGATCTCATCCAATCAGGTCTCACATCAATAATAAGTGCAAAGTAATGTCTCAGTACAAGTCACTCCTCCAATGAATCAAAAGAGCAAAATAGTGCACTCAAGCGTACAAGTCTCCCCATGCACGGGGACAAGGGTAGAAATCTCTTCAATAAACTTAGGTCTCTTAAATACCTCAAGGAACATCAAGGTGGACCTTCACAAAATCTTTAGAAAAACCATAAAAATTAGAAAATCAAAAAACCTAAAAAAATTGTAAAACCTCAAAAATCCCTAAAAAATTGAATATGTTCTCCAAAATCTGCAATAAAAGGAGAATTCATTCTTCTCTCTAGCTTAGCAAATATTTTGTTTTCATGGTTCTCTTGTACCCTCATTTTAAGTTCTTTCATCCTTGCAAATCCCCATGGTGAAGTGAAAACAACTTAGGTATACTCATGACGCAACCGACAAAACATTCACTCATTTCATTTTTAATATTTTTTTTTGATGCAGTGCTAGGAGGGCCCTCAATTGGTTTGGATAAGGTTTCACAACTTGACTCTTGATTGGCTTCTCAAATTCTCACAATGGTCCCTTCTTAACAAGTCTACCCCAAGCCTTCAAATCCTTGTAGCCCTACTTAAGGGTCTGTCAGACCATAAATTTCACCATGGGCATGATATCAATAAAACAAAACCATTTTAGAGTACCCAATATCATGTTTGTCAACATATCCCAAAATGGGTATAAGCTGTTTTGGAACAAAAGCCTAAAAATCTCTGATAGACCTATTGGCAACTAGCCCTAGTAGGCATCCTTTACAAAGGAACTACTCACAAATCTCCTCCCATTCACTCAAACTCATCGTGGATAATCTCATGCCACCCTAAATTCTTGGAATATATAGTTTATTAGATAAAATAATACTGTTGTTATGACTGTTTTTGCAGATTTGATGAAAACAAAGCAAAAATGCTAGTTTGGACAGCCCAGGGCTTGCACAAAGAAATATCAAACGCAATTTTCTCACTCCAAAACCATAGGAATCATGTAGATCATGTTGTAATCTACCTTCAAACCAATTTTTATGAGATTCAACCTGTGAAATTGCAAGATATTCACGTTTTTGTAAATAAACCCTCAAAACTAGGTTATTTTAGACCAGTTTTTAGAAGTCCGCTTAGAATAGCCTTATTTCCTCATGAAAATGAAAAAAATAGCATTCAAATTAAAGTAAAATCATATCCCTAACATCCACATGCCTTTCATGCCATAACAGTACTGTACAGATCTGAAATAAGCGCTGTAATAGTGAAAAGACAGTCAATTTTCTGGAAAATAGGGCAGTTTTCCATTATTTCTTCACAAAAAATGTTCTTCTACCACACCAAACTATCCTCCCACTCCTTGCACGAGTTTGTGAGGACTTTTTAAGCATGTTACATGGAATTCCAATAGTTACAACTAACTTTTAAATCTAATGACTCTTCATCTTCCTTTCTAAGACCAATTTGACAACTTTTTATGCCACTAACTTTGACAATTTTGCAAAATCCTAACCTAAGACCTTTTATGACTTCATTGCAACATAAATGGTCTCAAATAGACCTTATTCCAACTTCCAAGATTGAACATAACTAACTTATGAACTTCCTAATGCAAAGTGACCTTCCAACTTCTAAATTTTGCACTTTTCTTTACAACTTTGCAACTTCTTTGACAACTTATGCATTTTTGCACAAAATGACTCCAAAACCTTACAAATGGCCTCAACATGGCCTTATTACATCCAAAAGCATTAGAAAACTCAAAAACCTAACATATGACACCTATTTGCAAAATTTAGATTTGGTGCTCCTGCACCATTTTTGAACACATTAAATGTCAAATTAATGGTTATTATTGTAGGTACAATTATGGGAAATTGACAATAGCTAAGGCCTAGTTTGGGAAAGGCACCTACATTTCATGTAGACTACCATTCCCGAGAGGGCAAATATACAAGCACTAAAAACATACATGGGCCTACATGGTGATCTGATGATGAGCTGTAATCCTAAACACATACATGTAAGCATGTAGTTATGACCTATCAAAAAGCATTATTCTTGGTGACATATGGATGTGTTAAGGGGGAATATGAGATTAGATCAATAAAGATAAATAAACCCAAACGTCTATGAAATATGCAAATAACAAGAATAGATGAATGAAGTACAAACTTACAAAACTTGTTACCCTGCGGCTTCCATAGATCGCCTATCTGTTCTCGACCTTGATGCTGAAGAAGATTAGCCCTCAGGGAGCTTGCTTCCTTGCTTGTTGACGGTGACAAAAATGGAATGGCTGTGATATTTTGTTGTGTTGAAGATGAGCTTCAAACACAATGATAATGGAGAGAGGATGTGGGATGGCTAGAATGATTTCTGCATTAGGAGGGTATGAAGAAGGGAATTGAGAAGAATGTGGGCATTATGAGGATGCCAGAATGAGGTTTTCTAGAAGAAATTGGGCATAATAAGGATGCCAGAAGAAGTCCATCTTAATTGCTTAGAGAAGGGTCTTATTTATAGATTTTCTAAAAAGGCAATGGAGGGTGAGGATCAAAAGATGAGATCAATGGCTAGGAATAAAAGTGAATCTTTTATTCATAGTGGATGAATTAAAAATTCATTTTTTGGGAAGAGTGGAGGATAGTGGATGAATTAAAAATTTATTTTTGGGAAGAGTGGAGGATAATTGAATTTTAAATTCAATTAGTGGAGGATAGTGGGGGACAATTGAATTAAGAATTCAATTAGTGGAGGATAGTGGGGAATAATTCAATTGGTGGAGGATAGTGGGGAACAATTGAATTAAGAATTCAATGAGTGGAGAATAGTGGGGGACAATTGAATTAAGAATTCAATTTTGGATAATAGAGGATATTAGCTAATTAAATATTAAGAATATTTAATTATATGTGCAACATGGTGAGGTGGAAGAGATGAGGTGGATTGTAAGTGGATTTTGTGAGGTGGATTTTAGGACTTAGGACATTAGAAGGATTTTGGGATTTTAATTAAATAAAATGATTTCATTTAATTATGGGATAATGAACCAATCAAATAAATTTACAATATTTATTTAATTGACAGAAGAAAATAAGAATTAAGATAAATATTAAAATATTTACTTAATTTGACCCGAGCCAATTTTAGGTGTATACATTTTGCCCCTCTTTGAAGCAATGTGTTTTATCACGTTGTTTCAAAGAATAAATAGTCTGATAATGATACATGCCCCAGTTTGCCCCTGGTATAGGTTATGATGATAGGATTCCCCCTCGGGAGATTGGACGGGGAGAAGGCGGCAGGCGTGAGATGGACAATCTCACGATAAGATATGTTGACAGGAGATGAAATGAATGAATGCAAAAGAAAGGGATGAATGATATGAAATGCAAGATAAAAATGATAACACACACAAGAAAGTAAGCAAGTATGCACAAATGACACAAGCACAAACAAGGTATTGCCCCTGTCGAGCGGTAAACCAATGATATGGATTGATGATGTCTGGTTTCAGGAATGAAATATGTCGTATAAGACTCCGTGTCTAGTTTTGACAATATAACATCATGTCTAAGACATTTGATATGATAGTGTTGTCATGGCGGGGAATGATGGATCCCTAGATCAACACGAAGGATAGTGTCTGGTTTCAGGAAATGAAACATGTCATATAAGACTTGTGTGTTGGTCTAGTTTCGACAATGCAACATCCTATCTAAGACAATTGATTGATTGATTGATTGAGTTGGTTTACAACCGGACAAGGATCAAGACCATTGATTGTGATTGGATCATTTGACAAGATTGATTTGACTTGATTGGCATGGATTAAGGATAGACTTGCAATTAGATATGGTATGGTATGGATATGGATATGAGACACAATTTGATACAGTATGGATATGAGATGTGATTGGATATGGTATGGATATGGATATTTGTCACCTTGATATAGCAAGTATTTTGAAGTGCTTTCATCATTGGGCTTTATTATGTTGTAAGAAAATACAAGCATCTAGGTATAATTAAACCGAGATGACTTGAGTATTACTTACATGGATTTTGATTTAGCAAGTTAATACAAGCATCTAGCCAAAATTGAATCTAGATGACCTGAGTATTTCTTGCATTTTTCAATAGACAAGGATTGCCCCTTTGCATGTTTAGACCTCGGAGTCCTCGATGATCTTTTGCCGATCATGTCGTTAGACAGAATCATCGCATTACTAAAGTTTAATCCACAAGCAGCAGACAAAGAAAATAATCATGCCCCCATCATAGCATCTCTAGCTTTTGGCATCCTCGAGTAGCATAGAAAGGCATGATAACATAAATCAAGACTTTGTAAGTTAATCTAACCAATCACAAAATGTTCTTGCATTAGATGTGTCTTTTTGCCATAATTGATATGAGATTTAGCTTGAGTATTTCAGTATGGTGCTCTATTTTGCCTTGGACAGGTTGATGTTTTTCGTCAAGATTTTTGTTTGGAAGCGGGCTTTGTTGCTCTTGTTTGTCTAGCAGAAGGTATCACAATCCTTATTGGTGGGATAGACGACAAGACATGGGATGGATGGGAAGTGGAGCGGACTCAGACGGATAGAAGGACTAGACATGGGACGGATGGGAAAGTGGAGCCTCGGGGGCACATTGATAATGGCCTTGCCTATGTGACAATGCAGAGGTAGCGTAGTTCGGGGACTTGGACCATGGATGGACTAGAGGATAGACGACAAGATATGAAATATACAGGGAAGCAGAGCCTCGGGGGTGCATTGATAATGGCCTTGCCTACGTGACAACACAGAGGCAACGTAGTTTGGGGCTTGGACCATGGATGGACTAGAGGATAGACGACAAGATATGAGATGGATAGGGAAGCAGAGCCTTAGGGGCGCATTGATAATGGCCTTGCCTACGTGACAACGCAGAGGCAACGTAGTTTGACGAGAACCCTAATGGACCTAAGATATGGATCGGATGAGACACGCTATGAAACAGACATGGATCAGATAAGACACAATATGGGACTGATATGGATCAGATAAGACACAATATGGAATCGATATGGATCATATAAGACACGATATGGATCAGATATGGAACAAAAAGAGACATGACATGGAATAGGTATGGAACAAACAATACTGATGACAAGGAACCACCACAGATATGTAGATGGATGGAAGATAGTAGATACAGATGGTTATGAGGATGGGCAATAGTGGACAGATGGAAACAAGGATGTGATTTCCAAGGACTATGTTGCATAAGTGTAACCTGCCCCATTGTAGGTAGAATACTTAGGATTGTTTAGGACAATGCTAATGACGATAGGAGGATGAGAGGATAATGAAGGATTTGCATGTTTTGGAGGGATAAGGTATGTCAAGAGCCATTCAAAATATTTGTCAACATTGTGCCCCCAATCTTTATCAAGACCAAAGAATAGAGGAAAGGAAGTTTGGATGGATGGATGAGACATGATAGGTATGCAATGGATGGAGGATAGGATAGGAAATGTAATGGAAGAGTGATATGCCGATGAGACAAGGTGCCCCCAAGTGTGAGTGACGTAGAAGATCAACTTACACATGATGCCTGTTTACCAAGTTTTCATCATGGTACTTATCCAAGGTGCCTGTTTGCCTGGTTTTCACCATTGGATGAAGGGATTTTTCTTTACTTTTTTCTCTTTTTTTTTTTTGAATATTTAGATAGGAGAAGGTGGGTATGGAAAGACTCAAGTATATAGTTCCTTGAAAGGTGATAGTCCTACTAGATAGATACTGTTGCATGGACCATGTCAAGTGTTCTCACAGATGTTGGTAGGGGATCGTATGAAAGTGATATGGCATAGGTAGATAGTGGATTGTGATTCAAAAGATGGAGGGAAGGCTTATGCAAAAGCATGGACCATAGGATGAGGAAGATATGTAGGATAATAGTGGAAGGTAGGGGAGATGGAGTTATACGGAAGTGTTGTGGAATGGAAGGGAATCATGACCAATGGTCGCACATACCATGGTAAACATTGAAGCTAGTGATGGGAAAGTAGTGTAGGAAGAAACGAAGACTTTTGCTTGTGGATGAATGACGTAGGCATGCAGGGTTCCACATAGGCTGAGTATTGCCTTGATTTTTGTTTATCATGTGAGATGGAAGAATTTGAGAGTCTTGGATGGAATGGGAGAAAGTAGATGGTTGGACTTCTTGAGAGGTGGATGCCTCATGTAACTTTAGGGCTTTTTGCTTAGGTACCCAAACCATTTTGCTTTTAGATAGTACCTGTGGAGGTTTGGGTTTGGGTGTATGCAGCTTTTGTGCAGCTTTTGGATTAATCATTTGTTGCTTGGGGACCCACACCTTTTTCAATTTGGCATTGACGTGTATGGGTACATGTAGCTTTTGATATGGATAATTCTTTGATTTTTGGCTTTTATATCCTAGGTCATGAGGACTCTTAGGATTTTTTACTTTATAGGTAGAGGCATCCACATATTTGTCATTGAATCCCCATGGGATGGTAGAAGTGAGGTTGGTGAAAGCTCCTTGTTTAGACAATATGTGTATTTGTCGGCCATGATTGGGATATTTAGAGGATTTATAGATGGATGGATAAGGTGTTGGAAGAAGTGGTGGTAAAAAGCATGGAGGGGTGTTAGGAGTTGGAAGTAGTGGAGGTAGATTGGATGGTGGGATATTAGGAGTTGGAAGTAGCGAAGGGAGTTTGGATGGTGGAAGGTGTATGGTCACATGCTTTTGGGATGTGTATGATAAGGGAGGTGGGATATTAGGAGTTGGAAGTAGCGGAGGGAGTTTGGATGGTGGAAGGTGTATGGTCCCATGCTTTTGACAATTGTAGGATGATGGAGGTGGAATGGCGACATATGTTTTGGGGATATGATAGGGTTTGCGATAGAAAGTGGTAGACTTAGGAGGAGTGGAGGAAGTACCAACATCTTGAGTTTGCTCACCTTGGGGTATGTATCCAAGGCCATATGAAGGTGGGGGAACATTGACATGAATAGGTTCCAAAATACCTTGTCCATGAAGGCCTAAGCCTTTACCTTGATAGTTCATATTCTGGAGTATACGGTGGACAGCGGGATTATGTGTAGGTGGAACATTAGACACAAGTTCTTTATTGGATGGAGAAGGCGAGATAGCGGATAATGGTGGTTGGTGTTCTAAGAGAGAACATTCACGCATGAAGGTGGTAAGACCAAGGATATATGGTGGAGGATTTGTAGCTTGGTCAATAATGGATGGTGAAGGATCGTTACTGGTTGGATCTTCTACGCTTGCTTGGGAGGCAAGTGTCTCATCAAGGGAAGTGGAAGTTGTTGGATTTTGGGTAGGACTAGATGGGGTGATAGGCTCAGGACCATGGAACACATAGAGTGGACTAAGAGGATCATCATGGTTTGCTTGATCATAGATAGGATTTAGCATGATGGGATTAATGTTCTCTTGTATAGAGGCTGCATCAACGATAATATCTTGATCATAGGAGAGATATAGGTTAGGCCTGGTGGGAAATTGGATCTCTTGCTCATTTATATGTATAGGATCATTGAAGAGATAAAGGTTATGCAGGGGTCAGATGGGAATGTTTTGATCTTGGTTTAGACAAGGGGTTAATGTTTCCACATGCTCTAAAGTGTGCTCTTGACATAACTCTTGGGTTGTGGGAATGGAAGAGTATAGATCTTGGATAGCTTCTTGGTTGACAATATGGATGTGTGATGGACCTTGACTTTGGTGCATGGTAGAAGGCTCTTCAATAAGCTCAAGGGGTTGCAGGATTTGACAAGGCATTGGGAGAATCTTTGGTAAGGTCAAGGACCGGAGTTTGGGGACATGGTTGACTCTCTGCTAATAGCCCTTGGAGCAAAGGTGTATGGGTAGATGAATGAGGTAATGGATGAATGGATTTTGCTTTCTCCCTAGCTTTTCTTGCGTTGTATAAATCTAGAAAACATTTTTCCCACCACTCATCTGATTCTTTTTTTGGTGTGCCATTTAAAGTTTGAGGAACTAGATGGTGGTGTTGGTGTAGAACCGATATGCTTTGAGATGTGTGTCTTAGAAGATAGCGAAGGAGGACTAGGAGCCAAAGTGGTATACGATTTCCCTCTTGAGGTGGCGGTTGCCTTGTCATGAGTATGGGAAAAAGACATAAGAGTTTGGGGCGAGGCATAGCTAGTGCTGGCACGTTTAGCTTGCAAGAGTGTCAATTCTTGTTTTAAGACTTGGATATGCTGAGAAATTGCTATACAATCTTGGGGCGAGGGACCTAAGTTTATTTGCAATTGCAGATATTGGATTTCTTGATCAAGATATTCTAATTGGTTTGCCATTGACACAAGACTAGAAAAGATGACTAGTTTGGATGTGCAGCAGTAAATGCATCATAACAGAATGCAAATGTGTCACAAGTCGAGATCAAATGTGCCTGGAGGAATGAGTTGAATGACTTGTCTTATGTGTTTGGTGTTTAACTTGATTTGGCAATGATCCCACATGTACAAACATGATTCACTCACGCAAGACACAATAAGTAATGTTGAATTTTAAACTTTGAAGATGAAATGTGATGATTATTAAGCAAGCACTTGAAAACACATCACAAGCCTAATGTCTAGTCAAGTTGGTATGGCCAATTAGTTCTTAGACTAGATTGCACAAGGTTGACTATGGAATTGAAAGTGAAATCCTATCACACAACCGGGAGAAGGGGGTAACCCACCCTTCGCCTTCACTTCCCAAAGGTAGAAAGTTCTTTGGGGCTTAGCCAAGAGTGATAAGAATCCGATTTCAATGAGGGTGTCTTTCGATTCAGCCTTGATTGAGGTCGTCCCTAGGGGTGATACAATCCCCTAGCAGGCCTCCTATGAAAGGGGTTGACAAAAGCAAATCAAGTGAGGTGTTTTTGATCTCCAAGGTCACCTTGCGGTGCGAGAAGATAGAATACACATGCACACTTGATTCACACTCGCACTTGGTTAATTTCCCTTAGAAATTGAAATGTGTGAAGGATACGCCAATCAATGGTTCTTTTTAGTCCAATTTGAAGATGTGATTGAAGACACTAGTTGATTTTAAGCCCAATTTCAATGATGTGTGATCAAACAAAGTTTGTTTTAGAAGCCCAAATCAAAATGTGTTTGCAAACAAGATTGAGAGATAAAGGATGAAAATGGATGCACCTGGATTTTTGTTCACTGCCCAAATTGACGTTTTTGCTGATCCTGATGTTGTTCCAGCCCCAAATGATCACCTGCAAGTCACATAATCGAAAACGAAGCACGTAGACTAGCCAAGATAATCGTTATGCGAAAATTGATAATCTGATAAAATCTAATGAGAAAGGTATTGATAAAGAAAAATAGATTACATGAACAGAAAATTCAGGCAATTCTATGCGATTTGAAAAAAAAATTCACTGAAAAATGATCAAATTTGCACAAGTTATGTGCATGTGAAGTTTTAACAGAGCTTTGACTTTGACTATGAAAAAAGGTTGGAAAAAGTACCTTCATCTGAAAATGTCTTCACCACTGCGTAGTTCATTCTTCTAGCTTTCCACCGAGTCCAAATTTGTGCATTTTTGACTCCGTATGTGAAAGTTGTGAAAATTTGAATAAAAAGGCCTATTTTACTAAGTGGGAAAAAAAATGAACTCCCCCCTTTTTTTTATAATTTTTTTTTAGGTATGGTTTTTTTTTTTTTTTTTTTTTTTGGTTAACTTTTTGTTTTATTTTGCTTGTGGGTGTGTGTGTGGGGGCAGAGAGGTGGAGGTTGGGCAGGTGGTGGGCGGAGGAGCGGAGTTGGGGAGGCTGGGCGATGGTGGGCGGCTATGGAGTAGGCAGAGGGCGGAGGGATGGGCAGCGGCGGCGGGAGTGCAAGGAGCGGAGGAGGGCTACGGGTGGGTGGCAGGTGAGAGCAGAGGGATTGAGCGGCAGCGGCAGTAGTGGCAGTGGTGGGTGGAGGCGGCAGTGGCGGGCAGAGATGGCGCAGGGGACAGGGGTGGCGCGAAGGTTGGGTGGCGGAGCTGAGAGGGGAGGCGGGAGGGCGGAGTGGAAGGGGGGTGGGGGTCACATGGGGGACGAGGGAGCGGTGCAGGCAGAGGGCGGGTGGCGCACAGGGAGGCCGAAGGGAGGGGACGGGGAAGTAGGGAGATGGGCGGCGGGGTGAATTTTTTGGGGGAGGTCGGGGGGGTGAGGGCCGAAGGGGGGGTGGGGGGTCACGTGGGGGACGGGGGTAGGGTTTTGCAGGGGCTGCGGGGGGATGGGGGGTGGTTTGTGCAGGACAGAGGGGAGCTGGGAAGGGTGTTCGGGGGATGTGAGGTGGAACAGGGAGCAGGGGAAGGGGAAGGGAGGGTGTGGGGGTTGGGGGAAGGGGATGGGCCGAAGGGAGGGTTTTTTTGTGTTTTTTTTTTATTATTGTTTTTTTTTTTTTTTTTTTTTTATAAATTTTGATTTTGATTGTTGTTTGTTTTGTTATTTATTTATTTATTTTTGGTAAATAAAAATGTTAGAACATAAAAAAGAAAAAGAAAACCTAACGTAAATTTTTTTTTTTCAAATCTTTTTTGTTTTAATTTTTTTTTGCTTTGAATGAAAATGTTAAACAAAAAATAACAAAATAAAATCTAATGTAATTTTTTTTTTTTTTTTTTTTTTGAGAATGAAAATGTTAAAAGAAAATATCCTCTAATGCAAATTTTTTTTTTTCAAAATTTTTTTTTGCAAAAAAAAAACGTTGAAAAGTAAAAAAAATTTCAAAAAAATTCAAGTAACGAAATGAGAGAAATGATATGTGATTTCTTACCTTTGAGGCCTTTCGGACTCAACAGTGAGCTCAGTTTATGCGTAGGATGTCATTTGTAAGAGTTGATGCCCGAATGTTCTTTGAAACACCTGTATCCTGCAACAAAACTTCGAAGACAAACACTCACAAACAATGTGGATTAGATCACGGTGGGCACCAAAATGTTAAGGGGGAATATGAGATTAGATCAATAAAGATAAATAAACCCAAACATCTATGAAATATGCAAATAACAAGAATAGATGAATGAAGTACAAACTTACAAAACTTGTTACCCTGCGGCTTCCATAGATCGCCTATCTGTTCTCGACCTTGATGCTGAAGAAGATTGGCCCTCAGGGAGCTTGCTTCCTTGCTTGTTAACGGTGACAAGAATGGAATGGCTGTGATATTTTGTTGTGTTGAAGATGAGCTTCAAACACAGTGATAATGGAGAGAGAATGTGGGATGGCTAGAATGATTTCTACATTAGGAGGGTATGAAGAAGGGAATTGAGAAGAATGTGGGCATTATGAGGATGCCAGAATAAAGTTTTCTAGAAGAAGTTGGGCATAATAAGGATGCCAGAAGAAGTCCATCTTAATTGCTTAGAGAAGGGTCTTATTTATAGATTTTCTAAAAAGGCAATGGAGGGTGAGGATCAAAAAATGAGATCAATGGTTAGGAATAAAAGTGAATCTTTTATTCATAGTGGATGAATTAAAAATTTATTTTTTGGGAAGAGTGGAGGATAGTGGATGAATTAAAAATTTATTTTTGGGAAGAGTGGAGGATAATTGAATTTCAAATTCAATTAGTGGATGATAGTGGGGGACAATTGAATTAAGAATTCAATTAGTGGAGGATAGTGGGGAACAATTGAATTGAATTGGTGGAGAATAGTGAGAGACAATTGAATTAAGAATTCAATTTTGGATAATAGAGGATATTAGCTAATTAAATATTAAGAATATTTAATTATATGTGCAACATGGTGAGGTGGATTGATGAAGTGGATTTTGTGAGGTGGATTTTAAGACTTAGAACATTAGAAGGATTTTGGGATTTTAATTAAATAAAATGATTTCATTTAATTATGGGATAATGAACCAATCAAATAAATTTACAATATTTTTTTATTTGACAGAAGAAAATAAGAATTAAGATAAATATTAAAATATTTACTTAATTCGACCCGAGCCAATTTTAGGTGTATATAGGATGGACTTCCCTCATTCATTCTTTCTTCTTCTTCCCCCTAGCTAACCTTTCTTGGTCATGTTCCTTCTTCACCTCCCCTTGTTAACATTTCATCTTTTTCACTTTTTTGACCTCATCAACATAACCTGCTAGTGTCGTAACCAAGAAGATTCATCTTACCTTAGACCATTTCACCCATTTCAACCCTCTTGAGGCTTCCAATTGACCTCCCAGACCTTTCCCAACCCTCAAAATTAACTTATCTTCTCTCTTTTCTGGGTCACCTCCTTTGATTTTTAGATCTCCCCTAGGCAACCCTCAATCTCACTTGAGCGACCCTGCTAGTAAAAATGATGATCCCCTCATATGCATCATTTTGGACATTTTCAAGGGCCATATGTCATCTCCATCCTTCCAAGATCATTCTCAGCCCTTCAAATCACTCCCAAGTCTTCTCTTTTCTAGGTCACCCCCTTTGAGTTTAGGGTCTTCCTTGGGTGACTCAAGATACCATGATACCACCACTTGTAAGCAACCCCATCCAGGTGTAAAGTAGAAAAATTTAAGGTTGTATCCTTAGGCATAGGCTTCAAGGTAATGTATGTGTTGAGATTCTGAACCCAAGCTCTTGCGAAACACTTTCCACGACCATCAAAACAGTCCAAGACACTTTACTTAGAGCATGCTTGTAGTCTTTGTTGTTCCTGTTGTCATGTCTTCCACCATTCTTCTTTTTCTAATTCATATATTGATCAAAGGTTAAGTTTTTGTGGACATGATCAGGAAGTGTCATATATTCATCATGACATCATAATATCATCAGTGAATGTAGTTCTATCCTCTTGCACATGAGGTGTTTCTTCCCTTCTATTTGTGAATGGTTGAAGGGGTCTCACAGCCAATCCCATCGAAGTCCTGGTGGGTGTTCTAACAGTCATGTCTTGCACCATTATTTTGTGAACTGCTGGCTTCAACATTATTTCTTGGGCCCTAAAATAAGTTCTGATCCATTTTACTCATTAATCTGGCCATCATATCAAACATCTGATCAAACTTCCTTTCTATCCATTCTCCCAGACTATTAGGTGGACAATTTTCTTTATCTCTATCTTCCATGACTGAGTTCTCTTCAACAATGTTCTCTGAACCACAGGCTATTTTCAACTTTTTTTCTTCCCTCTACTGGTATCTTCTCTCTCTGGTACTGGTTTTCTGCATGCAGAGTTAGGGAAATTCACATAGGCTAGTTGGAGACTAGCTTTGATACCACTGAAATGAACACCCCAGCTTAACCACAAAACATCTTAAAACAAAATCATGAGTATGTTGCAACAACTAGTCTAATTTTTCAAAACAATAACATTGTGTAGCTTCATAAGATCATAGGATACACTGAGGTTTAATCCATACCTTGGAAAATTGGACTCAAAAAACTATATTGCTGCAAAGAAATGATGCTACAATGATGTTTGAAGAAATTACCATATATCTATTGGAAATCAAAAGATTATAGTGTTGCTGTTGCACTGGTACAGCTATCGAGTTTCTCACAAAAACACTCAGAACTATCACAAGGTTGTAGATCTCCCATGGTTATTGTTTTCCATAAATAACTCTACCCTAGGCGCCTCCAAGCATAAAATTTCATTCAAAAAATAGGCATTCTATTTCTTCTAACATAACTAGGCATCACACCTTGTGTGATACACTTTCAGGCATACAAACAAATTTTATATCTTCTTCCTCAACGTCACTTCAAAAAACCCATGATGCTGCACAACTGAGAATGTACAATCACTTATGGGAAATCAAAACAGGAACCTAAAACTCCAAATGCAATGTAAACTCACCAAACCACACTTCCAAAATGCATTTCTAAACTCAAACCCTGCTAACACAACATTCACTCTGCAAATTAATCATCAACATCGTACTCCATTATTGCTCAATATGATTTCTGGGTGAAATCATCAAGTTCCTAGCTAGGGTTGATATTCCACAACTGAAACTAGATGTAGTTTGAGGCTAAACAACCTCACAGACCTCTGCTAATTAGCACAAATGCTCTAGAAGGAAAGATAAATATTCAAAGAGCATGAAGAAGAAGTCCAGAATGAGTGAATGGGTCTAAATATCATTTTGCCCAGCACCCCACGCCTAAGCAAACAAGGAAACGTAATTTAATATCCCATAACTAGGTGCTCCACTCCACAATATGCATTGCCTTGAATAGGTGTTCACAAAGAAAGGGCCCCACTAGAACCAACACCCACTAAAGAATGCAAAATATATACTTTTAAAAGAGTATAAGTTATATAATGAATATTTTGTAAATTGAGGCATTCAATAACTTATAATAATCTTTTAAAATCCACATTTCCCTTACCCACAAGTTAGCCTTTAGGAAATTTAAAAAAGGCTAATGTTTTTTTTTTCAATATTCACTGATGGAAAGGGGACATTACAATTTTACCAACTAATTCACTTCCATTAGAATATAATCTATCTAAATTATTGTTCTTTCTTTTCCATCCTAACCATAAATGGATATCTCTAAGTCTATTGAAAATAAGGAATCGACTAAAGAGAAGAATTCTCTGAAACATATTAGCAAGTACTTCTTAGCTTAAATCAATTTCAACAACATGGTAATTTAATTCTTATCAAATAGTCTTAATAGCAACACAAGTTATAATTAACAGAGAAATAATCTTAATTCATTTACAAAACTTCTAACATGATCATACATTTTTCATATATAAAAAAAAATTGAAATAATATTATTATCCTATTAATTAAGTAAAAATCTCTTATATCCTAAAAAGTGAGATTCTAAATTTGAGATGATAAATAAAAATATCTTAGATTAAAAAGTTAAAGTTAGATTCTAAATCTCATATGATAAATTAAATAAATCTCTTATATTCTAAAGGAGTTACATTCTAAATCATATATGATATCTTTTTCTAAGAAAAGCAAATTAATAGAAAAAGGAATTATAGAAGAAATATAGAAGTAATTGAGTCACTGAACTCCCCATTTACTAAGCACCTAAAATAGCTTGCTAAAACAAAATTTATAACACTTGCTAGAATGGTGAAGAATTTATATCACTTGTTAAAATAGAAGGTCACCAATAATAATGCCTTAATAAAAGAGTTGAAAATTAGGAGAACATAAAGAAGCATTTAAAAACTTCAAGACTTAGTGTCTTAAATGGTTGTAGGATAAACACAAAATGGATTTAATAAAAACCTTGGGGTAAATCATGCAAATGGAATTGGTAGATGTAAAGCCTTATAAATGAGGACGCACAGACAAGGCACATGAATAGTTGACAGAATGCCTCAGAGAGATGTCATCTCATAGAATACAAGATTGCAAGATATGCATAATGGTATGCACTATGGAAGATAAGATTTGTAGAAGGCATGGAACTGCTTAACAAAACATCTCCAGAGGCATACGATGGTTGCAGATAATGCTTGAAACTAGATTTGATGAAAAATCCTAATTAAAATTGTTAGGAGCAAGACACGACACAAGGAAAGTGTGGCAAAGTCACAACTTTAAAATAAATAGGGTTTATTTATTAACAAAAGTTAGCAGGTTTGCACAAATGAATGCGATGAAAGATCAAATGGACCTTTGAGAAAGAGAAGAAGGTTAAGCTACAATGAATTTGATCTTCAAGTTTGATGCAAGAGATTTGTTGTGAGAGATGGGACCCATTTTCAATATTAAAATTGAGACAAAGTTCCTATGGAGATTATATGTGATGCTTTGAAAAAATACAGAAAATAGAAAATAAGCTTGCACTACAAAATCTAGGCAAGTGTCAGATTTAAGAATAATGAAGGAAACAATTTCCAAATGTAGAGGTTATAATACCAAGGAACTTCACAGACATGCATACAAAATCTATAAATAAATATGAAAGCAAGTAGGGTGCAAGTTAAAAAAGAAACATAATTTGTTCTTCATCATCACATCACCTCTAAATGCCTTAATCATTGTGCATTGCATGCAATATGAATACAAGTGTAAATGTTCAATCAAGAAGAAGAAATAAACATACTTGATCGAATTTGAGAAAAGAAGCATACAAAGACTCATCCTACAATTTCCCCTTCTCTACATAGTAAGCCTTGACCAAGTAATGAATGGGTGTCTCTTGCAAGGTGAACTTGAACAGTGCATATCTTGAGATCTTCAACTGGTCCACTTCTGAACAATCCATCCAATGCTCTTGTTGAATGTATTTTCTTGTTGAGAAAGATCAACTCTTTTTTCTAAGTCATATCCCCAAAAATTTTATATCCCTCCCACACTTCCCTCCAGAATGTACCTATAGAAAATAATATAGAAAAGATAATTAATATTCTTAATTACACCTCCCACTCATCCCACCATTGTCTAAAATTGAACAAGATAATGCCCCCAGAAAAGATTCCTCATTACGTGTAATAATTGCCACACAATTGTATGCAATCAAAGGTAGTCCATTACTCGAGCAATTATTGGCTTAGCAAAATGATCTTTCAAAATAATAAATTTAAAATGCATTAATTCAAACACACACATTTATGCAATTTAGTCTACATGAAACTATGTGGTGTGTGCACAAATTCACTTCAAAATAGGTCATCGTCAGTCGGCTAGACACCCTCTATCTTGATGATACTCTCTCCGTCAAGAGAGAGTGAGAGAGCATCCCTATTGCAGACATGAGTCAAAATTAGTAGACAATAAATTTAATAATAATATTTAAATACATAATTAATTTTTGAAAATAAGGGTTGTGACATCCTTTCTCCCTTAAAAAAATTATCATCTCGATGATCAAATTAACTAAACACATAAGTAAGTTCCATACCTCTTTCTAACTGGTCTTACCTCAAGCTTATAGTTTGCCCATTTGAAAAAAAGGTTGTTAACTTCAAGGTACCTGTTTGTTAATAACAATGAGTTCTCTATGTCTAACATTCAACACTTGCACAAGTTGTTAGATCATAACCCTTTTTAAGCAAATTTGTTAGCACAACAATATTTCATTGAACTCTACGTATAATGATTCAAACAAGTCTTATCACAACCTAAGATATTTACAACAAGTGATTTCTATTCCACATACTTACTCACAAAGGTATAACTACCTTCTAAATCATACATATGCACTCACATAAAGAAAACAAACAATATGTTCATTTTGTCAACATGCCTACCTGCATGAGACATCTAAACAATTGCCATTATGATGAAAAAAAGCATCCCATACTACGTGTTATCATCATTGGCAAATCAATTAACACTAAATAAAAAGTAAGAGTTTGAGAAAATATCAATACTAAATATCAAAAGTGTTTAATTTAGAGAGAAGAATCATCAAAGGTTCATGACACTAAGTCAAAAGGAATGTTTCAATAATATACTATTAAATCAGCATAAATAACAAGACCTTTAAGTCAAAAAGAGTCAAATCTCAAAAGTAAGTGAATTTCAATTGATTGAAAACAATCAAACAAAAGAAAGACTTCAACAATAACTATTACTATTATGGAGTAAAAAGTGTCCACATATCTTTTTACATCCTTGTTTAGCTCCTAGGTCCCCTTGATTACATTATACATTCAAAATGTTTATCCCAACACAAAATTTCCCGACGCCCAAGTAAAATTGGAATATGGGCCCCTTGTTTTAACTTACCTTAGACCTAAATAGGGCTGATGGACCTCGGCGGTATTGCCCATGTTCCCCCTTTTAGGTCAGGGCTAACTTAAGTGCATGTTAGTCTGGGGACTTCCTAGAGGTTTTTCCTTGTCCTCTCTTTTGGTTTGAATTTACGATTATGAACGGGAAAGCACATATAATTGTGTTTTTTATTTCATTTGTAACTAGGTTGGAAAAGGCATAACATGAGATCTTGAAGTGAAGCAAGCAAGAGCATTCATTGCGATCCTAGAGTAGATTTGTGTGTTGTTGCAGAGATGGAGCTATCATCTATTCTTCCTTAGGAGTTAAAGGATCTTCA
Source organism: Cunninghamia lanceolata (assembly GCA_027924645.1). Taxonomy (NCBI): domain Eukaryota; kingdom Viridiplantae; phylum Streptophyta; class Pinopsida; order Cupressales; family Cupressaceae; genus Cunninghamia; species Cunninghamia lanceolata. The sequence goes on from BSBN01000609.1 coordinate 6,752,348, forward strand.
TCATCCTAAGAGCTCATCACATAGGTTATATCATTGTTTTTTTTATCATCATTTGAATCATCTCATTATCATTGTTTTCAGCCTCTTCCCCCACGAGGGCACATACTCTTTATCAATCAACGGTGTTGGGAAGATTGAATGCTATCCCAGAGCTTGACTGAGGCAAGTTCCTAAACACCATAACCCCCAAACCCCTTCTTATCTTCTTGTGTGCAGGTTACACGAGCGAGATCTGGAAAACACAAAGCTACATGAAGAATGAGTACAAATCAAGGTTTTGGGATCCGGAGATAGTTTTAAATTTTTCTAACATCAAGGACTTGGGTGGTACCGCCCAAGTCCTCCTACCTTTTTAGGGTTTAAATCTGGCATCTGGACAACATTTACAACAACCTTTTAGTTCACACTTTCTGCAGATTCCTTTAGTTAAGACCTGGGCAGTCCCACCGAGGTCCTCCGCCACCTCTACTTTCTAGAGACATGTTTTATCATCTTCCTGATTATCCCTATGTAATTAGTTTCCAGGTTGCTGTTGTCTTTATTCTGTTACAAGAATATCAATTCAGAACTAGGGTTTCATGCATTGTTAATCTAGGGTTCAATAAAAAGGCTAAATTAAATCTAATCCATCTATAGCATACATGAGCACAAGGTTAGCAGCTGAGTCCACCTTCATTTGGTAGTGATTTGGCTCAGCCTTGTCCTTGAATGTTATATGGAAAAGGGTTTGATCTAGTTTGTATTCTAGTTGTTATCATTCTCATTTTTCATAACAAACATTTTGGTGAACCCGTAGCTTCGAGAATTTGCATCTTGCTAATTGTTCAAATCAGATCTTGCATTGATTTATTGCATATTTATCGATATTCATTTGAAAATCTTGCATCATTTTCACATCCTTAATTTAAAAATTCATACTTTTGCAATTACATATTGTGTATTTCAACATCTCTTTCACATATCTTTGCAAGAAATCTTAAATTGTTTATATTGCCTTTTTGTACAACACTTTTGACATTGTGATCACCTCATTTGTAGTGACACTAGTGTGTTTTCTATCTTTGCAAAAAGCTTCAAAAACTTGGTTTCCTCAAACTAGTGTCTCGGTGTAAAAAAGTCTCACATATATGGTATCCAATCATGACAAGGGTGGTGTGGCTCCTCTCTGATCTAACAAGAAAAGGAATGATCCCAAACTCGTCATATCCTTCACACCACATGACGTCACTATTAGAGACATTGATGGTCCTCTTTATATAACAACAAGAATAAGTGGAAATCCTACAAGATGAGTTCTTATTGATCCTAATTACATGAAAAATGTTATCACAAAAGAATTTCTATACATGAATGATCTAGCACAAGATACTTATGATCCAATGGATATAATGATAAAAGCACATAATGGTTATATTCTTTCAGCAATTGGAAAGATAACACTTTGTATTAAGGTGGTTGAAAAACATCTAGAAGCACTATTTGTTATCATTCCCACCTCGGATCTCTTTCATGTAAAATTAGGAACATCCTTGGATAAAATCCATGAAAACAATTCCTTATACTATTCACAAGTGTTTAAAGTTCCCTTATAAAGGTTGAGTGCACGTTATTGATCATAGTGGATTTAAACCATTAGCCACTCATGGAAATTTTAATTTAGATTATTTTTGGCCACAACCTATGTAAGCAAACCAACCAAGACAAGATCAATTCTTCTTGGCATATCAAAAGTATAAAGCAAAGAAAATAGATGAACTATCATATGGCAAGAACACTCCTAGACCCTCTCGGTCCTCTGAGGCTACAATTCCTCCTATCCAACAAATAGAAAGTGTAAAGAAGTCTGAGTTGAAGGATTCACCTCGACTAAAAAGAAAAGGAATTTTTTTTGAGGTTCCTCCTCTGCCATCCTTACAAGGATCAGGAGAAAACCTTCATGAGCGAAGCTATCCATCACAAAATCATAAAATCACTTTTGTACCAATTTCCTCTTCAGAAATGTCAAAAAATAAAAAACATCATGAACCCTTGATGGTAGACAAAGAAACTCCCTTGGGAAATATAACTAATAAGACTATAAGAAATAGAAATGCAAAGGAAAGAAGAAGAAAGTGACAAGCCTTAGCTTGAAAAATGTCACCGTAAGAAGAAAATACCCACCAAGAGAAATAAAAACAAAAGAAGAACTAAAGGAAGAAGTTTCAAGTTGGACTATAGTTTCCTATGTGCCACCTATTTCATATGAAGATCAAGATTGGGAAGAAGATGATTTGATCAAGGGCAATTGCTAGCGTGGTTTCATTTTATTTCAAGTAAGTATTTCTCACTCATTCAACCACACTTGATGTAGTACCTCTTCAAGTTTCTCTCACAGCTGGCCTCCTCTTAAGTGTTGTGTTGTGTTCCCTCGTGTAGTATTAAATATTTGTTTAGGTCTCCTTCGATGACCCTTGATACTCTTGTAAGGTCAAGGATACAAGGAGACTGCCTCCGTTGTGACATTCCTTCTATTTGTTTCTCAATCCTTCTATACTTCTCTTATTGCAATTGTTGTGTGTGGTGCTTTGGGGGCATAATGTTGTGGAGGATGTCTTAGGGGCATCTTCCCACATTATGGCCCTAGGTCACTTTTGTCTCCTCTCTCATTTTTCATGATTTCATTCTTCCGTTGTACTTGTGGCTTTACTAGTTGACGGATGACAACAACAAATATACATTTTTGATATAGACTGTGTGTCCCTAAACAAGAAAACAAAAATGGACCCAGTCCATTTATGAAGACAAGGCTAATTTGTTATTGACTAGTAGAATCACTTTGTGCTGTGATATGATCATGTATCATGTTGTCAAATTGTTGTAACAAACCTTGCAATGCTCTAATCTACTGCTATACACTTTGGAATGTTTTTGTCTCACCTTGTAGCTATACTCAGTTCTAAGATACCTGAAGTATAACCTCATGGCTATACTCAGTTTCAAACCTGTAAGTATAGGCTTGGTTTGTTAAGTGATATGTTACCTTATTTCTGTATCAGTTTCATGAGATGATTTGGTTATTATCTTAGCTTAGATTTTCAAAGCAAAGATTGTTTTGATTATCATTTGTACATGCATATTGTTCATCAATGGTTGTTAGAAAATGATATTGATATGTTTCTATTGTGATTGTTGGAAACAATTCAGCGATTGTAAGCACGTCACCTTGGGGCATGGGCTTTGCGAAATCTTTTGTTCCCTCACGTGTTTTCAACCTTACCTTAAACATGATTGCTACCAGTAAGTGGAAGCAACCACTTTAAGGTGGGGGCATACATTGTGATAAATGCTTGGATATCTTAGATATTGTGATAGAATATTTGTGTATACTTCCTTTTCATTGTAAGGCATCTCTATGATGCAAGTGGGGTTGTATACTTTATTTTTGTGTGTTGCGTATGCTTCCTTTTCACTGTAAGGCATCTCTGTAATGCAAGTGGGGTTGTATACTTTGTGCACATGCTTCATTTTCACTATAAGACATCTCCGTGATGCATGTTGAGTTGTATATTTTAAAAAGCCCTTCTACAGAAGGCGGGGTTGCGTATTCCCTTGAGTGGTTACACACCCTTTTGAAAAAGTCCTCTCATAGGAGGTGAAGTTGGGTCTTGAGTTACTCACCCTTAAGCATGTTTTTGGCAGTCGTGGTAGCGTAGCTTGACCGTCAGGTGTGTTTGGTGTGTCTTAGATGGTAGAGCATAGCGATGAGCTCGTCCCCATCACTCGAGTTTACTGTGTATAAGACGTATAGTGGGTTGATGACACACTTTTTAGTGCTTGTGTATTCTATGTGTTTTGTGGAGGCATGTAGTAATGAGCTCCCCCTATGCCATGTCTCTTGTGTGTTTTGTGGTTGTACGTAGCAATGAGCTCTCCCACACTATGTGTTTTACATGTTTTTGATGGTGGCATGTAGCGATGAGCTCCCCCCATCGCCTATTAGTGTTATATAGTTGTTTAATCATGTCTTCTCTTCATGTATGCTTTGTGTATTGCGTGAATGCATTCATGTCTTCTCTATGTATTGCGTGCTTCTTTACTATCTTCTTCGTGTTTTACATGATTGTCAAGTGTTTTCTTATGTTTACCTAAGCTTGGGGGCTAGAGCTAGTCTTCCAAACTTAGAGTGCTTTTGGCTCTAGTGTTTGACATGCTTGATGTGTTTTGACTGTACTTTAATACATGTACTGATCATAAGATCATACACACAATAAAGTAGGGGCTAAATGTTATGGAGTAAAAAGTGTCCACATGTATTTTTATGTCCTTGTTTAGCTCCTAGGTCCCCTTGATTACATTATACATTCAAACTGTTTATCCTGACACAAAATTTCTTGACACCCAAGTAAAATTGGAATATGCGCCCCTTGTTTTAACTTACCTCAGACCTAAACAGAGTTGATGGACCTGGGTGGTACCGCCCATGTCCCCTCTTTTAGGTCAGGGCTAATTTAAGTGCATGTCAGCCTGGGACCTTCCTAGAGGTTTTTCCTTGTCAGCTCTTTTGGTTTGAATTTATGATTATGAGCAGGAAAGCATATATAAGTGTGTTTTTGAGTTCATTTGTAACTAGGTTGGAAAAGACATAACTTGAGATCTTGAAGTGAAGCAAGCAAGAGCATTCATTATGATTCTAGAGTAGATTTGTGTGTTGTTATTGTGTGTTGTTGCAAATATGGAGCTATCATCTATTCATCCTTAGGAGTTGAAGGATCTTCATTATCCTAAGCATAGGTAATATCATTGTTTGTTTATCATCATTTGAATCATCTCATTATCATTATTTTTAGCCTCTGCCCCCATGAGGGCACACACTATTTATCAATCAACGGTGTTGGGAAGCTTGAATGCTATCCCAGGACTTCACTGAGGCAAGTCCCTAAACACCATAACCACCAAACCCCTTCTTATCTTCTTGTGTGCAGGTTATAGGAGAGAGATCTGGAAAATACAGAGCTATAGGAAGACTGAGTATAGATCAGGGTTTCAAGATTTGGAAATAATTTCAGATTTTTATATCATTAAGGACTTGGGTGGTACCACCCATGTCCTCCTACCTTTTCAGGGTTTAGATATGGCATTCAGACAATATTTACAACAACCGTTTAGTTCACACTTTCTGTAGATTCCTTCAGTCAGGTCCTGGGCGATCCCACCGAGGTCCTCTGACACCTCTACTTTATGGAGACATGCTTTATCATCTTCCTGATTATCCTTGTGTAATTAGTTTATGGGTTTCTTTTGTATTTATTCCATTATAAGCAGATCATTGTAGAACTAGGGTTCCATGCATTGTTAACCTATTCGATAAAAAGGCTAAATTAAATCTGATCCATCTATAGCATACATGAGCACAAGGTTAGCAGTTGAGTCCACCTTCATTTGGTAGTGATTTGTCTTGGCCTTGTCCTTGAATATTATATGGAAAAGGGTTTGATCTATTTTACATTCTAGTTGTTATCATTCTCCTTTTTCATATCAAACAATTACCTCTGCATAGAATTTTACCATCAACCAAAATCAGTTAAAAAAGATTTCAACACTAATCTTCAAGATTTGACATCATGAAAGGAAGTCAACATTAAGTTGGCAAGGTTATCAAAAAGACAAATAGACCAGTCTCAATCAACATTAAGAGTTCATCAAACTAAAATTGAATTTTTGATTTCAACGTTAAATCACATACGTTTAATAAAAGATCAGTAGATCAAATTTCATCACCCAACCAAATAAGGTCATCAACTAAAAGAATACTCACACAATCAAGAAAGGTATGTCAAAGGAGTTTATTATCATCAAACAAAGGATGATAAACATAAGGGAATCATCATGGTCCTAAAATATCATCAAGGTTAAGTACATCATCTTGATTACCCTTCTAAATCAATCATCATTCTATAAATAATTAATTTGCCAATAAAGTCTTTTCGAATCTCATAAAGTAAAACTCATATTAATTTGTATAAAAGCATATTGTATTTCATTAAATGCTTAATAATTTTAAATAATAGAAACTACAACTTCTCAAAATATTTTCAAATAAGAATATGCAAAATTCAAGCTGGAAAATTTCCTCTCTTATCTAACTCATGAGCATTCATTGCTCCTAAAGCATCTCTTGAATTCCCAATTATGAAGTAAACATGTTATTACAAGCATATTGCAATCTTCACACACTCTGTGCATTACTCACACAAGATGTGATTATATCTTCTCCACAATTTCTGTAGATAAAGAACATTACTTGTTCGAAGCATGGAAATAAGATTTCAAAATACATGAATAAATAATAGTCATGTGTTCAAGAACCGTAAGTGCTTAACTCTTCTTAGGATAAGAATACAAAATGGTACTCCTAGTGTATCACATGCATCATTCGCGAAAGGTGTATCACTCACACTAAAATTCATTATTAGTAGTGCATCACTCGCGTAAAACTTGAATTATGCATAACTTATAGTGAACATTACTCGTTCAAGTATAAGTACAATAGATATGATAAGTACATTGCATGCACAAGTGTACAAAACATGAAATATGCATCACTCACATTAGTTTAATATAATAAGTGCATCTCACGCACAACGTAATCATTACACAAGTGCATTACTTGCTCAAAACATAAGAAATAGAATTTTCATGAAGTATGAAAATAGCGTTGCATACGTGCATTACTTGCACAAAATAAGAAAATGTATCATTCACATTTAGTATACATATACATATACATATATATATATATACATACATACATACATATATATACACACATACACACACACACACACACACACACACATATATATGAGTACTATCCCTAATAGTAATCAAACATATAGGACACTTAAGATCCTTTTAAACACAACATAAATCATTCTTGCCTTGACTATAAGATAGATCGAGATGACTTATCTAGTCGACTCCTAATCCTAGGTCATTTACGAGGACCCTAAAGGTAGCCTAACTTTGAATCTTCTAAAGACCTCAAGGATTATACCAGATCCATGCTCACATTTTGATCAGGAAAAGACATTGCTTGAAAATGAGCGTGCTCATAACCTAGTACTATCATCATTGCGGATATCCTTTCCCTTAAAAAATCCATCATTATCAAATTTATTTATTGGTGATTGTCCTTTTTCCTCTTTTTGCCTCTTGCAAATCTTACTTTCTTGAAACTTATCCCTTTTGTATTTCACTCATCCAACCTCTACCTCCCTCTTTTTTGGTGCTTTGGTCTGCAATTTATCATTTGTTGTTCTCCTCTCTTGCTCTCATTCTCTTGATGATGGATCACTGAGTGTGATCCGAAATGTTGAGTAAAAAGAAGTAACACAGTCAAATCCAGAAGCATTCACATACAAGATCTCTCTTCTCAAAACATTTCTCAATTTTAATTCCCATGTCATCACTCATGGGTTGTAACCATATCTTAGCCATCTCGGCTCAAGTATATTCATCTGATCTATCTCATCATTCAATTCTTAACTCAAAATGGTCAACAATCCTTTTTTAAACCATGACATCACTCTTCCTAGAGAGTCCTATGAAAAACACAACTAAAGCGATGAGGAGTCATGACTAAATCAATCATACACATTCAATCTTCTTGGTTTTAAAATGAACCAGCTAAGAAATGACTAGTCTCCAACCCATCTAAGGAATCTTCAACCCAAAACTAGGGTCCTCAAAACACTTGATGCACCTATGACTTTAGTTCATCAACAGGTTCACATTATTACAATGTAACCTTATGTGTAGAAGACTCGAGGCTCGAGTGCTGAACCCATAACACTCTGAAACCATATGTTTCAACTCTCATAAAATAGTGCAGAAAAAGGAAAGAATTAAAATTTTCCCATAAATAATACAACTCAAGTAAAATACTTTCATCAATATAAATTAATAAGATTCATTACATTAGTTAATCAAATAGCTTAATAAAAAGGACTATACCTTTACAATATGTTGGTTATTTTCCCAGACTGGATGCTTATTCCCAGTAATCCCTACAAAATAGCCATCCTTGATCAACAGGATTCCCGGGCCAGGGGCCAACAATATAGGAGATAGATTCTATAAATATCTCCTCTTCTTCTCTAGGCTCTGCAGAACCAAGGGGGGTATTCCCTATTCAACATCTATAAAATGCATCTATGTATTTGCTGGGATGTTGACACAAAGCAGATAAATCCTCTATTAAGCAGACCAAAACTGTGAGATAAGTGCAAAGGGGCTAGCTTTGGGCCTATGTTTAGTTGTAGACAGAGGATTTTGGATCCTAAAACTACTTCTAATGTCCTAAAAGGTTTGTTTATGAAGTTTGAGTTTGATTTATATCTGGATGCAAAACCAGGACTTTGGGTTACAACAGAGATACCAGACCAGATTGGTGCCTATCCAGGGCTCGGAGTCAATAGACATATATATGTGAATATCTACCACAGACTTGAGACAATAATCAGATTTCAAGGGGCTTCTGAAATGTCTGCCTTAAAGACAATACCCAAGAGAGAGTATTTAGTTATTTCTGCTTACCAACATCCTTACTACAATGTATTCTTCTTAACACTTAATCCAAAACATTTAATCTACTCCTTGAGCAGAAGTAAGAGACTAAGTACTCAATATAGAAAACCTATATTCTAGAATCTATAACACCCCTTAGATGTTCAGAGTCAGAAGAAAAAACACATTCAGTTTGGAGACAAATAATGAAACACATGCAATGGAGCATTACTCATTTAAATCAACATGGAATTGATGATTTTGTGCATAATACATACAACATACAATTCATAAACTCGCGAGACACCTGAAACAGAGTCACCAAAAAGTTGTATTCCTACTGCAGCACCAAAGTAACACAGTTTGGCTTTTATACCAAGACTATGTACCTGGCAAAAATTAAATTACAAGGCGAGGTCAAAATTTCTCGTCAGATACATAGTACCAGAAATTGTGCTCAAAATAATAAATGCAGTAGGGGACCAAATAGGAAGAAGCAAGAGAAGGACGAGGAGCAGCTGAGCTCAAGCCCTACCGCTAGAAGATTATCGTCATGAACCTGGTACTTGGTTGTCCAACCATCGGCCCATGCCTGTTTACAATCCTGCCATAAATAGCTCAACCACCCTCAACTACCGTGGAAATTTGCAGCAGCGTGTCACTGAAGTTTTCCCGCTCGAAACATGACTGCAGACATAAGGAAAAAACCATCACTGCAGGTACAAAACACAGCCATCGATCTGCACTCCCCTCGCTGAGATCCACAGCATCAGAATCTGTTGAAAAGTTGCCAGCCACCCAGATCATGCCACGTAGGCACTCCATACTTCCAACGTTGGCTTTTCGCCTTTAGCATTTTGTCGTTCTTCGCCTTGTATATGCATGCCCAAAAGCATATACAAACACCTTATATACAAGTCGGACCTCAAATTTTATTAGAACAATTTGAGAATTGGTTCAAATCCGGCTTGTATCTCTTTTACCGCACATTGGCTTGTATATCAACATATACAAGTGCTTTATACAACCCATGGATGCCAAATTTCATTCACTGCACCTTATTCCTCCATCACGTCCGGATTGCATGTCTCTCCTTTTGCATATCTTCGAATGTATAACTGCATATACATTCGCCTCATACATACAAGGTGGATTTCAAATTTTAATGAGGCACTCAAAGTTGTTTTGAAATCTGGCTTGTATCTAGCCTTTGTACCTTCGCAATGTATATCGGCACACACAAGTGCCCAATATACATGCAGCGGACCCGAAATACTATTAACTTCATCTAATTTATCCCTCGGGTCCGGAATGTATGTCCTCTTTTTGTATATCGACCTATATATGCAAACATACAAATCCCCTAACATACAAGCAAGGAATCTTTAAGGATATGTGATATAGATTCCCTCTTATATGTTGCCAATGTATGTCAAATATACATTCAACCTTGTATCTACCTCTCCTATACGTTGAATATACAAACTTGCTTGCATATATCCACGGGCTCTACCACATGCATCACCTTTGCCACACTGTAGCAAATGTATATTTGTTTGTATGTCAAATATACAAACACAAATATACAAACCCCTTTATACAACTGCAGAATCTGCGATGGAATATTCAATGAATGCATACTTTCCTTGTATCTTTCAACGCCTGCATGTTGACTTGTATGTTAGAGATACATTCACCCTTGTACATTTTTCATTGTATGTGCTGGCGATGAACCTTTACACTGTAGCAGATGTATATCGGGCCTCCTTGTATATTTTTCATTGCATAAGACCTGATGTATATTGACATACATTCATTCCTGCACATACAAACACAGGATCTTCTACAGAATATTCCCTCAATGTATCTTCCACCTTGAACCTGATATGTAATTGAAGATGCATACAAGTGCAGAATATTCCTGGGAGTCTTGCGAAAGATTCCACTAATGTATATGCAACCCAATATACATTAAAACATGCATATAACTCAAATTTTCAACATTTCTGGAAGCTGACAGAGATTTCACAAGCCCGCCAATGCACATTTGTGATTGCACATACAAAAACTTAACATTTTTCATGAGTGCGATAAGAAAAGGTGATAAATAACTACATGGGGACTGGTCAACCAATGAACACTATAGCACAAAGATAAAACCGAGCAACCACGAACTCACCACAGAAGGCCACTAACAGAGTAGACAAAATAGTGCAAGACCCCACGACTCAGAAAACTTAGGATTTGAAAGAGAAAAATCAGCAAATACTCAAGCTTAAAACCCTAAACATAAATGATTACCAACATAGGCTCCGATTGGGGACGTGCAGGTGCAAGACTGCAATGAGGACCAGACTACTCCGAGGCAGACCAGACAAAACTCAAAACGCGACCGACTATACAAGGCATGTACAAAATATTTACAACTAATTTACAGTGTGCACAGAAGGTACTCATTTATGTGAAAAAGATTTTAAAGAATTTACCGTGCACTGGCAATTCCATTAGTTAACCATTTAGGGCTTGGAGAAAATAGGAATCATCTCCATAGATATTGCTAATTTGATATGGGCCGGTCCATAAGGGTTCAAATTTACTGCGCTTGCCCTTATCCTGGCTCCTTGCATTCCACATAAGGACCAGATCACCTATCTAAAACCTTCTCTCTGTAGCCCTTTTATCAAACAGATACTTCACTCTTTGTTGTTTCTTGATGTTTATCTTCTATGCTTCTCTTCTGATTTCATCTAGTTCAACCAGCTGATTTATTCTTTCATTCATTGGATCTCCAATCTCCTCCTCATTTCCTTGGATGAACTTATAAATTGGCAGGAGGTTATTCATAGGCAATCTAGCTGCTGCACCATATACTAATTCATAAGGTGACCCTCCAGTTGCCTTTTTCACTATCACCCTATCAGCCCATAATGCCAATTTCAGCTTTGAATCCCAAGACCTCTTATTTTCATCTACCATTCTTTTGATGATTTTCATGAGGCTCCTGTTGCTTGACTCTGCCTGGCCATTTCCTTGTGAATGGTATGGTGATGTATGAGACAAATTCATTCCATAATTATTGCAAAAATCAACAAACTCATTAGACCTGAAGCACATAGCATTATCTGTAACTAATTTTATTGGCACTCCAAATCTGATAATGATATTTTCTAAAATAAAATCGATCACCACCTTACTTGTGGCCTTTTTAGTCAGAATGACCTCAATCCATTTAGTGAAGTAATCAGTGGCAACCAGAATCCAACTGTGCCCTCCACTTGATTTTTCTAAGATTTCCCCTATGAAATCAATCCCCCATTGCTGAAATGGAGCTTCTACAACTATAGTCCTAAGGGGCAATGCACCTTCATATCTTAATTTTCCTGAGAACCTTTGACAAGGATCATATTTTCTTATCATTTTGTGTGCATCTGAGAAGAGGGTTGGCCACCAGTATCTAGCTCTGAGGATTTTGTGGGTTGTTGTATAGGCAACATAGTGTCCACCACACACTCCATTGTGCATGTCACTGAGAATATCTTTGGCCTGATTTTCATCAACACACCTAAGTAACACACCATCATGATTTCTCCAATATAGCTCTCCTTGAACAATGATGTACTTAATAGCTTGCAGCTTCAAGGTCCTTTTTTAGATATCACTAAGATGGGAAGGACAGTTTAAATTCTACAAATAGTATATTATGTCCCTATACCATTCAGATTCTGACATATTTATAACTTCATTATGCACTTAATTCACTTGGCATGCCTCTAGATTTGACTGTGTCATTAGGTTTGCTAAACCCTGTCCTCTTACCAATTTTGTGATCTGTATCTCTATGTTGAATTCCTGCAACTTGTGTATCCATCTGCATCTTCTTCCAGTTACCTCCTGCTGAGTAAATATATCTTTGACTGCTACATGAGGCACATATGCAATTACTTGTGAGCCTACCAAATAGGGCCTGAAGCTCTTGACCACTCTGACCAATGCATAAACCTGCTTCTCCATTATATCATACTTTAATTCAGCAGCCTGCAATGACTTACTAAAGAAAGCTATAGGCTGTTCAAACCCTTCATTTTTTTGCAATAGGCATGCAGCAACAATATGGAAAGAAGCAAATGAAAACAATTGAAATGGCCTAGAAAAATCTAGAGATTTTAAAATAGGAGCCATCTTTATTGCCTCCTTTATGTCTTGAAATGATTTGGTTGCTTCATCTTCCCATTTGACAATTGCATTCTTCTTCAGCATTTTAGAGATCTCCTTGGTGGTCTCCGCAAAATTAGGAACAAATCTCCTAACAAAATTAATCTGTCCAAAGAAGGACTAAACACCTTTTACTATTTTTGGGATCTGAATTTTATCAATTGCAGCCACCCTTTCAGGATCAATCCTGACTCCATCCTTGGAAACAATGTGTCCAAGCAGTTTTCCTTCTACAACCCCAAAGGCACATTTCTTTGGGTTAAGTGAGATGCCATACTCCAATGCTCTAATAAAAATTTGTTCCAAATGCAAACGGTGTTGTTCTTCTTTCTTTGAAAAGGCAGTTAAGTCATCTTGATACATAGCCAAGATTGAATCAATCAATCCTGCAAAAGCCACATCCATGGCCCTCTGAAATGTGGCACCTGCATTTGTCAATCCAAATGGCATCCTCACATATACATATGTTCCCCATGGAGTAGTGAAAGCAGTCTTGAACTGTTCTGATTCTTTCACTTTCACTTGATTGTACCCTGAAAATTGATCCATCATGGAGAGAAGCTCACAGCCGGTTACCTTCTACAACATGGCTTCCATGTTTGGCAATGGATAATTGTTCTTCAAAGAAGACACATTTAGATTCCTAAAGTTCACACACAGTCTTATGTCACCATTATTTTTTCTGACTGGGACAAGGTTAGACACCCAAGTTGAGTGTCTGATAGGCATGATTATTCCAGCCTCCCTAAGCTTCATAAGTTCCTCTTGCATTTTTTGAGCTAAGGTTGGGTTGATAGGCCTCTGTTTTTGTCTGAACGGCTTAGCTCCAAGCTTCAAAGGGATTTCATGCTGGAACAAATCCTCTCTATAAGCTTTTAGGTCCTCATAAGACCAAGCAAAGACATGCTTGTACCTTCTTAGCAATGCAATCAGCATAATTCTGATATGTGGTTTGAGCTATTTGCCAATGTATACCCTTTTAGGAGCATGAGATGTCCCCAAATTTATCTCTTCTAAATCATTCTTGTTTGTTGGAGATGACTTTATGATGAGTTGGTCCCTATTGTCAAAAGCTCTCTCTAAAGCAACTAGCCCTGTAGGGATTTTATTTGTCTTTAGATGAATTACTTCCTTCCCTAAGAGAGTTTCTTTCCCATTTACTACCTCTATAAAATTTTGAAAATCTATTTCCAGGTTCTCATATTCATCGATACAATGCAGTAATCTCAGTAAATCTTTATCATCCTCAAATACTTGCCAGCTGCATACATTATCTGGCACTGTAGGCCTAAGTTTGATCTCAACATTCGTAACATCTGATAGAGTTATATCATTTGGCCTTATAGCTACATTGGCTAGGAAATCTGCCTTGACATTCTTCGATCTCTCTATCCAATTTATTGAAAATACATCAAACAATTCTATTGTATCCCAAACAACATACTTATATTGTTTTAACCTCTTATTCTTTGATGCATACTTATCTCTAACTTGGGAAATAATAAGCTCTGAATCACCAAACACCTTGAGCATCTCAATTCCATGCTTCAGAGTTACATTCAATCCTAACAGCAGAGCCTCATACTCTGCAATATTATTTGTACAGGCAAACTTCAATAAGAAAGAGAATTTTAGAAGCTTGCCAGCTGGAGACAGAAAAACAATCCCAGCTCCTGAGCCTTCCTTTGAACAAGCTCCATCAAAATACATTGTCCATAGACCCTGTTGATCCAATTCTTGAATGCAAATATTTTCCTCTTTATCTCCTTTATCATTTGAGACAACCCTGAAGTTATCATAGTCAGTATTCACAAAACATATATGTTCCTCTAATTCTTGGTCCTCAACTGTTTCCAATGACCTTTCTTCTCTATCCAATTTAACATCCCTGCCATTCATAAGGATCATGGCATATGATAGATCTAATTGCATACTCCCGCCAATCAATGCTGCCCATCTTCTTGACAATAACATGCCATACTGTGGCTTGATATCAACAACTGTTATGTTCATTTTGTAGGTCTTCTCAAGATATGCAGCCAGTCTAAAATCAACATCTTTCATGATTCCAATGACAGGTGCCTCCTTAGCATCCATTGCATAGCACTTCCCACATGCCTTATCTATTTTTAACCCAGTTTGTTGCATGATAGCTGAAGGCATGATGTTCATTGATGCTCCTGAATCAAGCATACAGTTTTTAATTATTTTTCTATTAATGACGAGGGAGATATAAAATAGTTCCACTTGTGAAGGGCACTTTGTCATGGTCATCCCCAAATATACTTTACGAACCTCATCTTCTTCAATGCACAGGGCCTGTTTCTTAGCCTAAGGTTCATCATTATGCTTGATCTGACAAGGTGTTCCTAAGATTAAGGACACAGCCTTATTTTTGAACTCTTCTACTTTCATCAGTTCCATTAGTGGAACAGAGACTTTTATTTGAGACAAGACCTGAGTGATGTCAAATGGAGCATAATTTTGGATAACAGTTGTAGCTTGCTCCACCATTTTACCTATATCTTGAGATGATCTAGCTTTAGTTTTTATGGCTCCTTGACTGTCATTCTTGCTCTGAGAATTTCTACTTTGATCCTCAACCTGGGGAACTGTGTTTTCTATTTTTTGAGAATCGTAACCTATTTTTTGCTTAAAACCTTGTTTATTATTGTTCCATTGTTTCTTATATGTTTCAGTCCCCTTATAATTTTGCACTGGTTGGCTCACAAAAGTGTTCTCTGGTTGAGGTGTACCACTTACCTGAGCCTTACCTTTGAGATTGTAATTGCTCTTGACTTGAGCTACTACTGCTGCTGTGAGGGCTCTAATTTCTTCATCTGAAGGTCTCCTCAAATTACTTAGGAAATTATGTGAATCCTGAGCATAGGCATAATTGTCCTCTTCATCCTCATCATATGGGAACTGTTGGCAGACCTGAATTTCATTATCTACACTTGCATTAGCATCATGAAAAGAGTATCCTCTGTTTGTAGACAACATATTGACATTATCATCCTCCATGCAATGCGGCTCATTACATTCATCACAGGCAACCACATTATTATATAGAGACTGAGCAATCATACATTGTGACTGTGAATGAGGCATTTGGTAGATTATACACCATGGGGTGTCATTAACAATATTTATAGCTTTCTTCAAAGGATCAGGAGTTTCCTTTGTATTCTGAGCTCTTGGATTTGTATTGCTGTGCGGGAGGACGGGTTTACCATCACGCCAATTAGTATGATACGACATATCATGTAATGATGGTCTTCTTTCTTTCCTTTGGTAAACTGGCCTGTCAGGACCTATCCCCTTTTCATTTTTAGCTATTCTATAACTCAGGTCCTTAACAACATTTGTTAATTTATCTATTTTATCCTCAGAAGTAGATGCATTACCTTGGATACTCTAAGATTTAGTGTTTGGATTTTGCAAAATTTTCACATCATCCCTTCTATTTGTCTTACCAGACACCTTCCTATTATTTTCAATATTAGTTGCTATTTTGAAGGCATCCCTGAGGCTGTGAGGTCCCTTGTCTCTTAATCCATAAGCTGTCTTGGCATCAAAATCATTTATGTACAACACTATGCACATAGGTTCATTAGGCCTCAAGTCCTATGGCAATTTGTTCAAGACCTTCATGAATCTAGCATTGAAATCAGCAACTTGTTCATTTGATCCTTTGGTAATGCCAGTGAATTCATTAATGAAGAAACTAGGATCAGTTTTGTCACCATATTGTTCCTTGAATATTCTCCTAAATTCATCCCATGATGAAATGCTCCTGTCAGGTAGACCTTTGTACCATTCCTTAGCTTCATCAACTAAGGATTGCATGAATGATTTCATGAAAACATCCTCATGCTCAACCTCAAAGTTGTCCATGATATTCTGAAAAGCTTTTAAATGGTCCTCACCTAAGACGGTATTGTTTCCTGAAAATTTAGGCACTTGTAGCCTCACATGTTTGTCAATAGGGTTTGAATAACCCGGAATGCCATAAAAAACAAGCTGTCTGAATCTGTCTAGCTGCATGGGTTGTCTACCAAATTGATTAGCATTTGCATTTCTATTTGCATTCTAATTTCTTACATTATTTAATGGAGCTCTTATGTTATTTGCATTATGTCTTCGATCATTATGCTAATCCTAGACCTCATTCCTTTGTTGATTTCTCTGCACATTTGTATTTTCAAGGGTAGGAATTGAATCATTCTGAGTAATTCTCAGGGCTTGCACTTTCTGTCTCATGTCATCTCTGATTTTCTCTACTTGTAGATATTCTAATTCTGCCCTTAAGCTCTTAATTTCATCGGCTAGTTCCTCCTCTCTAGGCATAGAAGAGGATGGTTTTATCACATTCTGATAATCATTATCATCATCCCTTAGGGATTCAGCTTCTTCAAATCTATCAAGGGAGTCATGGAAAGGGTGTTCTTGAAACACTTTTGACCTTATTCTCAATCCACCACCCTGCTATGTCTCATACACATTCTGAATTTCAGCCTCAGTGTTTGAAAAAAAAGGTATTGTCTGCTCTGAAGATCCTAGATTGTCCTGAATAAATTCATTTTTCCTGGGGCTAGGAGAACCATCTTGACTGGCTCGAATAGTCCCCTTTTTCCTATACATCATTTTTGTGGGTAACTCTTCAAACAAAGTATTACGCTGGGATCTTCTCCCTTGCATACAAATTTTTTCTTCACCGGTTGGGAGATTGGTTCTGAGTTGCCACCTATTACTAGGAATTATTTTCTTTTAAAATCAGGGTTCTTTCACTTCACCTCCCCAGCGGAGTCGCCAAAATCTATTGGTTATTTTCCCAAACCGGATGCTTATTCCCAGTAATCCCTACAAAATAGCCATCCTTGATCAACAGGATTCCCGGGCCAGGGGCCAACAATATAGGAGATAGATTCTATAAATATCTCCTCTTCTTCTCTAGGCTCTGCAGAACCCAGGGGGTATTCCCTATTCAACATCTATAAAATGCATCTATGTATTTGCTGGGATGTTGACACAAAGCAGATAAATCCTCTATTAAGCAGACCAAAACTGTGAGATAAGTGCAAAGGGGCTAGCTTTGGGCCTATGTTCAGTTGTAGATAGAGGATTTTGGATCCTAAAACTACTTCTAATGTCCTAAAAGGTTTGTTTATGAAGTTTGAGTTTGATTTATATCTGGATGCAAAACCAGGACTTTGGGTTACAACAAAGATACCAGACCAGATTGGTGCCTATCCAGGGCTCGGAGTCAATAGACATATATATGTGAATATCTACCACAGACTTGAGACAATAATCAGATTTCAAGGGGCTTCTAAAATGTCTGCCTTACAGAGAATACCCAAGAGAGAGTATTTAGTTATTTCTGCTTACCAACATCCTTATTGTAATGTATTCTTCTTAACATTTAATCCAAAACATTCAATCTACTCCTTGAGCAGAAGTAAGAGACTAAGTACTCAATATAGAAAACCTATATTCTAGAATCTATAACACCCCTTAGATGTTCAGAGTCAGAAGAAAAAACACATTTAGTTTGGAGACAAATAAGGAAACACATGCAATGGAGCATTACTCATTTAAATCAATATGAAATTGATGATTTTGTGCATAATACATACAACATACAATTCATAAACTCACGAGACACTTGAAACAGAGTCACCAAAAAGTTGTATTCCTACTGCAGTACCAAAACTTGTCTAGTTTTCAACAACCACCACCAGTAACACAGTTTGGCTTTTATACCAAGACTATGTACTCGGCAAAAATTAAATTACAAGGCGAGGTCAAAATTTCCCGTCAGATACACAGTACCAGAAATGGTGCTCAAAATAATAAATGCAGCAAGGGACCAAACAGGAAGAAGCAAGAGAAGGACGAGGAGCAGCTAAGCTCGAGCCCTGTGCCGCCGCTAGAAGATTATCGTCATGAACTTGGTACTTGGCCGTCCAACCATCGGCCCATGCTTGTTTGCAATCTTGTCATAAATAGCTCAACCACCCTCAACTATCGTGGAAATCTGTAGCAGCGCGTCACTGAAGTTTTCTCGCTTGAAACATGATTGCAGACACAAGGAAAAAACCATCGCTGTAGGTACAAAACACAACCATCGATCTGCACTCCCCTCGCTGAGATCCACGGCATTAGAATTTGTTGAAAAGTCTCCAGCTACCTAGATCGTGCCAGGTAGGTACTCCATACTTCCATCGCTGGCTTTTCGCCTTCAATATTTTGCCTTTCTTTGCCTTGTATATGCATGCCCAAAAGCATATACAAATACCTTATATACAAGTCAGACCTCAAATTTTATTAGAACAATTTGAGAATCGGTTCAAATCTGGCTTGTATCCCTTTTACCGCACATCAGCTTGTATATCAGCATATACAAGCGCTTTATACAACCCATGGATGCCAAATTTCATTCACTGTACCTTATTCCTCCATCACGTCTGGATTGCATGTCTCTCCTTTTGCATATCTTCGAATGTATAACTGCATATACATTCACCTCATACATACAAGGCGAATTTCAAATTTTAATGAGGCACTCGAAGTTGTTTTGAACTCTGGCTTGTATCTAGCCTTTGTACCTTTGCAATGTTTATCGGCACATACAAGTACCCAATATACATGCAGTGGACCCAAAATATTATTAACTTCATCTGATTTATCCCTCGGGTCTAGAATGTATGTCCTCTTTTTGTATATCAGCCTTTATATGCAAACATACAAATCCCCTAACATACAAGCAAAGAATCTTTTAGGATATGCGATATAGATTCCCTCTTGTATGTCGCCAATGTATGTCAAACATACATTCAACCTTGTATCTGCCTCTCTTGTACGTTGAATATACAAACTTGCTTGCATATACCCGCAGGCCCTACCACATGCATCACCTCCGCTGCACTATAGCAAATGTATACAAACCCCTTTATACAACTGTGGAATTTGCGACGGAATATTCGATGAATGCATACTTTCCTTGTATCTTTCAACGCCTGCATGTTGACTTGTATGTTAGAGATACATTCACCCTGGTACATTTTTCATTGTATGTGCTGGCAATGAACCTTTCCACTGGAGCAGATGTATATCGGGCCTCCTTGTATATTTTTCATTGCATAAGACCCGATGTATATTGACATACATTCATTCCTGCACATACAAACACAGGATCTTCTACAGAATATTCCCTCAATGTATCTTCCACCTTGAACCTGATATGCAATTGAAGATGCATACAAGTGCAGAATATTCCTGGGAGTCTTGCGAAAGATTCCACTAATGTATATGCAACCCGATATACATTAAAACATGCATATAACTCAAATTTTCAACATTTCTGGAAGCCGACAGAGATTTCACAAGCCTGCCAATGCACATTTGTGATTGCACATACAAAAACTTGACATTTTTCATGAGTGCGATAAGAAAAGGTGATAAATCACTACATGGGGACTGGTCAACTAATGAACACTACAACACGAAGATAAAACTGAGCAACCAGGAACTCACCACAGAAGGCCACTAACAGAGTAGACAAAACAGTGAAAGACCCCACGACTCAAAAAATTTAGGATTTGAAAGAGAAAAATCAGCAAATACTCAAGCTTAAAACCCTAAACATAAATGATTACCAACACAATATCTAGTCTTATGGGCTCATACAAAAGAACATCACACCATACAATGTCTTCAATACAATAGCATATCTTCGACACTAAATTTGGTGGAGAGAGAGCATCATCAAGGCAATTTACCACCCAGCCACGAGACTCATACCTCCCCAGTCTTCCTCATAAATGGAGAAGCCTGACCCTTCGCGAGGGGTCTAGCAAACTGAAGCTGGCTTACATGAAGGAATCTGGTGTAACATGATATATATATCATCTCTATAGCATGTGTCAAATGCATATACTGATCTAATATCATTATATGGCAGAGAGAAATAAAACATCAAATAGTAACTATTACTAATTTGACTAACAAGCTTTGGCCAAAGCATCTTTTCTCACCGTGTTCATGTAGATAGGTTCAAGAAGGAACCTACCATTCCCTATAACTCTATATTTGACATCCATCCATGCTCTTTCTCTAACTCATCATATAGAAAAGAAAGAATACATTCACAACATCCAACAATCCATATAAAATTGCAAAAAAGATAAATTACTTATGCAATACACCATACATCTTTTCCAGGAAGCATTCATACAATTGAAGTTAAAACAACAACATGTAGTTGAATACATGTGTTTGTGATAATATATAAGTCAAGACATTTATTATTTTCATAAAATTGGTCAAGCAGGTACGCAGCCCTTTCTAGGGTCTAGTTCCCCAGACAGTTTCCTCATCAGTTGCCACCACTTAGGTGAACAAGACGGATTTCTAAAGAGATAAAAGATTCAATTCAAGGACTAAACATATAGTTTATATAGAATATTTGATTGAAGAGTCACTAAAAAGATACTCAAGGCACTCATGGCATAACACTAAGTCAAAGAAATTGATTTCAGATTCCATCATAAGTTCTATCATCCAAAAGGAAAAAGTTTCAAATTTGTTTTAAACACTAGATATTATGTTTCAACTGTAAGTTCCAAAAGATCATTTGTTAACTATTAAACTAAAGATTTTCTATACAATCTATCATGATTCTAATTCAAACTATGGCTAAGATTTCAATATAATATAATAATGATTACTGACTTTAAAGGTTATATGATCAACTTAACCAAGAACACAATGTTGGTAGTATCACCATCATAACATTCTACAATTCTATTATGTCATTAATATTAAATTGACCAACTTACTATCCCTCTATTAAAGCATAAGAGCTAAACTTAACCATGGTTGCATATTCGGCACCCATCCTTAATTAAATAATCAAAACATAACTAGCTAATCATAACATATTAACATTAAATCAAAACTATATTATCCCTATAGCTTGATTAGGAAAGAGATTTAAAATGATTCTACATCATTATCTATGAAACCAGGACATGAGATTATCTATCCAAGTATACTATATTAATCCATAAACTAATATTAATTCAGCGAGGAGTTTGCTTCAAGGTCAAAAAGAGATAAATATTCTCATTTAGCAAAATAATAGGTTGAATTCATTTTACCAACTAATTCACTTCCATTAGAATATAATCTATCTAAATTATTACTTTCTTTTCTGTCCTAACCATAAATGGATATCTCTAAGTCTATTGAAAATAATGAATCGACTAAATAGAAGAATTCTTCTAAACATATTAGCAAGTACTTCTTAACTTAAATCAATTTCAACAACATGGTAATTTAATTCTTATCAAATAGTCTTAATAATGACACAAATTATTATTAACGGTGAAATAGTCTTAATTCATTTACAAAACTTCTAAGATGATCATGCATTTTTCATAAATAAAAAAAGAATTGAAATAATATTATTATCCTATTAATAAAGTAAAAATCTCTTATATCCTATAAAGTGAGATTCTATATTTTAGATGATAAATACAAATATCTTATATTAAAAAGTTAAAGTTAGATTCTAAATCTCATATGATAAATAAAAGAAATCTCTTAAATTCTAAAAAAGTTAGATTCTAAATCATATATGATATCTTTTTCTAAGAAAAGCAAATTGATAGAAAAAGGAATCATAGAAGAAATATAGAAGTAATCGAATCACTGAACTTCCCATTTACTAAGTGCCTAAAATAGCTTTCTAAAACAAAATTTATAACACTTGCTAGAATAGTGAAGAATTTATATCACTTGCTAAAATAGTGAAGAATTTATACTTGCTAAAACAAAAGGTCACTAATAACAATGCCTTAATAAAAGAGTTGAAAATTAGGAGAACATAAAGAAGCATTTAAAAATTTTATGACTTAGCACCTTAAATGGCTGCAAGATAAACACAAAATGGATTTAATGAAAAGCTTGAGGTACATCATGCAAATGCAATTGGTAGATGTAAAGCCTTACAAATGAGGACACATAGATAAGGCACATGAATAGTTGATAGAATGCCTCAAAGAGATGTCATCTCACGGAATATAAGATTTTGTAGAAGGCATGTAACCGCTTAACAAAACATCTTGAGAGGCATCCGATGGCTACAGATAATGCTCAAAACTAGATTTGATGAAAAATCCTAATTAAAATTGTTAGGAGCAAGACACGACATAAGGAAAGTGTGGCAAAGCCACAACTTTAAAAGAAATAGGGCTTATTTATTAACAAAAGTTAGGATGTTTGCACAAATGAATGTGGTGAAAGATCAAAGGGACCTTTGAGAAAGAGAAGGTCAAGATGCAACGAATTTCATCTTCAAGTTTGATGCAAGAGATTTGTTGTGAGAGATGGTGACACAGAAGACTCCCTCTGCCAAAAAATCACACAAGCATGAAATTGTATAGGCCAAAATATTTTTTCGTTCAAATTGAAATTTCAACTTCACATTTGATTTCAACAAAATATACAATCTCAATGAAAACAAATTTACATTACAAAATTTAAAAAACTTGGCTCTCAATAGCCATTCTCTCCACAAAGTCTCATGCACTCTGTAGGATCATCTACAACCTATATCTCTCACACAACCTTTTGCATACTTTCCTCTGTTTGCAATACACTTGCATAGCCTCACAAGGCTTCCTATCTCTCTGCGCCTTCAGGCGACTCCAACTCACACTCACAACTAGTTTCTTCTCACAAATTTATCCTCTAGACGATCCCACACTCACTCTTGGACAGCGACTGATGAGTACCAGGTAGCACTCATCTAAACATGCATTTTTACTTCCTTTTTGCCCTCTTTTCATGTCTGTCCTAGTATTTGCACTACATAAAATGTAAAGTCTTGTTTTAATTATACTAATAAGGGATGAATTACTGAAGATTATTGTTTTGATGGAAAGACTTATGTTGCAGTGAAATTAATGAAGTTGTGTAGAAAAATCTCTTTTTGGGTTTCACAGGTGGGAATCAATTTTTGAATAACTCTAGAGGTAATCCTAATTATCTTTGAAGCCAGACATGAAGGACACTACATTGTACTCCAAAATTTTCTAGTTGTTGAAGGATCTCTAAGGAAGAAGGAGCAGTAGAGAAAAGAAGATAGTGATCTTCGGAGCTGCTGGCAACAACATAGAGTCTCCAACGCTGCTAACAACCTACATCTCCGGAGGTGATTGTAGTGCTATGGAGTCTTCCCATCTAGCCTAAGTGTTCCAGTGGTGACTCCAGTTGTCTACAGAGATCTGATACTCTTTTATTTGTTATTACATGAGATTCAAAGACTATTTAAACCACTATTTAAAGGCCTCATTGCCCATTGTTGTTTAAGTTAGACTCTAGCTTTAGTGGAACTTTCAGTGCCACTAAAGCCTTTTCAAACTTTGCATGATTATACTTTAAGTTGGATAGTTGCATGTCTTAGTTTAGAATAAGAGATTAGTTATATCTCAAAGATGAACAAATAGGTAAAGTAGTTAGTTCCAATAATATTATGTCACTTGGACTAATACATATATGGATGGGAACAACAGAAAGATATATACAGATTTTGTTAGCAGTATTATTGTAATTTCATTTTCAAAGCAGAACTTATACTTTTGAATACAACATACTTTGATAAGACTAGATTAAAGAAGAGCTGTGTTGTTGCATTTCTATTTTGAGTTTCCTGTTTAGCCTTTAGTTCTGAAGGTGTGGAGCAAGGGCCCACTCCTGCCAACAGACAGGAGGCTAGTATATTTGCTTCATTGTCTTATTTACAATTTTCATCAAAAGTATAATTTTCCTGCTTTTATAAGATAGGTCAATTATTGTCTAAATAGATTTGTTTCCAGTAAATGCATGTTTCCAACTTTTGTGTGAATTAGATAGATTCTTTCAGTAACTTACTGCTTTAGTCTTTAGATTAGATTTCATTTCAAGTAGATAACTAAGCAACATTGATTTATTAAGAGAGTTTAATTTAGTAAGTTTAGCTAAGGACTGTTGATTATTAAGTACATTATTGCAAATAGTCGAGGACACAACCCTGGATTTGACATATGAAAACATGATTAAATGCCAAGGTACAACGACCCTTGTCAGCGACACTATGCCAAGCTTCAATCCTTGTCTTTATAGGAAATTCATAGATTTCGTCCATAGAAGTTGAAGAGACATCAAACAAATTCAAATATTTAATTTGTTTTTTCTCCTTATTGTCTAGCTGCAGCCTCTATCTCCTCCCATTCCATGCCACCCTATGTATTATGTTCATACTTCACTTTTATGATGTAGCCTCCAAAATGATACGTCCCATCTCTTTTCTGACACCCTCATTCCTCTGTCAAAATGTATTAAAAACAATATACAAAACCTGTAATACTTCATTAATAGCTAGGTGCCATACACCGAGAAACTTTTGCAATGGAAGGCATTTAAATTCTCTTCAAATGACTGTGCCACATACTTAGAAAAGTGTTTATATTTCCTCCTTAAATCTACATTAAGACCATCAATTTTTAAATATTTCAAGGCATTTTATTCCTTCTTGAGGTGTGCCTCACTCAGAGAGGAATCTTCTGAAATAAGGAAGGTTTTAATTATAGTTTCTAACACTCCACTTCCTCCATTTCCAAAATAAGGTGTTGAAATTTCAAATCTGTAACTCCTTACTTAAACACCTTCATACTAGCTTTTTCTCCATGAATAAAGGCATATTAATTTCAATGCCTCATAAGGAAGGCAGTTACAATTAAAATTTTGGTTTTCCATATTCTTGCTGCATCCGGAGGGTTACAAGTGTATTCGTAGATGAAAATGAAAGATTCTCTCCCAGTGCCCATTTGATATTTTTAAATGCATCAATGAACAATATAAAACAATTAAAATTCCCTGATAATACCTTTTAAAATTTGTTTCAGTCAATATGGAGAAAAATTACTCTTTGCGACTGCGGCAAGATATCTTGGATAGCGTGAAAACCTTTTTCCATAACTCCTTACTAGAAGCTCATTTTTATGCAACAAGGCTGAGAGATGCCAATCAAGACCACACACACAAAAATTGAAGAAAATAAATTGAATTCTTTTTTGGGTGATGTCGATTACCAGTCCACTCGAATGCTCCTGCATTAGACATGCTGGGTAAAAATTTTGTGAGCATGTGATCACCCTTTCAAGTTGTAAACAACCTACAACAAAATCCATCGCTGATCTAGGCATAGAAAACTTCTTCCACCTCTTCCAACACTTAGCTGGGAAAAGTACCATCCTCCTCCACCGATTATATGTTGGCTTCATTTTCCCACCATCATTTGTCCTCCTCCGACAAAGGCTCACTCTCCTTCTCCTCCAAATCCTCACTCCTCTCTTCTCCTCCTTCACCGTCATGGGACTTAACCCACTGTAGAGTAACCACCTCCACCAAAACCTTGCAGTATCTTTAACAAGCTCTAGTCACAAACTCACAGCATCTAAACACAAATCTTTCTCTACAACAATCTCCATTTTTTCTTCATACTTTTCCTCTTCTATCATCTTATTTGAAAACAAAACAATATCATCATCAAACAGATTTACCTTATCCTCCTTCAGGTTGCAACATTGATTTTCACTGTGATATCTCTCATATCATCCCTAGCTGCAACATTTTGTTCTGTATCCTTTGCTACAACAATGAGCTTCACATTCCATTCTTCTTTGATTGCCAACAACCTCATCACCAAATCACCCTCATCTTCATTGTCTTTGTGATCTGCTACAAACTCTTCATATTCCACCACTACGATCATATCATCTTCAACCCCTACTATTGCAGGTATATCCTTTGTTTCATCTTTCTTCTCCTTCACTGTGATCTCATTACTCACACGTTGCATAGCCTCTATTCGATCCATCCTTGCATGTATATCTGCGACCATCAAAGAGATCTTCCTCCTTCGGTACTTGCTCCATCCTTCCCATATCATGGGCCTTCTTACATAAATCCCCATCTCTCTCACTACTACAATCTTTCACACATCACACTCTCAATCTATAAATACTATTTCTTTCGCGGCTCCCTAGCTCTTGATTGCTCAGGGATTCTCTCCACTTGCAACAATCCTCACATGAGCTCTTTTCTACTGCTTCCACAACCACTTGAAGGTCTTGGCATAGGCTACCTCACATTCAGTGCTCTACCTACACACTCAGAACCTCAAGCTCTAATACCATTTAATGCGGAGGGACTCCCTCCTACTACAATTCACAAACTCACAACACAATAAAGATTGCAAATAAAAATCTCTATTTTATTTCTGTTACCAATTTGCATCGTCATGGCTCAAATGGGAAACAAAGGTACCTAGTGAATGTTTAAAGGTTTGAGCCCTGCTTTAGATGGTCTTATCATGTGTTTCAATAGGGTCACAAGTTAGGTTTCTTGATCATTTTCCTTTATGCATGGCAGTTTTTGAGTTTTGTCAAGTTAAGCAAAGTCTTGTAATGAATGTATGTGATAAGGTGTTCCTAGAGGGTAGAGAGACCACTCTTCCACATAAAAATGCATGCATTATTTGTGTTAAAAGCCAAAGGGTAAATGTTTTCACAACCAACAAAATTTAAGCATTCCAAAAAGCACGTACATATCAAGGAGGGAGTTCTTTTTCAAATGAAAGACAAATTTTGAGAGGAGTTTTCATGTAGGTTTAGGGTTTTCAACCTGTAGCAAGGTTCTAGGGTTTCCTCCACAACTAATTTGTAGGTTTTGAAAGGTGCAAATGCATCTACACGGTGGAGATCTCAAGATGAGATCAAATAGAAACTATCTTTAAGCTTTTTCTCTCATTCATACAAGTCCTATGTATATATGGAAAGAAGAAACCAACCTTTACAACCTCCACACGGTGATCAAATGGCTCTTTTGGAATTTAAGCATGTAGATGTGGTGGGCATCATGGTGTTTGGTTTTCACAGAGATCTGCATATGTCTGTGAGGCCTTTCAAAGCTTCAAAGAAGGTGTATGACAGTTTAGAAGCTGCCAAGAGGTGGGTCAATATATGTGAAGTTGTGGTTACGATAAGAAACATAATGGCTGAGCATTAAAACTTGATGAATCCTGTACCAAGAAGGTCTAAGGAATTGTACAAAGATGCAAAAAATTAGAGTCAAGATTTGTTAATCCTTAAAAACCTTAAGAGGACAATGAAAGACTAAGTAATGATCTTTGACATCCCCAAGATCTTTAGAGTGTTGATGAGCAAACAACAGTACTAAGACAGTAATGTGAGGCAACTAGAGGGATAGTAAATAGTCTATGACAGCAGTCACAAACATTGAAAAGAACAACATATTAATACAAGGAGCAGTTTGGGGACAGTTTGGACTGTTACAATGATGAGAGTAAATAGTCATCTAGACTGACTTTCAATCATATAACAATCATGAAGATCTTAAAGTAGCAGTCATAACAATAAGGAATCCATCAACAAAAGAGGCAATCAACATAGTAAGGCTCTAGGTATAAGGAGCTGGATCTCCTTCTTCAAAGAGTACAAGCACCATAATGTTCAAAATCATGAGGGTTTAACTATTGAAGCTTCCACTAAATGTATGAAGAGATCATCCAAAGATCAAACAGTCCCTAGGATCCATGAAGGTATGTTGAAGATCATTTCAAAGTTGCATGGAGATATGGAATGCAGTAATGATGAGACTGTGCTATCATAGAAGAAATCCATAGAACTTTGTATCACTAATGAAGAGGTATGTAAGAGTTTTTTGTAAGGGCTCTATCAAACCTTAAGGGTGCTAGTAGATAGTTTTGGTTGTTTTTGAACATTGTCAGAGGTCCCTAGGGTCTGTGTCAATGTCATATCTATGTATACCATTATGAAAGCACAAAGACAGTCCAACATTGAAGATAAAGAGGCAGTCACTATGACATCTTGATAGTGAATAGTGAAAGGACATAGTTTGGAGAACAATTAACACTGTGGTAGTGTTAGACAAGACTACAATCTTGAGATGAAGGATACAAAGACCAAAGATACAAAGGACAGTATAATAGTTTCTCCATGACAAGAGATAGGGTAGACAGTGCCACAACAATGTACAAAGACAATGAGAATAGTATTTAGGTTTTCTCAAAAGAATAGTCTCAAAGAGTGCACAAAGAATTCTATGTTTTTCCTTGAGAACAGGCATAAGGTTCTAGACGGCTTACAAAGGTTGAGAGACTAGAGGAAAACAAAGACAGTGGTAACTATATGAAGTCCTAAATGTAGTCATATATAGTCGTATCAAAAGAAGGTTGACAGAGGCAGTGATAAATATGTGGACAATCATATAATTGATTGTATTGACAGTCATAGCATGATTGTCCCAACTATAAGACTGCGTCAAACAATCATAGGACTGTCACATAGAATGACTTTAAATAGTCTTAGGACCAGTTTCAGATCTCTAAGACAGCTCTCTAAGACCACTATCTTATAGAGTTTGTGACAGCGAGCAAGGAAAAGATAGATATACAAGGGTTTTTACAAGCATGGTAACAGTCTTGAAGGTACAGTGCATGCAAGAGGATTATGGAATAGTTAGGGAGTGTGACAAAGTATATAGAGGTCAATGAGACAAAATAGAAGTCCATGAAGATAGAGTGTAAAGGTGCAGAGATGATGCAAAGAAATGAGACCACTATCATAGGGATTTGTCATATTGTTGTGATGTAATGAATATCTAGGGTTTTTGTAGGTCTTTAGGTTTGCCATCATGTAATAACTTTGTCAAAAGAAGAGGAAGCCTACACAAGATAGTGCATACACAAAGGTTTGAGGTGACAATTCAAGAAAGTTAGAGTTTAGTGTGAATGTCTATGTTAGAAAAGAAGAGACTGAGATCCTAAATGAGGAAGATGTTGTTTGTGTAAAAGAGGCATGAAAGGCTCTTAACAAGGTAATGACAGACTAAGATAGTAATGTCACACCTGTGGAATCATAAGGAAAAGAGGAAGGATAGTCCTGATAAGAAGAAGAAGGAGGCATCAGACTGCATTGGAACCCTTGCATTTGAAACACTATAAGCATAAGGAGAAATCATTAACATGAGAAGATAGTGTACCAAGATTGCAGGCCCAAAATAGAGATTGCTAACACAAAGCACAATACACAAGGCATGAAGAATATGCAGAGATAGGAAGCATATAGGTCTGATAGTATGGTGATGTAGCTAGGAGATAGTAGAATAGTATGTCAAGCTATCAAGGAAGTTCCTTCTAGGGTATTGATTGTCCATGAAATGTGAATCTACAAAAGAAAATTTTCTAGACTGTGACAGTGGATAGGCAAGGGGAAAAGACAGAGATAATTTAAAGGTAGCATGTCAACCTTGACAGACAACATATGAAGAGAATAAGTAGCTAAATGATAGTTTAAAATGTTTTTTAGAAGTCCTAAAGAGAGAAGGTCTCTTTCCACATCCTCAAGTGGTCATAATGACATCAAAAACCTGAGAAACACATGCCCTATTAACATGCAAGTAAGCTTGGTAAGGAATCAAGACAGTTGGGGAAGTTATGGCAGCACTACAAACAGTTTAACTATTTTCCAAGCATTTAGGAGGCAGTTTGGAAGACAAGACAAATGTCAAAGGAACATTTCCACCTTTCATGGATCCCAACTACCTCCACTCTTCAAGCCACAATGGAGCATTTCTAGGAGCTTGAAGAAGTCAAGGAGCTACTTTTGAAGACCAAATCAAACTAGGACTCTTTTTGGGCGTCCAAAGTAAGTTATTTTTAAGGCTTTGTAACTTGGTCAAAATCAGTCCCTATATGCTCTCCTATGCTTGGGATGAGATATAGGACACTTAGGCAACATTTTTAGACAATTCTTGCTAGTTTTCCAGCTCTAAAAGGCTAAATATTGTAACTAAAATCAGTTCTTTTTCTAGCTCTACAAAGGCAAAAAATTGTATTGTAACTCATTTTCAAGTTAACATGAAGCATATTGCAGTCTATTATTGTATTAGAAAAACACTTTTTTGATCAATAAAACTCATTTTTGACCTTCTACTTTCTCTAATTTATTGTGTGCAAATTGAATTATTGATGAATGTTCTTGTGAAATCATTTGAATCCTAGAATGTATGTCTCATTCTAGCACCTTTATGCAGTTGATAACATGTTTTGGGTAGGTTGTAGATTGTGTCATCACATGGAAGGAGTCTTGTTTTGTGAAAACATTGCCTTTTCTTTCCAATATTACAAAATGTAAGACTTCTTATGAAATATTGATACTCAAACATGGAAAAAGATGAGTTGTGTCTACAATAGGCTGAGTTATGAGAAAGATAGTGTGTCTAAACAAGAAATATATGTTTGAAATTAGTTTAGGTGCATCACCACATAGCTGCAATTTTTCAATTATGTCATTTTATGCCCTTTTCCTCTATGAACAATAGTAGATTAGAGTAGTTTAGGTGAGAAATCCAAGGGAACCAACCCTTCATCTAGAGGTTTAGCTTCAAGTTTTGCAAGGTCCCACACCTAGAAGCTATTCCCATTGTATCATGGGGTTTTGTTGGATCACATTCAACAAGAGGGTGCAATCTTGTTGATAACAATTTCAATGAAAACAACTCAATTACAATCAACAAATCTGCAACATACAAATTCCACATATACATTCATTGGCTCCACATGGCCTCTCAAATTCTATAGAAACTCCTCTCTTTCCCTCATACAACAATCTTCTCTGCTTCATAATCCCCTCACATGGGTTGAGATCTCCCTAATCTCCCTCCGAGAAATCTACCTCTAACCTACAACAACATTTCTTTTTATTCTCCAATAAGGAAGTTAAACCGTCTCAAAATGAGTTCAACCATTTGAATTGTTTTCCCACAAATAAAACTAAATCACCACAGTCCTTTGATTAGGACTTGACATGTACCTGTGCCAAGGATAATTGGTGTAGGAGCACCCCTTCGAAATAAAGAATAAGTCTAATTATAGTATGTTTTTAGTTTATGATGTAATAAGGTCCATTGGACCAATTCTTATGTTTTAAGTCAATCTAGGATTGTGTGTTGACAGTTATAGTTTGTTATGCTAGCTGTCCTCCCAGCCGTTTGGAAGCTGCCAGCCACTGGGAATCGAGTCTGTACTACTCAAGAGGAGTAGTTATTTATGCCCTAGAACAGTTTGTTTAGATACAGTTCAGCGTTGCATATGAAAAACAGAGACATTATGTTTGGAGATCAAACTGAGCATTGTGGTACAGTGGGACTGTGAAGTCAGATATTTGTATGCATTTCTGATATTGAAATAAAGAAGATCCCATTGTTTCATTTGTCTAATTTTTGATCTATCTGTGTAGTCGATTTTGATTTTGTAGGCGAAATGGATTCATTCATTCATTCCACCGGTTGATTCTCTAAATCAATGGAATGGACATGTACAGTAGTTTAGTTTGCATTTTCATTTTTTTGTTTTTACATTTCATGTTTTTGGGATCGAAATATTGCATGTAGTGAGCAAACCTAGCATCCTCATGTGCTAGGGTTTAGAGGGAAGAAATCCATGTCGAGATTTCTAAGCAAGCGGATCGGGTCGAGCTCAGAGTTTTCGGTGCAAATTTCTGAAGGCATCGGCATGAGAAGAACCATCGGGTTGAGAAAGTTGCATTGAGCCAACAGGGGGCACTTTCACCGATCGGGGTGACAATTACAAAATGCTACCGACGAAGAGTATATCGGCATGAGATATGCCATCGGTGGAGAAGTTAAAGGTGTCGCCGATAGTCATAGTTTGGCCGATGGTGGAACCCGGCATTGGTAGTATCGAGGAGACAATAGAGATCGGCAAAAGACTCTAGGAGTTCGCCGATAGTGGAAGTCCCGCCGATAGGTGAAAAGGAGATTCTTCATCGATAAGGAATTTGGCGTTGGCGTGAAGTGGAGTGTTAGGAAGACCTTCCACGGCTAGACCGATATCGTAAGTGTTGCCGATAGGCAACTTAACTGATGCGGAGGTGTCAGCAAGAGTTGGTGAAAGTCTCAGTGAAAGAAGAAAGCATATCAGTGTAAGAGTGGGTATCGGTGAGCAAGGAGAATGTTTTGTCGATGGTCAAGTCTTACCGACAAAGACGATTCAAGGAAGATATTGGAGTAACATGGTATGTCGGTGAAAGAGATTTTGGGCAGGCCGATAGAGGTTATCTTGCCGATAGGCAATAAAGAGAAAAACATCCATCGGCGTGAGGTGGAGTTTGGTGTGACAATTTTCTTAGGTGCCGATAGTTGTTGTTTGGCTGATAGTGTATATCAGGGAGACATTATGGTAGATCTTGTCGATGGAATGAGAACAGTTAAATCCCACCAAGTTTGAACGCTTGTGCTGCCTGCTCTGCATCAATAATCCTCCAGATTATTAAAATTAGCCTTTATTTCTTTGGGACCTCTTATCAGCAAAACATCACATTAGAAAACTTCCTTTCTTTTCCCTAGCAAAACATATTACCCTTGAACTAGGTCAAAATTTCTTAAGTGGTGCCGACACACACTATATCGACAAATTAGGCATTTTGCAAACTAAAAGGTTTGCCAATATAAATCCTTTATTCATCATCCTCTTTATCGGCAAAACTTACCTTTCTCGAACCCTTGTCGGCATATCGGCCATTTTTTGAAACCATGAACTAGTTCGCAAGTGAAAAGGTTTACCAATATCAAGTTATAAGCTATCAACTCCTTCTATTGGAAAAGTTTATCTTCCATGAACTCTTTGTCGGTGTATCGACAACTTTTGAAAATCACGAACTAGCCGAGACATATATTTTTCTTCTATCAACAAAATGTCTTATTGGTGAACCTAAGGGTTCGCAAACTAGTAGTTATGCAAATGGTGTTCTCAAACTTAAATTTTTTTTGATAACAAATAAAACACTATTCTAAATTCTCTTCAGACATTGAATCAACAATCTGTATAATCGGTGAACTATCGGCTCGACGAACTAAACAGTTCACGAACTGAACAGTTCACGAACTGAACAGTTCACGAACTGAACAGTTCACGAACTGAACAGTTCACGAACTGAGAAATTATTTGACTAGCTATAACTTAACTATTTTTTGCCCAATTCTTCACCAAAATTGTACTGGAGTTATCCAATTGGGTCTTCTACAAGATGATGCTCTTCACTTGGCCAACTTAAGATTGAAAATCATCCTAAAATAAACTGTCCAAAACCAACACAAAAATAAACAAAAACAAAACTAAAACAAACCCAAATTTTTTTTAGTTGATGTTGATTACTCGTGGACCCAGATGCTCCTGGATCAGACATGCCAGGTAAAAAGTTTGTGAGCATGGGCTCACAAAATGGAGATGAGTAGTAGAACTATCCTTCCAGGTTGCAAATAGCCTACAACAATCTCCATCACTGTAACACGTTCATCAGAAACTTTCTTCTTTCACCTCTTCCACCATTTTGTCAGGACACTTGCCATCCTCCTCAACCAAGTGTACACCTTCTTCCTCCCTCCTCTCATGGACTCACATCCACTATAGACCATCCTCCTCCACCAAAGACTCTCCCTTCTTCTCCTCCAAATACTCTCTCCTCTTCTCTCCTCTTTCATGGGATCCAACCCACCACAAATCGACCACCTCCACCAAGTTCCACCTACATAATCCTCCACAACCTCTATACAGAAACATGCATCATCTATATACAAATCTGCTATTGCAACTTCATCCTCTACAACAACATCCTCTTCTATTCTCACCATAGAAGGTAAATCATCATAACTAAATTCAAATAAAAAATACCTCATCCTTCCTTGCAACTGCATCTTTTCCTTCTTTACCATTCATTGCAATGTTTTCAGTTTCACCATCCACTGCTATCACTATTGTTGATGGTGGTTTTAGCACACAACAATGTAGGTATGATTGTTGGTATCACACCTCTCTTGAAAAAGGTATCCTATCTGTTAGCACAGTAAAATTTTCAAAATTTTACTATTCCCTTACTCCATCATATTTGAATAAACCCTAAGGAATATCCCAAAAGGACCACAATATAAAATTTTTATATCCCATAAAATGTCTAGGGATGAACAGTGTCAAATATCATCAAAATCAATCCATCGGCATGAGGTCGTGTGGCTTACACCGATACACAAGGAATTGTTTGAAAACAACCATCGGCGTGAAAATAGAGATCGGAAGAAGAATTATGGAGCTCACCGATGGAGTAAGCAACACCGATGACTTTACATCGGCAAGAAAGGCGAGTGGTCATGCCAATCGGTATGACAAATATCTATCGGATGATCTTTTAGAAGTTGCCCCGACGATATATATCATACCGATGAAGCACTTTCGGCAAGAGTTTCACCGAACAACATGCGAGGGTAACAAAGCAATAGTCATCGGTGAGAAATGAACCATCGGAATAAAAAACAAGTGAGTCTCCGACGATCAAGAGTCCTGGCGATAAGGAAGTTATCGGCAAGACTCACAGCGATGCATCTTCATCGGGATAGCTTGACATAACGGAACAAAAGAAGCAAGTCTTGCCGATTCATAAGTCACAGCGATCAAAAGATATCGGAGACACTTTACTAAACTTTGCCCGATGAAGGATGTGATAAAGGGTATCGGGGAGATGATCGGGATCGGGATATCTTGAGAAAGCTATCCCGATAGAGAATGTCATTCCGATAAAGATAAAAGTTCATACATGAAGAGACTATCGGTAAGACAATAAAGATCGGGGAGACATAATTTTAGTATCCCGATGGTCTCAATCTTCCCGATAAGCAAAGTATATCGGTGGGACTTGCCATATCGCGGAGAGATCTAAAACCCTTGGCGATGAAGGAAATCATGCCGATGGTCGCACCCACTTGAAATATGATACTACATGGCGTCGGGGATACAATTGAGGGGTTACGCCGATTGACTGTCCGCGACATAAAAAAGGGTTGAGGTCGTCCAGACATTTCAAAAAGCACGCCGATAGGAAGAGTTATGGCGATGTGACACTTCACAGCGATGAACATTGAATTGATCAGATAATTAATACAAAACGGCTACAAAGTTCATACGATCATTATAATTGCAAAAAACTGTCCGAGAGCAGAATACAGAAGAATTCTCAGGGCAAAAGCAAAGGCTTCCAATTCCAGCCATCGAGCGACAGGTACACATACACAAACCACTATATTACATGTATTTGAATTTCCTGCCAAATTTTTCAAAAAATGGAAACTTCGGGGAAAGGAAAAGGAAGAAAATCACAAGGGGAAACCAGTAAACCAAAGAAGCAAAAAACTGATCAAACCCCTGAAGAAAAAGTGAAAGACAGGAAACTAAATCAGGACTTGATTGATCAGTTGCCTGGGTCAGCTCCCAAGGCCAGGAGGTCTGCCCAACTCAGGGCAGAAATAGAAAAATTGGAAGACAAACATAAGCGCCTGGGAGATATTTGGACCCCAATTAGGGGATATGAACTCTTCAGATTCCACTACAACAGAAGATTTAGAAATGCCCCTGTGTCAAACCCATGGCACATGAATTTAGGCAAACTGGTTGTACCTAATGTATCCTTGAATGTAGAACTCCTGCAACTGTTAGCCAGGCATTACAATTCAGGCCTGAAAGCTATCTGCAACCCTCAAGGAGAACCAATTGTACACCTATCAAAAAATGCTATTTGTGAGGTGTATGATTTGGATGATTTGTGCACTGTCCCTGTTGTTTATGAAGATTTGGATAAAGAATACTGGAGAATGGATACAACCTACAATGGATGGAGGTTACCCATTCATAGACCCAGGATTGAAGGAGAAGTGATACCCTTGACTGAGAATGATGGCCCTCCTTTTCATGTATCCATTTTTGAACCATACATTCAATATACTTACTATTCTGTAGGCCAAGTCCTTGGCTCAGAGGTCCCTGAGTTCATGGCTATTCCTCTAATGGTCATAACCTCTGATATTCAATGTCACAATGCCAGACAATTTGATTATGCCTCCTATGTTGCTACTAGAATAGACTCTGGTCTATCTGCAATAAAAAACAATGCTCCAGCATGCTCTTTTGAGCATTACTCGATGCTCATGCATATGGTCTTATACTACGGCCAGGAAGTAGGATTGTGGCCAAATGAGCTTCAAGTTGTTGCTGCGGGTAAGAAAGGGGAGAAGATACCTGTACAAATGTGGACCAGAATCTGGGATAGCAGGTATGCTAACTCCAGCTATGCTCAATTTGAAGAGCATTGTGTTAAAGTGCTATATAGGTATTTCAACCACCCCTGTGAATATTCAATTTCAGATGAAATAAAAAGATTCCTCAGACCAAAAGATTTTGGTGGCCCCCCTACTGTCACTCATAATTGGGGAGACTGGTATTGTTTTGAGGATGCTACTATGATCAGAGTGTATGGTTTTGAGGATGCTCCATTTATATTGCCTAAAACTGTCCCTGACAGGATTGCATATTTGGAAATAATTAGGCAAATGCATTGTTCCAATGTCATGCATCTAAGTTCGCATGATAAACAATCATTCATGCCTAGTACTTTATGTTTTGGAGATTTTACTGTGGTTTCAAAAGAAGGATACAATCTCATTTTGGATAAACTAATGCATTATAACATGGTGACTGCTGAGGTGAGGAAAGGGTTTGACCCTGAGGGTTTCATTGACTATGCAAGAAGAAAACAAAATCTCAGTGGATACATGCACATACATTATCCACATGATGATGTCATTAGAAATTTGGAAGAGGCTGAAGTCGACTTGGTGGTGGAGAAATATAACAGAGATTTGAATGAAAAGAAAAAGCAGTTGGCAGAAGTTGAAGTGGTATCCTCTGAAGAGGAAGAATTGACTGAACAGCCACAAGATAAGACAATAGAAATGTCTAAAAGAAAAATGCAACAATATCAGCCTCCAGTTGTGATACATGATGAGGAGGGGTCTGCTGATGAAGATCCACGCCAAAAGGCTTATGATTCTTTTGTGTCAGATGATACATTCATTCATTCGAAGGAATTTAAATCATTCCTGTATAAATACAAGGGAAAGGAAATTAGAGAGTCAGTAGATAATGTTTCTGCTGACAATGAAAAACAGTTATTAGAGATGTTAAAGGAGACAGTGGACAAGGAAATGCAGGACATGACACCAAGCAGAGGCAGACAGCTGCTTAAAGATGCAGGGGTTATGATTTTTCCCGGCTTAGATTTAAATTCTGCTCTAGTTTTTGATAGTTTTTTAAATAATGCTGATGATAAGTATAAGCTTACTCCAGAAGGAGTTAATGAAGTCTATATGGGAACGAGATACAATAATGATGAAAATTCTTTAATGATATGGGCATTGTATCCTCCCCATAAGAAGACGGCCATCATAGACACTGAAAAAACTTTTGGCCATGTTATGACTTTTAGAGCAGGTGAGACTGACCCCATAATTACTGCAGACATTGGTATCAATGTTGCAAAATTGAATAAAGCACAAGCTCAGATGTTAATCAAGGAAAGGGATGCTTATAAGCTGAATTGTGAAAGATTAACAAAGGAGAATGACTACTTGAAGGACGCTGTTAAGAGCACCTTTGGGCAATCTACGAAGAGAATAACTCAAGGTGAGAGCTCACAAAGTAGTCAAGAAATATCCCATGATCAAGCCAAACAAATTCAAATAGATGCATTTGTTACAATACTGCAGAGCAGGTATGCAAACATGGTACGGTGGTTAAACCAGTTCTGGGATAACTACTCGGAAAATCATAAAGCAGTCAAAGAACATGAGAGGCTTGATCAGAGGATACAAGAAAAGGTGATCGAGTTGCAAAACAGAGGTACCACTGATAGCACAGATATCTCTGATGCAAGAGCATTGCTCAAAAGGCACCAGAATTATTATGATAAACTCAAAGCTGATGCTAAGGAAGGGACTGATGCATCAGACGCAGGGGTGCCCAGGATATTCAAAGATAATGGAGAGGTAAAGAGCAAAGAAGAGTGGACTATTGATTGTCAAGTTATATTACACAAAGCCACAGGAGCTCTAAAAGATAAAGCCTCTGTATCTACAGAAGTTTGCAAGCAACTGGAGGAAATGGTCACCCTCGATATAATCACCAGGAGTGCAGTCGAGCTTACTGATTCTCACCGTGCGCAGGAGTACTTGGATCATCTAACAAAAGTCTATTTATGGCTAAACAGAGCCTAATTAAGATTATGTAATTATTGTTTGTATTGGTTAAAATCCCAAGAGACTTATTGAAGAGTTGTATCTCTTCATGAAAATATCTATATAAGTTCAAACAATCTATGCTGAAAAATCATCAGCAGTAGAAGTATTCATATATACATATACATAATATTCCAAAATGACCGTGTTGCATATTTTATTTTGAGGAAGAAATTTGAAGTTCTCTGATTCAGTATTTCTACTTTGGTATCAGTTATTTGTTGAAATTGTTCAATTGTGTGGCTGTCTCCATTTCTGCATTTCCCTGTTATTCAGATTAAGATATCAAGTATATATTTAATCTGTCAATACACATTCGCTGTATCTGTGTGCTTAATTCGGTTGGTGTCCATCCTAAGGAATTAAACCCTTCTGATTTATTCACAGTAGCCTGGAAGTAGTAAGTTGGGATTACTAAGTAGAGCCATATAATTAGGATTGACACACTGTCTCCAGTAAGATATTATCTGTTAATCTTGTCTTTTCATTTCATTTGGTTCCTTCAAGTAAGGATTAAAATACCTTCTGGTGAATTATAAGATATCTGATTTTATTTGGTTGGATTATCAAGAAGAGTCTGTCAGTCATTTACTTGCACGTTTATACAAGCTATAAACCAGAACTGTGCCAAATATCTAGAATTATTACCATTTAGAAACTACTGTTCTTAGTCCTTCAAATTGACTCTGTTACCCAACAAGGCACTGGTCTCATTCAACTCATTAATTGAAACCTTTTTTGATATTGCTTATACAATTTCTGCCAATCACTTATTAAACATTACACATAGAATTAATTAGTCAGCTTTGTCATCTATCCTACATCCTATGCCATTGTAGATAGACCTAGTTAGTCCATTCATCCACACTCAGACTGCTTTAATATTTCAAGGTTCACCCACCTAGGTGTAGCAGGACCTAAAGTGTAGGAAATCATCAAACTTTGAAGGTTGATTTCGTCAAGTTAGTTCAAAAACGTTGCAAATCCAAATATAGAGCCTGGCATCCTCTTAGGATTGGTAACTTGCATTTTTGAGACCTAACAAATTGGCGACTCTACTGGGGAATTAGTAAAAAAAAAACCTTAGAATTTAATCCTTTCTTTCATAGAGTCATTTAAAATTTCTTTTTGGTAACTCTGCTGGTGACAAAGAACCTTACAGATAAAAATATAAACTTTTCCTATTCAATAGGTGGCGACTCTAGTTACAATCATAATAAAAATTTCAAATGGATGGTAGGAGATCCAAGATGGAAGGCAGAAACTTGCAGTCATCTCCACCACTTAGAAACATCTCCAAAAGAAATATGAATCCAAAATATTCCCACCAAGATAATAATCTAGACATCCAGGAGAATGATTCAGAACAAAATATTGTAATTCACAATAAATTCACACCTCTGCATGATTCAAACGAGAACCTCAGTGGAGCAACTGATGATATTTTGGCAAGGTACAGACCCACTCCTCAAGAACAGCGGGATCATGATGCAAAGGTCATGAGGGATATTGATAGGAACCAAGCTGAACATGATTTCAAGGTCTCGTTTAACCAGGGAGAAGAGATAGGATATGAATTGTCAAATCAGGGAATGAATGACAATCCAGAATATCAGGAAATAAATAATCAAGACATGAGTGATGAGAAACAGGAAATACTCATGCTCAGGAAGGAACTCGAAAGGTACAAAATACAAGAAGAGAAGGAGTTATTGCAGAAAGAAATTCAACAGAGGAGGAATAAAGCCAAAACAGCTCCCCCTAAATATGTACCCCCGCATAGAGGGAATATTTCAAGGAATACACAACAAAATACAAATAGTGCTCAAAACTCACATGCTTCTAGAAGTCATCAGAACACTATTCCCCAAATTCCCAGACCACCTCCCATAAGTAATGCATCCCTACATATGGCAAATAATTACCCACCCCCTGGTCAACAATATTATAGGCCACAAAATCAACACATAAATCCCCATATGAACCAACATCAACAATATGCATATCATCAGCCACCAGGTGGATATAATTACTATCCCAATCCACCACATCTCAATTTTCCTCCCCAAAACCTTGCTAATATATGCAGTCAATTTGATTTAACTGGATATCAGTTATATCCATATCCTATGGATAGTACTTGGAGAAACATGGTTCCCAAGTTTACTGGAAACAATGCAGTATCTGCAGAAGATCATATCAGAAGTTTTAATGCTTTTGTATAGGATATAGGTATGGACTGGGAAGACATTAGAATGAGGTTATTTATGATGTCCCTCACTGAAGATGCCAGAGATTGGTTTAATAGCTTGCCCGATGCATCAATCAATTCAATGACTGATTTCCATAACCAGTTTAAGGATCAGTATGGTAACCAATACGCTCCTGAGTTTGCCTTACATGAACTAATAAGTATACAGAAGTATCAAAATGAATCAGTATTTGATTTCAACCTGAAGTTTTCCAAGTTACATAATAAGGTACCACATGGAGCCAAGTTATCTGACCAGGCAGCACTGAGTATCTATATGAAGGCATTTGACCCCAAAACAGGATATGAACTCAGAAACCGGTGTCCTGCAACGTTGGCTGAAGCACAGAAAATAGCCATAACTATTGAAAATAATAGAAAAGCTGCAGGAATGGTCAGTAAAAGGGAAAATCATAGAAATCTTCAGAATCCAAATGCTCAACAGATCAAACCAGAGGGTCAGCATAGGCAGGATAGACCTAGGTTACATGATATGCCTTACAATACAAATTGGAAGGATGGAAGACCTATTGACAACAACAGAAAGCAGCCATATGGAAAGGATACTCCTGATCCATTGAAGAGAAACATGGCACATATGGCAGAAAATAAACCTTGGTGTTCTGTATGTAACTTGCCACATTCACCTGAATACTGTGAGGTAGCTAAATCAATACAGCAAGAGGAAATGCTATATAACTATAATAGAGATAATCACACCATTAATATGATGCAGGATACACCATGTGTGGTAACAGAAGATTATTCTTCTTCAGAGGAAGAAGGGTATGAGTATGATGTAGGGAACCAAAAATATCATGTTAACATGGGAGAACAGCAAGTATTCTCAGACCAAGAAGACATTTATGACAATAAACCATATGGTCAATGGAGAAAACCTACTGAGGATGAAACAGAAGCTCTCACAGTAGCTGCAGTGGCTCAAGCTCGAAACACTTATAACTTAAGGAATAGAACAACAAATACTGGGCAAGGAACTCCTGGATTTGTATTCATAAAAGACCAGAATAACAAAGGGAATAATACAAAATCATCACCTAAAGAACCAGAAAAAGGGGATAAAAATAAAATGAAAGAAAATATAGAAAAAGAGAATACAAAAACAGAAAAGAATGACCATATCATAACCCCTTCTTTTGACATTGCACAGGCAGTGTCTCAGGTGAAGATATCAGTCCCACTCTTAGAGATGATGAAAATAGATAAATATAGGAGTACAGTCGTCAAGATGATTTCTGATACACCTAATCCAAAACATAAAGGGTTTGAAAAAACAACAAATAATGTGCATCAAGAAAATTTTAAGATGCCTGAGGTATACCTTGGTGACACACTTACAAAAAATCCCTCACAGGTAGATCCATTCTATACTACACTAGTAATCAAGAACAGAATAGTCAGGAATTGTATGATTGATTCAGGTGCTGCTATGAATATCATGCCTATAGCAGTGATGAAAGAATTAGGGATGTGGGTTGATACTACGTATGGCCAATGTTATGCAATGGATAACAGATCTATTCCAGTAGTTGGTATTATGAAAGATGTAGAAATAAAACTTGCTTCATATCCTGA
Source organism: Cunninghamia lanceolata (assembly GCA_027924645.1). Lineage (NCBI taxonomy): Eukaryota > Viridiplantae > Streptophyta > Pinopsida > Cupressales > Cupressaceae > Cunninghamia > Cunninghamia lanceolata. The sequence goes on from BSBN01000609.1 coordinate 6,795,240, forward strand.
GGCAACATATAACATTGACATCACTGTGGTTGATATCCCACCGTATTATGGAATGCTGTTATCAAGGCAGTGGGCTGCAATGGCAGGAGGCAATGTTCAATTAGATCTATCGTATGCCACCATACCAGTAGGTGACAAGGAAATCAAGTTGTGCAGAGAACCAAGGTATGACAATATTATAGAAAGAATGGACCGGCATCAGGTGAATTTCTTTTGTGACACGGATTTAGGGGTTTTCAAAGTTGGAGAAACTACCCCAGAATTGCATAACACTGACCCAATACACACTGAATCTATGAAAAGAGAAAATGATTTGTGGAAAATGTATTTCGATGGTGCATGCAGCAAGATAGGAAATGGGGCCGGAGTAGTTTTTATCTCACCAGGAGGTAAAACATTCAAATACTCTTTCTTACTGACATTTGAATGCACCAATAACGTAGCTGAGTATGAAGCCCTACTCATTGGCTTAGACATAGCCACCAAATACAAAATAAAAAAGTTGGCTGTCTATGGTGATTCTGAATTGGTCATCTCCCAAGTAAGAGAAAAATATTTATCTAAGAATAAAAGATTAAGACAGTACAGAAATGCAGTTTGGGATAGTGTTGAATTATTTGATGCTTTTTCAATCAGCTGGGTTGATAGGTCTAAAAACATCATGGCAGACTTTTTAGCAAACATTGCATTAAAGAGAGATGATCTAACATTAGGAGGGATCACAGAAGTAGAATTTAAAACTAGACCTACCATCCCTGATAATATACAGAACTGGCAGGTGTTTGACAGCGATGCTGATATAATCAATTTCTTACATTGTGCTGATTATTATGAAAATCAAGAAATTGATTTCAGTGCATTTGTGGAGGAACACGATGGGAAAGAAACCCTATTTGGCCAAGAAGTGGTTCAACTGAAGACGAATAAGATACCCAAAGGGCTTATTGCATTAGAAAAAGCATTTGATGGGCATGATAGATACAAGAAGAAAGAAACACCAGTGATACCTGAGAATCTTGAGGAAGTGAACTTGGGGACTCAGACAACCCCAAAAAATGTATATATTGGGAGGAATCTTGACCAAAAAATCAGAAGTAGAATTATCAATCTACTTAGGAAGTATAGGCATGTGTTTGCTTGGTCATATGATGACTTAAAGGCATATAGAGAGGATCTATTTCAACATGAGATACCACTCAAACCAGATGCAAAACCATTCAGACAGAAACAAAGGCCGATTAATCCTACATTGGCTCCAAAAATGCTGGAGGAACTTACAAAGTTAAGGGATGGAGCTATAATCAAGCCTATTAGACATTCTTCCTGGGTCTCAAACTTAGTACCTATCAGAAAAAAGAATGGTGACATTAGACTGTGTGTGGATTTCAGAAACCTGAATAAATCTTCTCTCAAAGATAATTATCCTCTTCCCAATATGGAGGCGATATTATAGAAAGTTACTGGATGTGAATTACTATCCATGATGGATGGTTTCTCTGGTTACAATCAGGTAAAAGTTAAGGAGTCTGAACAATTCAAGACCGCATTCACCACTCCGTGGGGAACATATGTATACTTGAGAATGCCATTTGGATTAACTAATGCTGGGGCAACATTTCAAAGAGCGATGGATGTAGCTTTTGCTGAATTGATCAATAAGATTATGATAGTCTATCAAGACAATTTAACAGCATATTCAAAAAAGGCTGAAGATCATTGCACACATCTAGAACAGATATTTGTCAAAGCCCTAGAATATGGAATATCATTGAATCCTAAAAAATGCCAATTTGCAGTAACAGAAGGAAAATTGCTTGGCCATATAGTCTCGAAGGAAGGAGTTAAAATAGATCCTGAAAGGGTGGAAGCAATTGATCAGGTCCCTATTCCAAAAAATGTAAAAGCTATACAATCATTTTTTGGTCAGATAAATTTTGTCAGAAGATTTATACCAAATTTCGCAGAGATTGTTTGTCCTATATCAAGAATGCTGAAGAAGAATTCAGATATGAAATGGACAACAGAAGCAATGGAAGCATTTGGTAACATTAAGGAGGCCATCAAACAAGCTCCAGTCTTAATATCCCCTGACTTCGGCAAACCTTTCCAACTTTTTTCATTTGCTTCCTATCATACAGTGGCAGCAGTGTTGTTGCAGAAAAACAATGATGGATATGAACAGCCAATCTCTTTCTTTAGCAAGTCCCTTCAGAATGCAGAGTTGAAGTATGACATTATTGAAAAACAGGCATATGCATTGGTAAAAGCAGTAAAAAACTTTAGACCATATTTGGTAGGGGCTAAAATCATAGCATATGTTCCTAATGCTGCAGTCAAAGATGTACTGATTCAAACTGAGGTCACGGGTAGGAGATGTAGGTGGATCAATAGGATTCAGGAATTCAACATTGAAATCCAAATCACTAAATTAGTAAAAGGACAGGGTCTTGCCAAATTGATGACTGAAAATGATCTAGAAGCTTCCCATATATGTAATATTGATGCAAGTACCAGTATTGAACGTACTCCATGGTATACTGATATAGTATATTATCTAACACATATGAAGAGTCCTGAAGGATATGATGATAACAAAAGAAGGACACTCAAACTACAAGCTTCAAAATATGTACTCATTGGTGGAGATCTCTATTGGAAAAATAGAGATGGGGTTCTACTATTATGTTTGGATGAATATCAATCAAAACATATTATGAAGGAATTGCATGAAGGCATGTGCGGAGGACATTTCTCAGCAAAAACTACAGCCCACAAAATTTTGAGGGCAGGGTACTATTGGCCTAAAGTCTTTTACGATTCATACCAGTACACTAGAAAATGTGAAGCATGCCAAAAGTTCTCAGGGAAGTTAAAGTATCATGGAGCATTACCTTTAAAACCTATGCAAGTTGAGGCTCCATTTTATCAGTGGGGTATTGATTTTATAGGTGAAATTTCAGAGAAATCAAGTGGAGGGCACCGATGGATTTTAGTAGCTACTGATTACTTTACAAAATGGGTGGAAGCAATCCCAACCAGACAGGCTACTAGTAAAGTTGTGATAAATTTTCTAATGGATAACATTATATGCAGATTTGGTACTCCTGTAAGACTGATTACTGATAATGGGATGTGCTTTAGATCTGATGAATTCAAAGGTTTTTGCAGCACACATGGTATCACTGTTTCTTATGCTGCTCCTTACCACCCACAGGCCAATGGACAAGCTGAATCGAGTAATAAGAGTCTGTTGAAAATCATAAAAAGAATGTTGGATAGAAATAAGAAGGCTTGGGATTCAAAATTAAGAATGGCAGTATGGGCTGACAGGATTACTATAAAAAGGGCAATTGGGAGATCCCCTTATGAATTGGTATATGGAACCCAAGCAAGATTACCATTAGAAAATCTTATACCAGTATACAAATTCATTCTCCAGGAAGACTTGAATATCCCTGAACCAATGGAGGAAAGGCTGGAACAATTGGCAGAGCTTGATGAAACAAGAAGAATGGCTCAGAAACAGAATATTAAATTACAATCACAGGTAAAATATCTCTTTGACAAAAAGGCCAAAGAAAGAAAGTTTGAAATAAATGATCTGGTACTAATGTGGAATGCAAGATGTCAAGACAAAGGAAAACATGGAAAATTTGAAGCCCTGTGGTTGGGTCCTTTTGTTATCACTGGCAAGGGAGGTGATGATTCTTACTATGTACAGAATATGTCAGGAGAGGAGTAGGAATTGCCAGTACATGGGCAATACTTGAAGCAGTTCTTTTCATAAACATGTACAAAGAGAATTGAGTGTTGCCAGTGCATGGACAACATTCAAATAATTCTCAAAAATATTTTATTCCATGCACAGTAGTCTAGGAATCATTCCCGCTCCCCATCATTTGTTCCTTTCCTTTTTTTTTCCAGTTCCATAAAACCTCACCCCAAAATAATAAAAGATGTGGTCTACTTCCCCAGGAGATCTGGATCCTTGTATACTCACAGGGAGTATACATCCCAGACAGAGCCACTGTTAGCACAGTAAAATTTTCAAAATTTTACTATTCCCTTACTCCATCATATTTGAATAAACCCTAAGGAATATCCCAAAAGGACCACAATATAAAATTTTTATATCCCATAAAATGTCTAGGGATGAACAGTGTCAAATATCATCAAAATCAATCCATCGGCATGAGGTCGTGTGGCTTACACCGATACACAAGGAATTGTTTGAAAACAACCATCGGCGTGAAAATAGAGATCGGAAGAAGAATTATGGAGCTCACCGATGGAGTAAGCAACACCGATGACTTTACATCGGCAAGAAAGGCGAGTGGTCATGCCGATCGGTATGACAAATATCTATCGGATGATCTTTTAGAAGTTGCCCCGACGGTATATATCATACCGATGAAGCACTTTCGGCAAGAGTTTCACCGAACAGCATGTGAGGGTAACAAAGCAATAGTCATCGGTGAGAAATGAACCATCGGAATAAAAAACAAGTGAGTCTCCGACGATCAAGAGTCCTGGCGATAAGGAAGTTATCGGCAAGACTCACAGCGATGCATCTTCATCGGGATAGCTTGACATAACGGAACAAAAGAAGCAAGTCTTGCCGATTCATAAGTCACGGCGATCAAAAGATATCGGAGACACTTTACTAAACTTTGCCCGATGAAGGATGTGATAAAGGGTATCGGGGAGATGATCGGGATCGGGATATCTTGAGAAAGCTATCCCGATAGAGAATGTCATTCCGATAAAGATAAAAGTTCATACATGAAGAGACTATCGGTAAGACAATAAAGATCGGGGAGACATAATTTTAGTATCCCGATGGTCTCAATCTTCCCGATAAGCAAAGTATATTGGTGGGACTTGCCATATCGCGGAGAGATCTAAAACCCTTGGCGATGAAGGAAATCATGCCGATGGTCGCACCCACTTGAAATATGATACTACATGGCGTCGGGGATACAATTGAGGGGTTACGCCGATTGACTGTCCGCGCCATAAAAAAGGGTTGAGGTCGTCCAGACATTTCAAAAAGCACGCCGATAGGAAGAGTTATGGCGATGTGACACTTCACAGCGATGAACATTGAATTGATCAGATAATTAATACAAAACGGCTACAAAGTTCATACGATCATTATAATTGCAAAAAACCGTCCGAGAGCAGAATACAGAAGAATTCTCAGGGCAAAAGCAAAGGCTTCCAATTCCAGCCATCGAGCGACAGGTACACATACACAAACCACTATATTACCTGTATTTGAATTTCCTGCCAAATTTTTCAAAAAATGGAAACTTCGGGGAAAGGAAAAGGAAGAAAATCACAAGGGGAAACCAGTAAACCAAAGAAGCAAAAAACTGATCAAACCCCTGAAGAAAAAGTGAAAGACAGGAAACTAAATCAGGACTTGATTGATCAGTTGCCTGGGTCAGCTCCCAAGGCCAGGAGGTCTGCCCAACTCAGGGCAGAAATAGAAAAATTGGAAGACAAACATAAGCGCCTGGGAGATATTTGGACCCCAATTAGGGGATATGAACTCTTCAGATTCCACTACAACAGAAGATTTAGAAATGCCCCTGTGTCAAACCCATGGCACATGAATTTAGGCAAACTGGTTGTACCTAATGTATTCTTGAATGTAGAACTCCTGCAACTGTTAGCCAGGCATTACAATTCAGGCCTGAAAGCTATCTGCAACCCTCAAGGAGAACCAATTGTACACCTATCAAAAAATGCTATTTGTGAGGTGTATGATTTGGATGATTTGTGCACTGTCCCTGTTGTTTATGAAGATTTGGATAAAGAATACTGGAGAATGGATACAACCTACAATGGATGGAGGTTACCCATTCATAGACCCAGGATTGAAGGAGAAGTGATACCCTTGACTGAGAATGATGGCCCTCCCTTTCATGTATCCATTTTTGAACCATACATTCAATATACTTACTATTCTGTAGGCCAAGTCCTTGGCTCAGAGGTCCCTGAGTTCATGGCTATTCCTCTAATGGTCATAACCTCTGATATTCAATGTCACAATGCCAGACAATTTGATTATGCCTCCTATGTTGCTACTAGAATAGACTCTGGTCTATCTGCAATAAAAAACAATGCTCCAGCATGCTCTTTTGAGCATTACTCGATGCTCATGCATATGGTCTTATACTACGGCCAGGAAGTAGGATTGTGGCCAAATGAGCTTCAAGTTGTTGCTGCGGGTAAGAAAGGGGAGAAGATACCTGTACAAATGTGGACCAGAATCTGGGATAGCAGGTATGCTAACTCCAGCTATGCTCAATTTGAAGAGCATTGTGTTAAAGTGCTATATAGGTATTTCAACCACCCCTGTGAATATTCAATTTCAGATGAAATAAAAAGATTCCTCAGACCAAAAGATTTTGGTGGCCCCCCTACTGTCACTCATAATTGGGGAGACTGGTATTGTTTTGAGGATGCTACTATGATCAGAGTGTATGGTTTTGAGGATGCTCCATTTATATTGCCTAAAACTGTCCCTGACAGGATTGCATATTTGGAAATAATTAGGCAAATGCATTGTTCCAATGTCATGCATCTAAGTTCGCATGATAAACAATCATTCATGCCTAGTACTTTATGTTTTGGAGATTTTACTGTGGTTTCAAAAGAAGGATACAATCTCATTTTGGATAAACTAATGCATTATAACATGGTGACTGCTGAGGTGAGGAAAGGGTTTGACCCTGAGGGTTTCATTGACTATGCAAGAAGAAAACAAAATCTCAGTGGATACATGCACATACATTATCCACATGATGATGTCATTAGAAATTTGGAAGAGGCTGAAGTCGACTTGGTGGTGGAGAAATATAACAGAGATTTGAATGAAAAGAAAAAGCAGTTGGCAGAAGTTGAAGTGGTATCCTCTGAAGAGGAAGAATTGACTGAACAGCCACAAGATAAGACAATAGAAATGTCTAAAAGAAAAATGCAACAATATCAGCCTCCAGTTGTGATACATGATGAGGAGGGGTCTGCTGATGAAGATCCACGCCAAAAGGCTTATGATTCTTTTGTGTCAGATGATACATTCATTCATTTGAAGGAATTTAAATCATTCCTGTATAAATACAAGGGAAAGGAAATTAGAGAGTCAGTAGATAATGTTTCTGCTGACAATGAAAAATAGTTATTAGAGATGTTAAAGGAGACAGTGGACAAGGAAATGCAGGACATGACACCAAGCAGAGGCAGACAGCTGCTTAAAGATGCAGGGGTTATGATTTTTCCCGGCTTAGATTTAAATTCTGCTCTGGTTTTTGATAGTTTTTTGAATAATGCTGATGATAAGTATAAGCTTACTCCAGAAGGAGTTAATGAAGTCTATATGGGAACGAGATACAATAATGATGAAAATTCTTTAATGATATGGGCATTGTATCCTCCCCATAAGAAGACGGCCATCATAGACACTGAAAAAACTTTTGGCCATGTTATGACTTTTAGAGCAGGTGAGACTGACCCCATAATTACTGCAGACATTGGTATCAATGTTGCAAAATTGAATAAAGCACAAGCTCAGATGTTAATCAAGGAAAGGGATGCTTATAAGCTGAATTGTGAAAGATTAACAAAGGAGAATGACTACTTGAAGGACGCTGTTAAGAGCACCTTTGGGCAATCTACGAAGAGAATAACTCAAGGTGAGAGCTCACAAAGTAGTCAAGAAATATCCCATGATCAAGCCAAACAAATTCAAATAGATGCATTTGTTACAATACTGCAGAGCAGGTATGCAAACATGGTACGGTGGTTAAACCAGTTCTGGGATAACTACTCGGAAAATCATAAAGCAGTCAAAGAACATGAGAGGCTTGATCAGAGGATACAAGAAAAGGTGATCAAGTTGCAAAACAGAGGTACCACTGATAGCACAGATATCTCTGATGCAAGAGCATTGCTCAAAAGGCACCAGAATTATTATGATAAACTCAAAGCTGATGCTAAGGAAGGGACTGATGCATCAGACGCAGGGGTGCCCAGGATATTCAAAGATAATGGAGAGGTAAAGAGCAAAGAAGAGTGGACTATTGATTGTCAAGTTATATTACACAAAGCCACAGGAGCTCTAAAAGATAAAGCCTCTGTATCTACAGAAGTTTGCAAGCAACTGGAGGAAATGGTCACCCTCGATATAATCACCAGGAGTGCAGTCGAGCTTACTGATTCTCACCGTGCGCAGGAGTACTTGGATCATCTAACAAAAGTCTATTTATGGCTAAACAGAGCCTAATTAAGATTATGTAATTATTGTTTGTATTGGTTAAAATCCCAAGAGACTTATTGAAGAGTTGTATCTCTTCATGAAAATATCTATATAAGTTCAAACAATCTATGCTGAAAAATCATCAGCAGTAGAAGTATTCATATATACATATACATAATATTCCAAAATGTCCGTGTTGCATATTTTATTTTGAGGAAGAAATTTGAAGTTCTCTGATTCAGTATTTCTACTTTGGTATCAGTTATTTGTTGAAATTGTTCAATTGTGTGGCTGTCTCCATTTCTGCATTTCCCTGTTATTCAGATTAAGATATCAAGTATATATTTAATCTGTCAATACACATTCACTGTATCTGTGTGCTTAATTCGGTTGGTGTCCATCCTAAGGAATTAAACCCTTCTGATTTATTCACAGTAGCCTGGAAGTAGTAAGTTGGGATTACTAAGTAGAGCCATATAATTAGGATTGACACACTGTCTCCAGTAAGATATTATCTGTTAATCTTGTCTTTTCATTTCATTTGGTTCCTTCAAGTAAGGATTAAAATACCTTCTGGTGAATTATAAGATATCTGATTTTATTTGGTTGGATTATCAAGAAGAGTCTGTCAGTCATTTACTTGCACGTTTATACAAGCTATAAACCAGAACTGTGCCAAATATCTAGAATTATTACCATTTAGAAACTACTGTTCTTAGTCCTTCAAATTGACTCTGTTACCCAACAAGGCACTGGTCTCATTCAACTCATTAATTGAAACCTTTTTTGATATTGCTTATACAATTTCTGCCAATCACTTATTAAACATTACACATAGAATTAATTAGTCATCTTTGTCATCTATCCTACATCCTATGCCATTGTAGATAGACCTAGTTAGTCCATTCATCCACACTCAGACTGCTTTAATATTTCAAGGTTCACCCACCTAGGTGTAGCAGGACCTAAAGTGTAGGAAATCATCAAACTTTGAAGGTTGATTTCGTCAAGTTAGTTCAAAAACGTTGCAAATCCAAATATAGAGCCTGGCATCCTCTTAGGATTGGTAACTTGCATTTTTGAGACCTAACACTATCCAAGATAGGACTGCCCCAAGGATAATACAGCTAGGTCTTAGCTTGCTTGGAATGACTCAGTGGTATGTCTAGCTATGCCAACAAGGGGTCTTACATAAAATGCAGGGTTTGTAGAATATGACGACAGTATGTATGCAGAAACCCTATGATACTTTCAGCAGATTTGTAACGTAGATGCTGCTTATAACCTAACCTAACAAACTTGATATGAATAAATGCAAAAGGAACAGGAGAGAGAGAAGGGATAAGAGATCCTAAGTGATAGTCACAATGGGGTAAAATGCTGTAGATAGACAAATACTTTCAATAAACCATTCCCTATTTCTCCAGGATAGGAAACCCACAATGTTGCAAGAAATGATGCAATCTTTAAAGGATCCTTATGATTTTCAAATTGCATTCACTCATTAAACACCCGGACAATGGCGCAACTTAACTAGTGGAATGCAATTGAACTGTACTCAATGACAGGGCCCAAGCTAGCTATACACAACAACTTACCATCAGCAAGCACTATTAGTATGGACCAAAGCATTCATCAGATATCTTAACATTTACCCATCATTACAAAAGCATAACTAATTAAATTTAGATTGATATGAACCATGAGAACCAAAATGAGACAACACATAAACACAAATTCCTAGCAACCTACAAAACTTGCTTTGTATTAACTTTATTTTGGCAGAGTCTCAGCAATTCATTATCAAATCTTACTTGTTACAATGAGAGAATGACGACCCTTTTATAGACAAGGCACCATATCAAATTTTTGAATGGACGGTGGAGATTAACTTAACACCAATGGTCCAGATTACATGGCATTTAATGAAGTACAACAGTTAGTTACATTTTTGGATTTGCATTTGTCTTTTAGGAAAAAGACAAAAAATAGCTTGCAAATACATTGAATCTGGACATAATGGATACCCATTTGACTATATATGATAAAAAGTCAATTTTCCAGGCCTAGTAAAGCCAAAATAGAGTCACATGACACTTGAAAACTTGAGCTGACGTGGATTCATGGGATTCTAAGTGTTGAATGGACCAAGAGGAGTATGTGGCACTTTATTAATAAAGATATATCCAACTGGATGCTTGTTGGACTGATTCTTGATGACTGGACTACTGGAACATCTATATGTATGTCTTGGACATTGGACTAGATCTGCAAGAATAGCAATGAAATAGACTTGATCTTGTATGTTTTTAGTTCCTGTAGCTCATCTCCATCATATTGGACATCGTACTGACTTTCTCTTGCAGATGCAACAACAATTTGGTTGATAAAATGAAGTTTCTGCATTTCTGGGTCAGCACCGCATATATGTGTGTACATCCTTCCAAGACGGCTCCAACAAGCTCCTGTGTCCTTTAAGACCTACAATTCACAATGCAAAGCATCAATTTCATCTTAACAAGTCATTTTTCATCAATTTGGATCAAAACATGTCCATTTGCAGTCATGGATTAGTCACAAACAGTTCATTGCAAATGTTGCTTCCTTATAGTCCTCTTCACAAATCCAGTGATTTTTGCATGATTTTCTATGTTTTTTTACCATTTTCAAGTACCCATTTGGCCAATATATTGATTTAGGAAGTTTTTGTGGTCATTAGAATCCATTTGTAGACTTTTATTTTGCATTTTTATAGCCTTTTCTGTAAAAAGTAGGATTTTGGGGGGTCACTGACCTTAGCGCTGATTTTAGGTGTCACTGACTAAAAGTCAGTTAGAGGTGATTTTAGCGCAAGGTCGTTCAGGGTCTATTTTAAAGCTAAAAATGTAAAAGAATTAATTTTGAGCATCACCGACTTGCACGGATTTCAGGGGGTACCGACTAAAAGTCGGTCGGAAGCCATTTCCACGTAGGTCGAAGAGACCTATTTTTAGTGCAAGATGTTTTATGTGCAACTGACAGGGAATTTGGTGCCATTGGACCTAGCGCGAGTTTGAAAAGTGTTTGACCAAAGTCGGTTGAGGTTATTTCGAGTGCAAGTCAGGCAAGACCTTTTTTAGCACTGCGGGGTTTTTTGAAGTGACCGACCTGCGTGAGTTTCAACGCAAGTCGGTGGAAGGCAATTTTAGCGCAAAGGTCAGTAGGAGGCAGTTTTAGCACTTTTTGCAGTTGGGGTCATTTTTGGCGCTAGATTTTGAATTGGCCAGGGTGAAATTATATTTAAAAATATATTTAAGTATAAGAATTGAATTTCTTATACTTTAAATATTTTTAAATATACTTTCACGATGTTTGAGATAGGTTCCAGATCCATAGGATTTCATATGCAGATTCTAGAATTTTGTGGTTCCATCAGATTTTAGACTTAGCCATTTTTAGGACTTTTAGGATTTCAGACTTAGCCAAATCAAGGCTTCAAGACCATGTGATAGAATGAAAGTATATGAACCCCTTAGTGAAATCTAATGGATTTTGACATGATTTTGCAACTCTAAGACCTAGAAACTAGGAATTTCAACATAAAACATCATGCAAGAGCAGTTTCAAGGGCAATATCCAATGACATGAGATTTTGGAGAAAAATGTAGTAATACCCAATTTCAATGCAGAAGGCAACAAATGGCTATTTTTTAAGCACAAGACCACCCAAGACACTTCCAAATCAATCATGAAAGACATCAAATGACTCCAAACATGTAAAATACTAAAATTTGAAGCAAATCATGCACTCTAAGCACAAATTCACCTTCTCATCATCATAAGGTAGAAAGGTTGAGACTTCAAGCCAAAGCAAAAGAGGGGTCTCCATTTGGAAAAATGGGGCATGTGTGCAAAGCACAACAACTATTTTTATATCCTCCAAAGGACTCACAACTGCATATTCATTCTTCTCATCCTCACCAGCAAGCTTCTCAAGAGACTCCTCTAATGCCAAAATCTACATCAATAAACCATCTTTATCCTCTTCATCTGTTGCAACATCTTCAAGCTCCATCATTGCCATCTCAATCTCCATAGCTACATCTTCAACCTCTTCTACCATCATATTTTTTTTATATTCAATCGCTACTGTACTTGTATCCTCTTGCTCAATCTTTTCTTCTTCTTTCTCCATGCCTTCCTCATGGCATGTCTTCGTTGCAACCTTCAATTCCTCTAGTCTCACCTCCACTCTTCTCAATTCCTCACGAATTGTCACTTTGTCTTCTTCCTCATTTTTCTTTGCACACAAATAATTATCAAAAGAATAATGGGACTTTACCTTACCCATATTCTTTTTTGTCTTTCTCTTTTCCATCTTTCTACTCTCCTCCAAGGCATCCAACCATCTTTCTCTCCTTTCAATAAATCAAATTCTTAAGGCCTTGCCCAAGGCTAAACTCATACTTTTTCTCCTTGCCATTTTCTGCAATCTCACAATCCACAATTTTTGCAACCTGCACACACTCACATGTACACTTCAATTCAGAAAACTCTTTCCAGTTACAAGTCTCCTCCCTACAACAAAATCATTCTCACAATCAACTCTCTTTGTGGCTTCAATGTCTTCTCTCAGCTCTTAATTGCTCAGGACTCCTCGTATACCTGCAACAATCCTCTTGAGCTCTTTGGACAACATAACCACTTCACTCTCCACCTACAGGTCTTGGTATAGGTTGCCTCATGTTTGGCACTCTGCCTATACACTCAGAACCTCTAGCTCTGATACCATTTGACGCAGAAGACTCCCTCTACCAAAAACTCAAACAAACACAGAATTGTACAGGGGAAAATATTTTTCATTCAAATTAAAATTTCAACTTCACATTTGATTTCAAGAAAATACACAATCTCAATGAAAACAAAGCTGCATTACAAAATTACAAAACTTGGCTCTCAATAGCCATTCTCTCCACAAAGTATCCTACACTCTGCACGATCATCTAAAACATATATATCTCACACAACCTTCTGCATACTTTCCTTTGCTTGCAATACACTTGCATAGCCTCACAAGGCTTCCTATCTCTTTGCACCTTCAGGAAACTCAGACTCGCACTCAAGGCTAGTTTCTTCTCACAAATGTATCCTCTGGTCGATCCCACACTCACTCTTGGGTAGAGACACTATGCCAAGATTCAATCCTTGTCTTTATAGGAAATTCATAGATTTCCTCCAAAAAAGTTGAAGAGACATCAAACAAATTCAAATATTTAATTTGAATTTTCTCCTTATTCTCCAACTGCGGCCTCTATCTCCTCCCATTCCACACCACTCTATGTATTTTTTTCATACTTCACTCTCATAATGCAGCCTCCAAAATGAGGCGTCCCATCTCTTTTCTAATGCCCTCATTCCTCTGTAAAATGTATTAAAAACAATATACAAAACTTGTAATACTTCATCAATAGTTGGGTGCCATACACTGAGAGTCTTTTGCAAGGGAAGTGTTTTTTATTCTCTTCAAATGACCGCGCCACATACTCAGAAAGGCGTTTCTATTTCCTTCTTAAATCTGCATTAAGACCATCAATTTTTAATTATTTCAAGGCATTTTTTATTCCTTCTTAAGGTGTGCGTCAGTTAGTGAGGAATCTTCTGAAATAAGGAAGGTTTTAATGATAGTTTCCAACACTTTCCACTTCCTCCATTTCCCAAATAAGGCATTGAAATTTCAAATCTGCAACCTCCTTACTTAAACGCCTTCATACTAGCTTTTTCTCCATGAATAAAGGCATATTAATTTCAATGCCTCGTAAGGAAGGCAGTTATAATTAAAATTTTGGTTTTCCATATTCTTGCTACATCTAGAGGGTTACAAGTGAATTCCTAGATGAAAATGAAAGATTCTCTCCCAGTGCCTATTTGACATTTTTAAATGCATCAATAAACAATATAAAATAATTAAAATTCCCTAATAATACCTCTTAAAATTTGTTTTAGTGAATATGGAGAAAAAATACTCTTCGCAACTATAGCAAGATGTGTCGGATAGCATGAAAACTAACTTTTTCCATAACTCCTTACCAGAAGCTCATTTTTACGCAACAAGGCTGAGAGATGCCAATCAAGAACACACACACCAAAATTGAAGAAAACAAACTTAAAATTATTTTTGGGTGATGCCGATTACCAGTCTGCCTGGATGCTCCTGCATCAGGTGGGAACCTATTTCAATAGTAAAATTGAGACAAAGTTCCTGTGGAGATTATATGTGATTCTTTAAAAAAAATACAACAAACAGAAAATTAGCTTGCGCTATAAAAATGGGCAAGTGTCAGATTCAAGAATAATGAAGGAAACAATTTCTAGATGTAGAGGTTGTAATAGCAAGCACCTTCACAAACATGCATACAAAATCTGTAAAAAAATATGAAAGCAAACAGGGCGCAAGTTCAAAAAGAAACATAATTTGTTCTTCAACATCGCATCACCTCTAAATGCCTTCAGCATTGTGCATTGCATGCAATATGAATACAAGTGCAAATGTTCAATCAAGAAGAAGAAATAAACATACCTGATCAAATTTGAGAAAAGAAGCATTCAGAGACTCATCCTACAATTTCTCCTTCTCTACATAGTAAGCCCTGACCAAGTAATGAATGGGTGTCTCTTGCAGGGTGAACTCGAACAGTGCATATCTTGAGATCTTGAACTAGTCCACTTCTGAACAATCCATCCAATGCTCTTGTTGAATGTATTTTCTTGTTGAGAAAGATCAACTCTTTTTTTCTTTTAAGCCATATCCCCAAAAATTTCATATCTCTCCCACACTTTCCTCTAGAGTGCACATACAAAAAATAAAAAAAGAAAAGACAATTAATATTCTTAATTACACCTCCCACTCATCCCACCATTTTCTAAAATTGAACAAGATAATGCCCCAAAAAAGATTCTTTATTATGTGTAATAATTGCCACACAGTTGTATGCAATCAAAGGGAGTCCATTACTCGAGAAATTATTGTCTTAGAAAAATGATCTTTCAAAATAATAAATTTAAAATGCATTAATTCAAACACACACATTTATGCAATTTTAGTCTACATGAAATTATGTGGTTTGTGTACAGATTCACTTCAACATAGGTCACCGTCAATCTTCTAGATGCTCTCTACCTTGATGATACTCTCTCTCTATCGAGAGAGAGTGAGAGAGCATTCCTGTCACACACACGAGTCAAAATTAGTTGACTATCAATTTAATAATAATATTTCGATACATAATTAATTATTGAAAATAAGGGTTGTGACATACACCCAAGACCACAACACACTCAATAGACACAAGGAGAATAAGAACACACCCTTAGGGTCATACAACAAGCAAACATCATATAACAAATCATATAGGCTAATGAAGAAAGGTTACAATGTTCAATACTCACCAATGAACAAAATTGACATGTTTCATCTAGGCATTAGAACCTTATGACTCCAAATAGGAGATCGTCAACTAGTGACCCTTCAAGTCATAGGGTTATCTCCTTTACAGAACAAACCTTGACACAGACTAGGACCCAAGACTGGCTAACCACTCTCCATGATGTTCTTCTTCCACACAAATAGAACCATCCTCGGGTTACGCCTCCACTCGACTGGCTTTTGCCATGAGAGCGAGAGGGACTTGGAGGTCACCGTCAGTAAGGAGAGGGTTCATGTGTTGTATTGAAGCTAAATCATCTGCATTTGTGCTTGAGTCACATTTTGAGGAGTACTGGCACCTTACATCTAAAGACAATAGTTGACTCTAAAAACTAGAAACTAGTTTAGAAAATTTGTGGGAACCACCCTACAACTAAAGATGGTAGTCAACCCTAGAAATTAGAAACTAGTTTCTAGAAACTTAGTGAGAGCCACCCTATAGCTAGATGGTAGTTGACTCCAGAAAATAGAAATTGGTCATTATTTGGTTGATTGGATAAATAGGCTTGGATAAGCTACATGGTTTGGAAAAATGGTCATTGTCGCTATCAAAGGAAATTCTCAACTAGATATTAGTCATCATCATGGTCCAAAGGTAATGCTCTAATGAATAAAGGAGTGATATTGAGTGATTTAAGATACATGCCTCACCTTAAGTTGATTTGAAAAAGAGCTCAATGAATTAAGCTAGTCAACATAAGGTAAACTATGGTTATGATTAGATTGTTGAAGGTAAAGATGATTACTAATAGTACGGGTCAAGGTTACACCCTCAATGGGATCACAGGGAAAGCCGGTGTCACATGCCCCCAAGTGTTGATGTGATGAAGAAATGGGAAAGGGGAACATCATGGTTATGCCCCAAAGAGTGGTCATATGATGATGATGAAAAATACAAAGGACCCTTGGGAAATGTTGGAAATAGATCACATTATATATGGCAATGGTAAGGCTTGGATAAGGGATGATGGAGAACCACTAGGAGATAGATCAATGATTGGGTATAAAATGGGTACTTTGTGGTCATTCCCATAAGGATGGTCCAAGTGATGAATGGATAGAAGATCAAAAGGTGAATTGATGATGGATCTATAAATGAGGATGCCATGCTCAATGAGGCTCTAGCATAGGCAATAGGCAATGAGGCAAAGAATGTGAAGGTAAGAAACACTAATGTATATAGAATCAAATGATAAATAGGATAAGGTCCATAGTAGATGCCATGGTATAGTAGGAAATGCTCACAAAGGATGATCAAAAAATGCATAAGAGCACAAGCATGTCTAGGTGTCACAAGTAGGATAGGAAATCACATGGTCAAGCAATAAAAAATAATAGGAATCAACTACATCTTCCTACCTCGGTTGGATTTAGTCCTAATTTAGTGATACACATAATAGTGACTAAATGTGGATCATAATTCTCTAACTTATGGTAGTGGGATGCAATTCAATCACACAATAAGGAAAACAACAATAAAGCAACAAGGGATAGCAAATATGAACTATAATAGCAAGAGGAAAAGAAGGCAATAATCATAATGGCAAAAGGAAAAAAGGTATAAATGATCAACAATGATAAAATTATCTTGAAAGGCATTTAGGAACAAGGATTTTGGATCAATAGATTTCAAAGTGACTTTAGAGGTTTATGCAATAGGTTGATCAAGGAGTTTGCTTGGTCCAATCTTCTTTATATGTTAACTTTGTGGATGGAATGGAATGTGATGGGATGTGGTACATGTGGAAGGTGGTATGGGAGTTTTGGTAGATAAGAGAAAGTGATGGCTTGCCATGAATTGTTTCAAGTTGTAATTATTGTGTGCTCTAGAACTTGAGAGATATTTGAAAATAGTCAATTGTATGAGGTTTAGGAGGTGGGTATGTGAGGGGAACATGCTTAAGCTCATGTGTATTTATTAGGTCATGGGTACCAATAGAATGGGTGAAGAAGGCATCCTATCTTAGGGCTTCTCATAGAAGGGCTCATAATGGAAAAATGATAGGGATATGAAATGGGTTGGGAAGGGATATAAACATGAATCCTTAAGCTTGGTATATATTTTTCTTTAAATTTTGACAAATCCTTCAATTTGCCTTGATATCATTTTTGATTTCATCTCTTAGGCTTTGCAAGCTTTTTATTTTTACTCTTGATACCATCCCCATGATCTAATCCCTTGCAACTAATAAAATGCAAGGGCTCACCACTAAGGATTAGACTAGGTAGTTATGGATATGCTTTTGATTTTTGTAAATTCCATCCCCATGACCTAACCTCATGAAACTAGGAAGATTCAACGGATCATCACCAAGAATTAGATCAGTTAGTTATGGTTATTGATTTTGATGTTTAGAAACTAGCATGCTTTTGATTCATCTTTGTGCAAGTGAGAAAGGAATGAGGAAGGGTTGTCCACTAATGAGGTTCTAGGAGTTGTAACTAATTTTTAGATATCATGACAAATAGAGGGGAAATAGTGTGCATAGATTTGATGGTAAACATTGTTCTTAACATATGGGAAAAAGGCCAAAAGTGGATGATTAATGGATGGAAATGTGAAGGTATCAAATGTCCAAAGTTCTCATGATTATGGCTTAAAACTCACATGGAAGTGTTGGGTATGAATAGGCATATGGGATTAAGTATGTATGTGTAATGTGATATGGACAGTAGATACAAAATGAAGGGCAAGTCAACATATCTAGAAGAGTGGATTTGGAAAAAAATTGGTCATTCCTAGTGCATAAGCAAAGGGCTTCATTATTGGAATAAATTGGTTTTGGTCCTAGGATCTTTTATGCACATGAAAGAAGGATGACGAAATATAAAACAAAACAAAGTGGACAAAGGGGATAAATGACATTTTGGGTCAAAATGACTAAGGGTTGGTGGTCCTTGGTACTTTGCATCATGCCCAAATTGTTTATGGCTACACAAAAGATGGAAAAAACAAGAGGGAACATGTGACAAACATGTATAAATGGGCTACGAACATCACAATATACATCAAAATTTTGATCTACTTGGTGCATGGTAACATAAGTGAAGACAATGGCATATGAAAGAGAAAACTAACTTATGTACAAGGTAAGGCCATGGTTCGATCATCTAAGGTGGAGGCTCTCATGTATTGGAATCATCGTCAACCAAGGTGGCTAGGTGTTAGAAATTGGTATAAAGTTATATGTTAGGGAACTCTTCATTATCATTAGCAACTCAAGGAGGGATGTGTCGTAAGGTTTCATGTCTAGTGATTTTGTCCAACCATTGTATGTGCTAAGGATTTTGATAGGATGCGCATTAGATACTTTTGATTAAATTTTGATATTGGTTTATGGAGTGCCCTAATTTATGATGGTAAGCACAAGACACCATTAGTGTTGGGTGAGGTTTAAGTATTATATTAAGTCTCATTCATGGAAAGTGGATTAGTCCTCTTTCTACACGAAAGGACAAAAAATGTTCAAGAGGGTTGTGGATTAATGTGAATTTGTTTTTCCTTATCTAAGTGTAGGAGGGAAAATTTTGTCTATATTCTTCAAGGATGTGATCAATTTCAATCGATATTATATATAAATTAGATAGGGAGGGACATTTTGTAAAGAGTAACTTGGCTTGGATGTGTGGAAAATGATTGTTGAAATAGATTTGTTCCACCACATCATTAGGAGGATAGAAATTTATGTTGATGAGTAGTGAGAAGAACCTAGTTGTGAATTCATGATGGTTTATAGGGAGTATTGTTTGCAATGTGTGAATTGTACTAGGAAAACCTTTGGTTCAATGTTGAATTGTTAATGGTTGGTAAATCTATGCATGAGATCTAAAAATGAATTTGTAGGACCTAGTAGTAATGTGTAGAACCATACAAGGTAATCTTCTATTAATGTGGTAGGAAAATTCTTAGCAAGGACAACATCATCAATGTTGACAGTTGTGGCAAAGATATAAAAGTTTCTCACATGTGAAATGGGATTTCCTTAGCCATTATATATCAAATTTAGAAAGACTTTTTCAAGAGGCAATGTACGTGAGATAATTTCAAGTGATAATGGTGTTTTAATCCATCCTATTGATGAGGAAGGACGGGTAAGATCCTCTAGGTCTACTTCCAACTCCTTGAGTTTTGTGTAGATGTAATTCCAACTAGGAAGATGTGTTGGGTAGATGTTCCATGGCAAAAGGGATGGTGTTGGGATGGGAGATAAATGTTGTAGAAATGTGATGGTCAAATATATTATGAAAAGGAGGTGGTATGGGTAGTGGATTATCAATGGTAGGTAAAGGTTGGGGTGAATGTAATGGAGGAGGAGAAATGTGTGGTGGTATGATGGATTTAGGTGTGGGAGGGAAGGAAGGTGGTTCATAGGTTAATGTGAAGGATTATGGTAAGGCTAATTGACATGGTGGTAAGTGTAGAATGTCATGGGTAAGTCATGTATTAATAAGGATTATGGTGAGAGGAAGGGATGGTATGGTTAAATGGTATGGTTAAATGGATGAATGAGGTGATTCTATTGGTGGTGGTTTGAGTGAATTTATAGGTAAGGTGTCTTGTGAGGGAGTGCTAGAAAGTGTGATTAGTAAGGGTGGGGAAAGTTTAATGTTATCTTCTAGGGGTACAAATGTGGGGAAATGGTAAGCTAAAGATAAGGGATGGCCATTGGTTTGATGATTATTTAATATAGGTTTCCTAAAATAATTACTAATGATGGTATCAGTGGAGAGAACAAAGTTAGTGAATGTTGGTGTGGGAATGGGGGCTACAACATTAGGATAATGTTCAGATAAATAATGGAAAGGATTTCTAGTGATATAAGAAGCTACACAATCAACCGAGGTTAGGGGAAGGTATTTTCTTAAGAAAGTAATAATATGGGCGAGGGCCTAGGGTTTAGTGAAAAAGAACTTGTGGAAAATTGGGGGTCATTGAAATTGGTTGGATGGAAGCAGTAGAGGAAATGGCTACGGATAAATGGTAGGCTCAAAATAGGATAACTAGGTATATTATGGTAAAAATGGCAAGGAAGGTCAACAACAATGGTATGTAGGGAGAAGGAAATTGTTAGTGAGGGTTTGATTGGTGTAATCCAAAAATTCATCAACCCAATATTTGAGATTCAGTGTTTGCCCATCTCACCTTCCACAATTAAGGAAAAAAAGAATATGGAATCAAAAGAGAGGTTAACTAGAAGACCTTTGGATTCTTCTATTTTAGGATTGGCAATTAAAAATGGGAGTACGGCTAGGAAGGAATTCTACTTCAATGATTTGCTGGATAGGGATATTGTTAATGTTCAAAGCTCCCTAGAGTGATATCTTCAAGTTGTCCTGAGCCTATTGGTCTATTGTTTTTAAAGGGCGGTATTCCCTATGTTAGTTTTTTTCACTCCTTGTGAGGTGTTGAAAGGTTGTTGTTGGTTTAGAACCTTAGCGTTGTTAGGTCCTTGTTGTTGTATCTTTGTTGTTTGTTGGGCTTCATTGATGTATCTATTCTGGTCTTTGTAAAAGGGTTGGGGCCCTTTCAAAATCCCACTTTTACCCTTAATCAAAAAATATATCAATCACTTTTCTATAAATTTTACATCAAATTTATAATTTAAAGACAAAACTTATATCAATATTCATATCATTTATATTAATTTTTCTCAAATTTTATATCAAATTTTTATAATTTAAAGATTAATTTTATATATCAAATTTTATATTGATATGTAATTTTATATCAAATTTTATCTCAATTTTTCACAAATTTGATATTAAATATAATTTAAATTTACACCTTACCAAAATTATATCAATTTGTATCAAATTTATCTAATTTTATAATAATCTTAAATTTCGTTTAATATAATTTTATATCAAATTGTATGTCATTTTTCACAAATTGAATATCAAATTTATAATAATGAAGATCAATTTTATTTCAATTTATAAAATCAATTTATACCAAATTCATATATCACATTTATCTAATTTTATATTGATTTGATAATTAATTTCAATTTATACATGTGTGTTGATCCTTTAATTTTGTATTTGATGAATTCATTTCAAAATTATTTAATGAACATGTACATTACAAAATCAGTAACTACTTAATAAATGCATTTCAAAACTCTCTAATAAATATAAGTTACTATGATTTATAACGACTAAGTTACATATGTGCGTGTAGTTTCTAAGTCTCAAATAAAAATTTTAGGATCTTATTTAAGATTTGAAGAATAAATTGTTCATTCAAATATCAATTTATAAATTCATATCAAGATTTACAACTGTTATGGAGTAAAAAGTGGACACATGCCTTTTTACCTCCTAGTTTAGCTCCTAGGTCCTCGTGTTAACACTCTACAAGCAAAATATTCATCCCAATGAGAAATCCCCTGAAACCCATGTCAAATATGAACTAGGGGCCAAATACGAACTAGGGACCCATTTAATGCTTAAGTCCAGACTAAAAAGGTACCTAGGGACTTGAGTACCCGCGCCCAAGTCTACCTTGATTGGTTGGCGTAAAATTTAAATCATGTCGACATAGGACCTTTAAATGGGTCTCTCCTTGTCGACTCTTTCAATTAATTTGCAAATGTTTAATGGGAAAGCATATATAAGTGAGTGTTTGAATTCATTTTGAAGCAAGTTGATGATAGAAAGGTTATGTTATTGAGCAAAAAGAGCATTTAAGGATTCGTTGTGTTATTGTTGTAGATTTATGTTTGTATTGTGTGTTTGTTGCATATTTGGAATCATCGTCAACATCCTTATGAGTTGGAGACTCTTCATCCTCCTAAGGACTTCACCTCTGAGGTGACATCATCTTTGTTTGAATCATTTCATCATTTGGATTATCTTTATCCTCTGTCCTGGAAGGACATGCTCTCTCTAACAACAATGTTGGGAAAGCTTGAATGCTAACCAGGGATTTGACTGAGGCAAATCCCTGAACAACACAACCCCCAAACCCCTTTTTTTCTTGTGTGCATGTTACAGGTGCAAGGATTGGAGAAGTGAAGGTACAAGGAGGATGTTCAAGGGATAGAGTTTCAAGATCTGAAAATAGAGTGCAGAAATTCCTTTGCAGAAGACTTGGGCACCCGCCCCAAAATCCTATAGCTAAATTAGACACTGGATACATCATCTGGACATCATTTACAACATTTTTCTAGTTCTGAGCTTTTAGAGATCAAGACTTTCTGTACTTGGGTGCCTGCCCTAGAGTCCTCTGACATTTCAGCTTTCATGAAATGGGTTATGACATCTCACTGATCATCTTGCTACTTTCAGATCCTGGATTTCCATTGTTATTTGTCTGTTATAAGCTAATTATCTCAATTCTAGGGTTTAGTGCATTGATTGACATAGGGTTTGATAAAATCTTGGTTGAATCACATCCTTCCTTAACAAATAGGAGCACAAAATCAGTATTTGAGTCCTCTTTCATCTTGTAGTGACTTAGCTCAATTTTGCCCTTGAATGTTGTAGTGAAAAAGGGTTTGATATAGTGTACTTACATGCTTGCATTCATCCCCCTTTTTATCTACTTAACATTTTGGTCAACCTGTAGCATTGATTATTTACATATTGCTGAGTTTTGAAATCAGATCTTTCATTAATTCATATCATACTTTGAAAAATCTTGCATACATTTTTTTAAAAATTAAAAAAATTAAGCATTCTAGGATTGCATAAAGGCATAGGTTTGCATTATTTTCATTGCATATCATTGGAAACATTGGATTTTATGATTTTTATATGAGATATGAAACAAATTACAGCAATTAATCATTTCATGATATCACATCTTGGATTTGCATATCTCATTTGTTAGGGTTTTGTTGAAAACTTGCATTTTTCATTTAACCTATTTTTTGCAAAAGCTAGGGTTGGTAGTCAAAATCTTATTTCAGATTTTTCTGCTCTCTTTAAACACTCATTCAAATCTGATTTTGAGTTGTAGTGTTTTATCATTTGGCATCCTTGCATTCAAATTTTAAATTTTGCAATTACACAGTATGTATTTCAACATTAAGGGTTTTAAATACTCTCTTCACACTTCTTGGAGCAAACTTTTAATCATTCATATTGCCTTGTTGTGTAGCACTATTTAAATCATATATAGTTTGTTTGTAGTGAAATTAGAGTGTTTTTTATTTTCAAAAACCCAATTTCCTTAAACTAGTGTCTTGGTGTGTAATAGTCTCACATACATGGCCTCATCAAAATAAGGGTGGCATGGTCCCTCCTCGAGTTTATAGGAAGAGGAAGACTCCTGAACCTAAAATAACTCTTACACCACATGACACTACAATTAGAGATATTAAGGGACCTCTTTACATTACTGCACGTATAAGTGGATATCCTATAGGAGGAGTCCTTATTGATCCTAATTGCATAATGAACGTGACTACTGAAGAGTTCCTCTACATGCATGATTTGATACACGAAACTTATGAACCCACATATATGATGGTTAAGACACATAATGGATATTTCCTCTCAGCTATTGGGAAGATTACATTATTGATTAAAGTAGTTGAGAAAGCTCTGGAACAATCATTTGATATCATTCCTACCTCTGACCTATTTCGTGTGAAACTAGGCCATCCATGGCTCAAGTCCATGAAAGTGGTCCCTTATACAATTCATAAATGTTTAAAATTCCCTTATCAAGGTAGAGTGCATGTTGTCCACCATAGTGGATGGAAACCTATGGTTACTCATGGAAACTTCAGCCTAGACTACTTTTGGCCACAGCCTACTGAGCCTACTCAACCAAGAGAAGATCAATTCTTCCTGGCATACCAAAGACACAAGGCAACATTAATAACAAAATTAGTTAGACCTCCTATTGAACAAATAGAAAGTGAAGAGTATCCCAAACTAAAATAACCCCCTCAACCATGAGGTAAAGGAATTTTTGCTGAGTTTCCTCCTCTGCCATCCTTACGAAGATAGGGAGATAACCATAAAGAGCAAAGCATTTTATCCAAAAAGATCAATTTTGTACCAGCAGCTTCTTCTTCTAAGATGTCAAAGACTGTGGAAAATCCTTTTACAAACGTCACTAATAAAACATGAAGGAATAGACAAGCAAGAGAAAGAAGGAAGAAGATACAAGCCTTAGCTCGCCAAGCAACACCTCAACAAGAAACATTCCACCAACTGATATTGAATCAAACAAGGAAGAGCTAAAGGTTGAAGAGTTAAAGGACAATGATTCAAGTTGGGCAATAGTAGCTTATGTACCTGTTACCTAAATTTCACTACTAGCTCAATCAGGTTACATTATGAGTGGAGGGAAATGTGGCTCCCACAAAGGTTGAGCCCAACTCATAGACCTTATAGAACATTTCAGACCACGGCTGTCTAGAGCAATAATAGTCAACAGGAAGGCAACCACAGAGACTTTGCACAATGAAGACAACAGGACAGCAGTCACGTGTTTTCACTATATTTGGAAAAGTACGATCTGGGTTCTTGAGATTTTTGGAAAGAAATTAGGAAACAACAAGAAGAAAAAACTCAATAAATTTCTCACAAACCTAGTTTATAGATTTTGAGAAATTTTCACCAGTCCTAAGGCAATATTTTCATTTTCAGATTAAAATCTCTGTTAAGAGAAGGGACAACCAACAAAGCTAGAGGTGGCAGTGATACACAGTAAGGATTAAAATCAGTCATAAGAGTAGTTAACAGTCCTTGAATGACTGAAAGTAGTTATATTATCATTGTCCAAATCAGTCCCAAAAAATCAATCATAAGAGTGACTGTTCCCAGCATCAAAACCAGTAAAATTCGTGACCACAAAGGACCAAAAAATCTGCCAAGTTTGAACAGCAAAAGGTTTGAAGGTTCAAAGGTTCAAAGATCTGTTCACTGAATTTAGAAAAGGTTCAGAAGGTTCAAAGGTTTGGAGTTTCAAAGGTTCAAAGGTTCAAAGGTTCAAAGATCTATTCGCCGAACTTAGAAAAGGTTTAGAAGGTTTGAAGGTTCGGAGGTTCAAAGGTTCAAAGGTTCAAAGGTTCAAAGATCTGTTCACCAAACTTAGAAAAGGTTCAGAAGGTTCGAAGGTTCGGAGGTTCAAAGGTTCAAAGAGTTCAAAGGACCAAAAAATCTACCAAGTTTCAAACAGCAAAAGGTTCGAAGGTTCAGAGGTTCAAAGGTTCAAAGGTTCAAGGTTCAAAAGTTCAATTTTTGATCTATTGTCCGTTTCTGCTGTGTGCTCCTCATCAGAATTAAATGTTGTCATAAATGTCATTATTTTATGCATGAGTTTGTATAAATTTTGAATTGTAATACATTAACTAAGGTGATGTAATTATGAATCACTTAGTCAATGTTGAATGAATGCAGAAAAATTATGTATTTATGTCATTTATTGGGAAAATATCAGACATTTATGATGCTGCAGGGTGGAGTTGACAAACAGGGGCAGGAGTTATTACACATATTTGACTTATTTTCATGGCCTTAAAGATCATTTAAAGGCATTTAAAGACATTTTCAGGTGCCTTTATGATAGTTGATGACATGCCTTGACCATTTTTGCATTGGGAACCCATTTTGGAGGACTTTGGGTAGATATTTTTGAGACATTAATGAGATGGACAAAAATGGAGATGGCTCATCCTTATCTTGTTACAAGCTGTTTGGGAAGTATATAGTCTTCTTCCTTATTCATTATTCAGAGGTTCTTGCTATTCACTACTCTGTATATTGTAATTTTCTAAGTTCTTTTACAAAAGTGAACAGTCTTGTAACCTATTTTCAGAGATATACAGCATTGTAACACCTTTTTAGCAGTAATGAATAGTTCATACCTTCCCATTTCTTCTGATATTGTGTGTCCTTAGTGTTAGTGTAGATCTTTGTGATGTTCTTTGTCCTTGGAGCCATATTTCATGTTGGTGCCTTTATGCAAGGATTATGATTTGTTGGGTTGTGTAGGAGAGCCTTATTATTACTGGTTCTATAGTGTGTCAGTTATGTGTAGTCTCTGATGATCTTTTGGTGCATCACCTTAGACAATAGGTTTCATTTCCATGCAATCCTTCTTACCCTTTTCTCTGCAAAGACTTTAGTATAAATAGTATAGGTGGAGTACCAATAGGAAGCCGGCCTTCTCCAAAGGGTCTTTCCATCACAGGTGACCCACAGACCTGGAAAGATCCTATGTTTCTCTAGATTGCCAAGTTTTACAACTCAGCAAGGGTGCAAATCTGAGAGACAACAGTACCTATTTCCCCTTGTATTTGAGATTGGGAGGAAGATGATCTGCTCGACGACAATAGTTTGGTTGTATAACAGGTAAGTATTTCTAACCCTTTTTAGCCACCTTTGATGTAGCATCTCTTTGAGTTTCTCACTTACGTGGCCTCCTCTTATGTGTTGTGTTTCCCCCGTATTGTGTTAAATGTTGTTTAGGTCTCTTTGCATGACCCTTGATACTCTTGTAAGGTCAAGGATACAAGGAGACTGCCTCTATTGTGACACTTCCTCTATTTGTTTCTCTATTCTTCTATTCCTCTCCTCTATTTTATTGTTGTGTGTTGTGCCTTGGGGTCATAACATTGTGGAGGATGTATTGGGGGCATCTTCCCATGTTGTGAACCCAAGTCACTCTTGTCTCCTCTCTCACTTTTACTATTTCTATTCTTTAGTAACTCTACCAGTCAGAGGATGATGAAAAAAACAAATAATGATAAGGACTATGTGTCCCTTCAACAAGAAAGCAAAAATGGAAGGGTCTAGTCCATATATGAAGATGGGGTTGATATATATTACTGACACTTGACCAGTAGAATCACTCTGTGTTGTGATTTGTATTGTGATATTTATTGTAACAAACCTTTGCAATCTCTAAATCTACTTCGATGCACTTTGGATCATTTTCTATCTCACCTTATTGCTACACTTAGTTATGAGATACCTGAAGTATAACCTCACGGCTATACTCAGTTTTGAACGCACATGTGTAGCCTTGGTCTATCATGTGATATGATTTCTACATAGCTTTCATGAATTGACTTGGTTGTTATCTTAGAACATATTTTCTAACCAAAGCTTATATCGTGCTGATTATGTTAGCAAATGATATCTATGTGTTTGTGGGAACATTCAATGATCGTGGCACATGTCACTTCGGGGCATGGGCTTTGCGAAAGCTCTTGTTCCCTTGTATGTTTTCACTTTACCTTAACATGCTTGATACCGGCAAGTGGGATCAACCACTTTAAGGTGGGGGCATATATAATGGTAATTATTTGATTACTTTTTATATTGACAAAGCGTATTTGCGTACATTGATCTATTGTGTATACCTCCTTTTCACTATAAGGCATCTCCGTGATGCGGGTGGGGTTGTATACTTTGAGGGTTAGGAATTTATAGGTAGATCAAACCAATTCCACATAACCCAAAGGAGATAATGATGCATACAATCTTACAGATTTACCATAATGCAAAGATCGATAGACAATCAACAAGATAACACAAGGCATACCCTGGGAAAACCCTCTTTGAGGGAAAAAACCCAACCTCCAAATGCATCCATACTCAATGTATTATTCAGCAATAAGAAATTATAGTACACTCACAGAGTCTCCATGAACACCTCTGAAACATCAAGCTCCTCTACTGCAACCTCCGTGTATCCAAGCATGAATCCACACATCCCATGCCATGCTTTACAATATGCACTCTCAAGAGAAAACTCAATACAATGATAGCCTCTCACACAACCTGTAAAATAAGAGCCAACTCTAACCACTAACCTTGTGCTTCCTTTTATAGGCTCAAGCTCACACAAATACAACTTGTGGTATTGGATAAAAAATAATGTGACTCAAAACCATAAGCACAAAACCATTGACCCCAATATTTATTATTTTACACAAATAATAAATATTTGTCTTATGTCTCCCAATGTTAAATACAACTTTTACAAGTGATACCAAATAAATATTTAAAGTGGCTAAACACATCAATTAAGATGCACCACAAAAGATTATTTATTTTACATAATTAAATTAATTAATGTTATGCAAGGTGAACAACACCTTTTTCTCAACATTCTCCCACTTGTTGTATACATTGCATAAGGGTCAATCAATGAAATACATCATCATAGGCAAACATGAAACCACATGAATCTCCAACATGATCTCATGCTCCATCAAGATACCTGCAATAAAATCAAAGTAACCGCCATCTCGAGCAAGAACTCCTCTCATCTTCCAACGTGCCACCTATGGAAGAAAAGGAACATGCCAAGGTGAAGATGCACCAATCCAAAGAACACTAGCATCAAATCCAAGTGATAACAAAATCTCCAAGTAGCTATCAAAGGTAAAAAAAAAAACCCACATGATTGGAAATAGTACCACAACATATGCTAATACATCCAACCATCCATACCTCATAGGTATCAACAACATCAGTAAACTCATGTGGCAACAACATATCAAACCCATATACTGCAAACATAAGCTCCATGTACAAAACCTATCAATGAAGAACACATACATCCAGGAACTCCCACTACATGGGTAATGTCAAATCTAAAAATAGACCCAAGGCATACCAAATCTACCAATCAACACTCAATCCAAGGTGTGGCTCATCAACAAGCCAATGTAGTGTCAAGAACAATCACAATAATCCACACATGCAAGATAATACACTGCATACTCTCTCACAACATGTCATCATAACTATCCCAAGTCCAACCATATCAACATGATCCTCTAGGAACTAGCCATAAGACAAAGAGAAAACCTATAAATCATAATGTCCTACCAACACCTCAAAGTACAAAGCTGTGTCAAGTATGATCTCCTCTATAACACCAAATGAAAAAGCCTCAACAACACCCAACCATTCAATCTCATAGATCAAATGAACATATGTAACATGTAATCAACATGGATTTAAGCCTCTCTAATCAAGGTAGATCAAACTCATAACCATTCCATAACCAGGAATAAGCCCAATCACATCTCCTAAACTCCTCATAATGGAAATCATAAATCAAACCATATAAACAAAGAGATAACCATGTTAATGTCCCTCAAATGAGCCCTCCAGAACCAAAAACCATAGCTGAAGATCCATAACCATGAGAAGATAAAACATAAAGCAAAATCCATCTAAAAGGATGGGCAATACCTTATAGATGATAAACCACCGAGTAGACCAAGAGTGGGGAATGAGAATGCCCCTCCAGGATACACCAAGTCACAAAGACTCTCCAAGAACAATTCCCTCTAGGTCCATAATGAACTCATGTCCATATCTAGGCGTA
The DNA here is from genome assembly GCA_027924645.1 of Cunninghamia lanceolata. Classification (NCBI taxonomy): domain Eukaryota; kingdom Viridiplantae; phylum Streptophyta; class Pinopsida; order Cupressales; family Cupressaceae; genus Cunninghamia; species Cunninghamia lanceolata. The sequence continues at coordinate 6,825,273 of BSBN01000609.1, forward strand.
GGCTACTCGGTCTATCTCTTGAAACCTCCAATGAGTAACCATCTCAACAAGTGTCTCTAATCCAAAGAGAACTCCAGCCTCACCTAAGTCTCCAAGTATCCAAGAGTACATCCATGATCAATCCATGCTAAACTCCAAATGTAACATCGCACTATCATGAAGCTCCCAAGCACATGATCAATGTACTCAATACCAAGAGATCCAACAAGATCACTATCAATGCTCCTACTACACATCTACATAATCAAGAAGTCCATCATGACATCATGATCTAACCATCTCCTTCTAGGAGATCACATGCATCAATGCACATATCCTGTCTCAAGAGAACCTGTATCATGTCAACACTCTAACACATCATCAAGAGTCCATCAAGACACAATAACAACATCTCTAAATAAAGGATCAACATGTCAAACTGACAAGTCATAAATCGACACCTCAACCAAAAACTTAAAAAGAGTCCACCATGGTAAACAAGGAAGTCAAAATCTCCAACAAAATGAAGATAACCATCTACTAACAATAGAACTCAGGATGTCAAAGAACTCTCACTACCAAGAGCTCCTCCATGACACCAACATCCACTGCAGAAGATCATCCATCACCAATGATGAATCCATATCATTTCCAAATCTCCCATTGAAACGTGATACCAAGCTATACATGGCAAAGAAGTAACCATCTCCTAAATGAAGATAAAACCATCACTGTCAAAAGCTCACATAAAAACACGTATCCAAGCTATCCATAACATCATGATAAACATGCTATAAATCCCAAAAACTGACTATCCAAGCACTCTAATCATCCATCCTCTTATCTCAATGCAACATACCAATGTACACATGACCTTAAACAAGGCCAACTAACAAAGTCTACATAAACATTGAATCAATCTTGTGGATAAAGACAGTCCACATACAAGTCATTTCATTGTAGCCAAGGGGTAGCTAATCCACAAAACTACATAGCTCAAAGATCCAAAACATATGTAACATGCAAACTCATCAACACAATAGTAACATGCAAACTAAGATATCAAAGAAGGCAACCTGTAGACTCCAAGACTCAAACACCAAATCAATGCTAGATTTGATTTGCCAAACAAGTCTACAACACAAGTTACCATAATCAAGAAACTAATCAAGCATCCAGGAGATAAGAACAATCCCCTAAAACTACACCACAACACCACTTGTAATCATGAATCAAACATCATAGCCCATACATGTCAACCGCATACATGATCATGTCGTGTCAATGCAAAAAGTGTACTTGCATATACATGACACCATAATCATCATCATCACTATACCTATACTGAACTCCCACTGAAATGAGACTCCAAGTCTCACACATGTATCAATCATGTCCTCAAACCAAAAGACAACCTGTGTACCTGTCTCCATCAAAGGTCAAACTCTGAAAACACCTGTAAACCTATAACTGGAAGCACAAATATGAAAACCTAATATACCATGCGGATGGTCACATAGCAACATCCACTCCCACAAGTTTGTGCCTAAAAATCCATCTAAATTCACTCAAAATCGCACCCTGAATATCTGGCTCCCATAAGTGATCAAACAAGTACCAAACTCTCTCTACACACCAAAATAAAAATCTACATGATCCAATCTTTAGTACATAGCAATATCTCTCCAACACCTATCCAAAATCAAAAATTTGATTCCGTATGCAAAAGTTATGAGCATAAAACCATCTCAGAGCAATGTCTGGCTTCAAGGCACCAAATTCTGACACAAACAGAAAAATCTGATCACCAAACCTACATCACTGCATAGTGCTTAGAGAGAGCTTTCCGATGCCTATAAGATGTCAAAAATCTAACACCGTGGGTGAATGCTATGCCTCTCGAAAAAAATGCCCACCGAGGGCTTAAAGGGGGCCCCAGGGGACCCATCCGTACATGCTGACATAAGTATGACATCATCGCTAACATCATCACTACTGACTAGGTGTTGATGGGTCCACTATGCTGACGTGGCGTAGGGCTGATGCCATCATCAGACTTTGATGACGAATTTGTAAAAAGTTTCAATTTTGTTTGATACCCATGAACCCCACAAGCATTTGAACTAGGGTTTAAATTATTTTTAGAGGTTCAAATTAAAAATTAATGCACTATGCTGTCATAAAAAATTACACATCGCTGAAATTTTTTTTAATGTTTAAAAAATTTTAATTTCCCCCGTGGGGGGCCCTGCCTACCGGTGGCGGCCAAGGGCTGCCGGACTGGCAACCATGGGCAGAGGCTAATGCCCCACCAACCAGGCTTGCCATCTGGTGGCCTTTCTGGCCACGGCAGGGAGCCGACAGGCCCCTACTGCGCCATACTGGCGCAGGTCTGCAGGCTGGGGTACGGGGTCTGTGGACCTTGCCCTCCTGCACAATTTTTTTTTTAATTTTTCAATCTTTAAAACATTTCTCTTATAGTTTTGAACAAAAAATTTCTTTTAACCAAAACTATAGAAAATCAAAATTTTTATGTGCAAGAACAAAATTTTTTTCCTTCAGTGTACCTTGCAGATCGTACAACCGTACGAATAAACCAGGGGAGGGTAAAAAATTTTCCTTGAAGCACCAGTGACCAAAATAGGTCAAATTTTATATGAATCTTCACCTCTCGAGCCTCCTAGAATCAATGGCGAGGTCCATTTTGTCCCAGGAGGTCATTTACACAAATTCCTCCTCAAAACCCTCATGTTAAAGCACACAACCAAGAAACCCTTTGCCAATAGTTTTCACCTTCAGATCTACAATAACCACAACAAATCTAAAACACCCACAACCCCAAATCTACAACACAACAACTTGCACAAATCCTCATATCCTGTATTGTCCAAAATCTTTCCTGCATTGTCATAGATTTAGCTTTGCACCAGATCTACACAAACAAGGGTTATACCAAAATATAGATTTGTGAAAACACCCATAACCATAATTGTATAGATACATCACATGAAAGCACATACAAGTAGCATGCAAGTATATGCAAGCCATGAAAAAGCCTTAAAGCTATGATACCACATGTTAGGAATTTACAGGTAGATCAAACCAATTCTACATAACCCAAAGGAGATAATGATGCATACAATCTTACAGATTTACCATAATGCAAAGATCAATAGACAATCAACAAGATAACACAAAATATGCCGTGGGAAAACCCTCTTTGAGGGAAAAAACCCAACCTCCAAACGTATCCATACCCAATGTATTATTCAGCAATAAGAAATTACAATAGACTCACAGTCACCATGAACACCTCTAAAACATCAAGCTCCTCTACTACAACCTCCATGTATCCAAGCATGAATCCACACATCCCATGCCATGCTTTACAATATGCACTCTCAAGAGAAAACTCAATACAATGATAGCCTCTCACACAACCTGTAAAATAAGAGCCAACCCTAACCACTAACCTTGTGCTTGCTTTTATAGACTCAATCTCACACAAATACAACTTGTGGTATTGGATAAAAACAATGTGACTCAAAACCATGAGCACAAAACCATTGACCCCAATATTTATTAATTTACATAAATAATAAATATTTGTCTTATGTCTCCCAATGTTAAATACAACTTTTACAAGTGATACCAAATAAATATTTAATGTGTCTAAACACATTGATTAAGATGCACCACAAAAGATTATTTATTTTACATAATTAAATTAATTAATGTTATGAAAGGTGAACAACACCTTTTTCCCAACATTGAGCACATGCTTCCTTTTCACTGTAAGGTGTCTCTACGATGTGTGTGGGGTTGCATTTTGAAAGCCTTTCTGTGGAAGGTGGGATGTTGTATCTCTTGAGCTAGTGCACATCCTTTTAAACAAAGCCCTCATCGTGAGGCGGGGTTGGATCTTGAGTCATTCACCCTTAAGCATGTCTTTGGTGGTTGTGGTATCATAGCTCAACCATCAAGTGTGTTTGACGTGTTTTGGATAGTGGAGTGCAATGATGAGCTCCTTCCTATCACCCATGTTTGTTGTGTATAATACGTATAGTATGTCGACGAAATACTATGCAGAGCTTGTGTATTCTATGTGTTTTATGTGTCTTCCTTGCATGTTTTGCATGTTTGTGGTATGGTCTAAAGACATGTGGCAATGAGCCCCCCCACGGTGTGTATTTTGTTTACTTTAGTTAGCCTTATATATATGGATATGTAATTGCTTAATCATGTATTCTCTTCATGTCTTCTTTGTGTATTGCATGCTTCCACTATCTTCTGCGTGTATTGCATGCTTCCTTACTGTATTCACTGTGTCTTATGTGACTGTTAAGTGTTTTCTTATGTTTGCCTATGTTTGGGGGCTAGAAATAGTCCTTCAAACTTAGGGTGTGTCTTCATTCTTGTGTTTGATGTGTTTGATATGCTTCAACCATACTTTAATGCATGTGTTGAATCGTAGGATCACACACACATTAAAGTGGGGGATAAATGTTATGTAGTAAAAAGTGGACACATACCTTTTTACCTCCTAGTTTAGCTCCTAGGTCCTCGTGTTAACACTCTACAAGAAAAATATTCATCTTGATGAGAAATCACCTAAAACCCATGTCAAATAGGAACTAGGGGCCCATTTAATTCTTAAGCCCAGACCAAAAAGGTACCTAGGGACTTGGGCGCTTGCGCCCAAGTCCACCCTGATTGGTCGAGGTACATTAGAATCATGTCGACATAGGACCTTTAAATGGGTCTCTCCTTGTTGACTCTTTCAATTAATTTGTGAATATTTAATGGGAAAGCATATATAAGTGAGTGTTTGAATTCATTTTGAGACAAGTTGATGATAACAAAGTTATGATATTGAGAAAAAAGAGAATTCAAGGCATTCATTATGTTATTGTTGTAGATTTGGAATCATCATCAACATCCTTATGAGTTGAAGACTCTTCATCCTCCTAAGGAATTCACCTCCAAGGTGACATCATCTTTGTTTGAATCATTTCATCATTTGGATTATCTTTAGCCTCTGTCCTGCAATGACATGCTCTCTCTACCAACGGTGTTGGGAAAGCTTGAATACTAACGTAGGATTTGACTGAGGCAAATCCCTAAACACCACAACCCCCAAACCCCTTTTTTTCTTGTGTGTAGGTTACATGTGTGAGGATTGGAGAAGTGAAGGTATAAGGAGGTTGTTCAAGGGATAGAGTTTCAAGATCCAAAAATAGAGTGCAAAAATTCCTTTGCGAAAGACTTGGGCACCCGCCTCGATGTCCTACAACTAAATCAGACACTGGATACAACATTTGGACATCATTTACAGTATTTTCCCAGTTCTGAGCCTTTAGAGATCAGGACTTTTTAGACTTGGGTGCCCGTCCTACAGTCCTCTAACACTTTAGCTTCCATGAAACAGGTTACGACATCTCACTTATCATCTTGGTACTTTCAGATATTGGATTTCCTTTGATGTTTTGTCTATTATAAGTTGGTTATCTCAATTCTAGGGTTTATTGCATTGATTCACCTAGGGTTTGATAAAAATCTTGGTTGAATCACATCCTTCCTTAACAAACACGAACACAAAATCAGTAGCTGAGTCCTCTTTTGTATTGTAGTGACTTATCTCAGTTTTGTCCTTGAATGTTGTAGTGAAAGAGGTTTTGATCTAGTGTACTTAATTGCTTGGATTCATCCCCCCTTTTATCTACTTAACAACTACTACAATTTTTATAAATTCATATAAAAAATAAAAATTATAATTTGATCATGGAGTATTAAGAAGTTGATGAACACAATTTATAATTTCAACATGGAGTTAAGCAATCTATTCACAATTTATAATCTCATCAAAAGTTTCAAAATAAAATCACTTAAACATAGCTTGTTAGTAATCAACCCTAGACCCTAGACCCTAAATGCTAGATAGACTAAAAATAAACCCTATAATGATTAAAATTTAGTTATTTTCTTTCATAATTCAAACTATAAACTAATAAATAAGTTTTAGAATATTTTATTTTACAAACAAATTCTACAAATTCTCATTTCAACAAAAAATAATAATCAAAACCCTAGTTTTGAGAGAAAATTTTGATAAATACTTTATGGATTTAGTCAACAAGCTGGCCAAATGAAGACTCGTCTATGCAAACAATCATGAAATGCCATATAAAACTCATCCAATCTCTTCCTTGTTTATTTGAATGGGTTAGAGAAATAAATTCCAAGTGAAAATGAGGATTTAGGGAATTTCAATGGTTATATAATTTTGGAGGGTTCAGTCAAATCCTTCCACAAAATTTGAGTTGCCCAAAAGGGTGACACAACTTTATGTTTTCATCCTAATATATGCTTATAAATAACACAATCCTTGATTCACATGCATGATAGCACTTAGGGAAGATGAGCCTTCATAAATAATTTGTTACTCAGCATTCCTAAACATGCATACTAGATTCTTTCTTATTTATAGGAGCATACAACATAACAAAAGATAGAGATAAAGTATTTGTGATAAACACATTTATAGATCTCTTTTTATAAAAAGAAACTCTTACAATAACAGAGAGATAGTAAGTTAAATTATTTTTGTTCCTTTCACCTATACAATGTTAAATGAAAGTGCAAACATTTCTTTCCATAGAAATCACTCATGATCAATACAATATTTCAACATAGAGATGAGAAGAAAAACTCAATCATTTCATTTCATTTTCAATGCATGAACTCTAATGAGATAGGGCAGTTTCCACACTATTGTAATATTTATAAAATCAACTCTTTTATCCAAGAATCATTCTTGAATGTGCACATTTATATAGAAGATAAATGCATATGCAAGTACTAGAATAAAACACCTCTAAATTGTTAATAACATAACACTACTAGTGTGTGATAGTAAGAAGACATCCATCACAAAGGGTACAAGGTCAACTAATTGAGAAAATTATGTAACAAAGTATTAGGATGGAACCACACTAGTAAGGATGATTGTGCAATCCTTAGGGTGGAACCACACTACTCCTAGATGCCACCACAATTCTCACAAAATACACAAATTTTCATTCTAATTTTTCCAACAGGTTTTGTAATATGTTTATCTAGGGTCTAAAATTGAAATCATAGTTTTGTGACAACCATATTTTGCACAAGTACTATTTAAAGTGAAATTGTACATGGAGATGATCAATCTAACCCAATGAAGGGATTTCACCTCAATAACTTCATTAAAACATAATTTCAAGCATAACTTTTGATACAAGTGTTAGAACAAGTCATATGTCTCTTTCCAACACAAATCAATCCAACCACATGCAAGAGTACTCTATCTTGCAAGATAATCCTTTGAGGACAATATATCAAGATTCTTAATTTATTCAAATGTCAAAGACACTTATATTTATAATTTTTCCTCAAATTGAAATATAAGAGATATATTATAGGTTTCTTCCAATCACTTGGATTACAAGAACCAATAATTCTTACAACTTTAGAAATATGATGTGAAGATATTCTTTTACAACCTAATAAACTGAGATCTTCAGGGCATACATTAACTCCTAGCTCCAAGGTAATACAATCCAATGAGAGAAGTAGATACATCCCAACCATATAAAACTCTTAGGCCAAACCCCATTTCTAAGGAAAGTGGTAGACATGGATTTACACAACCACATACAAGAATAGATTATCTTGGAAACATGAGAATACATATGAAGACAGATTTTCTCAAGGCACATATTAAATCACTCTTGATTCAATTAGAGTAAGAGATTGGTTTAGACAAGACTAAGGGATGTCTTTTTTTAAGTATTTTTCATATCCATTAGCAAGTTTAAGGAGCACCAATTAAGGATATCAAGAAACAAGTATCTCATCCTTCCAAGGATGACAAGAATCATAAAAAACATCCCTCTTTTAGGATAACAAGCCTCCAAATACCGCTACTTATTCCTTCAACACAAAAGCCCACCCTTGAGAAAATAACATACACTTTATGCCTCTTACAACTTCTATCTAACTCATACACATGGTAAGGAAGTGATTCCCCATAGGAGACTCTTAACAAGGTTTCAACACACACAAGTACATAAGTTTACTCTTCTATACCTATAAACCCACATACTTGTTGATAACTGAGAGGGGGGGTGAATCAGTTATCCTAATTATTTCTGCTTTCTGAACTTTCTTATTAATCAATGCAGCATTAATTCAAACAAGCAAACATAACCATGAAATGAAAATACACAATGACACAATATTTTTGACGTGGAAACCCTGTTAAGGGAGAAAACCACAGGGTGATTAACCCAAGATTGTATTCTTTGTTAGAAGAATGGAAATACAAAATGGCACTTGCCAATTAGGGCTCACTACTCGAGCACACTGCTCACAAGAAGGCACACTGCCTACAAGAGACACACTGTCTACAAAAAGAGTGTTATACAATACTTGAACTGATTGGTAGCATCCACATATGCTGGAGTTTAGTTCCGGTTAAGCTTAGTATATTGATCTGCTGCACTTCATCTTTCCTCTTCTCTTATGTTGCTTTCCTTTCACATACCGGACCTTCCTTACTGCTTCTGTTCTGCTCTACTACTTTTATTCGTGCATCACTTACAACAACTCCTTTCACAACTAAATCCATCGTGTATATATATCTGCACAAGTGATTTCATCACCTTTCTAGTTGGCACCGGAATAGTCAATATTTTCCATAAACTCTGATCTGTTGGCTGAATCCTTGCTTACCAAGTAATGCGGATCAAGGATATACTTGTGTAAATCATTAATCATGTCGGCCAAACATAATTTATGCCTTCATAACTTTTACCAACATCAGTAACACATCCGGAATAAAGTCTGATGTTCTACCAGTCAGTTCTTCCTTTGTTCACACTATCATTTGGGAACCCGACACTCAAGCATTCATACCTCTTTATCCTTTCCACACCGGAGGCTCAAACCTTGGAATCTATTAGTCAAGATACTCCTCTTGACTTTCCCAAATCCATACTTTACCAAGATACTTCCTCTGAGAGATCCAGACCTGTCTGTCGGACCTCACCACATGCTCTGTTCTTGTTTACCGAACCACAACATTCTTCACTCTGACTTCTGGTATAGACACATCATGTCCTGCGGATGTGTGGGATGAACTTTGTTGCCATCAATGACAACAATCATGAATCCATATAGTGTCTCTTGCCAACAATCTCCCTGGTGCAGGAGCACCTACCTGACAGCTGGCCTCCATGAGGCAGTTAGTTTGTTTTAGGTCTTGTTGATGTTTCCAAGAAGGTCTTGTAAGACCAATGCATGTAATAAGGTCATGTTGACCAGACTTTACTATTTTTAGCTAGGTTGTTAGGATAGCTGTTATGCTATATGTCCGGTTGGAAGCTCCCAGCCGCTTGGAGTTAGGTCGGTAGTACTCGCAGGAGATCCTATTTATGCATTAGGATCGATTGGTTTTAGGTAGTATTGCAGATCATCGATCAGACATTGCAGAGAGTGAGACAGAGGGGAGAGAGACTGAGCATTGTATTGCATCTTTTGAAATCAATAAAGATCCTGTTTGTGTTCATTTTCTGTTTGATCTCCATTGTGAAATCGAGTTGCTGATCTGGCGGTTTCATAGATTCGCTGATCCATTCCACCGGTTGATTCGTCGAATCAGTGGAATGGCCATGTATAATAGCTTAGGGTTTAGTCTGCATTTTGTGTTTGTTTGCATGCAGGTGTGCAGGATCACGGTCGAGATGTGTTGAGAACCCTAGCATGGGTATGTGCTAGGTCGTGCCAATAGTTTGATTCTGGAAGATCGCCCTGAAAGCAGATCGGGTCACCTCAGGAGGTTCGGCGGACCAAAATTTGCTAAGGTTGGAAATTCGTCACAACGACATCATCAGGATATTTTTGTGTATATCCTGCAGTTACTTCGGGCATCATCCGAGTAGATGGAGGTGAGCATGATGCAATTGTTTGCATAAGGTGAATGTGTTTTGGGGTGATCATCATCAGGCGTTGCCGAGGAAGAGTATATCGGCATAAGTTAGTCAATCGAGTTGATAAAATCATCGCGGGCCAATAATGTTAAGTTTGGCCGACAGCAGGATATTGAAGGAACTGCATATGACGTCATCGTCATCAGGATAATCGTCATCAGGACATTCCGAAATATCACCCGATAAAGGTTTATCCTGCTGACCCTAAGTGTTTTGGTATCGGCATAGGCATCAAGGAGTTAAGTGGATCGGGAGGAGGATATTCGGCAGAATATTCGTCATCAATATAAAGTTGAGTATCATCATCAGGATGTTTCATTTGACCGGATAAGTCATATCCTGATGCTGTTGTTTAAATAGTCAGATATCGAGGTGACGTAAGCATCGAAGGAAAGGTGCTTGAAGTTGTCGTCATCAGGATATATGGGAGGAACCGGATATTTTATATCCTGCTGATGAAGATGATGTCGAACATCATGAGGCTGCAGATAGAGGTTGGCAGTAAGATGAATAGTGATCGTCAGGAGGATGATTGTGCTTGCCGAATATGATGATGCTGCCGATAGCCGGATATGATGATGCTGCTGATAGGTGAAAGGTCGAAGGTTTGTCTGCAGGAGGATATCGGTCGGCAGAGAAAATATGATGATGCTAACAGTGTTAAGGGAAATATGATGATGATGATGAAGGGTTGCAGACATACATGCTGTATGTCAAGGTTTTAGTGTGGATGCCTCTGCATCATAGTGGTATCAGAGCTCAGCAAAAGGTCTGGGCTGTTGTGTGTTGATTCTGTCACTGAAAAGACAAAGGTAGAGAAGTAAGAGGTTGACAAAATGCCTCCGAAAGGTAATGGTACTGCAAGGGAGTTGCAGGAGATGAAGGAAAAACATGCCAGAGAGATGAGGAAGATGAAGGAGCTTGTTGAAGCACTTCAAGCCAGGCTTGTAGCCCTAGAAAAGAACAAAAAGAGGGAAGTGGAAGACAGTGAGTCAGAAGAAGATGAAGATGCTGTTGAAGAGTATGAAGAGGTAGCTGAAGGTCTGGATGCTGAAGACCAGAGATTTGCAAAACTGTTAAAGGCAGTACAGAGTGATAAACCTAAGGTAAAGGTTGATGTTTCCAAGTATAATGGAAGTTTAAATGAAGATGAGTTGTTGGATTGGATTGCTGCACTTGATAATCATTTTGAATGTGAAGATGTTGCTGAGGATCAGAAGGTAAAGATTGCAAAGACCAAGTTAGGAGGTCATGCTTTGGTATGGTGGAATTATGTACAATCCGAGAGAAGGAAACAAGGAAAGTCAAAGATCACTTCATGGGATAAAATGGTAGCAAGGATCAAAGGTAAATTCTTGCCCAAGGATTATGAAATTCAGATGTTTAAGAAGCTGTAATTTTTAAGGCAGAAGGAAATGGATGTGAAGGCATATACTGAGGAGTTTTATAAATTGAGTATGAGATCTGGTCATCATGAGAATGAGGTAGAAAAGGTAACTAGGTACTTGGCTGGCTTAAGATTGAACATACAGGATGAGTTAGTTTTAGCTAGCCCTAAGAATGTGGAAGATTGTTATCAAATGGCAATCAGGATTGAAGAAAAGGTGAATAGAAGACAAGATAAGTCCATGAGAGGAAGAGGAAACAATATGAGGGGAAGAGGATCAGCCCCTACAACAAGGCAAACCAATGAGGGTCAAGAAGACACTGGTAAAGGACAGGGACAGTCTGATTTCAGAGGTGGATGGAAAGGTAATAGAGGCAGATTTGGAGGTGGTAGAGGTTCTACTACATTTTCAGGAAAGTGTTACACCTGTGGTGAGTTTGGTCATCCATTTTTCAAATGTCCAGAAACCAAGGGTTCATCATCCAGAGATGATAGAACGAATGACAAGAGAGTACAACTTGTGCAAGAAGAGAAAGTAGAGCAAAGTGTGCAAAGTTTAAACACTTATCAAGATAGAGTTCCTGACAATTATGGGTATCCTGAGGAGGGAGAAGCATTGATGCTAAGGAAAACTAGTTTGCAGACATCAAAAAATATGATGCAAAGAAGAGCTCTTTTCAAGACCACATGCAAGAGCAAAGGTAAAGTATGTAAGGTTGTCATTGATACTGGTTCAACAGACAACATGGTCTCTCAGGAAATGGTGGATAAACTGAATTTGGAAAGGATTCCACACCATCACCCTTACAAGGCATCTTAGGTGAGTGATAGTCAATCACTTTTTGTATATGAACAGGCATATGTTGATTTTCAGATTGGAGCATATAATGATAGAGTTTTGTGTGACATTTTGCCCATGGAATGTTGTCACCTACTGTTGGGTAGGCCATGGCAATTTGATAGGAGGGTACTGTATGATGGGTATGCTAATACCTACACCATCAAGAAAGATGGGAAAACTATTATGTTGATGCCATTGCAGGAAGATGCTGCAGTACAGAAGGCAGCAAAAATCATTTTAGTGGGAAAGAAGGAATTTGTGCAGATGCCTATAGGAGCAGGCATAAAGGCAGTTGAGGACACTGCAGGGAAAGGAGTTGTTAAGGACAACAGTTTGAAGACAGTTTCAGTTTTGACTGACAGAGGTCAACAACAGGTTCAGAAACAGGTTTACAAACAACCACCAGTTGAGAGGGGTGACAAGGATGTTGTCATAGTTGGGACTATTGTTTGTCCTATAAAAGTTGAAAGGAAGACAGATTTGAATATTGCTGAAGTTCAAGAGGCAATTCCTAAGGTTATTCAACCAGGTATTCAGACAGAGGTTCTGGTAAGACAACCTGACAAACACATGGTATGTGTGAGAAGGGCCTACATTGACAGGCATGAGGGTTTACTTGCAAGACAACAAGTTACAGTTCAGAAATCTTGGAGCAGCCAAGAGATAGCAGAGGATAAAGCTGGAACAGGGCAGAACACTGACATGGCAAAGTGTAAAGGTGGAATTTTTTCACAACCTAACTCATGGGACATGAGTTCTTTTCTGTTGGGGAGTATGGTGCAGGAGCACCTACCTGACAGCTGGCCTCCATGAGGCAGTTAGTTTGTTTTAGGTCTTGTTGATGTTTCCAAGAAGGTCTTGTAAGACCAATGCATGTAATAAGGTCATGTTGACCAGACTTTACTATTTTTAGCTAGGTTGTTAGGACAGCTGTTATGCTGTATGTCCGGTTGGAAGCTCCCAGCCGCTTGGAGTTAGGTCGGTAGTACTCGCAGGAGATCCTATTTATGCATTAGGATCGGTTGGTTTTTGGTAGTATTGCAGATCATCGATCAGACATTGCAGAGAGTGAGACAGAGGGGAGAGAGACTGAGCATTGTATTGCATCTTTTGAAATCAATAAAGATCCTGTTTGTGTTCATTTTTTGTTTGATCTCCATTGTGAAATCGAGTTGCTGATCTGGCGGTTTCATGGATTCGCTGATCCATTCCACCGGTTGATTCGTCAAATCGGTGGAATGGCCATGTATAATAGCTTAGGGTTTAGTCTGCATTTTGTGTTTGTTTGCATGCAGGTGTGCAGGATCACGGTCGATATGTGTTGAGAACCCTAGCATGGGTATGTGCTAGGTCGTGCCGATAGTTTGAGTCTGGAAGATCGCCCTGAAAGCAGATCGGGTCACCTCAGGAGGTTCGGCGGACTGAAATTTGCTAAGGTTGGAAATTCGTCACAATGGCATCATCAGGATATTTCTGTGTATATCCTGCAGTTACTTCGGGCGTCATCCGAGTAGATGGAGGTGAGCATGATGCAATTGTTTGCATAAGGTGAATGCGTTTCGGGGTGATCATCATCAGGCGTTGCCGAGGAAGAGTATATCGGCATAAGTTAGTCGATCGGGTTGATAAAATCATCGCGGGCCGATAATGTTAAGTTTGGCCGACAGCAGGATATTGAAGGAACTGCATATGACGTCATCGTCATCAGGATAATCGTCATCAGGACATTCTGAAATATCACCCGATAAAGGTTTATCCTGCTAACCCTAAGTGTTTTGGTATCGGCATAAGGCATCAAGGAGTTAAGTGGATCGGGAGGAGGATATTCGGCAGAATATTCGTCATCAATATAAAGTTGAGTATCATCATCAGGATGTTTCATTTGACCGAATAAGTCATATCCTGATGCTGTTGTTTAAATAGTCAGATATCGAGGTGACGTAAGCATCGAAGGAAAGGTGCTTGAAGTTGTCGTCATCAGGATATATGGGAGGAACCGGATATTTTATATCCTGCTGATGAAGATGATGTCGAACATCATGAGGCTGCAGATAGAGGTTGGCGGTAAGATGAACAGTGATCGTCAGGAGGATGATTGTGCTTGCCGAATATGATGATGCTGTCGATAGCTGGATATGATGATGCTGCTGATAGGTGAAAGGTCGAAGGTTTGTCTGCAGGAGGATATCGGTCGGCAGAGAAAATATGATGATGCTAACAATGTTAAGGGAAATATGATGATGATGATGAAGGGTTGCAGACATACATGCTGTATGTCAAGGTTTTAGTGTGGATGCCTCTGCATCACTCCCCCTTTGGCATTGATGGCAACACTTAGTGAAAAATGACTAAGTGTTTACACTATGCTCCCCGTTGGCTGATGCTCTATTTTTATATACATTTTCTGGAACTCCCCCTTAGTTGGATTCCTCATTTTTCACTGCTCCTCACTCCCCCTTTGACATCAATGGAAAAGGGTAGGGTCCGCACACCAAAATTTCTAAAAATAGTCTATACATATCCGCATAAGTATATATACAAGTTGTACTTACATGTACTTAAGTATGTCTACAAAAGTATTCTTCAACTGTACAACTTCTGTCGCCCAACTTTACTTCATCCTGTCCAAAATTGAGATGTGACCACTCAACAGGAATGCAAACGCACCTGCCCTTTTTAGATCTGTTGGATCATTAGTCTGGGCTGTGATTTGGGCTTCTTTTATGGCCTCATGCATGGCCTCTAACTTAGGGATAATTAACCCTCTGAGCTCACTTAACCTGCTTATTCTATTTTTCCTATCCTTCTCCAGCTTCTTGATTTCACTCAAGACTGCAATAGTCTGACATTCTTGACTTACTATGGAGGATGAGAGGGGATCAAAACTTTGAGACAAACTTAGTAGTTTATCCTCTTGCTCTTTTACTTTCTTCTCAATATCTTTGGTCACTGTGGGCCAAGATAAGCAAAATTTGTACATATTTTCGCCATCTTTAAGAGCATTTTCCAAGCTCTTTATCCCAATGTTCATATTTCTCCTGTCATTAATTATCAGACCCTGTACCTCAGAGAACCTTTTATCCAAAAACTCCTTCCGGACCTTTTCTTTAGCTGACTTGTCTAGAGAATCAAAATGTGTACTAACACTGTTGACTAGAGTTTTGAGATTACCAGAAGAGGAGGCTGTGGGATCCTTTTGAAAAGATGGCATGATCTTTTCCAAAACTCCAGATGCTACTTCTATAAGCTCACAGTCTTCCATGTGAGATTTCAGTAGCTTCTCTTTGGCCTTTGCATTTGCAAATGAAGCTATCTTCATTGTTTGCACTGGAGATAGAGAGTCAAAGTCCAGAGGCCCTTTTAGTAGATCCAGTTCATCAATCTCCATAGATGCTTTTGTCAAAAAGTCCTTGACTAATTCTGCAATGTCTCTTGCCGGAGACAAAATTTTCTTTTCTTCTGCAGTCACTGAACTGTCTTTTGGAGCTTTCTCTCCTTCCACAACCTTTGCACTGATATCTTCTTTTCCCTTCACCTCTGCTTCTTTCTCCTTTACTCTTTCTTCTCCTTTGGATCCGGAGTCAGCAGGGGAAACTGGAGGAGAGATGTTAGACTGTTCATGGGCCATCTCTTCTGGAGCAGAGGATTCCAAGTCCTTAGCTGTTTCTGCACCGGTATCCATAACTTCTTATGTTATTTTCTTAGAAGATTTTCCTGCAACACTTGTGGCCGAGGGGTCAGCACCCAAGTCCTCTATGATAGAAAGATTGAATCTTTTGAAGGCTTTCTGGAGAATCTCTTCTGTGTCCTTGGCTACCTTGTCAGTCTCACCAAGCATAAGTTGATTCATCCTTGCTTTGCTCCTGAACTCATTCTTGCAATCTTTGAATACCATATTCATTGTCTTGGGATCGATTGAAGGATATAGCTGAATAGCTATCTGTTCCTAGATCTCAAGGTCTTTTGCCATGGCATTGGTCTTTCTCATTTCTAACTCCTTTTCTAGGCTCTTAGGAATAAGAGATATAATTTCAATGAAAGCCTTATTGTATATGTTTAGATACTTGACTGTAGCTTCCTGTAGGATCTTTTGGTCAGCCTCATTGTAATCATCATAGAATTCAGCCATTGGTTGAAGGTTTCCATCCACAGTGACTGATTTGATTACACTTTCTAAGGACAGGGTGGGGTTTTCAACAAATTCTTCTGCCATTTCTTCCTTGTCTTGACCTGTGGAAGGTTCACCAGATCCTTTCTTCTTCTGCCTTTTTATTTCCTTTATCCCCTCATCAGATTCAGTTTCCTTATCATCCTTTAGGCTAACATAGGACCTTGTTGCCTTTTTCTTTGTTCTCTTCTCTCCTTTTCTGGATGCCTGGACTTCCAGTTTTGAGCTTTTAGCAGGGACAGGTGCTGGTCTCTTTGAAGATCTGGTCCGGGTGGAAGATTTGACTGGAGCACTTTCCTCACTTTTCTTTTCTACCTCTTTCTTCTTTTCCCCTACCCCTTCCATCTTTTTCCTGTGGGCATCAAGTGCCTCCTTTGAGATGCCAAGGCCTTGGGCAATATGTTCTACTTCTTTTCTCACCTTCCTTTTGATCTCTGGTTCTCTCAGTTCCACATGAATCTTTACACTCAGCTCCTCAAAAGTTCCAAACCTTTCTGCCTTTGGATCCTTTGGCTTAGCATGTGTTGAACATGCAGCTCCACAATTTGTTCATCAACTTCATACCCCATGGGCATG
Source organism: Cunninghamia lanceolata (assembly GCA_027924645.1). Classification (NCBI taxonomy): domain Eukaryota; kingdom Viridiplantae; phylum Streptophyta; class Pinopsida; order Cupressales; family Cupressaceae; genus Cunninghamia; species Cunninghamia lanceolata. The sequence continues at coordinate 6,842,249 of BSBN01000609.1, forward strand.
ATCCATACAGTTCTTGGTTCTACTGCCTCCATTAGGCATTGATCAGTCTCTACCATAAAACAAACTATCTTTGTATTTCTCAACAAGAGACTGGGGAATCCTTTCTCTTGCATGCATCATGTTCTGAAAGTTCTTGAAAAATCCCCACATGGCTATATTTCTTGCTTTGGCATCCCCAAGCCCATGCAGATAGTCTCTAAACTGAATTGCAACCGGTCTGTCATTCTGCCATACCCAGCCATTGGATCTGGGTAGCTCATTCATGAAGTAGAAAAATAAACATAATATTAGTGCACCGTATTTAAAAGAGTTCTTCTTGTCCTTTTTTATCTTTTGTATGTTTTCCATTAATTGGCTCAAAAGGAGTTCACAGATATCATATTCTGTATTCTTTCTTAGCATCTCATAGGCAGTATATACTGCAGTTTCGGATACTGAATTCTCCCTACTGGAGTGATATATCTTGTATCCTATTATCATAGATGCAAATTTGATGTCTGGGTCAATAATATCTTCAATGGTCATTGCCCTCTTATCAAATTTTGATCCGATGGCCTTAGTTACAATGTTGTTTTTAACATATTTGAGGATAGGTATTCCTCCGGAGGAGTATAAACTAGTTACTGCCCTAATTGCTTCCTTTGTGATCTTGCAAGGTCTGTTCAGCTATAGGAAGTTATCATGCACCCTACTTAATACATACCGGACCCATTCATCTTCTTTAAAGCAGGGGAAATGAATGAATTGATCAAAATGTTTCTTCTAGATACCCTTATATTCTGGTTTAAGCTCAAAAGCATCATCTATCAGTTGTTTGTGATAGATATCTCTTAGCTTGAAATCCCCAAACTCTTCAATATTTGCATGTATATAAACCCTAATGTCTTCTGTGTGTAAAATGCCATGCGGAACACTAGAGAATGCTCCTAAGGGATCTACCTCCAATGATTTGTAAGGATGTTTCTTAAATTTAGGGCGGGGCCTATCAGAGATCTTTACTATATTCAGAGTATCCATTATCAAGGAATCTTACTGAAGGATATCAAGAACAAAAAATACCTTTTACGCTGTTTAGGGCACACACGATGAAATCCAGATTGAGCTATATGATGAATCATCTTGATCTTTGGGAGAAGTAGTTGCAGAGCTCCTTTTCTCTCTTCTTCTTGAATGCAGAATGAACAAGTGATTAATGAGAAAACCCTTATATTGCTCCGCAAACCCTAACGTCAGGTTGCAATAAATGCTCAACCTAAGTTATTCTGGTTGGCCTTATTCGGATGACTTAAAGAACTGGATCAGTCTTGATCTTTAACCATCATGCAGATCTTCCAAATCTTAACCATAGTCTGTTTGGATGTTTCCCTTATGAACCCTTCAATCCGCAACTCTTCTTGTGCCAGTTCCGGCACCAATTGACTGGCTGGGGGAACAAGGTTTTCTTTGTGTCTCCCCCTGAGCCAGAGCTCACTTTTTAATTTCTGGAAGGAATATCAGCACCAGAGTCTGGTGCGGATCCAACCTCTACATTCTCTATACTTTTCTTCACCCAAATCTTGTTCATCTCACTTTTAACTTCATCCGCATTCACTTTTTGTTTACCCTTATCTTGATTCTGATTATGATATACCGGACCTCTTTTGTCTTGATTCTTGCTTCTATAGAATTTTGCACTATGACCAGATCTATTGCAGATTTGGGAAACAACATTTCTTTGCATATTTGACTGATATCCTCTTGATCTGCATTGATTAGCCATATGACCTATTCTATTGCATGCAAAGCATCTACCATTGAATGTTTTGTTCATTTGCATATTTCTGCTTTCATGAGATTTGTGACCATACCTTTTGCAGTTGAAACACTGTCTGGAGAAGGATGAATTAGTCTGATTCATTCTCTTTCTACACTGATTGGCTTTATGACCAAAGTTATTGTAGTTGTGGCAGTATCCATTGAAGGATGGATATCTTTGAGCATTAGGCTGTCTTACCGGAGGTCTTCTAGGTCTGTTCCTTAGATTTTCTGATCCAAAATTCTTCTGACCGGATCCAGAGCTTTCTCCTTTCTCATATCCCAAACAACACTTGTCATCTACCTTCTTTTGACTTCCAAGAAGAACTTCAAGTTGGGCAGAACTTATCTTGAATTTCTCTTTATATTCATTTGTTGTTTGAAGATCCCTTTTGAGAGAGACAATTTGATCCTCAAGTTTTTCTTTATTATCTTTAGCATCTTCAAGATCAGATTCAAGATGTCTGATAATTCTATCCATCTGGTGGCAGTCTTCTGATTTCTCCTTAAGAGATTGTCTTAGATTATCTTCAATTTTTCTTTTCTCTTCAACTTCTTAGGTAAACTTCATAACTCCTGATTCCATTTCATGTCTTACCATAATGATTTCTTTTGATAACTTTTCACATAACTTGGTTTTCTCATTCAGCTCTTCATTTGCATCTTTGCTTCACCTTGTCTTGCCAATTGCTGAAGCAGCTCCTTTCTCTTTTTCATAGAGAGACTTAATTTGTCTTTTAGTTCTCTCATGAAATCATCAGCCTGTTTGAGTCTTTCCTTTAATTCATTAACTTTAGAGTTTGACTGTTCAAAATCATCAAGGGTAGTCTTGAGTTGTTCCCTTAAACCATATGTATCCATTTGAATTCCCAGATCTTCCTCAAGCTGTTAGGCTCTGTTAGGAGGAACTTAGCTCTGATACCAATTGTTGATAACTGAGAGGGGGGGTGAATCAGTTATCCTAATTATTTCTACTTTCTAAACTTTCTTATTAATCAATGCAGCATTAATTCAAACAAGCAAACATAACCATGAAATGAAAATACACATGACACAATATTTTTGACATGGAAACTCTATTAAGGGAGAAAACCATGGGGTGATTAACCCAAGATTGTATTCTCTGTTAGAAGAATGGAAATACAAAATGGCACTTGCCAATTAGGGCTCACTGCCCGAGCACACTGCTCACAAGAAGGCACACTGCCTACAAGAGACACACTGTCTACAAAAAGAGTGTTATACAATACTTGAACTAATTGATAGCATCCACATATGCTGGAGTTTAGTTCCGGTTAAGCTCAGTATACTGATCTGCTGCACTTCATCTTTCCTCTTCTCTTATGTTGCTTTCCTTTCACATACCGGACCTTCCTTACTACTTCTGTTCTGCTCTACTGCTTTTATTCGCGCATCACTTACAACAACTCCTTTCACAACTAAATCCATCGTGTATATATATCTGCACAAGTGATTTCATCACCTTTCTAGTCGGCACCGGAATAGTCAATATTTTCCATAAACTCTGATCTGTCAGTTGAATCCTTGCTTACCAAGTAATGTGGATCAAGGATATACTTGTGGAAATCATTAATCATGTCGGCCAAACATAATTTATGCCTTCATAACTTTTACCAACATCAGTAACACATCCGGAATAAAGTCTGATGTTCTGCCAGTCAGTTCTTCCTTTGTTCACACTGTCATTTGGGAACCCGACACTCAAGCATTCATATCTCTTTATCCTTTCCACACCAGAGGCTCAAACCTTGGAATCTATCAGTCAAGATACTCCTCTTGACTTTCCCAAATCTGCACTTTACCAAGATACTTCCTCTGAGAGATCCAGACCTGTTTGTCAGACCTCGCCACATGCTCTGTTCTTGTTTACCGGACCACAACATTCTTCACTCTGACTTCTGGTATAGACACATCATGTCCTGCGGATGTGTGGGATGAACTTTGTTGCCATCAATGACAACAATCATGAATCCATATAGTGTCTCTTGCCAACAATACTCTTATGTATTTTAACATGTAAACATGCAAGAAAGGCTCTTTGTTTCATTGCATACAACATACTCTTGAAAGCTAAATACACAAGCTTTAATTTTTTGTTAACATATTTTCAAACTTTCCTTTCAACAATAAAGAAGAAATATAGGAAGACGAATCCTTCCAAAATTCCTATACACATATAAATACATGAAGAAACACTCTTTTTATACAAAATAAATTATTAAACCAAAAGAAATATTAAGTAGGATGAAATCTTACATCAAAACTTCCAAATATCTGATAATGGAAAATGGGTGATTCTCAAATCTACCTTCAAGCTCAATATCACTCTTTAAAACTTAAGAACATTAAGTTCTTTCTTTCTCTTGCTCTCTAAGTTCCCTAGTTCTCAAACTCAAAATGGAATAATGAAATCAAAATGATCTAACATCTTCCCTTAACCTATGCCTAAGGTTAAATAAGCCTTAACTCATGTCCAATCCTCACCAATGAAATGGTGACAATTATCCCTCCCTTCCTCAAGCAAGGCCAAAGTCAACAAAGGCAACTCAAGGGATATGAAAGATTATTTAAAAATAATAAGAAAAATCAAGAATAAAGATTATTCACCCAAAAACATTAAATGCTCTTCCTAAAATATATCAATCTCTTACCAAAAATGATGATGTTCTTAAATTTTTCAAATTTCTTACAAAACATTTAATCCTTACAAATTAGAAAATATCTTATGTTAAATACTAAATGCATTCTTACATGCCATGTGGAAGTCATATGGACTTCATTAGTATATAAAATATATAATATCTATCTAAGAGGATGGGATTTCCACCTAGGCTAATCTAACTTCTAAACTTCCATAAAAAATCATCCTTTTTCTAACATAAATAGAATATAAAATTCATAAATTTAGAAAAATGAAATATTCATAATTAAAATAAATAGAGCAAGTGATATTTATATTTTAATATACATAGATAGATTATAATTTGCATATTCTCTTTCAAATTAAAATGTGCATACATGAGTACAACTCACTCTACAGTTCTTGGAAAACACCAAAGACATCACTTTCTCACTTTCTAAAGCATAAACATCATAGAAAATAATTACAAGTTTACTCGAGGATTCCAAAGATCACACGACTCAAGCAATATGATATTATGGGTTTTGATCATAATCATGTCTCATCACACTACATAGTGGAGCAATTTAGTGAAACAATCCATTTACAACTCTTCCTATGCCTCACATTAACTTAATCATGTATCATGTACACTTAATGCACATAGTATGTTTCATCATGGAATAATTTAACCAAAGAAAAATAAATAAATTCAAGGAGTACACAACCACACATAAGATGCATCATGTGCATCTCTAGTGATCTTAAATATGGTGTGGAATTCAACTCAATGAAACAAAAAATTTAAATTGCATGATAAAATGGATCCTTAAAACATATGATAATTAGGACATAAACATATGCAACTATTGAGAATCTCAATATCATGTTCACCAATAAACTCATAGTGAAACTCATCATGATAATATAGAAAAAAACATAATCCATGTATAGATCCAATACTATTTTAGGTCATTGAACAAAATACATAAATCAATATATGCATACAAATAGGATTATTTAGCCACTAATCTAGATCACTCAATGATATAATCAATATCATATAGTATAGAAATAATCACACACACACACACAACATAATGGAAAATATATCATATAATCATCTTTAATCATCAAGATCACTCCATGATATAATCAATATCATATAGTATAGCAATAATCACATGCACGCACACATACACGCGCCCGCGCGCACACACACACACACACACCATAATGGAAAATAGGTCATATAACCATCTCTAATCATCATATAAGAGTCAAAATTCATATAAGCATATAGACATAAAAGTGTCACAAAGGATCAAAATAACATCATATGAACAATGAGTATAGAAAGGGTCTCAAACAAATGGGCCTTACATAGATTAACAAGGCTTCAATAGCTTTGCTTCTTTTATAGAAATGTATACTCATGTAACAAACATTGAATTAAAATTCTTTCCATCCAATGTTCTTACTTATGGATCATATTCTTATCGTTCTTCTACATCTTCTTATCCTTCAAAATTCCAAAAGTTAATACTTTTTAAAAGGGTAATGACTCTCAAGAGAAAAATGACATTGTAAATCATGTGGCTAATACTTATAATGTGTCTTATTTTAAGCCTCATACTTTTAGGAAGTTTAATAAGTTACAAGACCCCTTATAAATTGTGATTAAAATTTTTCTAAGCTCTAATTTAATTACTCTTCCACCCATTCATCCATTAGATCCATGTAGAGGGATACCTAAGAACTATACTAAGAATATATTTGTAATTTTCATAGAGTTAATGGACATCATATTCAAGGTTGCATGGATTTGAAAAATAAGGTGAAATATTTGATTAATAATAATATGATTCATATCGAGGGTGTCAATGATGGGGCAACCATTCAGTTGCTCCCCCAATCAAAATTTCAGCATTTACACTAATCCATTTCCTAGTCATGCTAATAATGTCAATGCACCCATAAACATGATCCTTTTACTATAGCACATAAACATGTTGGCCAAGATTCTATGGATTATTGTTACATTGATTCTCATGCACAATCACAAATGGATGCTTTTGTGGTTATAATACACTCTAGAGACACGTCTTCTTCTTTTCATGTTCTCCATTGATTAGATTTTTTATATGGAGATTCCACAAAATAGCTATTATGGTCAGCTATATCACTCACAAGCTTAGATGCACTTCACTTACTCAATTTATCATTGATATTGCATGCTAATTTAACATATGTATTAAAGAGCTTCTATTTAATATCCAAATTAAGCACCAAGAATAAGCACATTTTGGAGTATCATTGAATATGACTAATGGTATTTTGATTGAAACATTTGGTTGCATTTTTTGCGTTTGGTAGTCAGTCCTAAAGAGCTACCAATTTTATGTCATGTGATCCCATTTTTTGACATATTTGGTGTGTTGCTTGGTAGACCATGGTTAGAGAAATGTAAAGCATTTCCTTTAGTTTCACATCAGTGTATTACATTGTACATGAAGGCACATATATTTTGAATCTCAAACATTTTTCATTAGACATTGTTTAGGGGAAAATTGGATATGTTAATGTTCTAGTGTTTAGATGTTTAAATCCTCCTTTCCACCTTACATTCAAGGATCTAGGGTCAAGTGACGAGCACTATCATACCCTAGGTCACTTGCAGATGTAGGGAAACTTGGATTAGGGAATTTAATTATTAATTTTCCTTCTCTTATGTCCAATTATCTATTAAAACCCTAATTATGCAAATACGACAACAAACTGATGAAAGACGGAAAAAGATCTTGTAGACAGGAATAAAATACCAAATCACATAATACCTATTTTTGGGGTTCCGAAGTGGAACAATCGGGGACACTAGAGCGGGTGCCCAAGTCTAAGGTACCTGCTTTTTCACAGAATCTAGACCTCCTTCCGACACTAATCAGCCCTATAACTTCTATTTTTGAAGATCTGTCTGCGGAGGACACTAGAGAGAGCACCCAAGTCTTGGAAGTGCTCCTGTGTCTAACTTTTCTTTAGATCCTAAATCCTTGATGCATGCCAATCCTTCCTGCAACTCCACTTTTCCCAAATGTGACACCTGTAACCTGCAATCACAAGACTTGGTTTGGGGGTTGTGGTGTTTAGAGGCTTGCCTCAGTCAAGCCCCAAAGGACACTTAAGTCTCCGAACACCATTGTCAGATAAAGAGTGTGTGCCCTTGTGAGACAGAGGCAAAAACCAAAGGAATCAATGATGAAAACACAATATTATGTCACCTTGTAGTGAAGCTCTCATGGGATGAAGATGCTCTTCATGCCATGAGAAAATTGATGCTCAAATATGCAAATATCAACACACAAAACACACAAGTCTGCTCTTGCAACACAACAGAAGCCTTGAATCACCTTGAGAACACAATAGCTTGCTAGTAATCATCTAGTTTACAAATGAATGCCTAATCATGCTTATATATGCAACTACAAGCACTCCCACCAAGATTTTAAAAATCAAAACTTACCGTGTCAGCAAAAGGACCTAATAATAGTCATAAACCGACACCCAGAAATTAGGGATCCCCCAAAATAGGGCAGGACTAGGGCGCGGGTGCCCAAGTCCTCCCCCCTTATTTTGGGCAAGGTACAGCTCAAGGGGTCCACCTAGGTCCAATTTGCCATGGAACCTAGGTCTCATTCCATCGGGATACCAAAATATGAACTAAGATGTCCTAAATGCATGCTAAAGACCCGGGAGCTAAACCTTATGAGGGAAAAGCCCCCAAGGGGACATTTTTTGACGTTACATTTAGCCCCTACATTAATGTATGTGTAAATGCCAAGGCCAATACATGCATTAAAGTAAGGTCACAAACACACCAAACACGGAGAAGACACGCCAATCACATAGAAGACAGTAACAGGCATGCAAAACACAGAGAAGACAGTTATAATCACGTAGAACACGGAGAAGACAATCAATGCATAGAAGACACATTAATGCATGGAAGACAGAAATGATATCTTTTCTTTTCTTTTTCTTATATATATGAAATGCAAATGCAAGTACTGAAAAGTAAACAAACCTCCCATAATACAAGATGCACTACCCTAAGGCATAGGTCTATGTATATATGGGGCAACACACACGTAAAACATGTAAAACCTCCCAAAAATGCAGGAAGCACTACCCGAGGGCGTTGGTCTCTACATATGGGGCAACCAACATGCCATAGAAAACAAGCATGCCAAAACACACACACTTGAAGACACAGAGAAAACACGACAAACAAGCAATTGAGTGTACCTATTTCTAGGTCCAACAGCATCTCAAACACATTACAGGCACACACCGACAATTGGGCTTCACCACAACAATCACTAAAAACATGCTTAAGGGTTGAGTTAGTCACAGAACCGCTCCCCGCCTCTGCAGAGGACTTTTGAAAATGACAGGATGATGCAACCTGCTCTGAGAAATACACCATCCCCGCCTCCACAGAGGACTTAAGAAAAAGGATATATGCGATATCCTGCCTCTGCAGAGAGCTTACATGATTGATTGATTGATTGCAAACAAACTCAGGATGCACGATGCACTACCCTGGGGCGCAAGTCTTTGCATCTGAGGTCAAACACATTGCTAACATCTATAACAGACGGCTTACCTTATATATGCCCCCACCTTAAGGTGGTTGATATCAGTTATTGATATCAAGCACGTTAAGGTAGGAAGAAAACACACAAGGGAACACCGACTTTCGCAAAGCCCATGCCCCCAAGAGGTGACATGTACTTTACAATCGCCAAATGTTCCCACAAACACATCCCTGCAAGAACCATGTTAGTGTCTACAACATCATGATAAACAGCAATGTCAATGCATATGATTATCCACACAAAGAGCCAAGGTTATACAATGAATTCAGAGTTTGAGGATAACCGTGGGGCTATATCATGAAGCTCTCTGAATCGAGTACCACTAAGGCCAGATTCAAAGGCAAACAAAGGTGCATGGAGCAGCAATATTATTAAGGTTTGTAAATGCGAAAGAAACATCATCAAATTTACTACGCGGAAAGCACGAGTGCTTCCACTAGCCAAACATCAATTAAGATATACAACCCCATCGTCATATTAGAAACTAAGTCCATTTTTTGATTGCTCTCGAAAGGGACACTAGGTCCGCATCAATATAAATGTTTGTCGTCATCTGCCCGCTAGATGGAAACACCAGAGGAAGGGAAACAATAAAGAAGAGAGGAGAAAACAAGTGTCTTAGGGATAGTCATGTAGGAGGGTGCCCCCAGGTCACCAACCACGATGCTATGTCCATAAGACACAACACTCAACAATGAAATCAAAGAGACCAATTTAGAAGAATGATGATACAAATAGAAGGTCACAATAGATGCGGTCTCCTGGTATCCCGAACCTTATGGGAGAATCTGAGGTCATCCCAGGAGGCCTAAACAACATGTAACACATCACGGGGGAAGCACATTACGATAGAGATAAATGGTTAGAGATACTTACGTGTAGGGCCCCTTTCGGGCTAGAAGTTGTCTATAAGCAAATCATCGTCGTCATCTTCCCACTCCCTAATGTTGGAGGATAGTGGGACATAAGGTACCATAGCCATATTCATATCTTTCTCATCATTTTGTTCATCATTAGGATCATTATTGTTTGGTTGAATGTTAGGATTGACATTTTCTTGTTGAGAGGCAAGGTTTATAGCATATTCTTGTCTTCTTTTTCTTCTTTCTCTTGCTTTTCTATTTAGTCTTCTTTTACCACTTATCTCTTGTAAGATAGGGCTATCCTCTTTCATAGGCTTGTGCAAGTTAGAAGATGAAGCACCGAGATCAAATTTCATTTCTCGCGGTGGAACACTTTGTTGTTGACAATGACCTCCCGAGCCTTGTAAGGATTTCGGGGGAGGAACCTCAGCATAGGGACCTTGTCCTTTCGGTCTAAAGTTCTCTTCACATGTGTGTTGTTTATCTTTTGTCATTTCTTGTGTAGGAGGACTAGGTACTTCCGTTTTATCCCAAAAGTAATTCAACTTGTAATGTGTTTGCTGAACCAAAGGTTTATACTTGGTTTAAGGGACAGTGATTATACGGCCATCCAGAGGGAATTTCAAACAATGGTGTATTGTTGAAGGGATAGCTTTCATTTCTTTTAGCCAAGGATGTCCCAATTTAATGCGGAAGAGGTCAGAAATAGAGACAATGTCAAACCATTGTTTGACATGTTTTCTGGATAATGCTACTAACAATGATATCTTACTCAAAGGCTTGATAAAAGTTCCCTTATATGTCTTAATCATCATGCTCGAGAGATCATAAGAACCTTGCATTAGTTGATGTGAGAAGAGGAATTATTTAGTGGCAACATTAGTCATGCAATTAGGGTCAATAAGAGTTTCATTCATGGGATTTCCCATTATTTTCACAATGATGTAAAGAGGTCCTTCAGAGTCACCAATTGTTCTATCATGAGGTGTAAAGACAATTTCAGGTTCGGGAGCCTTTCTTTCATGTAAGGTCTAGGAGGGAACCTATTGTTGCCATTGTGATTAGAGGCCGTGTTTATATGCTCAAATCAATGCCATATCAGATTTTTAAAGTTTTCCAAAATTGGTACAAAAGATATGAGCAAAAATAGCCTAGAATGCTTGATTTTTCGATACTTTTTCAATGCCAAAGAATGAAACAAAGGATGTTGTAAAGATTTTGATTGAGGGAAGAAAGTTATATGTCTGATATCAGTCTAAAATAGCAATATAATCATTGTCAACACACTCTTGATGCAAATCCAAGATAATACCAAGTCAAAATATAGTGGAAATATGTCAAAATAGGCACCTTTTTCACCAAAATTCAATGCAAAAGAGCATAACAAAGGGTGTTGTGAGGAAAATGATGATGGAAAGAAAATAATATTAGTAATAACAGCCACTTTATGCAAAAATACCCAACACAACATGCTTTTAGTGCTACTTAAGGTAAAACCCTAGTGAAAATATAGCAAAAATAGGTTATTTTTCACAGTTTTTCAACTCCAAGACCTAGAAAAAGGGGTGTTGTAAGGAATTTTAGGAGGTATAGAAAATAATATAAATAATATCAGTCACCTCAATCCATAAAATTGATCACAACATGCTTGGAGTGCAAACTAGGTCAAACCCTAGGGCAAAAATAGCCAAAATGTGTAGTTTTTTACCGAATTTTCACTACAAGAGCCCGATAAAAGGGTGTTGTGAAGCTTTTTATGAGGGGTAGAAAATTATTACCCTAATAATAGAAAAATAATTCTAAAATAACTTTCACAACACACTTATGGTGCAAGTTACAAAGTCGATAAGGCCAATTTTAGTGAAAATTATTGTTTTTGAAGCCCTAGGTTTGAGATCTTGGGATAAAATTCTATGTGAATGCTTTTAAGTCTGATTGATGATGAAATTGACTTACTCTCAGATCTAAAAATGATTTTCAAGCCTTAACATGCAAAATGCCCATGCAAATTTAATGAAAATGCATCAAAATTGCTAGTTTTTGTTAAAATTTTCTATGTAAAAATGCAAATATTTTAAATCTAAATGCAAATTCACACTAAAATGCAAGACTATAGACAAATGCAAATTTGAATGAGCCTCTAAAATTAGTAGAAAAATCTGATAAAATATTTTGCCTACTAACCCTAGATTTTGGAATTACTAGGTTATATAAAATTGTCAAAATTTCCACAAAACCCTAGCAATTAAATCATGAAAATGTAATGCAAAATTTTGAATTTTTGGATTTTTCTGTATTTTATATCAGATCTGATGCAAAAATAATGAATTAGGAAAATTTAGGAAGAATTGATGCAATTTAGTAAGCCAAACAATGCAATTTTTTTGTATTTTTCAAAAAATTTAATTTTTTTGAATTTTTCTCAATGCCATGAAATGAATGACCAAATGAATGAATGAAATCAATCCAAATCTGAGGAAAAAAACTCAGGAAGTTACAATTTAAGTCCAAAAACACGAGTTCACCAAAATGTTTGTTAGGAAAGCACATGTGCGGAATACAGCTTCCCTAATGTCAATTCCAAGGGGATAATGCAGACAAGTAACGTTTAATTCAAATACAAAGATGAACACACCAAAAAATATAGAATAAACATACAAGATAACAGAGAACAACACTAGATGTACATGGGAAAACCCTTTTGGGTAAAAAAAACCCACCACCACAAGAGAGACAATCTTTATTTACAGTAAGCTTAGAAAGGTTACAATAAAGATTCCAGCCTTCTCGCTCAGGTATCGATTCTCAAATCATACACACAGTTCACTTCCTATGTACATCTACAGAATAAACAATTTGATCAAATCTCATCATCATCAAACGATCTCACCAAATCTGTATATAACACAGTCTTCAAGAGCAAAACCGTTTTGAACTTCTGCCCTAACTGTTCGTTCCAACTGACCCAACATCGCTATCTTCCAACCATCGCATAACTGTTCGTATTCATGTGAGACCTGTAGTCCCACATTCACTAGTTCCAGTTTGATATCCCAGTTTATATACCCGGACACTCTATAAGACTATCGTCAGTAATTTTGTTGCTGATGATGCCAGTCAAAGCCTCATCGGAATAGCCCAAGCCATCAGAGACCACTCCACCATCCACACCGATGATTCCTTGTGCCACCGATGCCCAAGCCTGCAGCCTTCATCAGAGTAACTACCACAGGCTCAGTCAATGGCTAACCTTATGTCGATAGACATATCACATCGGTATGACACATATCGATCAGAGAAGCTAGAGCATGTCAACTCGATAAAGCATGTCAATCCGATAGTTAGCCCTTCATCAGTGAAACCTTGCATATCATCCAAAGACTCCTCACTCCCGCCGATATAGAAAGTCTAACCGATAGCTCACTACCATCAGTGAAACAAAAACAATGAATGAATGAGGTTCCAAGCAGTAACTTGAGACATTAGGTCTCTTTAATCTCCCACTTGTCGAAGAGATTACTGCTACCTCTTAATCCTCATTCGATTACTAAGAATTATGGGCCCGAAGACCCATTTCATCTGAACACCATTTGAACTTGGCCGTGCTCACTGGTTTAGTCAAAGCATCTGCAACATTATCCAGAGTATCAACCTTTTCCAGCTTTACCTTTTTGTCTTCCACCATATCACGAACAAAGTGATATTGGACATCAATATGTTTTGTCCTAGCGTGAAAAGTAGGATTTTTTGCCAAACAGATAGCACTTTGACTGTCACAATGAATTTTGTATCTGCCCTGCATCAAAACTGACATTAGAACACAACCTCTTCAACCAAACAGCTTCTTGGCATGCACGAGTAGCTGCCATGTACTCTGCCTCTGTTGTGGACAAAGCGACTATAGCCTGCTGCTTGCTCATCCAACTGATAGCACCACCATTTAACATGAATACATATCCACTGGTGGATCTTCTACTGTCAATGTTCCCTGCCCAATCAGAATCAACATATCCCTGAATACTGATAGATTTCTAAGATCCAATTGAGTTTCCATGATAGCAAATAGCATAGTCAGAAGTTTCCTTCAAATACCTCATAATTCTCTTCACAGCATCCCAATGTGATTTGCCTGGATTTGCCATAAATTGGCTCAAAACTCCCACTGCTTGGGCAATGTCTAGTCTGGTATAGACCATTGCGTACATTAAACTGCCAACAACACTTGCATAAGGTACTTTTTTCTGTCATCAATTTCATTCGAAGATTCTGGACAATCTTCAACAGATAGTTTCATTCCCTGCAAAATTGGAACAACTAACTATTTGCAATCAGACATATTAAATTTATTAAGAACATTGGTAATATACTTGCTCTGGCTGAGCCAAAGCTTTCTACTAGATCTATCCCTTTTGATTTCCATTCCCAGAATGTACTTCGTTGCCCCCAAATTCTTCATTTCAAATTTCAAGGACAACTAAGATTTTAAATCTAAGATCATCCCCTTACCATTTCCAATGAATAACATGTCATCCACATACAATGCAATTATAAGAATCTGATCACCATCAGTTTTATAATAGACACAATGATCAGATTTAGATCTCACATATCCCAAAGATAAAATATACGTATCGAATTTCTGATACCACATTCTGGGAGATTGCTTCAAGCCATAAAGAGACTTTTTAAGTTTACATACCAGATGTTTTTTACCTTTTACCACAAAATGCTCTGGCTGGGACATATAAATTTCTTCTTCAAGGTCCCCATGAAGAAATGTTGTCATCACATCCATCTGCTCAATTTCAAAGTCATACGCTACTGCAAGTGAACAAAAATCTAATGGATGTCAGCTTAGCTATAGGAGAAAAGATTTCTCCATAATCTATAGCTTCCTTTTGAGAATACCCCTTAGCAACCAGTCTTGCCTTGTACTTTTCAATACTACCATCTGGACCATATTTTTTTTTAAATACCCACTTACAGCCCACAGGTTTTCTACCTTCAGGCAAGGGCACCAGATCCCAAGTTCCATTTTTCTCCAACGATGACATTTCTCTATCCATGGCTTCCAAGCAAGAATATGAATTAGGTAAACTAATAGCTTCTTTCACAGTCCTAGGTTCATCAGTATCAGTAAGCAAAGCATAGGCACAACTTGAATCAAGTACTGAAAATCCATACCTATCTGGTTGTCTTCTTTCACGTGTAGACCTCTTTAATGGCTGAGGTGCAGGTTCAGGTTCTTGCTCTGGAACTAATCTTCAGAGCTACTCGAACTCACATCTGAATCATCTACACTTGGTGCTTGTTGTTCCTCTTTTACAGGGGTCGGAGGAATATTAACAACACTCTTTTCTTTCTTCTCTTCTGTCTTCTTTGGCTGAGGATCAATAACCAAAGGTTTTAGCTCTCTAAAAATTACATTCCTGCTATAAATTACTTTTTCAGTTTCAGGATTCCAAAGCTTGTAACCTTTAACACCGACTCCATAGCCAATAAAGATACATTTGACTACCTTGCAATCCAGCTTAGATCTTTTTACCTCAGGAATATGAGCATATGTCTCACAACCAAAGACACGAAGATGTCTTAGAGAGGGCTTCTTTCCAGACCATGCTTCCATAGGCGTCTTATCAACCAAAGCCGAAGTAGGAGAACGATTCAGCAAGTAACAAGCTCTAGCAACTACCTCAGCCCAGAACCTTTGTTCAAGACCAGCATAACTCAACATACTTCTTGCTTTCTCCATCAATGATTGATTCAACCTTTTAGCAACTCCAGTTTGCTATGGAGTATAAGGTGTAGTCTTATGCCTTTTTATTCCATGATCTATCAACATCTGCATTGCAATATTCACCACTGTTATCTGTTCTCAAACATTTTATTTTTCTACCAGTCTAGTTTTCCACAAGATTTTTAAATTCTTTAAATCGACTGAACACTTCTGATTTATTTTTCAAAAAATATACAAATGCCCTCCTTGAATAATCATCAATAAATGATACATAGTATCTTGATTTAGACAGAGAAGTAACATCAACTGGACCAAAAACATCAGAATGTACATAGTTCAGAACACTAGAAGATTTATGAGAACTAGAGTAAAAAGAAACACAGTTCTGTTTTCCATATATGCAATGTTCACATAAATCAAACTCCAGATTACAATCAATCAACCCATCTACCAGGTTTTTGTTTTTCAAGGTTTTAAAACCTTTTTCACCTATGTGACCAAGTCTATGATGCCAGAGCATTGTTTTCTCTGCAGGAAGTTTAACTTCCATAGAGTTTGCATCATGCATTACAATAGAAGCTTTTTTAGATTTTACAAAGACATTATTACAGCACACTGGTTTAGCATCTAACTATACAAAGTTCCAATGTGTTCACCTTTTGCCAGTACAATAGAACCTCTAGTCATCTAACAACCACCATTCACAAAAGTAACTTGCACTCCAACATCATTAAGCTTGCTAACAAAAAGTAGATTTTGAGCCAGACCTGGTATGTGTAATACTCCATTCATTCCCTTTATTCTGCCATCTGGGAACTGGATTCTGACTCTTCCTCGGCCAACAATTTCCAGTGTCAAATCACTTATCAGGAACACCTTCCCACTAGCATATGGTTCATACTTAGTGAACCATTCTCTGTGAGATGTCATATGAAAAGATGCTCCTGAATCCACTAGCCTGTAATGTCCCCTTCCTAGGTGATTTTCATGATGAGTAATTTAGCCTTTAACTCCCGAAGGCTAATTGATGAAATAAGGGAGATATTATTAAATTAATTATTTTATAAGGTTATTACTTAATTTGAAATCAAAAGGTAACCTTATATTTAATTAATTTAATATAGTGACTTAAAATACACATTAGATCATTAAAGTCACTAAAATAAAATAATAGGATTTTTCTAGAAGCCTCTTGAAAGTGTGATTAAAAAAAGTATAAAGGAAGGGGCAAGGCAAGCTTCCAGGCACGATTATTGACATTTGCATTTGATGAGTGTTGTGGAGCCAAGGGTTTCTGTATATTTGGTCTTTGGGAATGGAAACTCCCATAGATTAGCATAACTGAGGTGGTGAAATATGCTCCGAAGAGTTGCAAATTGGAAGGGATACTTCAGTCCTTTCATTTGTACTTAAATCCGCAGTATTAAGCAGGGGTTTGGAGGTATTAATCTGCATATCAGAAGTTTTTTTCTATTGGTTGCTACAGAGACGCTACAGTGCATGCTACAGTGATTTGCTACAGTGATTGCTACAGTAGCGCTACAGTGATTTGCTACAGTACGCTACAGTGATTGCTACAGTGCCGTGAACAGTAACGCTATAGTACGGGGCAGCTAGGAGAGGGTTTCAATTTGGGTTTAGAAGGGACTCCTTTCCTTGGTTGATGAGAAAGCTGGGTGCTACACTTGAGAGGCACGATTGGGGCTTGAGAGGGATGTTTATGAGCTATTTTGAGGCTGCCATTCCTTCATCTTTGTCATCAATTCATAGCAGCTTACATTTCCAGGTTCTTTCATGAGTTAGCATATTTATATCAGCATTGTTTCATAGTTGTCATTTTAGGAGTTGCATAAAATTGTCAAGCCAAGATTCTTGGCCATTCATATCAGCATTGTATTAGACAATAGATCTCAATAAAGGAGTGATAAGTTGTAGGCCATCTATTTGATGTAATGTGCATATTAATAGCCATCATGATTAGCATAATAGTATGCATGCCAAGTGTTTGACAAAATGTCAATTGGCTGTAGGTGCACATTTTTCATATAGAATTCATATATATGTTTTTGAAAAGCCAAAAGAGAATTGCATATGCATTTAGTTCTTGCTTAGACATAATAGTAATCAATTGCAAGCTTTTAGATGATCTTTGACACCATTTCCAGCAAGCATAATCAGACTGAAACTTAGAAACAGCAAGCATAGAGATTGTACGCGAGGTGTTTGACAATATTCCTTGAGCCTCTAATCAGCAAATTTGCATCAGCACTAGCAAGGGATATTACATAGCCATACATCTTCAGATGCAGGCGTTGCCAAGGCAGCAATGAAGGCATCAGCATCACTCTGAGAAGAATCGATGTCAGAGAAGTTCTTCTTCTTTTTCTCCTCTTTGCAGTCTTTTCTGATGTGTCCTTTCTGCCCACAATTCCAGCACTTCACCTTGGACTTTTTGCCAGGAGATTTTGATCTCCCCTCTGATTTGGACTTAGACTTCTTGTCTCTTTCCTTTGATCTACCTTGAACGGACAGGGCCTCTTTGGCCACCTTAGAAGATTTCCTCCACATCTCTTCAGATAACAGCGAGGCAACAACTTCTTTAGTTTTAAATGTGGTTGTTGTACTTCCAATAGCCATCACAAGATGATCCCATGAGCTAGGTAAGAAACACAACAGAAGCATACATCGGTCCTCTTCTATTTTTACACCTACAGAAGTCAACTGTGCAACAATCATATTAAATGAGTTCAGATGGTTTGCTACAAATGCTCCTTCATCCATCTTTAGAGAGTACAACTTCTTTCTAAGGAAAAGTTTATTCACCAAGGACTCACCTTGATAAATATCTCCCAACTTCTTCCACAAAGCGTTTGCAGTCTTCTCCTCATGGACGTTCAATAGAACAGAATCCGCTAAACTTAATCTTATCAGTCCTCTAGCTTTCCTATCTACTAGGTCCCAGTCTTCTTGCTTCATGCCTGAAGGTTTAGTCCCAGACACAGCAACCCAAAGATCTCTGTTGACCAGCACATCTTCAACCTTAAGCTTCCACAACTCAAAGTTTGTGCCATTAAACTTTTCAATGTCTATTTTTCTTGATGTACTTGCCATCTTATTTAATAAAATAGACCTCTACAAAACTCCCACTCATAGAACTGACACAAAAAACCCAACCTACCAACAAGGATAACACAACTGGCCAAGCTCTAATACCACTTGTTAGGAAAGCACAAGTGCGAAATATAGATTCCCTAATGTCAATTCCAAGGGGATAATGCAGACAGGTAACGTTTAATTCAAATACAAAGATGAACACACCAGAAAATATAGAATAAACATACAAGATAACAGAGAACAACACCAGATGTACGTGGGAAAACCCTTTCGGGTAAAAAAATCCACCACCACAAGAGAGACAATATTTATTTATAGTAAGCTTAGAAAGGTTACAATAAAGATTCCAGCCTTCTCGCTCAGGTATCAATTCTCAAATCATACACATAGTTCACTTCCTCTGTACATCTACAGAATGTACAATTTGATCGAATCTCATCATCATCAGACGATCTGACCAAATCTGTATATAACACAGTCTTCAAGAGCAAAACCATTTTGAACTTCTGCCCTAACTGTTTGTTCCAACTGACCCAGCATCGCTATCTTCCAACCGTCACATAACTGTTCGTATTCATGTGAGACCTTTAGTCCCACATTCACCAGTTCCAGTATGATATCTCGGTTTATATACCCGAACACTCTATAAGACTATCGTCAGCAATTTTATTGCCGACGATGCCAGTCAAAGCCTCATCGGAATAGCCCAAGCCATCAGAGACCACTCCACCATCCACACTGATGATTCCTCGTCCCACCAATGCCCAAGCCTTCATCCTTCATCAGAGTAACAGAAGACCATCGGAGTAACTACCACAGGCTCAACCGATGGCTAACCTTATGTCGATAGACATATCATATCGGTATGACACATATCGATCAGAGAAGCTAGAGCATGTCAACCCAATAGCTAGCCCTTCATCGGTGAAACCTTGCATATCGGCCAAAGACTCCTCACTCCCGCCGATACAGAAAGTCTACCCGATAGCTCACTACCATCAGTGAAACAAAAACAATGAATGAATGAGGTTCCAAGCAGTAACTTGAGACATTAGGTCTCTTCAATGTTTAGGGGAAAATTGGATTTGTTAATGTTCTAGTGTTTAGATGTTTAAATCCTCATTTCCACCTTACATTCAAGGATCTAGGGTCGAGTGACAAGCACTATCATACCCTAGGTCACTTGCAGATGTAGGGAAACTTGGATTAGGGAATTTAATTATTAATTTTCCTTCTCTTATGTGCAATTAACCATTAAAACCCTAATTATGCAAATATGACAACAAATTGATGAAAGATAGAAAAAGCTCTTGCAAACAGGAATAAAATACCAAATCACAGAATACCTATTTTCGGGGTTCCGAAGAGGAACAGTCAGGGACATTGGAGTGGGCGCGTGCCCAAGTCCAAGGTACCTACTTTTTTGTGGAATCCGAACCTCCTTCTGACACTGATCAGCCCTGTAACTTCTATTTTCAGAGATCTGTCTGCAGAGGATACTAGAGTGAATGCCCAAGTCCTGGAAGTGCTCCTGTGTCTGACTTCTCTTCAGATCTTGAATCCTTGATGCATGCCAATCCTTCCTGCAGCTCCACTTTTCCCAAATGCGACACCTAACCTGCAATCACAAGACTTAGTTTGGGGGTTGTGGTGTTTAGAGGCTTGCCTCAGTTAAGCCCTGGAGGACACTTAAGTCTCCCAACACCGTTGTTAGATAAAGAGTGCGTGCCCTTGTGAGGCAGAGGCAAAAACCAAAGGAATCAATGATGAAAACACAATATTATGTCACCTTGTAGTGAAGCTCTCATGGGAGGAAGATGCTCTTCATGCCATGAGGAAATTGATGCTCAAATCTGCAAATATCAATACACAAAACACACAAGTCTGCTCTTGCAACACAACTGAAGCCTTGAAGCACCTTGAGAACACAATAGCTTGCTAGTAATCATCTAGTTTACAAATGAATGCCTAATCATGCTTATATATGCAACTACAAGCACTCCTGCCAAGATTTTAAAAATTAAAACTTGCCATGTTGGTAAAAGGACCTAATAACTGTCATAAACTGACACCCAGAAATTAGGGCTGCCCCAAAATAGGGTACGACTAGGGTGCGGGTGCCCAAGTCCTCTCCCCCTATTTTGGGTAGGGTACAGCTCAAGGGGTCCACCTAGGTCCAATTTTCCATGGAACCTAGGTCTCATTCCATTGGGATGCCAAAATATGAACTAAGATGTCCTAAATGCATGCTAAAGACCCGGGAGCTAAACCTTATGAGAGAAAATCCCCCAAGGGGACATTTTCTGACATTATAGACACATTTGTGAAAACACTTAAGGAGTTACCATATGAGCATAAAGATGATATACATGATCCATACAAGTCCCACTTAGAAGAGAAACAAATAGAAAATATGATAAAGATTCAAGTAGCTACTAATGCATCCTCTCATTCTACAACTTATGAAGATAACATACCTAAATAACCTAAAGTTGCATATCCTAGAATTTCTAATCACAAAGGTATTGATATATGCATGACTTCCAATGATCTTTATGAAGAATATATTACTGATATATCAAATAAGTGAGAAAAACTAAGGACAATGTATTTTAGAAACCCACATTTAATGCTAAAGGCGACAACTCTTCATGGGTACTAAAGAAAAATGTTATGGTTCAACAAATGAAAAATCTCTCTATGAAGCCACCTCTAAAGAAACAAGAAAAATGGTTTAGAAAGGATGTTTCCATGGTTCCACCTATTGTTATTGTATCACAAAGAGCACCACTTCCTATCAAAAGGAAATCCATGAAATTAAGTAGGAAGAACTTGATGTTACTTGTTGAGATGATGATGACCACTTGAATGGGGATCTTAATAATGTTGTTTGAGACCTTCTAACATTTTTATAATTTATATATTTATACTTATATTAGCATTTACTATGTCTTTTCTTATGTGTTCTTACATTTTGGACTTTTTGTCTGTGCTATGTTTGTTGTATATTTTTTGTTCTCATTTCACCTTCTATATTATGATTTATGCTTTGTTCATCACTTGGGAGAATCTTTCATATGGTTTTTATGTACTTCCTTTATCTCTTACCTTATATACTTATGTCATTTAGCTCCTATGTTTTTTTTATGTCCCTTGTTTTGTCCTTATGTTTTTTCTATATGCTTTGTATCCTCGTATGTTCCATGTTTACCACTTATGTTTTTACATGTTCTTTGATACTTTATATATCCTTATGTTATATGTTTATCCTATTCTTCTTATATTCCATGCTTATGATGTCTAACTATTATGCTATTTATAGGCCATGCTTATTATGATTGATCGAGTGTTATTTTCTTACATGTTTATAACCCTTATCACGTCTCTATCTTATAGTTACCTATTTGTGATTATTTTCATGCTTATATTTTACCTCTTATGATTATTTAATCCTATCTAGCATTTATGGTGTAACATTTACTTTCATTGGGAGGAAATTTGGGGGCATCTTGCCTTTCCTTTAGTATGTTTACTTTCATGATTATATCTTGTCTATGTTCTTACATGTTGCTCTTTTTTACCATATTTGCATGCCTTATCTGATTATATTTTTTCGCTTCTCCTCCAATTCCTTACATCCTTTGTATGCAACTGATTAGATGAGAGTCATATATGTCACTAACACTTCTTTTCTGAGTTATGTTTTGTAGTGATAAGCTCATAATCATTCCCATGTCTAGGTGAGATTTACTAATCTTTTTTTTTAAAACAAAAGTGGCAAGCCACTATAATTATATATTGATAATAAAAAGTTACAAAAAGCTAGTTCGACAGAGCATACCGGCAGGAAAGAGCCAGCAAGAAAACCTCCGGTTATAGCTCAAAAATTACAAATTCCCTCAACGGGTTTACATTTCCCTTAACGGGTTTACAAATTCAAAACGGGGGGGGAAGTAGAATAAGACAAAAAAGTTATAAACTTTGCCCGCAGAAATTCCACAAAAAAGAAAGGATTTAAAAATATCCCTCGTAGCTTCAGCTGAGTGAAAATAAAACTTCTATAGATAACATTGCCACAGAACTAAACAAAACTGTATAGGGGAAGCCTTCACTAAAAAGTTATAGAACCAGTGAATAGAAGTAAGTAGACAGTCTAGCCAGCAACTGGAGCGTTGAGATCTTGCAACAAGACATTACCCTCAGCAGCACCCGGTTCAACTGGTGACCCAGGTGGAGGAGAAATCTGAGGATGATATTGAATTAAGAAGAGCAGAGCATGGAACTTCTCCACCCGATTCACCAGAAGATCACCCAACTCAGCTCTATGCACATGCAGAGGAATACTCAATAGATCCTCATTCTCAAGACGGATGGACGAACCAAAGGCATTGAAGGTGCAGTTATGTGCAGGAGAGTGGAGAATATTGCATATAGAGAACAAACCACCAATTAAAGCACCTGACTTAAACAAATCATAATTCTGAAAGGCATCTTGTAGCACCTCATCTGTATACAGAAAACGATGAACAAACTTTTCAATTAACTATCTTATTCACTTGGTTGAAGTCCTTTTACATTTTTACTTAGTCAAAGCTTTACCACTTTCTGTATGATACAAAATCCTTTACCTTTTTCCACTTTAATTTTATTGTTTTTGAGGATAGTTGTTTTTTAAGAAAATTGATGTAAGTGCCTATTTTATATATTTGACAGATGCTACTCATTGCATGTTTTTTTTCTTTTGCAAGTTTCCAACATAGCACTCATTGCGAAGAGAATTCAAGAATGGTATTTATATTTGAGTAGATAAGTATATTTTTTAGTGTTTGAAAAATATTTAATTCCATGTTGACTACTTGCTTTACTTGTTGAAAATAGAATGAAACAATATAACAAGAAATGTTATTCTTTAGTGCATCTAGATTTCTTAAACAATAATATATTATTAGAGGAAATGAAATTAGCAATGAAAGAAAATGGAAACCATAACACAATGTTTATGTAGAGAAACCCTTGTGGAAAAAACTCCACACCTAAGGAGACTCAAACTTGCGTTCATCCTATAAATAATTACATCAATACAATTTGCTAATCTCTCTAAATTTTGGTAGCATAACGATGCTTGAATGACCTACAAGACAATCTCATAATACTATCTCAAGGTACCAATATATATATGAGATATGGATACAAGATACCATGAAAGGTATTCCAAAACTAATGGCCAATACTGTTCACCCAAATCTAGGTGTCCACCTCCATCATGGGGAATCTCACAACTCACTCCACATTGTCAAACTCCCTAAATACTATGTAACTCCTCTTACACACCTTACATCCACCTTACATGTCATCGATGTCATATATTCTATCATAAGGTTCAAATTGACCAAGATCCCAATCCTAAGTGCTCCATGAGAAGATTGTCTAAATTTGTCATAAGATCCATTTGTAGAAGATCTTCTTACATCCTCTTACACCTCCTAATCTTTGACTGATTTCCAATATCTTCTCAAAAGTAACTACCGAATTAAATGCCATTACAAATACATGTGAGGATAAATAATAATAAATAATTTTTCCTACCACCTAAGAAGGGTGTCCAAGTCTACCCTCAACATGATCCTTGGAGACAACATTATTTTTCCATAATTCACTAATTAAATACAATTAAAACATGTCTAGGGATTTGCAAAGTGAATGACAACTAATCCCAACATTACTTTGATATGCATCCCTCTCATAGTTTGCATGTACATCAATGCGTCGACAAAATGTAATGGAGTAAATTGCATATCCATGCCTTTATACCTTACTTTTTGGGCCCGCTTTGATTAGAATGTTCTTAATGAAATGGCTAGTCTACAAATGGCATTTTCCTATGTAAATTCAGTTAATGATATCACCACATCTAAGCCCCATTATCATTACCCCAAATATTTGATCCTAATCCCTAGATCCACATTCATCATCTTGGATCATATCTATGGATGTGAACTTGACCCAAGTCATTTTCATAGTTGCAGATCCAAACCCTAAACTTTAAAAATTTAAATTCAAATTAAATCCCATTGACTCCCTTCTACGATTCACTATGAGCCAACCTAGAACATGTTTGTGTTGATTTGTGTACTGTGTTGTTGTATCTAAAGACTTCCATTCACTCATTTGAAATCATGCAAGGGTTATCAAAACAATTGCCATAGAGCATTTATGGAAGCATCATAGCAATATTATCAAAGCATTACATCAACGTACATCATCCTAAGTCCATTTCAAGCTTGTTTGTTGTCCTTGATCATTGTTTCAAAGTCATTAAATTCAATCTGCTAGGGCTTTGACTAAAGAGAACATGACCATAACAATTCAACAAATTCCCTACATGTTTTTGTGAACGCTGCAAATCCTTACTTAGATTGACATAAAAAGATTGAGATGAGCAAATTTCAACAACTAATTTTTGCCACTTCAATCCTACAACTTACAATTCAAATTTGTTTGTCAAGTTCAATTCCACACTCACGGATATTAATTTTGCACTTGTAGAGGTGAACCAGAGAAAAATTCAATCAATTTGTAGAGACATTTGTCTAATCAAATCCTAAAAATCCAAAAATGACATTAATTCCTGGCATTTCCTATATCATTTTCTTATCACTATAATTCAACTAAATACATCATTTAAATTCTATAAATAATTTAACATTTATGGTTTCATGTCCCAATAAATTTATTTAAATTATTTGTATACAATTGATTGCATTATTTAAGTAGCCTAAATATTTTATATAAGGATGGGTATGTTGGTTTTTTCTTCTGAATTAGCATTAGGGTTTGCCAGTTCTAATGCACAGGCAAATTCAACCAACTAAATACAGGAGGTTGCGTGAGCTCCTCCCCTTCACTTCTGGTTCTACCGCACCAAGGGGGGTGTCCCTATTTGATAAAGATATGACCTTGACTAGCTCAATGACATAAGGATTTAACTTGACAGCAACCTGCAGAATACTCGCATGTATGGACCAGGATTTGTGTAACAAATCACAAGGTTGGCAACATTCTTGGACATATGTGTCTGGTTAGGGATGAGAGCATGCAGGGGTTTCCTACTCCTACTCCTACAAACTAACAGGTTGGAGGGATGAAATTATTTGATTTGATGTTTGGATGCAACCTGGACCTGGTGTATAACCTCAACACAGAGCTAGATTGGTGCCTATCCAGGGCTTGGAGTCGATAGACATACACCTGTGAATGATCAGCATGAACACAATAAAACTGGATTTCAAGGGGATTTGTGTGATATCTGCCTTACAGATACCTCCCAATACAGAGTGTTAAGTTATCTCTACTTATGGCATCCCTATTGCAGTATACCCTTCCCAATTCTTAATCTGAAAACACTTTAATCTACCCCTTGAGCAGAAGTTGAAACATCGAGCACTCAATACAGGAATTCTATATTCTAGAATACTAGACACCCCTTAGATATCTAGATTCAGAAGAAGAACACATGCAATACTGGAGACAGAATTAACAAAACACATGCAAATATAGCATTACTCATATAAAACCAATCATGAAATCAGTAGATTCATGCATGAGACATACAACAAGAGATACATAAACTCACAAGACCTCCTATACAGAGCAACCAAAACCAGTTGTATTTTATTACAGAGCCAGATATGTCTAGTTTTCAACAACAACAAAAAGAGTAACACAGTCTGCTAAAAACAGCCAGAAAGTGTACCCTCAGCAATTAATTACATGGCCCATCTCAAAATTCACTAGATATAGTACTCATGAGAAAAATGGCGCTTATCAAAAATGAATGCAACTGGCAGGGGAGAAGACAAAGGAGGTCTCGAGCCTTGCACTGTCACCTGGGTGTCCACACTTCAAACGGGCGGTTTTACCATTCGTACCATCGCCCACACCCCTGCAACAACCGCCATTAAAGGCCTCACCACCCGCGGCCACCGAAAAATGTAGCGACAATGCATAAGAAACATTCCCGCCAAAACATAACATCCAGATAATTCAAAAATGCAGGAAAGATTAGTCCCACATGCACCCTGCTGAGACCACCCTAGCACCTTATAAGCATGGCCACAAACATAATAAGTGTTGAGCGTTTTGCCCCACTCGACCCACGAACCCTCAGCCCAAAGCCCATCGCCCTGACATACACCATCGGAGCAACCAAAAACCCTCTGGCCGACACCATGTGTTACACCGATGCTTACTTCACATCCCCTTCGTCGGCCAGAGATAGACCATCGGCCTAGCCACTTTCCTCCTCCGCCGACGCACCAACTCTCTCCGATGCATGACCGTCAGCACGACCAAAACCATCGGGGCGACCAAAACTTCCTTCGCCGACACACCCAGTCATGCTGATGACCACCAAAACACACCCTTGTCAGCCAGACATCAACCATCGGCCAAACTCTAGCATATATCTCCGATCTCACAACTCCTGCCGATATACAAATACCCATCGGCCAGAGACAAACCGTCAGAACGACCTCCATCGGCTAGCCCAACATGCAATGTTATGTCGATGGACATCTTCAAAACCACACACCGCCCTCTGTCGGCGAGACAAACCACATCGGAGCACAAATCAATCGCTACACCGATGAGTGATGTTACTCCGATGGCATCCTCCATCGGGGTGACCCCCTTCTGTCGGCGGAACTCAAAATAGCTTTGTCGAAATACCAAGCTATGCCGATGGGAACCCCATCAGCCAGATCGAACACATCAAAGGATCCAAAAATTCCTACGTCGATAACAAAATTCACGCCGATGGTCACTTTCCTGAAAGCTTCAACCCAAATAACACATCGGCGTGACCAAAACCATCAGCCCAACAAAAAGCTTCCCCATCGACCACACCACGTTACGCCGATACAGCCCCATCGGCCAGAGTACCCATGTCGGCCCAACTCTACACACTCCATCCGATGCACCAAGTCATCCCAATGGCACTTACAAGCTACATCTGTCGGCGAGACCCCAAGCGTCGGCGAAACCAAAAACTCCCTCGCCGATAGCAAAACACACACCGATGACATTCCCATCGGTATGACCAGAAACATTGGAGGGCCAAAAAAAATGCTACGCTGATGACACAAGTCATCCCGATGAAAGCCTTAAACCACATTCCATCGACCAAACTAGCCTCGTCGGAATGACAACAACCTCGGCCGCCGATAGATAAAGTCTTGGCGATGGAAGAAAACACACCACCGCTACCAACATGATCGCCAAGACATACGCGACCTCATGCCGATGGAGTTAGAAAGAACATAGGATCAAAAGAGAAATCCTGCAAACACCAAAAACCCAAACCCTTGACCAAAAAGATTACTAACAGGGTATTTTCCATATAATTTGCTAGAGTTATGCATACCTTACTTCCTTTTTTTGGGGGGGGGGAGGGGGCGAAAAGGATAAATATATTAATTAAGAAACCAGAAAAAATTACAGAAGTGCTTCCAGACAACAACAACTATCACTAGAGCCCATAGAATAAAAATCCAAGGAGTTTTTCTACTATCCCACCACCTCCATGAACCAAAGAAAACTACTAAACCATCAAAGCACAAAATAACAATAAAAAATAGACCAGAACTATCAAGTCAAGTCATTATAAAGGAGCTTCAAAAACTATGAATAATGAGCAGAAGATACGGACCTCCATTCTATGACATTCCAGTTGCAATCAACATCAGAGGCCCATTTAGCCAAACAATTAATAACAACATTCCACTCTTTAGGAATATGAATAAAAGATGACGAGACAATAAATCGTCTCATCTATTAGCTAAATAAAAGCATGTATTTTGCTTAATTAGTGTCATTGCATGTCTAAATTATATTGCATGTTTTGCCTTGTAATCAACAATTAGTAGACTGAAGAATAAATTCTGCCAAGTTGGAATGCTAGAAAACTTCCTAGAAAGAAGCACGAAAAGAGAAAGTTAAAAATGTAGTCTCAGTAAAATGGTGATATCTCCGTCGTTTCTCAATGAAATTTAAAATTTTAAAATGATTTAGAAATATGGGAATGAGGGGAACAAAACCCAGAAACCGTTTGAAGTAACTCATTAAAATAAATGAGAAGTTCATGACAGAAAATGAATGAAATAAAAGTGGTGTTATAAAAGGCAGCGAGATTAGTTGAAGAAGATATAGTTTTTCTCCCCAAGAATAGGATCTTAGATCCACATTCTTGGAAGATTGATTAATAATAAGAATTCTATAAATACATTCTAATCAAAGAATCAAATGAGGAGAGTTTTATAAAATAATAAAGTTCATTATTTTAGCAGCAGTAGTTATTTATAGTTTCATTTCTTAGCAGTCTTTTCATTTCATGTTCTTTACATTTCTAGTATTTCCCTTCGCAAGCTTCTTAGGATAGATTTCATTCCAACATTTTCATTTAAAAGCTCTTAGATTAGATTCGATTGCAGCAATTTGTTTCATGCATTTCCTTTCAATTTTATTTGTAGAAAAGACTGTCATGCAAAGTATTTCTTCTCCCTTTTGCATATAGCCTTGGACACCGCCCTGGATTGACATTTATAATTAAATGATGAGGACTATAGTGACCCTAATCAAAAGAGATGGACTCAAAGTTTCTCAAAAGGCAAAGAATATGCTCCACAAAAGAAGCCAACCTCCAAGAAGACTCATGAAACTTCCCATTATTCAAAAGGGAGACCAAAACCATGAAATCCATCTCACAAATTATCTTTTTCCAGCCAAGGTCACAAAAATTCTCCAAAGCCAAAAAGGAAAACCCAATCCTCCATCTGATTATTACTACCAAACCCCATAGTAGAAGAGAAAAAGAAGGGAACTGAGCCAATACTATCTCTCCCAACTCCACCAATCCTAGTTGCACCTAGATTGCCCCAAGAAGAACCATCAATATTAATTTTAAAAATACCCAATGGGGGATGAGCCCATTTACCTACCCTATTCACATTATTAGAATATTTGATCCTAGAACACCCAAATCTAATTGCTTTAAAATCCAAATATCAAAGGGAGCTAGGACTTCATCCACTGAGCACTTAGCCACCAAAGTTTCTTTTACTAAGTGTAAAATCTTCTACTAGATATACCCAATAAAGACTCTAATAGCCTTGGAAGATCTAGTGATTTTTTTCCAACCAAATTTGCCAAAGAATAAAGATAGGACCAATGTCCCAAGCTACCAATAAGTAGGAGGCCAAAGCAGGAGGACGCCCCAAGCTAGCCCAAAAATATGACAGAGAAGTAGCATGAACAAAAGGTTGGTTCCAAATGTGCCACCATTTCCTCCAAAGACCCTCAGAAAAGGAGCACTGAAAGAAAAGATGAGCCACACACTCCTCATTAACCCCACAAAGAATGCATTTCAATGGTCCTTGAAATCCTCGCTTTCTTATATTATCTCAAGTAAGACATTTGTTTTGACAAAGCAGTCAGAGAAAAAATTACATTTAGGCCAACAATAATTATTCTAGATCTTTCTCCAACAAGGAAAATCCTCATACCCAATTCTTTCATGTTCTAAAATATGGTACCCATGAGACACTAAATAAACCCCCTTAGGATCATAGCCCTAGGAAAGAGCATATGCCTCCTCCAGAGAACAACATGACCACTCTTCCAAAATAGAAGATAGGGCAACCCGAGCATACAGATCTCCCCCAAAGGCCAACTATTTAAATCCTTCCAATCATATATACAAGATTTCCTCATCAAACGAGAGGCCTTGAAGTCAGAAATTGTAGACCAACTAGCCTCCAGAAAACCCTTACTCAATAGGAGAAGATGGGGAAATGAGGTGAGAATTGGGAGATGAAGATCCCAAGAATCTGTCCAAAAAAGAGCATTGTGACCAAAATTGACAATCTAAAAAAGGCCTCTCAAGTAACAAGTGATGCACCCTTCTTGATAGTATTCCAAATCATGGAACCTCATCAGCAACAACACCAAGTAAATGTTTATAGTGTTGAAGTTTTGCCCAAGGTTGATCCTGTTGCTTACACCATCTCCAAAAAAGCTTAGCAACCAAGGCTTGGTTATTAAACTCAGAGTGCCTGAGACCAAGACCCCCATTTTGCTTAGGCCTACAAACCCAGTCCCAACTTAATAAGACTCCACTTATGAGAATCCAAATTCCCTACCCAAAGAAATTTTTGATAAAGAGAATCAAATTCCTTAAGAAAACTTTTAGTAGTAGAAAGCACCAAAAATCTATAGACATGAAGAGCCTGCATCATCGAATTTAGAAGGGTAAGACGCTCTATAGAAGATAACCACCTGAAAGTCTAGTGACTAACCTGCATTTTGAACCTATCCAAAATTCTCTTCCGATCAAATGACAAGGGAATACCAAGATAATCCAAAGGAAGCTGCCCTATTTTGAACTCAAAATAAAAACAATTCTCTGTTGAATGTCCAAAGGAGTATTAAAAAACATATTTGACCTACCTTCATTAATTTATTGACCTAAAGAAACCAAATACATATCCAAAGCTCTCTTGAAATTAACAGCCTCCTTAATAATAGAAATACCCATTAAGACAGTATCATCCACAAATTGAAGATGAGAATGAGAATTGAGTTCCCTTGCCACTTGCCAACCTCGAATACTCCTAGTAACTCTCTAATGATTAAGGAACCTTCCCAATCCCTCAGCCATAAGAATGAAAAGATAGGGAGAAAGGGGACCACCTTGCCGCAATCCTGTGGAAGCTGTAAAAAGAGAAGATGGGATACCATTTATAAGAACAGAAAAGGAAGATGACACCACACAACTCATGACCCACTCAATCCACTCTAAACAAAAACCAAAAGCTAATAAAACATTCCTTAGGAAGGACCACCAGACCCTATCATAAGCCTTGGACATATCCAACTTGATAAACATGGATTTGTCCTTAGAACACCCCATGGAATGAATGATTTTTGAAGCAATAACAATCCCATCAAGAAATAAACGCCCCTTCACAAAGGCCCCCTACTTAGGCGATATCAAGGAATCTAAAATCCATTTTAGATAGTCAATTTGGTAATAATCTTGTAAGAAACATTGCAGAGAGCAATAGGATGAAATGAATCAAAAGAGTTCCTTCTTAGGAATCAAAGCCAAAAAAGTAGAATTGATTGCCTTAAGCATCTATCTATTTGTTTGATATTCTCACACAACCTCCAGAAGATCATCCTTGAGGATGTTCTAGAAATCTTGGAAGAACTCAATAGGGAATCCGTCAAGACCAGGAGCCTTACCTTTTTTCATTTGGAAAACAACCTTTTCCAATTCCTCAAGAGTGATAGGCCCCATTAGTAGCTCATTCATTTCTTCAATAACCAAAGAAGGGATGCATTCTAAAATAACCCTTTCCTCCTCCCTCGCAATAGGACCACTTTCCTTAAACAAAGAAGAGAAATGAGAAACAACTTCTTTGTTAATTTCTTGAGATGAAGACAATTGAATTCCATGAGAGGAGATAATAGAGGAAATAACATTACTACTCCTATATTTAACTGAAATATGGAAAAAGGGGGTATTTTGATCTCCCTCCTGAAGCCAAGTAATTCTTGATTTCTACTTCCAAAAAATCTCCTCCCACAGTTCTCACTCATAAAGCTCCTTAGAATGAGAGGACTCCCCCAGAAGTCATTCCCTAGTCATGCCAAGTTCTTTGATCTAAAAAGTAATATCATTTAATTTTTCTTGCACCTGTTTCTTCTGCCAAAACATATTACCAAAACCAAATTTATTCCACTATTTGAGCTTGAACTTAACAAATTGAAGCCTTTTTAAAAATGCATATATTGCAATATTGAAGGATGGCTTGCCCTCCAACCACCATACTATCATATTCTCACAAATTGCCTAATCATGAAGCCACATTAATTGAAACTTGAACGAAGGCTTTTTGGGGGTCAAAAAAAGAGATGAAGAAAACTTGATGGGCCAATGATTTGAACCATGCCACTGCAAAATTTTTGAAGAAGTAATTCAATTATCCCCAATCCAACCCTTCGAGACTAAAAACCTATCCAAATGCTCAGAAATGGAAGCAAATCGCACCTTCAATTATTCCAAGTGAAAAGGCCACCACTTGGTTTAACATCCACAAGACTAAGAAAAGACATTTTCTCATAACAAGGCTGAAGAAGGATCAGGCCTATTCAAGCCCCCAAGTTTCTCATCACAAGAAAGAATCACATTAAAATCCCCAGCCAAGATCCAAGGGACAAAAGCAAACAAAGAGCGAATAAACTGAATATGTGACCACAAGCAAACCTTTCCATGAAAATCTATAGGAGCATAAACATTGGATAATAAAATTTGGCTACCTAAATTAAAACAAGTACCCACCAAAGATAGAGAATGCTTATAAACCAAGAAGGTGTAAGCAGGCGAGGGTCCTACAAAAAGCAATGAAAACATAGCCAACATTTCTTCAACAAAAAGCTTCATTTCTTGAAGGAAAATAATATCAAGCTTATGAATCTGAATAAGTTCTCGAACAACCTTTTGACGAGGGGTGCTGCCCAAACCTCGAGTATTCCATGAAGAACTTATCATTTTTGAGGAATAGAAAAGTGAGAATCTAAAGTGCGAATGACCCCATATTCTACCAATGTTTTCTCTATCATCTTCACTTTCCCCTGCCCACTTTTCCTCCCCACTTTGGAGACTTTATCCATACCAGTCTTTTTAAGAGTTTTTTGTTGAAGACCCAACAGAGAGGAGCTTTTTTCTTAATACTATCCTTAGAACCATCTTTCACTCCAACATCATGAAGGGCTTCTGGCATGGCACAATCTGTAGATTACCAGGAACCACAACATTCAAATCAATACCATGCCTTCCACTTGAACCCTCTTCCTAACTAGGAGAAAGAGGAGTCCCTTTCCTAGTACCTGAGATTGAATTTGGGCTACTCAAAGTGGGAGTTGGGAAGAATCAGGGATTACCAAGTCCTAATTAGCTATAGTCTTCTCAATCAGAGCAAAATCAAGATCCTCAAATGTCTCTAAAATGTCAAATCTAAATTACTATGATGCCCATTAGGTAGATTTTTTTTTTTCTGACACACCCTAGTCCTTCCTCTATTAGGAGACCTCACTAGAATAAACCCATTTGAGTCAAGCCCCTCTGCATGAGGGGGGACTTTCCCTTTAGCATTTGCATTTGCTTTAGACACATATATCTCCGGTTGGGAAGAAAGAGCATCAAAGACTTTCTTTGGGCAGTTTCTCTCAAGATGCCCATGAGCATGACACACACAACATCTAATTGGTAGAGCCTCATAATCCAACTATTGAATCCAATGCATGTTTCCTAGCCTAATCTCTATAGAAATACAAAGGGATTATTAAGATCAATCGCCATACGCAGATACCGGCATACATAGTTACCTTTCTCTCCAAGGTATGATGAGAAGGGCCTCATGGTTTCCCCAAAATTGTCGCAATATATTGGAGATGGTCTCCAAAATTCCATAGGTAAACAAAGAAGGTAAACCCAGACAAAAGCTCCTCAAAAATATCAAATCCTACATGCCAAGGTTTAATGAATAACCCTACTTGGTTGTGAAAATATGGTCCTCCCTCAAACGCCATATTCCGATCTGCCATCCTTGAAAAAACCACAAAGAAAAAGCCATTTGTCGCCAAGATCACCTCCATGCCTCCCTTTGACTCCAAGTGCGGTGAGCCCAATTTTTTCAGGAATGGCAAAGTGGCTCTTAAACCCATAAATTTACAAATCAAGGCATGCTCCCACAAATAAAGCACAACATCAGCAATAACTTTTGGATTGATGACCAAAATGGATCATTCTGCACTTTTTTGCAAACACCCTTTAGATAGGGGAGGATTCTCCATTTTTTGATCAGATCTAGCAACATGTGTAACCGGCATGAGAAAATTAATCACATTAACATGGCTAGAAGTTGAACCTTCATCCATCTGAACAGCATCTTTAAAAGAAAAAAGCAAGGGTCCACTTGGACCCCCTCTAGATCCAACCATAAATGAGCCACCAGGCCGAAAAACAGCAGAAAAATGAACATAAAAGACCACCAATCAAACCAAAGGAGAAAAAAATTATCTGCAGCAATGGCTACACATGCATGTAAAAGCATGCAGAGACACGCAAGCCAAGAACACTCGCTGAAACCCTCACAGAATTCTCAAACTGTAGCCCCCGCCCATACTTCCTTTATTATTGGGATTGATGGGAAGTTCCCATTGAAATTACTACTTTTAATAAAAAGCACTAGTACTTATAATGGAATTAAAAAATAAGGGAAACTATCTGAGTGGATGGCCAGTTCGGATAAAAAATGCTACCAGAGAGACGAAGATGATTTTAAAAAGAATGGGTTCGACACCTCCATGTTACTTGCCAATGAGGCTGAAATCAGAAAAACGTGATTCGTTCCACTGACTTCTAACAAGAATATATTATCACCAACACCAAATGTTGGATGACTCAATATACCTTTTTCTTAATAGAAAGTTTGGCGAGCTTCCACTGACAATATTTTATTTCTCTGCAGCAAAAATCCCAAAACAGATGATTCCATACCATTGTTCCCTAAAATTTGAGCCCCTTTTGAAGAAAGGAATTTCAAGGAGAGTCAATAACACTACACCGTGGCATTATGTTTTTCCTCAATTCAGATAGAGGATTTGTGGGTAGTCCAAATGCGGGACCCAATGATTTTTTGATCAATGGAAAACAATAGAAGCACTGGAAATATCCTTCGGAGATCGGAGATCCTTTTATGGGGATTTTTTTTTCCAATCAATACTTTATCAAACCTTAGAATCTCAGGCACTGATGAGCATCTGCAGGGACAATCTTGAATGGACTATATTAAAATAGGATTTGTGCAGGTTCTCATTGTATGATGACTATTAAGCAAAAATTATGTTATCATTTTGATAATGGATTATTGAGTGTGATTGAAACATTGATGTAAATAATTTTACACAATTGAATTTAATAATTAACAATAATTTTTATGTACTATAGAAAAATCATACCTGCTATCATGCAATTTGATGATTTAAAAGAGGCCACCATGGTGATTTTTATTGGACCAGAAGTAAAACTGTGAATAGCATGAAATCTGGCTTAAAATCTAGGGCTGCTTTTGAGTCCATGTAAGATTCCAACACCAGCCTAACATTTAACTCAATTGCTTGTTGGTTAAATTGGACTATTTTGTCAAGTGGTTTGTGGTTAAGTGGTTGTGCCTCTTGGTTCTCATGTTGGAGACCAAGGTTCCAATCCCCTTAAGGACACCTTTACATTCAGCATCATGTTTTTTGTAACAGCTTTTAGCTGCATTTGTCTCATTGTTTCTTGTACAAGGGCTTGGGCCCTCATATTGTTTGTGGCAGCTTTAGCTGCATTTGTCTCATTGTTTCTTCTACCAGATTTTGGGCCCTTTTCAAAAACCCATCTGTTCAAAGCTCCCATAAATTAAAAAAATTGGACTATTTTTAAATATCAAATGGTTCATAGTAAAATTTTGTTTTTAAAAACAGGGTGACTATTTACCACTTCTGTGCATGGATGAGGTGATAGAAGATTGGTTGAGTTGCCTTCTTGAAACAGGTGGTTTCAAATTCGAACCTAATTTGATGACATTTAAAACTGCTATTGACTGTAACTGTTAAACAGTTTGATATTTAAATGGTGTCCTTAAATAGTGTTTGCCAGTAAATTGGTGGAAGTCTATCACTGCTAGGCTATGCCCAGAGTAACAAGGCCATAAATTGGTAGAACTACCACTGTTTAGGCCATGCCCAGAGTTACAAGGCTTTCATCTTCTGGGCCAAGAAAATATGGGTTCACCTAACCAAAAGAACAATGTGGGCCAATGGTAAATTTTCACTGTTACTGACAGGTTCTTTTTAAACCTATTCTAGGTCATGACAAATTATCATATTTGTGGAAGTTCAATCCACCATTAGACCATTTTTTGTAAATCTAATAATTTTTTTTGGAGCCCAACATCATGGAAAGTAGAGATTGAAGAGGTATACAAGTATTAATTCATGGTTACCATTTAGATTTAGAACGAGAGGGGATTTACAAGCAACAAAACAATTTCACCCCAACTGGGAGAATAATCAAAATTTATTTCTATAAAGAACCATACCATTATACAATCATACCCTTTTAACTTGGCTCTACCATGCCAAGGGTTGGGCACACATTGATTTGTGTACTCTACGTTCTGAACCAAGTATTAATCTGAACTTTTTCCAACTCTTTCCTAAAGCTGAGCAGCAGACGTTCTTACCAAACCCTCACCCATGATTGTTGTCCATCCTGTGCAAATTTTGAAGGGGTGAAGTGTATCGAAAAATACTGATTTATTATATCATAGTGGCTTAGTATTTATGTACAGAAATGACCAGGTCGCGCCACAAATTTAATAGAAGTTCGACCATAGACCACTGTGTTCAATTAATTCAAGTGCGTCCGCAGCTCCCCCATGAAGAAAGTCGCCACAATGGCCGCCTCCTTTTGGAAGAATCCTGAGATGTTTCTGTTTTCTTCAGCATTTCCCACATCACTTGTACATCCTCATACCCACATGTCTGCACGTCATTGTGAAGCTTCAGAAGCCCTCCACCTGCACAATCACTTCTACCATCATCAATCCACATCCCTATAAACAAATGTGCTGAAAACAGAAAACCCATCTTCAGAATCATGGCAGACAAACAATGAAATAGCAGCCAGAAGAATCTAAAAGAAAGTATATTAATGTCCACAAATGACCAGATAGGTCAACAGGACTACCACACAGAAAAAAAATCTAAAAAACTGACAAAACTTACAATTCACTAGCTAAAATGATAAGTATGAATCACACTACCAATTTGAAGAAAGAATATTTCCAAGATACGGTTCAAGACGCCATCAGAAGAATAGCTTGACTAAAGTAAGTAGACAATCCTGTGTATGGGGTTGGATATTCATCTAACACCCAAAAGTTATATGGCTAATGATACAGTTGATGCAGCTGGTAAGGGAGTTTTCTTTTAGAATATTTAGACCTTCTGAAGGCACTGCAGGCAATACTGATAATTGACTCAATGGGTATTGGTTTATTTTATAGCCAGTAGGACATCTCTGTTCTATGGTGAGCATCAAGTTCTCACAATCATGAATTCAATTGCTGTTATAAATCTTTACATCTCTATTCTACTAATATTCTTAAAAATTTGTTTAAGGGTGAGAAGAAGAAATACTTAAGTGGGTAGGCCTATACAGTTCTAAAGGCTTCTTCTTTTTTTTTGGGAATGTTGATCAAAGCTGAGGGACAGGAACCTCGTCTCCTTCCTGAAAGCATTATAAGACAGCATTTGAGATACCAGAACTACAACAACTTGCCACTTTTAATATTGATCAAAACTGAGTTACAGGGACCTCATATCCATCTTGAAAGCAATACAACACAGCATTTTTCAGGTACCAGAAGCAAGACAACTTTCACTCTTTATATTGATCAAAGCTGAGGGAAGAAGACCACATCTCCATCCTGAAATCATTACACCACAAAATCTCAAGTGCCAGACCTGAGACTATTGCCATTACACTCACATATACCAAAACAGACAACACAGATAATTTACACCCACAATCTTTGAAGAAACAATAATTACTTTCTTTGAATTTCAAAACAGACACAACATCCCAAGTTCCCAACAAATGTGACTGGTAGAACACCACCCTCAACATTTTTTTTCCTTTTACCTAGACCAAAACAAAATATGAAGACCCACAGATCCAGATCTAATACTTCATTGAAGCAAACCAAGAAACTACACAAACAATAAGAAGTGCCCATATGGGGAATTTCCCAACTGGGGAGCTCAGGCTTACACCAAATAGAAACAAGGATTCTTTGAAAAACAAGAAAAAAAACAAAAACTAACCAGTTTTTCTTGTTCTGACTCGAGTGGCAAGGCCAAGCAAAGCTTTCCGGACAGGGAAAAAAACCTTGTTCAACACCCACTCCATTCTCAACACAGAACCAGCGTACAGTGAGAATCTTTTGCAGACCGGTAATACAGAAATATGCAATTAAAATGCCCAGAGAGTGAATGACTAAAACAATTCATTAATGAGGTGGAGCGGTGCAATGCAGAAGATGAGCGTGGAGGAAGGTACCATCCTCGTGTCTAATCACACAGCACAAAACAGAATCATTACGTATATCGTATTAAAAACTTTTGCCCAATAAAATTAGGCACGCGTAGATTTGGACATTGAGCATCTTCACTTCTTCTCCCTTCTTACGGATTGGAAATGTATCTTATCATTCCATCCATTTTACTGACAAATCTCTTTTTAATTATGCGCCGCGGATCTAACATGATGAATAAATGAAAGATTGTCAAAGATTTTAATAACACCCATAAGACCAAAGGGTCTGGGACCATCAGGCAACTACTTTTAAAAAATATATACCCAATGGAAAGTCCCCACCAGTATGTTTAGGTGTATAAGGCTTGATTGAGACAACATCATTTCTATTTTTTTTTAAAGACAGGAGATCTGTTTTAACTTTCAGTAAGCTTCTTTAAGGGGAAAAAAGGGCCCTTAATGAGTTAAATTGATTTTGATGTACTTAATTTTATTGTTGTAGGTTGACCATTCTAAAATGTAAGCTATTCTACCTATATCAAAATGACACTTGCAAAGTAGGTATATTCTTTCTCCTCCTTTTGTCCACCTGCTTATCTCACACTTATCTCACACTTAAGTTGATGTGATTTGGTTCATTAAGTCTCAACATTTTTGTTTGATTTGATTTCCACTTCTTTTTAGTTGGTATGTTATCTCTTCTTAATTAGTTTGTTTTCAATATTTTTGTTTGATTTGATTTCTACTTCTTTTTAGTTGGTATGTTATCTCTTCTTAATTAGTTTGTTTTCATTTGATTGTTGTTTTCAAGATTAAAATTTCTTTTATTTTTTCATCCAACTTTATATACATGTTATTTCTTGCATCTAAATTTTTTTTTTTTTATTGTCTTAATAGTTAAATTATAGCCACTACTTTTGAAAGAAAGGTTTATAATTGAGATAAGATTCTCTCATATAGAATTAAGGTTTTGATTTAGAGATGGTTGATGTAGAAGCATTCTTAGTGAATAAGCAACCTTATATCAATCAAATAGAATTTGTTTTTTTTCTCTATGTTCTTTATTTTGCAGGGTTTATATGGCATCATGTATTAGTGTTTGCAATTTCTCTAGTAAGTTTCTAAAGATCTTTGGATGCTCATGTGCTAACACGAAGGGGTGGTATTATGGCTTTCTTGCCACACTTAGTGATAGAGAACCTTCCACAATCTAACTTTATATATATGTTCTTTCTTGCATCTATTTTTTTTCATTTTTTTGGTTGTCTTAATAGTTAAATTATAGGGCCACTACTTTTGAAAGAAAGGTTTATATTTGAGAACTAAGGCTTTGATTTAGAGATTGTTGATGTAGAAGTATTCTTAGTGAATAAGCAACCTTATATCAACCAAATAGAATTTGTTTTCTTTCTTTGTGTTCTTTATTTTGCAGGTTTTATATGGCATCATGTATTAGTGCTTGCAATTTCTCTAGTAAGTTTCTAGATGCTCATGTGCTAACATGAAGGGGTGGTATTATGGCTTTCTTGCCACACTTAGTGATAGAGAACCTTCCACTATCTAACTTTATATATGTTCTTTCTTGCATCTAATTTTTTCATTTTTTTGGTTGTCTTAATAGTTAATTTATAGCCACTACTTTTGAAAGAAATATTTATATTTGAGATAAGATTCTCTCCTATAGAACTAAGGCTTTGATTTAGAGATTGTTGATGTAGAAGCATTCTTAGTGAATAAGCAACATTATATCAACCAAATAGAATTTGTTTTCTTTCTTTGTGTTCTTTAATTTGTAGGTTTTATATGCCATCATGTATTAGTGTTTGCAATTTCTCTAGTAAGTTTCTAAAGATCTTTGGATGCTCATGTGCTAACATGAAGGGGTAGTATTATAGCTTTCTTGCCACACTTAGTGATAGAGAACCTTCCACAATTTCTTCTTCTTACTAAAACTTTGGAGTTGTTCAATAACGGCCTAATCATCTTCCAAGCTTAGTACTTAAATTCAAATTCAAATATTGGATTTGCGCCCTTCAACCACATGGTGTGCTCTATAGATTTCACCTATATTGGTTCACATTGAGTGGATAAGCTAGAAATAAATCTTACCACATGTTTTGAGGGTCAAATTGATCCTTGGGGATGGCAACAGGTTTTGGATGTGTATAATTATACATCCATTGGTTTTTGTAATGCATGATCTATATATCCTTGAAATTTTCTATCTTTCAAAATTGTAAAGAGATTGTTTGGATCTATGGTAATGTGGTTGTGTGCCTTGTTATATATGTTGAAATTTTGTTATCAATAAAAGATCTATTGTTTGCATCCCATCTCTATGTCTTTAATTGCTATTTGTATTATTATTTGTGTTGGATATTTTTGAGCTACTTGGTTTGAAAGTCCTTAATTGGATTCTCATATGTTGCTTGACATCAATTGGTATTATAGCGAGATGTGATCCAGTGACGTTTAAAGATCTTCTTGATTTGTGAAGCTCAATTTGTGCATAGTGTGACCTTTAGTCATGCTCACATATTTGTCAAACCTATTGTTGACAATTTTGCCCAAAAGAGTTGTTGGTACAGTTTTAGTCATAATCACCAATCATGTGGTGTGGAGATTGGATGGGGTTATAGAGATGTTGGAAATGATGCAATAGAGGATGGATGTGATGAAATGTGATTACTACAAAAGGTTTGTTAAGCAAGAAGACCCTAATGATTCAGAGGAGGAGCGAAGTGAGAAAGAGGATCAAAGGAAAGTCGAAGTGTTGAATGTAGATGCAAGAGAGGAGAAATTGTTGCAATCCATCTCAAAGATTGGTAGATGTGCATAGATGGAAATGCCAAGTTTTGTTGAATCACTAAATCTAGAGGAGTTGATC
The DNA here is from genome assembly GCA_027924645.1 of Cunninghamia lanceolata. Classification (NCBI taxonomy): domain Eukaryota; kingdom Viridiplantae; phylum Streptophyta; class Pinopsida; order Cupressales; family Cupressaceae; genus Cunninghamia; species Cunninghamia lanceolata. Next base: position 6,884,143 of record BSBN01000609.1, read on the forward strand.
AATTTTATCATAGAGATGGAGGAGTATTTTGAGTTTGAGAGTACTACAAACCTAAAGAGGGTGAAGATCACACAAACTAAGTTGAAAAGTCATGTCACATTGTGGTGGAAGGAGTTGCAGCTACAAAGAATGAAATGCAAAAAGGAGAAGAACGCATGTTGGGATAGAATGGTTGCCAAATTAAGGGGCAAGTTCCTATTGAGAGACTATTAGTTGGAGCTTCTTAAGAAGCTTCAAAATTTATGCCAGCACAAGGGCAGTGTGAAGATTTATACAAAGGAGTTTTATAAACTCACAATTTGCTCTAGACACTATGATCCAAACTAGAAGAAAGTGGTGTGATACATAAACGACCTACAACTTACCATACAAGAGGAGATTAGTATGTCAAGGTTCAGCACCATCAAGGATACATATCAATTTGACCTAAAGGTTGAGAAGCTTAGTAGGAGGCATTGGAATAATGTCAAAGGGAAAGGAGGAATCAATGGCATAGAGGTGGAGTAAGCATTAGGAAATCTCAACAAGATCAAGGAAGGAGGGAGGTAAGTGCCTCTTCTCAATCAAATAATGGACTCAATAGTGTAAGCTAGAAGAATAGCTGAGGTGTCCAACTAAAACCCATAAAATAAAATTTCATGAAATTTAGTTGTAGTGTGGCTAGTGAGACATCACACTGTTAAATACCATCAATCAAAATCCATTAGCAACAAAAGAAAGGATGTGAGTACACATGTTATAGAAGATAAGGAGTTAGTAGAATCAACTAAAAAAACTATAGAACCTAAGAGTGGGGAGACACTCGTGATGAGGAGGGTATTGTTGAAGCTACCTCAAGAGACTTGGGAACTAATATAGTGTATAAGCTTGTTTCGCATAATGTGCAAGTTGAAGGGAAAGTTCTACAAGGTGATCATGAACAACATAAGCACTTACAATCTTGTCATAGAAGAGATGGTGAAGAAATTGAGGCTAAGAAGGGCACCTCATCCCAACCCTTACAAGGTGTACAAGTTGTAGGTGGAACACCAAGTGGTCATAAAAGAGTAGGGTCTAGTAAGATTCCAAATTTCTAGATACAAGGATGAGGTATTATGTTACATCATGTCAATGGATGTATACCATGTACTCTTAGGAAGACATTCATAATTTGATAGGAAGGCCATGCATAATGGGATCATGAACACTTATAGGATTGTTAAGGATGACAAGAGGTATGGCTTGAACCCTTTGAGAAATCCAACATCTTGAGAATATGAAGTGGAATCTAGGGTCATATTGGTTTCAGGAAAAAGGAGTTCTTGAACACTCTGAAAACAAAGGAAGTGGGATTTGCATTGGTTGCAAAGGCCTTAATAAAAGACATGGTAATGCACAAAGAGTTATTGCTTGAAGGAACCTACTAAAGGAGTGTGAGGATATTTTATTGAACAGAGGCTTGAAAAGTTGTCATAGTAGAGGATTCCCAATCATCACATGGATTTGATATAGGAAGCAAGTTTGTCAAAAAAGGTTCCTTATCATTTGACATTGAAGTAAAATGAAGAAATGGACTCCCAAGTGTAAAAGTTACTCCAAATAGGGTTGATAAGGGATAACCTAATCCCATGTGTGGTATCAATCATATCAGCACCCAAGAAGGATGGAGAGGATGTATATTGACTAGAGAGGCATCAATAAAATCATTGTAAAATTAAAATTTCCTTTAGCAAGAATGGTTCACTTAATGGATTTTTTGAGTGGAGTGTGCTACTTCACTAAGATAGATTTGATGAGTAGCTATCATCATATCTACATTCAAGAAGGAGATAGACTTGGAAAATAACATTCAAGAAAAAGGAAGGGTTGTATGAGTGGTTGGGCATGCCCTCTTAGATTACTAATGCATTGAGCACATGGGTTCATGAACGAAGTATCAAAGTCATTAATTAATAAGTTTTTAATAGTATATCTATATGCTATTCTCATTTTCATAAGACTAAGGAAAAACATTTGAGGAATTTGCATTAGGTAATGCAGAGGTTGAGGTAGTATAGGTTGTTGATCAACCTTAAGAAGTGCCACTTCACGAAAGAGAAGCTAATATACTTGGTATTTTCAATTTCCAAGGATAGATTGAAGATGGATCTTGAATGGGTGAGGGCAATTATGTAGTGGCCAATGTTGCAGAGCCTATTTGAAGTCAGGAGTTTCCATGGGTTGGCTAGTTTCTACTAGAAGTTAATTAAGAAATTTAGTGGTATTTGTGCAACAATCACAAAAGACAATGAGGGGTGGTGGGAAGGAGTTCAGATAGTTAACTGCTACCATAAAGAGTTTTGAATTGATTCAACACAAGGTAACAAAGTAGCCAATATTGGCTTTACCAAATTTTGGTTCATGGTATTTTAGGTGGACTATGATGCCAATAGTACTACAAATGGAGTAATATCGAGTCAAGAAGGAAGGATAGTTGCATGCTTCAACAAAAAATTTAGATGATGCAAAGTGTAAGTATTATCCATATGATCAAGATTTTATTTCATTGTGTAGGCATTAAAAATATGGTGGCACTATTTAATACCAAAGGAGATTGTGTTGTATACTAATCATTAGGTGCTTCAATTTATTAATAATCAAGATAAATTAAATCATATACACTTGAAATATATTGAATTCCTATAGAGTTACCTATTTTGAATGAAGCATTTAAGTGATAAGTCCAACAAAGTAGCAAACATTGAGTAGGAGTGAACTACTCACAAAGATGAGGGTGGAAGTGATAGGGTTTAAGGAGATGAAGGAGTTGTATCCTAAATATGTAGATTTTAGAGAATCATGGAATGCATTTTAGACCTTAGTATGGAGGAATAAAATGCAATGGATGGATTATTTCCTCTAGGATGGTTTACTATTCAAGAAGTAGAAGTTGTGCATACAACAACCTGATCAATGCAATAGAACTTGATTGGAGAGAAGCATAGTAGTGGTTTGGTAGGAAAGTTTAGGATCAATAAAACCTTCACACTTGTGAAGATTACTATTGGCTAATAATGGGAGTAGAGGTATGGAAGTATCAAGTATTTTTGTATGCAAAAGGGAATGGTTAAAGTATAACACTATATCAACCCTTATTAATATTGAAGCCCTAAGATGATATAAGCATGGATTTTGTCATGGGATTGCTTAGAACCCAATGCAATAACAATTCTGTGTTTAAGATGGTGTATAGGTTACCCAATATGTCACATTTCATTCTATTCCAAAAGATGAGTGATGTGTCACATGTGGCAAGTTTCTTTTTCAAAGAATGTGTAACGTTGTATGGACTACCAAGGAGTATTATGCCAGACTAAGACATTAATTTTGTGGGTCACTCTTTCAAGAACTATGTGGATGAAGATGGGAACTAGGTTGTATTCTAATTCAACATATCACCCTTACTCTAATAGGAACTAAGGTTGTCAATAAGAGTGGAATTTGATGAGATGTTTCACAAGTGATAAGTCCAAGAAATGGGATTTAGTATCGACATATAGGTCAAGTTTTCTTATATAAATTTAATCAATAGGAACAATGGGAAAGCACCTTTCTAAGTTGTGTGTGGATGCAACTCTAGGGGAGTGACGTGACATAATTGAGGGGTAGTAAATACTGTGAGGAAAATACCATACATGTATTCTCAATACCAAAAGATTTACAAACAAAACTATGATATAAGTGCAAAACAAACTATGCCCATAAAGTAGAAACATGACACAAGCATTTCCTATATTAGCCTATAAGGAGAGAAATGCGAGATATCAAATCTATAGAAATTTTAATAACATAATGACATGTAGATTAGCACTTAGAAAGCAAGAATGAGAGAATAAGAATACAAGCATATACATAAGAGAAGAGACATAGATGTACCTTGGGAAAACCCTTTCAAGAACAACCTAGCCTCCAAAGCACCAAACCAATGTATTCCTAACAACAATATGGTCACAATACAAAATCAATCTTAGAGTCTTAACATGAAGATCAACACCTTGCTCCTCTAAAGGAAAACCAATGGCATAACCCCACAAAATACATTCCATAATGCCTCCAACTAAACTCATTAATATATAAACTCAAGGAGGCCCCAAAAACCACCAAAAGGCATTACCATGGGTCCAAACAAGGTGCCAAAATACCACGAAAAGATTTCTCATGACCCACACCCCATTTTGGACTCGTTATCTCCATTCAAAGATGTTATATGATGCATCATAACATGTGTCATAAGTGGGTCAAGATTTCTATTCCACTTTGTAACCTCCCTCTTAAATGCTCTTACATGTGTCATAGAATCTATCATGCACTCACAATATATCATAGATTCTCTTACACATCTTACATGACATTACACTCTTACAAATTCTTACACATGTCATACCACGTAATACTAATGACATAATGGCCAAGTCATAAGTAGGACACCCTTTTCCATGAGGGCACATAAAATATTATAAACTAATAAATAATTAAATAATTATAAACATTAGGACTCAAGCAAGGTGTAGGACACACCTAATCCCAACATTGTCCCACTTGTACTATACCCTACAAGTGAAAAAGGGAAACTTCAACAAATTCATGAACTATTTGCCAAGGGTATAACCATGTTGTACCAACCAACTGCTTTATCCTCACAGGCTTCACAAAAGCATCTACAACATCCACCAAGTGACCAACAACTTGACCACAATTATCTCATCCTTTATCATGCCCAAACATAAAAGATAAGAACCCCAAGTCAAGATAACACACTAAGTGTTACAAAAAAACACCATTATATCTAGCCTCAACCTGTTATCAATGCACAAACTTAGAAGTCCAATCTCCTCATAAATAGGATTAAGTATGCACCACACACTCAACTCTAGCCAAAACCATGACCACAACTAGTCGTTCACATCCAACTAATCACGCAACAAATAGGCTAAACACACCCACTAGTAGACCTTTTTCTCTCAACATTTTCAAGCCCACTCTGTAACTCATGTCTTTGTATATGCACTATTCTACTCAAGGTTACCATCTTCCTTAGTAGCAAACACATTTATGTGTAAAATACCTGAAGACCCTCGATACTACAATATAATGAAAGTCATCTACATGGGCAATGTCTGGTCTAATGCCAATCAAGAAAAACAAAATTCTACCAACAACACTCACATGAAATGGGTGGCTCATGTCATCAAAACCATCCAATGTCAAAGAACACACACCATGATATGTAAACTGCAACCAAACCACTACAAAATAGAGCGTACTTCCTCCAACAATTTTTTTCTTTCTCTCACTCTTTATCTCCTTAACTCTCTTGAGTCCTCCACAACATAAATGAAAAAGATTAAAGAGCCTTCATATTGTTTCTAAAAACATTGAAGAGTAATATCAATGAATAACCATTACCATAGTGATCAAAATAGCTTAACACAAATTCCAACTCCAATGTCATATAAATCAAACCTTCTAGGACAAAACAACAACCCATAGAGAGAAAATTTACAAACCATATCATATACCATGTCCTTCTACCAACACCACCAAATGCTTTAGTTGTGACAAGTAAGACCTTCACCTCCAAAACTCCAAGTAGAAGAGCCTTCATAACATCCGACTATTCAACATTAAGGTTAAACACAATAGAAAAGAATTTAAATTTTAGCAAGGTTGTAAGCTTCTCAATTGAAGGAATATCAACTTAATAATCATTCCCAAAACTAGGGAATATGCCTAAAACCATTTCTTGCACTCCTCAAAACTATCCTATAGAATGAACTCATGCACATGAGGAGATAAAGTAAAATGACAACATGTTAAGTACTCCTCAAACTAGACCTCTAGAACTAACATTTGTTGCTCAAGACTCATTCCCATGAGAAGATAAAGCACAAAATAGAATACATCTAAGAAGCCACATGGACAATATCTGTTAGATGATTCTCTGTCAAATAGGTTAAGAGTAGGGTATGAGATTTTTCTTCTTGAGACATATTGAGTCACACTAAACCTCTCCACAAACAATCTCCTCATCAGGTCAATATTGAACTCACATCTAGCTCTAGGTGAAAGCTCCTTAATCTTTCTATTGAAACCTCATCAAAGAGTCACGTTCCAAAACTTGATCTCCAATTGCAAGAGATCTCTAACCTCACCCAAGGCTATCTAGAATCATCAAGTAATAAATAGACCATCTCATTTCAAATAAAATCCAAGTGCACCATTATAATCTCTAGAAGCCTCCTAAAGAAAAATGACTACAATACTCTACTAGAAGGCCACCTCAAATCACTGTCAAAGTTCCAACTATAGAATTAGGAATTCATCATGGAATCATGATTTACATCTCCTCAATAGAAGATCATCTATTTCCAATGGATAGATTTACTCCCAAGAGCACTCATATCATGCCAAAACTCCAACTAGTAATCAATAGTCCACCATGGCACAATAACACCTCTAAACTAAGGATCATCTATCAAAATGGCAGATCCACACCACTACCAAAGATCATAATGAAATTAATCTAAATCTACTCATGGCATTGTGATAAACATATCCTAACTAAAGATCACCCATGGCCCTCACACAATCAAACAGCTCAACTACAACAATAGGAGCTCCTAAAGGGAAAAGTAAAACCATGATTTCCAAAAGAAGATAACTAATATAAGTTTCAAAAGATACAATTGTGAGTGACCCAAAGTACTACAAGAATCCACAAGCATTCTAAAGTATTGCAACATGAATCACAAGTACTCCATCCATCCATCTCATTGTCTTAGTACTACACAACATACCAGTGCATCAAGATGATTGAAGGACAAACAAACTAGAATCCACAATGCCATGCCATTTGAACAATCTAAGAAAAACCTCATTGTAACAAGACATCATCAAAATTGCAAAGATCTATGGATATAGACATCCCACGTAGCACAATATGGATCCACAAAACTCATAGATCTCATGGTAGCACAATATGGATCCACCAAGCAATATAGACCCAAAGATAAGTAGACTCAACTTAACATATAAAAACAAACCAAAAAAATACAATAAGAGACATTGCTAGGCATGATAGGTGTTGTCATTGATGGCAACTAAAATCATCCCAATCATCTGCATAACACAATTTGTTCACACCGGAAGTCAAAATCAGAATTTGTCTAAGTCCAGGCAGTCAGGAACAGAGCAGGTGACAGGGTCCGGTATCTTGGTCCGGATCTATCCGGTGGAAAGGCATGGTTTGTTGTAGATCTGAGGTAGTTGTAAGCATTGTCAAGACACTCTAAATCTAGAGTTTTGTCCTTCAAAGTTATATTTTAAAAACTTATTAGTTTGGTCTCCTGTTGAGCCCATGAGGGTGTGGGAATTGCCTAAATTTTGGGTTTTTTCTATTGATCTTCAAATGGGGGATTATTGTGAGGAGCACATGAAAAATAATAATAATAATAATAATTTTTGGTTTGAAGGAAGTGTTGTTGTGTGGATCCTTGGTGTCACTAGAACCTTTGAGGGAGGCTGTGGAGCTAGAATCTATAAAGGACGAGGACAACGGTAGCAAAGATATTTTGTGAATATTGAATTGGGTATGTGGTCAATTTTTCTCCATTTCCTTATTTGTTTATTCCTTCTCGATGCCATTTTGCATTTGTAGATTGGTCTTATAAAAATTTGAGAGCATATTATTTAAGCATTACATATTTGGGACTATTAAACAATACCCCCACAGTTGTATGCATGTGTTATTTATATGGATTTTGGTAGACATATATAAATATATACATAAGCATATAGGTTTCTACCAAGCGTAGGTATGTTGTGCCTTTTACATACACACTAGGCATGTATATGTGGTCAATAGAACTATACAACAACATTTATGATGTTGTATATAATACTTATTACATTAAGTCAACTCCTTAAGAGGAGTAAATTTTTTCTTAGTTTAAGTTTATGAGGTCAAAAACAATGAATTTTCTAGAAAGGGAGAACAGAGGAATGCATATATTTTGTTTGTTAAAATGTCTAAGTTATTAATGCATGTAATAGTGAGGCAAATTTGGTTTATTTTCAATCCTGAGTCATTAGTAGTTATATATATATATATATATATATATATATGTATATGTATATGTATATGTATATGTATATGTATATGTATATGTATATGTATATGTATATGTATATGTACATATATGTATACATATATGTATACATATATATGTATACATATATGTATACATATATACATATACATATATGTATATACATATACATATATGTATATATATACACATATACCTATATATATAGATACATATATATATATATATATATATATATATATATATATGTATGTATGTATGTATGTATGTATGTATGTGTGTATGTATGTATGTATAGTTGCATAAATATACTTATATATAAAACTACACAGAAAGATTAAGTTATTAAAATTTAAGTTTTGCCATCAAATGTTTGTTGAAATGCCTATAAGTATGTGTGTGTGTGTGTGTGTGTGTGTGTGTGTGTGTGTGTGTGTGTGTGTGTGTGTTTCATATGTTCAATACAAAGACTTGTTTTCTTTTAGTCACTCCTATTCATGATAGTGGACAATCATTAATATTATTTAATCTATTTACATATATGGTTGTGATAGAGGGATTATATGCAATTAGATTGATCAATGATAGGATGCCTACTATATGTAGGAGACTAAATCTAATGAAAACATTCTTCAAGAGGTGAAACATGAGAAGGTATTTAGGGCTATAAAATATAGGAAATTCTAGAAATTGTTTCATAAACAACATTATACTTGTATAAATACACTTGAATGGTTGGGAAAATTGGTTGCAAATAGCATTTGTTATGACTGTAGTACTTTGTCTACCTTAGTAACTCTTGAAACAATATTTTGTATGACTATTATGCATTTCATATCTAAAAAATAAGTTTGTAGTGGTCTTATATCTAGTTGTTCTCTCAATTGGTGTGTGGAAGCATCATGAATGGTCTCATATAGTACTATACATTCATTGAAAAATATGTTTTGTATGAATTTACCTATCTAGTACAATAGAGACGATATTTAAATAATGTAATATTATTTCACCAACTCAGGGGTAGGGTATGTTGGGAGTTTGGTAAATGATATGGTGTGTTCTACAAAACTTGTGTTCTAATTTGTACCTTGTATTTTCACAATTATTTTATGATCATTTTGAGGAGTCAAGCAAGAGATAGTAGTGTTGTGAACAAATCACCCACATTTCTATATAATCAGAATGTGATTATGATTAAATGCTTTGGACAAAGTGATGTTATAGCTATATGCATTATTAGTTCACTGTACTCTTAGGATTGCATGGTAGTCAGAAGTCATCAATAGCTAGAGGGCATCTAGGGTCTACATGACTGACTGCATGTGATAGTGATTGTACTTATATACACTTGGTTCTTAGATTTGGTTATGGTACTACTATAGATGTCATTATTTTCCACCCTCATTAAAGGGTTAGGCCACTTCTAGTAGGAAGATGAGTGAGGGACAACCTAGTCTATAGTTGGAGGTAAAACACAAAGATGATGCTCTCCTTCCTTGTAGCTATGATAGTGACTATATTGCTTGCACTCAGATAAGATGATCAAGACTATTGGTCTTACTATATTGTAATGATTTGAAAGTTAAAACTCCATATATTTGATTATCACTTATATATGACATGTAGGACAATAGTCCAAATCTTGGTTTGTATTATTTTGTATCAATTTCAAACATGTATAATATTGTACTGTGAGAGTTAATAAATGTATAGTATCTTCCTATGTATGTTGTGAATCTTCATGGTTTTGAAAGAATAGCATCTATTCTCTTGAGTTGTGAAACTTATTGGTTAGATAGTATTAAAAAATTAAGCATATGTGATGGAAACAATTAGATTTATTCAAACTTTTTCTTTTCTTTCTAAAGTATTAATTATATTTTTTAGTGATATTTAAGGAATCTCATTACACCCATCTCAGGAAGGAAAGGTTTCAAAGGGGAATATACAACAAGTTGTGTTGGAAGAAGATAGGGCCTTGTAAGGTGCTAAAGAAAATATTAGTAAATGTCTATCATATTGAGTTACCTTTGGACTTGGATATTTTACTTATTTTTAATGTAGCAAATCTATATAAATATCATGCAAGTGTAGAAACAACAATGAAGGAAGAAGAAGTAAGCACACGATTAGAATCCCCTAACTAGAAGAGAAGAATTCTAGAAACACAAGGGTAAGAGATCTAGAGAAAATCTTGTAGAAGTGAGTCACTAAGAAGACTAGAGAGGTAGAGGAATATGATAAGTATTTTAGTTATGTGGAAAAATAAAAGTATTGAAGAAGTCCAAGGGGTTGAGCTTAATTGGTTAACATGTCGAGTTCTCATTGTGGAGACCCAAGTTCAAATCCCCATAGGGACATCTAATGTGGAATTCTAAGATGTGACTCTTGGTCTTCCATAGTTGGCTTCTAATTTGGATGTGATTTCCTAATAAAGTGGTTTTATAAGTAGTGACTCTTGAACTTTGTTAGGTGATTTCTAGTGTGTTTTATCATAAAGAGCTTGTATTGGTCTCATTTTGATGCTCATATAAGAATATTATTTGTAAATGTAACATCAAAAAATGTCCCCTTGGGGGCTTTTCCCTCATAAGGTTTAGTTCCCGGGTCTTTAGCATGCATTTAGGGCATCTTAGTTCATATTTTGGCATCCCGATGGAATGAGACCTAGGTTTCATGGAAAAGTAGACCTAGGAGGACCCCTTGACCTTAACCCTGCCCAAAATATGGGGGGAGGACTTGGGCGCCTGTGCCCTAGTCCTGCCCTATTTTGGGTCAGGCCCAAAATTTAAGTGTCAGTTTATGACCGTTATTTGGTCCCTAGGCCGACATGGTAAGTTTTGATTTTTGAAATCTTGGCAAGAATGTTTGTAGTTGCATATAAAAGCATGCTTAGGAATTCATTTAGAAACTAAAGATTATGTTCATGTGATTTTGGCATCCTAAGGTGATTCAAGGATTTCATAGTGTTGCAAGAGCAGACTTGTTTTGTTTATGTGTTTGTATTTGTAGATGTGACCATTCATCTCCTCATGGAATGAAGAACATCTTCCTCCCATGAGATCTTCACTACAAGGTGATATCATTGTGCTTTCTATCATTGTTTCATTTGGATTTGGCCTCTGCCTCACAAGGGCATGCTCTCTCTATCTGACAAAGGTGTTTGGAAGACTTAAGTGTCCTTCTGGGGCTTGACTGAGACAAGCTCCTAAACACCACAACCCCCAAACCAAGTTTCTGTGATTATAGGTTACAGGTTGAGGAGATGGACTGAGTGGAGTTGCAAAGAAGCATATTGGAGTGTTTGAAGTGTAGGAAAGGAAGAAAATCTACCCCCTGGACTAGGGCGCCCACTCCCTAGTCCCCGAAGTTTCGTGTTAGGAAAATCTCTGATATAGAAGATTCAGGTTGCAGATCTTGTTGACAGATTTGGACAGAAAATAGGTCCTTGGAATTGGGTGCCCGCTCCCATGTCCTCAAATTTTCCACTTCAGGTCCCCAAAAATGGGTACTCTGTAATTTGGTATTTTTCTTCCATCTGTAGCAGCATTTTCTATAATTCATCAGTTTACTTATGTTTTTGCATAATTAGGGTTTTAATGGTTAATTGAGCATAGGAGAGAGAAAATTAACAATTAAACACCCTAATCCAAGTTTCCCTATATCTCACAGTGACCCTAGGGTATGATAGTGCTCGCCACTCGACCCTAGGTCCTTGAATGTAAAGTGGAAAGGCGAATTTAAACACCAAAACACTAAAACATTAACAAATCCAATTTTCCACTAAACATTTTGGTGAACCCATGTTTTTGGACTTAAATTACAACTTGCTAAGTGTGTGTCTTTAGATTTGGATTAATTTCATTCAATCATATAGTCTTTCACTTTATTGCATTGAGAAAAATTCAAAAAAATTGCATTGTTTGGCTTACTAAATTGCATCAATTTTTTCTAAATTTCCCTAATTCATGATTTTTGCATCAGATCTGATATAAAATATAGAAAAACACAAAAATTCAATCATTTGCATTGCATTTTCATCATTAATTTGCTAGGCTTTTGTACAAATTTTGACAATTTTCATATAACCTAGTAATTCCAAAATCTAGGGTTAGTAGGCAAAATATTCTTTCATATTTTTCTAATTATTTTAGAGGCTCATTCAAATTTTCATTTGGCTTTAGTCTTTCATTTTAGTGTAAATTTGCATTTAGATTCAAAATATTTGCATTTTTGCATAGAAAATTTCAACAAAAATTAGCATTTTTCATGCATTTTCATTAAATTCGCATTAGCACTATGCATGGTCAACCTTGGAATTCATTTTCAGATCTAAGAAAATTTTATTTTCATCATAAAACAGACCTTAAAACATTCACATATCATTTTGTGTCAAGATCTAAAACCTAGGGCTTCAAAAACAATGATTTTCACTAAATTTGGCCTTATCGACTCTCTAAACTTGCACCATAGGCGTGTTGTGAAGAGTATTTTTGCACAAATTTATTGTTATCATGGTAATTAATTGCTTCCCTTCCTAAATAACTTCACAAAACCCTTTGATTGGCCTCTTACACTGAAAATTTAGCGAAAAACTACACATTTTGGCTATTTGTGCCCTAGGGTTTGACCTAGTTTGCACTCCAAGCGTGCTGTGATCAATTATATGGATTGAGGTGACTTATATTATTTATATTACTGATTTACATCCTAAAATTTATTACAACACCCCTTTTTCTAGGTCTTGGAATTGAAAAACCGTGAAAAATAGCCTATTTTTGCTATATTTTCACTAGGGTTTGACCTTAAGTGGCACTAAAAGCGTGTTGTGTTGGGTATTTTGGCACCAAGTGGCTGATATTACTGATATTTTTTTCTTTCCATCATAATTTTCCTCACAACACCCTTGGTTATGCCCTTTTGCATTGAATTTTGGTAAAAAAAAGTGCCTATTTTGACATATTTTCACTATATTTTGACTTGAAATTAACTTGAAATCACATCAAGAGTGTGTTGAGAAGGATAATTTTGCTTTTTTGGACTGATAGAAGACATATAACTTGCTTCCATTGACTTAAATCCTTACAACACCCTTTAGTTCATTCATTTGCATTAAAAAAGTACAAAATTTCAAGCATTTTTGGCTTTAAAATATATCATCCTCTTAGGGTCTGTCATCCTAGTTTATGCATTGTGTGCCATGTGCTTTTACATAAAATTTATGACCCTCTATCCTTAAAACAATATCCCTTTGAGAAGAAGTAAAAGATTAATGGGATCTAGTGCTCTTGACGAAAACAATATCCCTACCTTTGACAATCCTTTGTACACCTTCTTTATAAAGGGAGAAACTCAAATTGTGCAAGATATCATACATCCTCCAACAACTATGGAAGACAAAATATTTCATGATGTTGAGGATACTATTGAGGTAGTAGGACATGTACCTACATAACAAGTCAAAGAGCTTCATAAAGACCTTGTCAAATTTCAAGAATATGTGCAAACTGAGAGAATAGCTGAAGAAGCCTTACTTGTGATTCATCATGTAAGAGAATTGCTAAAAGAAGGACAAGATGGACTTAATGTGATTTGTGGTTTAACACATATTGTGCAAACTAATGTAATGTCGATGAGTGAATTTGCAAAAGTTATTAACAACATGTCATCACCGTTGCATACTCAAGTTTTGGCACCGATACCGACTACAAGAATATCAACCTTCACATCAACAATATTAACAACTGATGCAAATATTTTTAGTAATGCTACCACTGGTATTGGAGTATCTAATGGCACTAATTACAAAGTTGTGGGATTTGATTATCAGAACTTGGCCCATAATGTGACTTTTCCTATGAATAATTGTTCTCAACCTCCCATCAAACACAATTATTCCCAACCATCTTCAACCTACCAATATGTCCAACAATCGTTGACCTATTACCAGCCTGTACCTATCACATCGCAATATCAATCACCTCCTCACTTTGGTTCCAATTCATCTCAACAAACCGCATCTCCAAATGATACCATCATAAACCAACTTTTACGGGGTATGAATGCTTTACAACAAAAGGTAACAAATTTGACAAACTCTTCACAGCCTAGTCTACCAACATATCATGCCTATAATCCGTTATCCTATGCAATCTTGAGAACCCCTATGCCTGAGAGGTTTGAGACTCCTTGCTTTGAAAAATATGGTGGAAAAGGAGATCCCAATATTCATGTGGCAGCATTCTCAGCTATGTGTAGTGATTTCTATTTTGAAGAGGATTTGTTGGCAAAACTTTTCCTGTGATCTCTCAAAGATACTGCTTTAGAATGGTTTTACTCTTTGTCTTTGAATTCAATACATTCCTTTTCGTAGTTAATTGATCAATTTTTACAACATTTTCAAGCAAATATCAGACCCCAAGTCACTCTAATTGACTTGGTTCAGTGCAAACAAGGTCTGAAAGAGAAGTTGACTGAATTCATTAGTCGGTACCAAGGGCTTTATGCACAAATTCAATATCAGATGAAAGATGAAGATGTTCAGAAGATATTTATTACAAATCTACAACCCAATATTCGTGATAAGATCCTCTTGATGAAGTATAACTCCTTTCAACATTTATGCACTACCCTTCGTGATTATCAACTTTCGTCTAGTCAGTATGAAAACCAAAACTCATCGGCTCAAGTTGGCCAATCCACGGGTGGATCATCACAAAACAACTTTAAGAGGAACAATAATAACGGGAACTTCATCAAGATTAACGGACCAAATATGAACAACTTTTTGAATGTTTCAGCTATATCTAATCCAAAGAAAGCATCATACCAACCAAGAAAGTTTACTCCGATATCTGAATCCTACCATTCCATTATGAACCAAGCTATGAGTAATAACATTTTGAAGCTTCCCTTGATCAAACCTGTTGATCCTAGTAAACAAGGACCTTACTTTGATTCTAATGCCTTTTGTCATTATCATCGGACGCAAGGACATGATACTGAACGACGTATGCGTCTTAAACATGAGATACATGACCTTATTGATTCAAATGTCATCCAGGTATCGGGTGTGAATGACAATGAAACAAATCTATTGCTCCGCCAAATCAAAACTTACAAATCTTCACTAATCCTTTCCCTAAGCATACTGAAAATAATATGGTGGAATAGGGTTTAGTGGAAGCAAATGAGGATGATTACTTAGATTATGATAGCATCATGGGAATGATTGAAGTAGATAAGAAACAAATGAACAATCCACCTCGTCCACGAAGAAATGGAATTAATGCTGAGGTTCCTCCTCCGTTATCCTTATATGGATCGGGAGATAATCAAGATACATCTTGAAAACAAGAACAACAACCAATACAAATGAGTAAGATGGTACAGGATGATTCCCGTCACCGTGCTAGAAATATTCAACAATGAAAACTTGATAAAAATTAGAAAAGAGCTAGACGAATGTCAAAAGTTAGAGAAAATAGTGGTTCCCCTCCTCATAAGCAACAAAAAGTTATATTTACACAAGGAGTAACAAATCAAGAACCACATGATAATCAACAAAACTTTCATAAGAACCACTCAAACTTTGCACTCAACATGATCGAGTACCTCTCCAAGAGGTTTGCAAGTTCCCAAATCTGATACGAAGACCCTACAAGTAAGTATCTCTAACCCTTTATCTCTCTCGTGATGTGGTTCCCCTGTGATGTGTTATGTGTTGTTTAGGCCTCCTGGGATGACCTCAGATTCTCTCGTAAGGTTCGGGATACCAAGAGACCAGCTCTATTGTGACCTTCTTCTATTTGTATCATCATTCTTCTATATCGCTTCTCTCTCCAATTTCATTGTTGTGTGTTGTGTCTTACGGACATAATGTTACGGTTGGTGACCTGGGGGCACCCTCATACATGACTGTCCCTAAGACACTTGCTTCTCCTCTCTAATTTATTGTTTCCCTTCCTTTAGTGTTTCCACCTAGTAGGCGGATGATGACAAACATTTATATTGGTGTGGACCTAGTGTCCCTTTCGAGAGCAATCAAAAAATGGACTTAGTTCCTAATATGATGATGGGGTTGTATATCTTATCCGATGCTTGGCTAGTGGAAGCACTCGTGCTTTCTGCGTAGTGATGATTTTGATGATGTTTCTATCTCATTTACAAATCATAAACAATATTGCTGCTCCATGCACTTTGTCTACCTTGAATCTTGCATACCTCAGATTTCATATGCATTGATGTTGTAGACACTAACATGTTTCTTGCAAGGATGTGTTTGTGGGAACATTTGGTGATCGTGAAGTACATGTCACCTCCGGGGGGCATGGGCTTTGCGAGAGCTTGTGTTCCCTTGTGTGTTTTTTTCCTACCTTAACATGCTTGATATCGATACCTGATATCAACTACCTTAAGGTGGGGGCATATATAAGGTAAGCTATCTATTGTAGATGTTATCAATGTGCTTGTCCTGAGATTCAGTTTAAAAACCAGCGTGATGAGTGCTTCCTGCATCTTGAGTTTGTTTGCAATCAATCAATCAATCAATCATGTAAGCTCTCTGCAGAGGCGGGATATCGTGTATATCCTTTTTATCTTAAGCCCTCTATAGAGGTGGGGATGGTGTATTTCTCGGAGCAGATTACATCATCCTGTCATTTTTAAAAGTCTTTTGCGAAGGCAGGGAGAGGTTTTGTGACCTACTCAACCCTTAAGTGTGTTTTTGGTGATTGTTGTGGCGAAGCCCAATTGTTGGTGTGTGCTTGTAATGTGTCTGAGATGGTGTTGGACCTAGAAATAGGTACACTCGATCGCTTGTCTGGCGTGTTTTCTCCGTGTCTTCAAGTGTGTGTGTTTGGTGTGCTTGTTTTGTGTGGCATGTTTGTTTCCCCATATGAAATCTAAAGACTTGCTCGATGAGTGCATCCTACATTTTGGGAGGTTTTGCGTGTCTTGTGTGTGTGTTGCCCCATATATACAGTTTAAAGACTTGCTTGATGAGTGCATCCTGTATTATGGGAGGTTTGTTTACTTTCTAGTACTTGCATTTGCATTTCATATATATGAGAAAAAGAAAAGAAAAGAAATCATACCTATCTTCCATGCATTAATGTGTCTTCTATGCATTGGTTGTCTTCTTCGTGTTTTATGTGACTGTAATTGTCTTCTCCGTGTTTTACGTGTCTGTTACTGTCTTCTATGTGATTGGCGTGTCTTCTCTGTGTTTGGCGTGTTTGCTGTGTTTGTGACCGTACTTTAATGCATGTATTGGCCTCGCATTTATACATACATTAAAGTAGGGGCTAAATGTAACATCAAAAAATGTCCCTTTGGGGGCTTTTCCCTCATAAGGTTTAGCTCCCGGGTCTTTAGCATGCATTTAGGGCATCTTAGTTCATATTTTTGGCATCTCGATGGAATGAGACCTAGGTTTCATGGCAAAGTGGACCTAGGAGGACCCCTTGACCTTAACCCTTCCCAAAATAGGGGGAGAGGACTTGGGCACCTACGCCCTAGTCCTACCCTATTTTGGGTCAGGCCTAAAATTTAAGTGTCGATTTATGACCGTTATTTGGTCACTAGGCCGACATGGTAAGTTTTGATTTTTGAAATCTTGGCGAGAATGTTTGTAGTTGCATATAAAAGCATGCTTAGGCATTCATTTAGAAACTACAGATTATGTTCATGTGATTTTGGCATCCTAAGGTGATTCAAGGCTTTCATAGTGTTGCGAGAGCAGACTTGTTTTGTTTATGTGTTTGTATTTGCAGATTTAAGCATTCATCTCCTCATGGAATGAAGAGTATCTTCCTCCCATGAGATCTTCACTACAAGGTGATATCATTGTGCTTTCTATCATTGTTTCATTTGGATTTGGCCTCTGCCTCACAAGTGCACGCTTTCTCTATCTGACAAAGGTGTTTGGAAGACTTAAGTGTCCTTCCAGGGCTTAACTGAGGCAAGCTCTTAAACACCACAACGCCCAAACCAAGTTTCCATGATTGTAGGTTACAGGTTGAGGAGCTGGACTTAGTGGAGTTACAGAGAAGCATATTGGAGTGTCTGAAGTGCAGGAAAGGAAGAAAATCTACCCCCTGGACCAGGGCGCCCACTCCCTAGTCCCTGAAGTTCTATGTCGAGAAAATATCTGATATAGAAGATTTAGGTTACAGATCTTGTTGCCAGATCCAGATAGAAAATAGGGCCTTGGACTTGGGCGCTCGCTCTCGTGTCCCTGACTTTTCTGCTTCGGGTCCTTGAAAATGGGTACTCTATAATTTGGTATTTTGCTTCCATCTATAGCAGCATTTTCTGTAATTCATCAGTTTACTTATGTTTTTGCACAATTAGGGTTTTAATGGTTAATTGAGCATAGGAGAGAGAAAATTAACAATTAAACACCCTAATCCATGTTTCCCTACATCTCACAGTGACCCTCGGGTATGATAGTGCTCGCCACTCGACCCTAGGTCCTTGAATGTAAAGTGGAAAGGCGGATTTAAACACAAAAACACTAAAACATTAACAAATCCAATTTTCCACTAAACAGTAAATGAGATGCAATATTAAAAAAAGTATTAAAGAAGTCGCATGCTTATCTCTAGTTAAAGTTAGTTATTAGGGATACAACCTTAAAGATTTATTAGAAGCATTGTGAGTAGGGGCTCACTCTTATCTTATCTAGGGTATCTAATGCATGAGCATCCCTAGTCAACATGCAATCCCATATCAATAAAAAAGAATTTTCTTTCTTTCTTTGTGTTCTTTATTTTTTAGGCAGTGTTTTCACTTTCTCTAGTAGGTTTCCAAAGATCCTGAGATGTTCATGCGTTAACACATGAATGAATGATATTATGGTTTTTTCATTGTATTTATTCACATATAAACTTTTATACTTTCTTCTACTTATTAAACCTGTGGAGTTGTGTAGGAATGACTTGATCATCTTCCAATCGCAATACTTAAAAATCAAATTCAAAATTTTAGATTCATACCCTTGAACCACATGGTTTGCTCCAAAGATTCCACTCCTATTGGTCCACACTGAGTGGCTAAGATAGAATTAAACTTTGTGTCATGTTCAGTGTCATCTTAATCCTTAGGGATGGTAGGGTTCTAGATGTGTATAAGTATGCTTCCCTTGGTTTTTGGCAGTAATTCATGATATCTAAATCCTTAAAATTTTCCCTTTCAAAATTGTAAAATGATCATTCAGATCTATAGTAATTTGACCTTGTGCCTTGTTGTATATGTTGGAATTCTATTATTAATAAAAGTGATGTTATTTACATTCCATCTTTGTGTGTGTGATTTATATTCATAGTGCATTTTTTGTTGTATGTTTCTGAGATGCTTGGCTTGACAATCCTCATTTAGATTCTCAAACCTTGCGCTACATCAATTGTTCATCTTTAATTGTTTTTTTAAATTATCTATATTTGTCTCCATTTTTAGGCTTGGTGTGATGTTTCAATAAACCTCACAACCATAAAGTGATATGTAATTAGTATATATATTTGATTACTTGATTTATCAACACAAATCTAAGAACCTTTTATAAATTTGCTTCTTGTTTTTGTAAAATTAGTTTAATAAATAACCTTTATGTCTTGAATTGAGAGGTTTTAAGCATTGAAATGTGTAGAGTAATTTGATAAACATGAATTGGATTAAAAAATTAAAAAATAGAGCATATGCAATAATTTGGTCTAGAGAAAACCCAAGGTGGGAAAAACTCTAGGAAGAGTTAGGTATAAACCATTATCTTCTCAAATTATTTATAAGTGGCATGCCCCAAGGGTTATAGTAACACTTCACAACAACAAGAGTACTCCAAAACCTACAACCATACTTATAACTTACTCAATCATAAAATCATACTTGTACATAACTCCCTAAGCACTATTTGATAGGGAAACACTTGAATCTACACAAGTTCATTCATTTCTTACAAGCCCTCAAGGGGTCTATTTATTATTAAGAGTGTAAGAATTCTTTGAAAAGAATACTAATAGTCTTAAAAACCTAAGAGACTTGAATTTCAAATGCTTCAACTCCTCTTGATCCCATCGACCTATTTTGATTGCATACAAAACTAACCTATGAAATGTTGTTGTGTAATGACTATTGTCAAATAGGTATAACTATTTCACATCCAATTGAAATAATCATTGATGAATATAATTTGTGCTAACATCCTCCTCCTAAATCACTCCTATGACCTATTTTTCTAATTTTCTTTTTCAGTCTCTATCTTAGAATTATTTTCACACTATTAGGTCCTAGGAATATCTTTGACCTTGTGAATCTTAACAAGAACTTATTAGTGATTGCATTATATAACTTGGATAACTTATAACCTAATATATTCCTAATAATACCTTGTCAATTAGGATGATTTTTCTCCCCTAAAGCTAATGAACTTACTAAGTGAGGAAACAATTCCCTCGCCTTATATCTTTTGGATCTCATCCAACAATCTTTGTTTTTGTGGTTGTATCCCTCTAAAGATTTGTCTCTTTAGGCCAACCCTCCATGTCTCTTAAAACTATTACAATGACCCTTCCATTTTCTTTTGATATTTAATAGTATACCATATATAAATCTTACATTCAACTACTTATCACTTTGCTTATCTCTCAAGATACATGAAGCAAACTTATCACTAGCATATAGATCAATCTTTTTTTTAATCAATGTGCACTTACCAAGGAAATGTTTGAGCTAGCATTACATACATTGATGATAAAGATTAAATTATCATCTTTAGTCAACATTATTAGGAACTACCATTACATACATGTATGGGCTACCAAACACTAGTTGACATACATCAAGAGGAACTACATCTACAATTACATCATCAATGAAATTTTGATTAATAATAAACTTAACTTTGCATTGTTTGGTGACAAGCAATTCTACTCATGTTTTACCCAACCTAATTCGTATGGTTTGGGGCATTGATATGTCTCCAACCCAAGCTTTTCAACTAAATCCTCAAAAATTAAATTAGCTTGTAAACAAGAATCAAAGTGTGTATCTAATTTTTTCTTCTTGATTTGAATTTTTATATGGAAGGGTTTAGTATGATTTCTTTCATATTGCCCTTCATTTCTACCTAAGTTCATTTTTTTCTAAAGGGAGGTACACGCAATCAAATTTATCCATATCCAAACTACACCATGTTGGCAAGAGACACTGCAAGGCATGTCATGTGTTGTCATTTATGGCAACTAAGTCCACTTCACACATCTGTAATGTAGTATTAGATCATACCGGAAGTCAGTTCTAAGATTTGTCCAGTCTGGATAGACAGGAATAGGGTATATGGCAGAGTTCAGTATTTTGGTCAGCAGATATCTCCAGATAATCATCATGTTTTACGAATTTGAGGGAGTGTAGAGGAATGTCAGGACAATCTAAATCCAAGATTTTAGCCTTCGGTGACAAAGGGATTAAAAGTTATGAGCATCTGAGTACTGGGTCCTAATATGACAAAATAGTTCAATGAAGAACATGCTGACTTGTGTTAGATCCTTGTGCAGATATAGTAGAAGTGTTTTGGTGAGTTGTGTATGGGATATAATGTTAGTGGCCGACATGTATGGTAACCTACAAGTATTATTTCTGGTACGCATCAATATTGGTGTATGATTTCAGCTGACATAATAGAGTACTTGTATTGTTTGTTAAGTTCTTCATAAGGCCGACAGAAAAGTGATTGAATTTCTTGAGGCGGATATATATAGCCGATGGATTTGAGTGTATTGAGGTATGGTGTTGTGCGAATATGGAGTAAGTGCAAAAAGAGTAGATAAGAAGTGCGAAAGAGAAGAGATCTAAGGTCCGGATCAAGGCAGAGTAGTAAACAAGGCAGAGTAAAGATGAAATGTGTAAGATTAGTATTCTGTGCTTAATTGAAACTGAATTCTTGCATTGGCAGATGCTATTCATCAGTTAAAACATTTTGTAATCCTCTTGTAATCATTTTTTAGGCAGTGAGCCGCTTTTGAGAAGTGAGCTCTGGGCAGTGAGCCCGAAGGCATGTGCCTTCCCCTTTTGTAATACTTTTAACAGAGTATAATCTTTGTGGGTTAACCCCCACCGTGGTTTTTCCCTTAACTAGGTTTTCACATTAAAAATCTTGGTGTCAAGTGTGTTATTTGTGTTTCTGCTCATGTGTTATTGATTCATGCTTTCATGATTATAATAATGATCTAGATATAAGTGGTAGAGAAGAATTAATTGCAGCAAGTGTTAAAGTTTTAAGACAACTGATTCAACCCCCCTCTTAGTTATCTTCCCTAATTTCAACAATTGGTATAAGAGCCAAGTTCCTCGAAAGAAGTCTAATAGCTTGAGGAAGATCTAGGAAGGAGTTTCAATGGGTTCACTCAGAGAACAACTTCAATTAGCTCTAGAAGATCTTGGCCGGTCCAAAGCAGAAATAGATGACCTGAAAGCGAACCTTAAGGATGTTGATGATTGCATTGACTTGCTAAAAGATAAATTAAAGAAATCAATGAAAAAAAGGAAGGAACTATTTCATCAGCTAGCTAATCTTACTGAAGAAAATGGCATGAATGAGGTTTTAGAAGAAAAGACAAAGGAATGTGAGAAGATGACAAAATAAATTTCTATTCTAAAACAAGAGATGGAATCTGGTGTAATGAGACTAACCAAACAAATTGAGCGAAGGAAGAAGACTGAAGAAGACTTGAATCAAACTTTAAAAGGAAGAACTGAAGAATGCTGCAGATTGGACATAATATCTGGCCATCTAAAGTCTGATCTACAAGAAAGCAGAGACAATGAGAGAGAACTTGAAAGGCAAATTATCATTCTCAAACATGACCTAGAAGTTGCAAATGAATACAAGGAGAAGTTCAAGATAAGCTCAGCTAAACTTGAAGCAATACTTGAGTGTCAGAAGAAGGCTGATGATAAGCATGGTCTTGGGTATGAGAAAGGTGAAAGCTCCGGATCCAGACAAAAAAATTCTCAATCAAGGAATGGGAGAAACAGAACTAGAAGACCTATGGTAAGATAGCCTAATGCTCAAAGGTATCCATCTTTTAATGGAAATTGTTTCAGTTGTAGTAAATTTGGTCATAGAGCTACTCAGTGCAGAAGCAGAGTAAATCAAAGTGGTCCATCCTTCTCCGGTCAATGCTTCAAGTGTAAGAAGTATGGTCATAGATCCAATGAATGCAAAAGTATGATAATGAATAACTCTAACAATAGAGGAAATGTTAATTCTTTCAATGGCTACTGTTTTGCTTGCAATGGATTTGGACACATGGCCAATCAATGGAGGTTAAGAGGAAATCAATCAAATGGGCAAAGAAATGTTGTGTGCTTCAACTGTAATTGATCTGGTCATTTTGCAAGATTCTGTAGAAGCAGGAATAATGAAAGAAGAGGTTTGGTAAACAATAAACTGGATGAGTAGAGACAAGACAAAGGCAAGGGAAAAATTGATGTGAATGAGATCCAGAATGAAATGAGCAAGACATGGGTCAAGAAAAGTGTTATGAACAATAGTAATGGGTATGTACTGGAATCCGATGCTGATAATTCCTCCAGAAATTGAATTAGGAGATCTAGCTCAGGGGGAGAAGCATTAGAAACAAATTCCCCCAGCTAGTAAGTGGGTGCCTGAATCTGGCATGATGATTAAAGTTAGAAAAGCCTATTGCAAACCATTCGGAAGGATTTTCAGAAGAAAAGAAGTGGATATGGCAATTTACGGAGCGATTCATGAGAAATTGTATCAAGAAATAGAGTAACCGGATGAAGTTAGGGCAACACATTTATTACAATGACAAATTAGGTTTTGCGGAGGATAAAAAGTCACTCGCTCAAGCATAAATGACAAATTAGGTTTTGCGGAGGATAAAAAGTCACTCGCTCAAGCATTTGAATCACTTTGCATTCGAAGAGAACAAGAAGAAGAGCATCTGAACTGAAAATCCAGAGATTGAAGCATGAAGAACGAATTCGACCGGTAATTGATCAACCCTAACTTCGTGGAAGAAAAAGGTAATTTTTTGTGAAGCTTTGAATCTGTAATCTATTAAGATGGCTACTCCTCTTATTGTTGATATTACTGAAAGGCCCGTCCAAAATTTAAGAAGCATCCCTACAAGTCATCTGAAGTCGAACCATTAGGTGCTTTTTCTAGTGTCCCATACAGAGTAATGCATGTAGAAGATATTAGGGCATACATCCATTGTAACATGGATGAATTAAAAAATTTGAGATTGTTGGAATTGTTTGAGAACCATCTAAAGGATGATAACTATGATTTGAAACTAGAATTCAAAACCCTAGAGAGCAAACATTTTCTACAAGTCATTGAATTTTTGACATTTGATGAGAGTGAGTGGGTTCGTTACATCTTGAGCCAAATGCATGATGAGTTCATATAGTTATTAAAACCTTTCAAGATTACAAAGGATGCTATCAAAATTATCACTGGGTTAAATTCAACCAGTGGATTACCCATGTTGAAATCTGTGAAAAACTAGATTGTTACTGATGCAACCAGTGCCAAGTTTGACAAAAGGGAAATGACCATCAATGACATTATTGAACCAGATGTTAAGTTTTCCTCTATGGTGATTGGTTACAAGATTTATCACTCCAAAAGGGAGAACTCTGTCTCTAGAACTGCCATATATGCGGCATATCAAATGTTGAAAAAAAATGCAGATTATGACCTATGTGAGCTATTACAGAACCAACTGATTGAGAACTTGAACAAAATCAAGAAGGACAAGAAAAACACCTTCAAATATGGTTCTTTGGTTATATGTTTATTCTTCTACTTCATGAATGAAGTGCTTGGAGTAAAAGGTGTGCAATGGACTAGTGACAGACCAGTTGCAATGCAAATAAGAGATCATCTACACAGCATTGGAGATTCTAAGGCACAAAAAACTGCAATCTAGGGGTACTTTAAAAAATTTCAGAGTATGATGCACTCTAGGGAAAAAATCCCTAACTAAGTAGTTGAGAAATACAAAAATGAAATCTATTTTATGGTGGAAATTGATCAGTGCCTAATGGAAGCTGTAGAACCCATAACTATTTGGATTATGCCTATGGGTTATGAGGTTGATGAGAAGATTTTGGAAATGTATGCTCAACATCTCTTGAGAAAACCCAAGGATGACTCTGTTGAGAGGTTTGGAACTTATCAAGAGCTTGATGAAAAGCTGCATGTTGAACTCTGAAAGCCAGAGATTAAGAGAAAATCTCATAAGCAAGTAGAATTATATGCTAAAAGCATTGGGATAACAAAGGAAGCTATGAGGTAGAACAAAGAAAGAATAGAAAAAGCTAAGAAGGAAAAGCAGGATAAGAAACAAGGAAATACTCTAGTAGAATCCTCCTCCACTCTAAGGACTATTAGGAGCTCTGCTGCTACCCCTATTCCCCCAACACCTGCCAATCCTAAGAAAATGGTAGACATATCATCCGGTAAGGAAAAGAAGAGATCTAAAGTAAAGGCAAAGAGATCACATGATAGTTTGGAAAAGGAGGATGAAGAAAAGACAGACTCAGATGATGCGCTTAAGGAGCTAAAGGCTACAGGTGCTAAAGCTATTAAAGCATCTGAAGAAAAGCCTTTCGGAAGCAAGAAGACAAATTAAAGGCAGTGATCAGAGGCTGATGATAAGAAGTAAATTCCTTCTGTGAAAAACATTGTCAAGGCAATCACTGTTGATGGGAATTTAAAACCATTGACTAAATTCTATAATCTTTACAATGATGTTGACAAAAGACATTTGGAAGAAGCCACTATCAAGCACTTGAATGTATTCAATCGAGCACTAGTGGAAATTCTATCAGAAGTTCAAAAAGACTTAAGAAACATCTTAGAGATAAGAAAAGAAGCGGCCAAGTCAAAAGATATGGAGTTGAGGGAACATGTGTTAACCACTCTATGTCCGGTGATCTCCAACAGAGAAGCAGATAAATTTTTTAAAGAGGTCAAAAATGAATTCAGGAGTAAGACAAGAATGAACAAACTGATGATTGAAGAGATAGATGAAATAGTCCAAGAAATTGAACAAATTTTGAGAAAAGCATTAGGCAAGAACAAGTTCTTTGTTGTGTCAGATGAGCCTGCTGATGACACACCAGTCCCGGATGAAGAAGAGAAGCAGAAGGATGAGAAATAATTTGGATTGGATAATTCCTCTATCCTAGAAGAGGAAGCAATAAGCAGGGAAGAAGTAAAAAGAACAGATGAAATTACTAATGCAGGAGGTATTCTAACTCCTCCAGATCATTCTGACAAAGAAGATACAGAGATGAATATAGAAGTAGATGATCAAATTGAAGATGATTCATTGAAGATTGAAGAGCATGAAACAGAAAAGGCTAAGAACCAAGAAGAAGAAGTCAGGGGTAAGGAAGATAAAGCAGAAGAAGATGGTGCAAATGTTGATGCACCCAAACAAAATAGTCCTGATACTAACACTGAGAAAGCTCAAGGAAAGGAAGGTGGTCCAGAAATTGTGGCAAGAGACACTGCAAATGCAGTGAAGAGTTTCCTGAGTAAAGAATGCTAGAGTTTGATGAACCAGAACTAATTCAAGGACCAATCAACCTGGATACTCTCTCTTTGGTCCAAATGATGAAGATAGCATCTTTCACACAAGCCAAGGCAAGAGAAAAGATATTGAAATCTCACATAGAGGAAAGTGAGCTGTTAGGCCTTACATTTGGTATATTGGAGAAGATAATGCCAACTTTCCAGAAGAATCCATCTAATTCTCCCTCTGAAAATCTGAAGAGCCCTGTAAATTCTGTAGGTACACACTTTGAGTCCTTTGAGAAGTCTACAAAGATTAAAGTTTGAAATGATTTTTTGGATAAGAGATTTAGTGAGCTAAAGGGCCTAATAGGGAGTGATAGAAAGGTACTTGATATCAGTATAAAGAGTATTCAAAATTCTCTTAATGATGGAGGTGATGTATACAAATTTTGTCTATCTTGGCCCAAATTTATTGAGGATATTGAGAAGAAGATAAAGGAGCGAGAACAAACATTGTTGAATCTATCTCAAAATTTTGATCCTCTAACAGTTTCTCTGGTAAGTTAGGAGTGTCAAGCAATTAGCTTGACTAATGAAATAAAGAAACTTGTTAAAGAAAAGAGCAATTTTGTGGAGAGAATGTGTGAGCTCTGGGGATTGATTGCCCCCAAACTAGAAACAATGTTTACAGCTTTATCAGAAGCTTAAGTTGTAGTCCGCATAGGTGATCCTTTAGATCTGAAGAAAGCAGAAACACATGCATTCCTACTAAGTGGACACATCTCAATTTTGGATGGCATGAAAAGAAGTTGGGCCTCTGAACTTGTGCAGTTGAAAAATAGTTTTGCAGATATTCTCAAGTTCATGTAAATGGATTATTTGTACATATGTGGCCTTGTATACAGATTTCTTGTGTAAATTTTGGTTTGTGGATCCCACCCTTTTCCATTGATGTCAAAGGGGGAGTAAGAGACTGAAAAATGAAAGAAAATGAAGAATCCATCAAAGGGGGAGCAATATATAAGTATACACAGTAGGGGGAGTCAGTCATGACACTTAGTCATTTTTCACTAAGTGTTGCCATCAATGCCAAAGGGGGATATTGTTGGCAAGGGACATTGCAAGGCATGTCATGTGTTGTTATTGATGGAAACTAAGTCCACTCCACACATCCGCAGTGCAGTATCAGATCATACCGGAAGTCAGTTCCAAGATTTGTCCAGTTCGGATAGACAGGAACAGGGTATATGGTAGAGTTCAGTATTTTGGTCAGCGGATCTCTCCAGATAATCATTATGTGTTGCGAATCTGAGGGAGTGTAGAGGAATGTCAGGACAATCTAAATCCAAGATTTTAGCCTCCGATGACAAAGGGATAAAAATTTATGAGCATTTGAGTACCAGGTCCTAATATGACAAAACAATTCAATGAAGAACAGGCTGACTTGTGTTAGATCCTTGTGCGGATCTAGTAGACGTGTTTTGGTGAGTTGCGTATGGGATATAATGTTAGTGGCTGACATGTATGGTAACCTACAAGTGTTATTTCTGGTATGCATCAATATTGGTGCATGATTTCAGCTGACAGGATAGAGTACTTGTATTGTTTGTTAAGTTCTTCATAAGGCTGACAGAAAAGTGATTGAATTTCTTGAGGCGGATATATATAGCCGATGGATTTGAGTGTATTGAGGCATGATGTGCAAATATGGAGTAAGTGCCAAAAGAGTAGATAAGTGCGAAAGAGAAGAGATCTAAGGTCCAGATCATGGCAGAGCAGTAAACATGGCAGAGTAAAGATGAAATGTGTAAGATCAGTATTCTGTGCTTAATCGAAATTAAATTCTTGTATTGGTAGATGCTATTCATCAGTTCAAACATTCTGTAATCCTCTTGTAATCATTTTGTAGGCAGTGAGCCTCTTTTGAGTAGTGAGCCTGAAGGCATGTGTCTTCCCCTTTTGTAATACTTTTAATAGAGTATAATTTTTGTGGGTTAACCCCCACCGTGGTTTTTCCCTTAACCGGGTTTCCACATTAAAAATCTTGGTGTCAAGTGTATTATTTGTGTTTCTGCTCATGTTATT
Source organism: Cunninghamia lanceolata (assembly GCA_027924645.1). Taxonomy (NCBI): domain Eukaryota; kingdom Viridiplantae; phylum Streptophyta; class Pinopsida; order Cupressales; family Cupressaceae; genus Cunninghamia; species Cunninghamia lanceolata. Next base: position 6,912,907 of record BSBN01000609.1, read on the forward strand.
GATTCATGCTTTCATGATTATAATAATGATTTGGATATAAGTGGTAGAGAAGAATTAATTGCAGCAAGTGTTAAAGTTTTAAGACAACTGATTCACCCCCCCTCTCAGTTGTCTGCCCTAATTTCAACACACCCCACAAGTATTTTCCTTAGAAGGAGGTCATGGCCTTCTTGTACTTCTTTTTCCATTTATGTTAGTATAGTTTTAGGTGCAATTTCCAACATGTTTCATCTATATGACCATCAACATCATATTTCTCATAATTTTTAGCAGAAATTTAAGTAGCACAAGCATTATTATTGCCTTCCCCTTTGTCTTTGTTCTTTGAGACACCTTCTTGTCCTTATTTATTTAAACATGATGAACTTTTTTTTTCCAATCTTTATATTGTGAGAATGGGAACATGCCTCATTTATATCATTAGGTATTATAAGCAATGAGCCTACTTATATGGATATGAATCCCACCTACTTTTGTAAATAACTCTTGTATTGTTCCACATCTTTACTTTGAACTCCATAGCGTAGATACATAATATTTGACATTATTAACATTATTAATTAAATTATATCTTTAATATTCTATCTCTTAATCCAAGATTCAATGTCTCTTTCCTAACCTTATTTTGGTTAGTGAATGTTATCATTAATATTAGAAGCACTATTAGAGTCTATGGTTACTCAAACCAAGTAGCTTGTGTTTATATCTTAAGTGTCTAATCATAGCTTTAGGCTCTACTAAAGTACAAATTGTTTTAATTGAAAGAATGTGATATAAAGTCACACACTTTAATAGTTTAAATTCATAGGCCATAAAATAATTTTGTATTTGCTCAATTTTAATCCAAGTCTTCACAATTCTATAACATAATTAGAGTAGTTAAAGTGTAAATTTTCTTTTTCTCATCCTCATTCTAAAATTCAACATTTCTATATTTATAGTAGGAACAATGAATGCAGTTCACTAGTTTCATCTTTTTACCCACTATCCTCTTTCGTCACTAAGATAGCTTTTGAAGCACATAATGGCTTACAAGTCATTCTTGTCTTACAATTCTTACCAATATGGAATTTAACCTAATTCTGTACCTTAATCATATAGTATTTATGTTAAGTAATTGAAGGCTTCCGCATTAAAATTTGATTTGTATTTGTTTATTTTTATTTATTTTTATGATTCCATAATAGTGTGTCCCACTTTTTTGCCTAAATGGGATGCTTAAAATCAACATTTTTAGTATTTTTTAATTTATGTCCATTAGAGAGAACAATAGTCAATAATTTAAGGATGATGTAAACTAATGAGTTGTGGCATTTTCTATGTAGATTCAAGTTGTAATATCATATTATATTATATAAAAGTATAACGATTAGCATGAGAAAAGGAACTCCTGCACCAAGAGAAGTAGTAGAACAATCTCCTTACACAATGAGATGGCCCAAAGCAAAACTTGTAGTTAGCAGAAAGGAGAAACAAGAGGCAACACCCATGTATAGAAGGTGAGCTGCTTCAAAAAAGCAAAATATCGTATATACAATAATACAAAGTCGATACAAAATTATAGTAGAAGCATAAAAATTAAGTATCCATAGTGACATGCAAATCTTGTATCACATAATTGTTAGCAACTACATCATCAACATCAACTGGCGGCCCTAGAGGAGGTGGAACCTGGGGCTAGAACTGACAGAGAAACAAGAGAGCTTGGAATTTCTCATCAATTTGGTTAGAAAAAGCTTCTCCAACTTCATCTCTATGAGAATGAATTGAAAAATGTGAAGACTCCTCACACTCATGATGCAGAGCATAACAAACAACATTAAAGAGGCAATTGAAAATTGGAGAATGAGAAATCTGGCATTTCGTGAATAGGCCTCCAATTAAAGCACCTGATTTGAACAGATCATAGTTTTGAAATGCCAAATTCAAGGAGTCTTCAGAATAGAGAAAGCCATGAACAAATTTGACCACCAATTCTCTTACCACATTGACATCCTAGAGCAAATCCATGGCATTTGATGCAAAAGCAGAAAAGACTTGAGAGGGATACAGAGTCCTTGGGCAAGCTTCCAATAACCTCCCTTAAGGCCTCCTCTACTTCCGAGTTGTCCATTGCAAAGATTGATGCCATCGCATCCGAATCTAAACTACCAACAAATGGCCTCTCCCATTTTTGCACAAGGAAGTAAAGTCTCCTATTAAGCTGGACCTCCATTGTGAACAAGTAAAATGAAAAATAATGAAATCACCTAGCATTGATTTAAAGGCAAGAGACCCATCGTGAAATGATTACAAACATCAAATCCAACTCCATAATGGAATTAATTCTACAGAAATCTGATGTAAAATGATAACTAGTACATCATTACCAAAAGCAAGGCAGATCTGATCATATGTAGGAGATATCCACATTAATAACAAGATTATAGAAAGTACTTGATACGTAATCACCTGCACTTAAACACAAAAAGTTAGTAACATAAAACATGTGGTATTTATGCCACTCATGATTGCATCTCTTTCTCCACGATGTCATGGATCTTAAGGTAGCCGCTAATCTGATCTCCACCAATCTTAATATAGTCCACTTCCAAATCAAAAGCTAAATTAGCCACTCCATCTGCTAATGAATTTCCTTCTCTATAGCAGTGAGAAACCTGAAAGATTTCAAATGTCTCCAAAAGAACCCAAGCCTCTTGTAATAAATAGTGGAGCTTCTAATTCATAATAGAATTCCTCTTCAGCCCATTTATAATATTCAATGAATCCCCTTCAATATGAAGCCTTGTAATTTGAAGTCTATTTTCCATCTTGAGGCCTTCCACTAAAGCTAGAATTTATGCCTGATTATTTGTCATATCTAGAAGCCTTTTAGAAAAAGCCTCAATAACTTCTCCCCTTTTATTTCTTAGAACACCTCCTATAGATGAAGGACCTGGATTTCCTCGAGAGGCTCCATCAAAATTTAGTTTTACAAAATCCCCTACAGGTGGGTTCCACTTTATGATACTACGATCCACTTTCTTAATTTGATGACACCTAATTCCCAGCAAAGCTTTTAGTAACTGCCAATTTCTTAGAATGCTATCATCCCAAGAAGTGAACAATTTATTTGATGACCCTTCTCTTTGCAGACTATTCAAAACCACCTCTGAAATTGATTTTTTAATCACTCTAAGAATCTTATCAATCTCCAAATTTTCTTTTCTAAATAACCTCTTGTTTCTTTCTAGCCAGATACTCCATATCACCAATGATGGAGAAACAATCCATAAATAGGAGAAAGTAGAGTCTTGAAACAAGATATGCCAGCTGCAAAAAAGGTCAAACAAAGAATTTGGAAGTCGTGTAGACCAATTCAACTTAGACAGAAGCCATTGTCAACACTGAACTGCAAATGGACATAAAACAAACAAATGATTTGGATTTTCTTCTGACTGATTACAAAAAATACAATTGAAAAGCTCCATTATAGCAAGTTTGCTCAATCAATGGCTAGTCAAAATTTTATTTTTAATAGTTAACCAAGCAAATGCACCAACTTTAGGGAGGCAAGCTTTATTCCAACATAGATGATAGGGCCAAACTATAGTAGAAGGGTTTTTGGAAATGGTCAAGTATCTATAACCTTCTCTCACTGAATATATACCTGAATTAGAAAACTTCCAAACCAGCTCATCATCTTTTGGAGAAAAACAAACCTTTCTTTTTGCTAGTAATCCTAATAAAATATCCTTTTGATCCTATGGAAAGGGGCAGTCTGAAAAATATTTCCAAATGATTGAAGAAAAAAGACCCTCATTACTAACCAAAAAATAATCCTTCACTTTCCTTCCCTAATTAAGAGAGAAATTGTTTGGCTTGTTCTATACCTTTTGTTTGAGACAATGATGGATAACCATTCCAAGAGTCCTTCCAGAATGAAGCCTTATGTCCATTATGAACTATCTAGGAAATATGAGGTAAGATAACATCTTTACATTTTACTAAAAAATTCCACATATTAGAACCTTTAGGAGGATTAGCAACTATAAAAATTCTGTTAGGACTTAAAGTATCCAAATACTTAAATTGCATTAGTCTACACCACTTGGCATGAGGCTTGGAATAAAGGTTCCAAGCTAATTTGGCTCTCAAGGCCTTATTTTGATCCTTAATATTCTATATACCTGCACCCCCATTGAATTTAGGAATGCAGACTTTCTCCCAAGCAAGTAAAGGCAATTTCTTTTATCCTTCTGAATTACCTTTCCAAAGAAAAACTCTCAGAGACTTTTGAATATCCTGAATAATACCCTTAGGCACATTAAGCATAAACATCGTATATATTGGCACAACTGATAAAACAAACTTAATCAAATTTATTCTTCCTGCTAGAGTGAGCCATCTCCCCTTCCATGAAGCAATTCGTTTGTGAATGGATTGAGTGATTTTACTCCAAAAGACCTTATGGACCCCCAAAAAAGAGGGATACCTAAATACTAACTAGGCAGAGATTCTCCCTTATACCCCAACAAAGAGATAATTCTATTCTAAATTATAGGCTTAGTATTAAAGAAGATAATTTTTTATTTCTCAAGATTCTCTACCTAATTAGAAGCTTCATAATACTGAGATATGGTGCTCTGAATACATTAGCTTCCTTTGATGATGGAAATCCAAAAAGTAGGGTATCATTTGCAAAAAGATTATGGGTAATAGGGAATAGGATTCTCAGTATATGAATACCTTTCCAATTTGATAACTTTCTTTGCTTAGAAATACCCCAACTAAAAGCTTCTACCATCATTATAAAGAGAAAAGGAGATAAAGGGTCTCCTTCTCTGATGCCTTGAGACACTTGGAAAAAGTTTGAGGGACTGCTGTTGAAATGCACCAAACAACTGAGAGGGGGGTGAATCAGTTGTCTCCAAAAATTTAACCACTTATGAACATTAACACATCAAACACTTGTTCATTGATATTTAGATTTAATCATAAGGGCATGAAATAAGAAACTCAACACAATAACATAATTAACACATGAGACACTAGATTTTTTACGTGGAAAATCCTATAAGGGAAAAACCACGGTGGGTGTTGGCCCACAAAAATAAATATGTTATAGCAATACCGAAAAATAGAGGCTCACTGCCTTAGGGCTCACTACAAAAGTTAGGGTTCACTGCCAAGATCGACTCATTGCCAGGGGTTGGTGAACTAATTTGATAACATCTACTCCATGCCTGGGTTCAGTTCCATGGAAGCGCAGTATAACTCCTCTGCTATACTCTTCTTACACCTTTTCACTTATCTTTACATTTTTGCACAAGGACATCTTTTTTGCAACTTCATTACATGTTTTTATACAATTCATCAACCTTAGAATGTATATCAAGGCCGGCATTACATTCATCAACCATTGGAACAATCTCCAAGGTCGGCATTACAAACATACATAGAAATAGGTCTAGACCTAAACAAAATTAGCTAAGGAAAAGATGTATGCAGAACACATTATGCCTTAGCTAGGACTCAAATGCAATCTTCCACGCCACAACACACTTCCTTAATCTTCAATGCATCTCCGCAAGTAGTGAAAACAACCAAGTCAGCCAATATTGGTGTAATCATTAAGTCTTCTAAGAACAATCTTCATCCACGATCGAAATTTCTCTTTTTGGACCAATCCAAAGATAGGAACACAATCAGGTGACATCCACAAGCACATTGTAATCACCAAGAACATCTGCACAACCTCTAATCACTTTATTCATAAGATTCTTCAAACTGGAGCACATTATCATAACTGTCAGCCACTGTCATAAGAAAAACATAGCTTGTGAACCACCAAATCATGAACCATTAGAGTTGAAGGCACATAACAACATTACAAACTTAATTCCAGAACCGCAGACCAAAATACTTAAATGCAGAGGAATGCGGAGCGGAATACATTCTCTTTGTCACCACCAAAAATATAGAAAAAACAATTTTCACTCTAGTGAACATAACTCACTCAAATATTTATACCTGAGGCTCAAACTTGGAACATAGAAACTTCAGACATGTCTCTAACTAACTTCCAATCTACAGACAAAGATATTCATTCTACAAGAAATGTGGAGCAATCTACTGGACTATTTTGCTATAAACAAAGATACTCTTCAATACACTATTTCCACTGGAGGGGCAAATTTTCTCAAAAGCACTTGGAAATTTAGTATCAGGAATACTTATTCATTATCTTCAACATCTAACTCATTACAAGTAAGCATCAAAACAAGAGCACAGTTGACACCAATGACAACACTGATATGTTGACATCAATGACAACACCGGTTAGGCACATACTTGCAACAATCTCCCCCTTTGTCATTGATGGAAACATATGATGTGAAAAACTGTAAAGACCATCAAGACAAGATACTCCCCCTTTCTTTTTCCATATCTACATTCTTTCTCCCCCTGATTTTTTCACATGATTTCTCTCCCCCTTTGACATCAATGGCAAAGGGCACATACTTGCACTCTGCTAGTTTGATCAAATAATATTGTAACACTTACTGCTCTTTTTCAAGAACACATATTAGGAACACTTGCTGCTCCCCCTAAGAGGTAGCTCTCAAAACATCAATCCAGATCAAGGAATGAGGCTTTAGGCTCCACTAGATTGATGCATTCCTATGCATCTTAGTTTAGAGCAGGAGGGGTAATAACCCCTAACTTTTCTCAGAGATACTCAAAAGTATCCTTAGGCAGAGGCTTAGTGAAAATATCTACAATCTGATCCTTTGTAGACACATATAAAATCTTTACTTCATTCTCTGTCACCTTTTCTCTCTAAAAGTGATACCTTATAGATATATGCTTTGTTCTTGAGTGCATCACTAGGTTCTTTGAAATGTTTATAGCACTTGTATTGTCACAAAATATTGCAATTGTATCTTCATACACAACTCTTATGTCCTTCAAAGTCTGCTTCATCCATAACACTTGAGTGCAACAATATGTTGCTGCAATATACTCTGCTTCTACAATAGACAAGGAGATTGAATCTTGCTTCTTACTCAACCATGAAACCAATCTATTTCCCAAGAAGAAGGCACCTCCACTTATACTTTTTCTGTCATCAACATCTTTGGCCCAATCTACATCTGTATAAGCACTGAGAGTGAAATCATTATTTTTTGGATACCATAAGCCATGATTTGATGTACCTTTCAAGTACCTTAAGATTCTCTTAACCACCATCACATGTGATTCTCTAGGATCTTCTTGAAATCTTGCCACAAGACAAACTGTATGCATTATATCAGGTTTGGTTTGGGTTTAGATAAAGTAATCCTCCAATCATGGATATGTACCTTTTCTGATCAGTCTTAGGTGATTCATCATTTTTACTTAACTTGCATCCAGTCACCATGGGAGTACATACTGGTTTAGAGTCCTCCATCCCAAATTTCTTCAACAACTATCTCACATACTTAGATTGAGAAATGAAGATTCCTTTATCTAATTGAGTAATTTGTAGACCCAAAAAGAAATTCATTTCACCAAACATAGACATCTCAAACTCATTTTGTATTTCCCCTGCAAATTTCATGCACATACCTTCATTGCCTCCAAAGATAATGTCATCAACAAAGACTGCAACAATCAGGATTTGATTATTATTGATTTTGAAATAGAGATTACTTTCTGTAGTACCTTTACTGAACCCTAATTGCAACAAATACTTGTCTAACCTTGCATACCAAGCTCTGGGGGCTCGCTTCAGTCCATACAAGGCCTTCTTAAATCTGCACACCATGTCATCTTAGTCTGATAACCTAAATCCTTCTGGTTGTTCAATGTAGACTTCTTCTTCCAACTCACTTAACATCCATCTGATACACTTTGAAATATTTGAATGTTGCAAATGCCAAAAACATTATGATTTCTTCAATTCTTCTCACATGAGCATAATGCAGACTTAACATCCATCTGATACACTTTGAAAACTTTGAATGTTGCAAATGCCAAAAACATTATGATTTCTTCAATTCTTCTCACATGTGCATAGGTCTTCTCAAAATCTATCCCTTCAACTTGAGAATATCCTTTGCATACTAGCCTTGCTTTGTTTCTAACTACTTATCTATTCTCATTTAGCTTACTCCTGAAGACCCATTTAGTTCCAATCACATTCTTATCACAGGTCTAAGAACCAATTCCCAAGTTTGATTCTTCGCTATCTGCATCAGCTCTTCTTCCATGACCTTTACCCAGTTTTCATCATTGCAAGCTTCATTCACAGTTTTTGGTTCAACTTTTGAAAGCAAACAATATTTCACTTGTTCTTCTGTAGCTCTTTTCCTTGTCAATACCCCTTTGCTTTTGTCTCCTATAATTTGATCTCAAAATGATTGATCCTTACACACCTAGGAGTCTTAACTGCATTTTCTGGAGCCTTTTCTTCTTCATCTTGACTGTCATCTTGTTCATCTTTCTTCTCATTTACTATGACAACAGGTTCATCTAATTCATAGCAAATTAGATTTGATGTTCTTTCCTTGTCTTCATCCACCTTCACATTAGCACTCTCAACAATCTTTCTTAGCCTTTTGTTGTAGCACTAGTAGGCCTTACTCTTGGTAGATTATCCAAGGAAGATTCCTTCATCACACCTAGCATCAAACTTGCCTAGATCTTCTTCCCTTTTGATATAGCATTTGCTTCCAAAAACTTTGAAATATTTCACTGTAGAAATTCTTCCTGCCACAACTCAAGGAGTTTTAGTACCATTACCTTTGACTTGAACTCTGTTTTGAATGTAGATAGTAGTATGTATGGCTTATTTCCAGTAAACTTTTGGTAGATCAGCTTCCTTCATCATGGTCCTAGCAGCCTCTTGAACTGTCTTGTTCTTTCTTTCAACTTCATTTTGCTAAGGAGTTCTAGGTGCAGACAATTGTCTCTTTATCCCATGGTCTTCACAGAAAATGTTGAATTCACTTGATGTGAACTCACCTCCTCTATTAGACCTCAAGCATTTAATTTTTAGTTCTATCTCATTCTCAACCATTGCCTTGAAGGATTTGAACTTTTCCAGGGCTTCTAATTTGTCTCTTAGAAAAGTGACCCAAGTCATTCTAGAATAATCATCAATAAGCAACATGAAGTACCTATCTCCTTGTAGACTTGTCACCCTTGTAGGACCATACAAATATGTATGCACTAGATCCAACAAACTGGCAGAAAATTGCTCTTTGCTCTTGAAACTTATTCTTGTCTACTTCCCCAACTGACATTCCTTACAAATGGTATTGGTAGGTTTCACAAGCTTTGGTAAATCTCTCATAGCATGTCTTGAACTTATCTTCACCAAATTGTTAAAGTTGATATGACACATCCTTCTATGCCACAACCAACAGTCATTTGTCTAAGCTAATAAACAATAATAATTAGTTCTTCTTAATTGGTAAATGTTACCTCTGGTCTTCTTACTAGTAGCAATCACTGTTCTGGAGCTTTCCATGATCTTGCACCCATTATCTTGGAATCTCAGATCATAACCTTTGTCACACATCTGACCAACACTTAAAAGATTATGCTTTAAACCCTTCACATATAGGACATCATCAGTTTTGTATTTTCCATCAAAAGAAATAGATCCTTTTCCACAAATCTTACTAGTTGCATTATCTCCAAACCTAATCAGACCTCCATCATACTTTTCCAAACTCACAAACTTACTTTTGTCACCAATCATGTGATGTGAGCATCCACTATCAATAATCCAGTCATCCTTATCTTTCTCAACCTGAACAACCAAAGCACCTTCTTCCACTGGTTTTTCTTCCTTCACATAGCTAGCAGGATTAGTAGACATAGGTTCTTCTTTAATGGAAATAAACAAGCATTCATTTGCACTAGTACTAGCACCATCAGATTCATCATCTGTCACACCTTTATCATCAAGATCTCTAACATAGTAGCATTTATTTGGAACCGTAGGTCTATTCTCAAATCTTTTTCTATTCCTTTCAATTCTCTCAGGACACCTAGAAGCATAGTGACCAACCTTACCACATGTAAAACATTTGAAAGGTAATTTGCCTTTAAACTTACCGGAACCTCTTTACAGTCTATCAACAAAGTTGGCTTCAATTTCATCAAGCTCATCATCAGGTTCCACCTTGTACTTCTCAGCTCTGGAGATTTTCTCTGAAGTACTGGCTTTGAAAGCAATCTCAATCTTCGACAGAGCATCACCAAACTCTCTCATCTCAAAAGCTGTAATCTTTCCTAGCAACTGATCCTTAGTGAATTCTTGCATAGTCATTACTTCTTCAATTGCAGCTACCTTGTGACTATAGGACTTAGGTAATGACCTAAGAATTTTCATCACAACTTCCTTCTCATCAATAGTTCCTCCCATACCTTTTATTCTATGGACAATTTCATTAACCTTTTGCATGTAGGTTGTTATGTTCTCATCTTCGCTCATCTCTAAACCCTCATAGTTGGCTTTCAACCCCTGCAATTTGGCACTCTTTACAGACTCATCTCCTTCATACAAATTTTTTAGATTTTCCCAGACTTCATGAGCAGTTTCTAGATCCATGACCTTTATCAACTCAGTGTTGGACAAGGCACTTAACAGAGCATCTCTAGCTTTTATATTTAACTCATATTCTTTAATTTCATCTTTAGTTGTTAAACCATTCTAAGGCATGGTAAACTTTGTCTCTGTCACTTTCCACACTCTATAACCAAGACAAAGGAGATGGCTTTTTATTCGTACCTTCTAGAGAGCATAATTCATTCCATCAAACCATGGAGCTTCCTTCTTGCAAGACATCCTGGATCTACCTCAAGCTGTTAGGCTTACTTCCGAGGAACCTGGCTCTGATACCAATTGTTGAAATGCACCGGACAACTGAGAGGGGGTGAATCAGTTGTCTCCAAAACTTTGACCACTTATGAACATTAACACATCAAACATTATTCACTGATATTCAGATTTAATCATAAGGGCATGAAATAAGAAACTCAACACAATAACATAATTAACACATGAGACACCATATTTTTTTACGTAGAAAACCCTATAAGGGAAAAACCACGGTGGGTGTTAGCCCACAAGATATAAATATGTTATAGCAATACTGAAAAATAGAGGCTCACTGCAAAAGTTAGGGCTCACTACCAAGATCGGCTCACTACTAAGGGTTGGTGAACTGATTTGATAGCATCTACTCCATGCCTGGGTTCAGTTCCATTGAAGTGCAATATAACTCCTCTGCTCTTCTCTTCTTACACCTTTTCACTTATCTTCACATTTTTGCACAAGGACATCTTTTTGGCAACTTCATTACATGTTTTTATACAGTTCATCAACCTTGGAATGTACATCAAGGTCAGGATTACACTCATCAACCAATGGAACAATCTCCAAGGTTGGCATTACAAAGATACATAGAAATAGGTCTAGGCCTAAACAAAATTAGCTAAGGAAAAGATGTATGCGAATCACATTGTGCCTTACCTAGGACTCAAATGTAATCTTCCATGCCACAACATGCTTCCTCCGTCTTCAATGCATCTTTGCAAGTATCGAAAACAACCAGGTCGGCCAAGACTGGTGTTATCACTAAGTCTTCTAAGAATAGTCTTCATCCACGATCCAAATTTCTCTCTACAGACCAATCCAAAGGTAGGGACATGATTAGGAGACATCCACAAGTACATTGTAATCACCATGAATATCTGCACAACATCTAATCACTTTATTCATAAGATTCTTCAAATTGGAGCACATTATCATAACTGTTAGCCACTGTCATAAGAAAAAGATCACTTGCGGACCACCAAATCATGAACCATTAGAGTTGAAGGCACATAACAACATTACAAACTTAATTCTAGAACCACAAACCAAAATACTTAAATATGGAGGAATGCAGAGCAAAATACATTCTCTGTCACCACCAAACATACAGAAAAATTAGTTTTCACTCTGGTGAACATAACTCACTCAAATCTTCATACCAAAGGCTCAAAGTTGGAACATAGCAACTTCAGACATGTCTCTAACTAACTTCCAATCTGCAGACAAAGATATTCATTCTACAAGAAATGCAGAGCAATCTACTGGACTGTTCTACTATAAACAAAGATACTCTTCAATACACTGTTTCCACTAGAGGGGGAAATTTTCTCAGAAGCACTTATAAATTCAGTATTAGGAATACTTATTCATTATCTTCAACATCTAACTCATTAGAAGAAAGCATCAAAACAAGAGCACAATTGACACCAATGACAACACTGGTTAGGCACATACTTGCAACAACTGCCATTTATAATAATTGCTGATCTGACTCCTAAAATACAAGACCAGATCCACTTACACCACTTCTTATTAAACCCAAATTTGAATAAAACCTTCAAAAGAAAATCCCAAGATACTCTATCACATGCCTTCATCATGTCCAATTTTAATATCATAGCTGGAAGTTTTAGTTCATGAATAGAATGAATTACTTCATGTACAATTAATGCTCCATCTGTTGTTTCTTTACCTGGGGCAAAGCCTCCTTGCTCTTCTGAGATCATTTTAGGAATCAAAGAAGCCAATCTCATGGTTATAGCCTTGGTAAAGATTTTATACAGAGTATTACAGAGAGAAATTGGTCTATAATGAGCAAATTGAGGTCAGAGTACTTGTCTTTGGAATTATAGCAATAAAAGTCGCATTCAATTCCTTCAACACACTACTATTTCACCTAGACTCTTCTAAGGCTAGCCAGACATCTCTCCCAATAAAATCCCAACATTTTTGGAAAAAAAGAGGGGTAAAACCGTCTGGCCCTGGGGCTTTATCTAGATCAAAGGAAAAAACCACCCCCTAACTTCTTCTAAAGAAAACTCTTTAAGGAGAATTGCATTATCCTCCTCAGTTATCAAACTAGGAATAATACTTAGTAATGAATTAACCAAATCCTCTGAAGGATCATTACCCTCCTTAGAGAGAAGTTTAGAGAAAAAAAGCTATTGCTTCTTTTTGAATAAGTAATTGATCACTTACCTGTATACCATTTGAATTTTGAATATGATGAATTTTATTAACCTGTCGATTCATTTTCATAGAGGCATGGAAGAATTTAGTATTTCTATCACTAGCCTAAAGCCAAGTTTTCCTCGACTTTTGCCTCCAATAGACTTCCTCTCTTGATAGTATTTCTTCTAACTCCAATTGTAAAGATTTTTGTATTTCAAACATTTGACTATCCATCCCATGTTGAATAATCTAAGAATTCAAAAATTGAAGCTTGTCTAACAACACCTCTTTTTCCTTAAAAATATTCTTAAAATGAGAAACATTCCATAACCGAATCTTACTTTTCAACAAATGGAGTTTTTTACACAATTGAAACATTCTAGATCCTTCCATAAAAGGAGATGATTCCCACCATGCCTTTAGAGAAGGCACAAAATCAGGGTCTCTGAACCACATAGCGTCCAGTTTAAAACATTTCTTGCAGCTAGATGAAGTATCAACAAATTCTAATTCTAGAGATATTGGAAAGTGATAAGAACCTGAGTAAGACAGGATAGAGGTGAAGAAAGAACCTTCAAAAGATAACCAAGGATAAGAAAGAAGATAACCAAGGATAAGAAAGAAGAAACCTATCCAATCTTTCTGTAATATGTAGAAAATCCTCCCTTCTATTAGACCAAGTGAATTTTCCATTGATCAGAGGAGAATCAACCAAACCATTTTCACTTACAAAATCAAAAAAATTTGTCATTGTTTTAACTGGTGGAAGAATACCCCCAAATGTTTCGTCCAAATTCATTATAGCATTAAAATCTCCACCAATTACAATTCTATCCTTAGACATATTTTGAATAACCCTGCTTAGAGAATCCCACAACCTCTTTTTATCTACTGTAGATGAAGGACTATAAACATTCATAACCCAAAACTTTTGATTTCTAAACACAATTTCTGCCATTAACTAGTTAGAGCTGACTGACAATATCTCAACATCAACCTTAAAATTATCCCATAATAGTGCCAATCCCCCAAAAGCCCCTGAACCAACTGAACAAGTATAACTCCATTTTTTCTATTTTGAGAAAATATCTTTTACAACTTGTTTTAACAACTTAGTTTCTTGAAGCAAAATTAAATCAGCACCTGATAAATCTAATTGATGTTTTATCAGGCGTCTCTTGTTAGGGGCATTAATGCCTCTAACATTCAAGATATCAACTTCATTGAGCATGAGGAGAGCTACATGCTCTCCTCAAAGCATACCTAGTTAACATTTTTTCCAAAGTAATCTAGAATCCTACTTAAATTTCTTCTTCCGTAATCTTAGATTTAGGTTTTCTTCCTCTCTTAGCAGGTATCGAAGAAGTTGCAACTTCCATTAAAGGGGTTTGAGAGATAGTTGATAATTCATTGCTTTGTTCATCTTCTTCATTCAAAACTTCATCAGCTAACTTTTCAATTAGCTCTTCCCCCACTTTAGTGACTAACTCATCTATAAACTTCTCTGCCTCTTCTAGTGGAAAGGCTTCCAATGTATCAACTGTCTTCTGACAATGCCGAGTATCAAAACCTATCTGACCCTGGGTCAGTTGTCCCTAATTACTCTCCAAAAATCCAAGAACCTTTGACATCTGATCTGTCTCATTTAAATCTTGTTTAGGAACATCTACATCTGAAGACACCATATTGAAATATGATCCTGTTTGTACTTCTAATGATACTCTTGAAATAGGAACATCTTCATCATTTTGTTTACCACATTGATTACTATTTTCACTAGTTTAAAAATCAAAAAATTCATCCTCCTGAGATTCTGACTGTAATTCTTCTATTTGCACTTCTTTAGATACATTCAATAATGGGGAATCTAGGAGATTGACTATGTAATCGAATGAGGGTTCTTTCCCCAAATACTAATCTGATATCCTATCATTAACAACATCATTTACCAAATCCTCACATGTCATTTCTGAAACTAACTTCCCACTTAGACATACACTTTGTGGATCTTCAAAAACAATTTTTTGACGCCATATCCCTCTAGAAGTTTTCAAATTCACAACCTTTCGGAAGGGGTGAGAAGTATTCATTACCAGACAAAATCTTATGGGCAGAGCTACATTTTGGAAAGAGCTAAAGTCCAAATGAAGAAAAAACCCTAGCTTTTTGGCCATTAATTGAATGATTTGCTCATCTCTGTATTCCAAGGGTAAATTCTCCAACCTAACCCAAAAATGAATGTATTTGGTATTTGCAGCTAATGAGTTAAAATTAGGTTCCCATTTTTCTAAAAACATTCCTTTCCTGTGAAAAAACAAGGGTTCATTATTGAGGATGGCAGATATGGCTTCTTTATTTGAGAAAATCACTATGAAAAGCCCCTAACCCTTATCAATCATTATAACATTTTAAACATTTTCCCATAATACATCTATCCAAGCATTCAAATTATCTATAGTAGGGCAAAAGTTCCAGATCTTACCAATTAAAGCTTTTTGAGACAAATCCTCAACATGATGGAGAAATAGATTATCTGGAATCTAGATATCCACACTGGAATTAATCGTAGATTTGACTCCTGCATTTTCATTTGAAGGATTTCTCTTTTCAACCTAGATCTGTCGAGAGGAAACCATCTCTTTGTTCTTCCTTTTATGACTCCCTCGATATGAAACATTAACACTTCTTCCTTTTCTTGAGATATCCTCCTTAAGAACATTATTCCATTTTCGTGAAAACCTAGTTTCGTTCCGCCCTCTATCATTGTATTTCACTTCATCACGAAACCCTAGCTTGGAATTGCCATAGTGTACTCCTCGATCTTTTGCTTGATTTGCCCTAACTACTTCTTCAAGCAAACTTTCTGGTGACCGTAGCGGTCTCCTTACTTTAGCCGTAAAACTTTCCTAAAACCTCGGCGATCTTCCTACCGCAGACTCGAACCTTCGCATCCTTCAGCCCATTTCAATATTAAAACAATCTTACCAATTGTTGGTACGTTTGTGTAACTGTCACGAGCAAACAAAGTTTAACATAACAGTGACCAATTTTGTTTATCATTCAATTTTTATTGTTTTCTATTAATTTTATTGAGTGACATTATTCCATAATACATAGCTTTCGCTACAAATAAAAATATTCCACAATTTCTTAAAATTAAACTCCAATGTCTAGTGCATAGATATTTTTTAGTTTTTTTATTAAATATTTTATTTATTATTAATTTTTTGTTTAGTATTAACAAAACTTTCGAATCTATATTATTCCATAATACATTTCTCCTATCATAAATGCCAAAAATAATTATTTCTTTTTTCATTAAAACAAGGACATGACAAGACATTACCTCAAAACTTGTATTTAAAAATATTGTTAGAAATTGACACAACTTTTATGTATATGGGAGGTCCAAAGTTATGCTCTATGAAGTGGTCCTTGGTCTACTACTAAAGTTGAATGACTCACAAAGAGTCCACCAAGGACCAAATCTTATTGAGTGCAAGGCTCATAACACTTTAAAGAGATAAGATGAGGATCATGCCCTAGGTGACTTTAGTAAAATAGATATTTATACTCCCAATATCAATGAATTGGCAAACCCAATTATGCTATAATAATTAATAGAAGACATCTTCTATATAAATGACCCACATTCAAATCTTAACAACTTAAAAAACTACCCATGAATTCATTAAAAGAATATAGAGAACATCCAAATTGTAAAAGATGCTATAATAATTAATAGAAGACATCTTCTATATAAATGACCCACATTCAAATCTTAACAACTTAAACAGCTATCCATGAATTTTATTGAAAGAATATAGAGCACATCGTCCATGGGACCACATATGCCCCCAAGTTCAAAGAGGAAAAAAAGGAGAGAAAATACAAAAATTATGGTCCCCATTACTTGCAAATTCTCATACTTTATAATTGCAAATTCTCATACTTTATAATTGTTCTTTCCTTGAAAACTTGTGTCCTTTCATTTGAATTCTTGTGGCCTTCTTAATTCTTTTGAATAATCTTGAATAAACATGAATTCTTGCTATTTTTTCATATCCACTTATATTTAGCCTGGTTGCATGAATATATTCAATGAGTTGCCTTGGAATCTCTTCTATCCCTATAAAATGGAGGCGAATTATACCCAATCAATTCGCTGAGCATATCCATAATTGAGTGGAGCAGAAGCACAGCATAGGATTCTCTCCTGTGAAGCTTTTTTAAAGCTATTTGTGCTATCCATGCCAGCCTTTCATGAAGGAATATTGAAAATTGAACTTTCATTAGTGTGCAATTAAATTAATAACAATGGGTGTTTATAAAGAAGACACAATCATTAAAGCTTATAGTAAAAGAAGTATGTACAGATAGATTCTGCAGCAACCGTCAGATGTTAAGAAAACAAGATAAACCAGTCAAGGATTTAATACATCCCAGAAACAAAAGAAAAGACAATTCACAAACTATGGCGACAGGAATATCCTGTAATGGATGTGCACTCATAACGATTTAAGATACCAATCCATCAATTATGCAGACAAGGGCTTGGGCTTTCGTTATTACAATTCTTTTTTGGATAAACATTTCATTGCTCTCTGTTTGGATTTTTGTATATGTTAAGAATTGATTCATTGTTCTGTGTTTGGATTTTTTATATGTTAAGAATTGATTTTTGGTAGACTCTTTTTGAACCAAGCATTTCCATTAATAGATTAAGGAAAATGATGTTTTAGATTATACTTACTGTTCAATGATAAGTCCAAACTTTGTTGTTTACAATAAGTCATTCAACCATAATAGTTTGCGCCCTATTTTTTAATTTTTGGTTGGAGGGTTTTATGTCAAACCCACATAATCATTTAGTTACCCATGGGAGCATACTTTGTTGTTTACAATAAGCCTTTAAACCATAATAGCTTGTCCCCTATTTTTTTATGAGCATGGGAGCCAAGTACTCATAATCATTTAGTTACCCATGGTAGCATACTTTGTTGTTTACAATAAGTCTTTAAACCATAATAGTTCGTCCCCTATTTTTTTATGAGCATGAGAGCCAAATACTAAGGGGTATCCTTTAAACCATAATAGTTTGTCCCCTATTTTTTTATGAGCATGGGAGTCAAGTACTCAGAATCATTTATGAGCATGAGAGCCAAGTACTATCCTTTCCGCCAAAGTCGTCCGAGGCATGATCCCCATCTCATCCCTTATAGTGTTGGGGCCTTGCACTCAACAAGACTTGATCCCTGATGGGCTCATTAAGAACAATTCAACTTCAGCAATAGACCAAGGGCCCATTGACAATCCCGTATTTTTACTTTTGGGTCGTATATCATGTATTCAACAAAATTTCTTCATAAATTTTAGATTGATTTTTTTAAAATTATTATAAATAAATATGATAGTTTTTATAAAGATTTTTTTTTATAAGTAAATTGAGGGGATTTATTAGAACCTTCACAAGGGACCAAAAAAATTGAAACCCAATGAAAAAAATTTGAAAACCTTCAAATTACAAGAAAGACTTTACTTTTGACATAACAAAAAAAACTGAAAAACCTTAAAAAAAAATCTTTAAACCTTAGTTCATACACAAAATTTTAAAAAATTTAAAGTACTTTTAAAATTTATATTTAATATATTTTAAAACCTTATTTGACTTTAAAATGGAACCTACTTTAATTTTTTTTAAATTATCGATTAAGAAAGTTTGAAATAGATGTACACTTAATACTATATTTATTTATTTAATTATTAAATAAATTTTGTAATACTATTTTTTATATTAAAGAATAAATTAAATATAATATTTATAGAAATAATAAGAAATATCACAAAGGACTAGATTGGATATCAAATACCTTACTTTAGTATATGGTTGAAATTTAATTATCTATGTTTACCTTTACACACTTCTTCCTATATATTTACATTTAAACACTTATATATATATATATATATATATATATATATATATATATATATATATATATTAATATTAGTTAAAAATTATTTTATTTTAATTTAGAACTCTTTAAAAATTATTTATTTTGTTTACATTGTTCACTTTATTTTTGTTTTAAGAGTTATTTTGATTTACTTAAAGAGTTATTTTATTTATTTTATTTATTTAAGATTTATTTTGTTTTATCTATATTGTTTACTTTATTTTTATTTTACTTTATACATGAATCACACCTTTTCATATATATACACAAAAATAGGTTTTAATAATTCACTAAAAAGAAGCAAACCTTGTCAATTAGAATGTTGAGCTTGTAGATAAATTAAAGCATATGAAAATGAGGGTATACAAAACAATTAATTACTAATTATTTAGTTGGCACATTCTAAAAGTAACACACCTTATTGACATACTAATAATGATCTTATATTACATCAATTCATATATAGCTAGGTAATGGTCAAAGATTTGAGAAAAAAATAAGAAAGCTAGTAAGGGTAAGGAATCTTCATCATATACATATACAATGTCTAGGTTAAAGGTTTTATGGATCTTCCTAATAGCCAAGTAGAATTATTATGACATTTATTCAACATTGCCATTGAAAACGAGATTTTAAAGAAGGAAAGATCAAATGCTAAATATATACATTTAATATAATTCCCTAGCATTTTTTGTAGTTTGCCCAAATTTTCACCTTTTATTTGAATGCATTTTAGGTTTGTAATGGGGTTCCACTTGGGTTCATGGGGATCAATTAGCATTAAAAGTGTGTACTTAGTTCAACAAATCACTCTTGATTCACTTGGGTAGAAAATTATGGTTGATAAAGCCTCTTAGTTTTCTCTAATCGGTTATAGTTATGTTCACAAGGCTCAATGAGACTTAATCATACACCCAATTGAATCGATCAAGTGATTTGGTCAACCATATAAATTTGTTCATATCAATCCCTAATTCACATTGATTAATGGATTTGGTTAGATATTATATTTGTAATTACCCCAATAAAAATATATGAAATGCCTAAACCCTAACTTCTCCTTGTAGACAATTGTCCTTTCACTCCTCTTTGTAGACAAATGTGAATCCATAGTCATACCACTAAATGCCAATATTATTCTAAAAAATATACTAAATAACTCACAAATAATATATATTTAATTTTATCCAATCTAAGGAAGAAAAAAGTCTTGAATGTAAAGAAGAAAGAAGTCTTAATCTTCTAAACAAAAATAATCAAAATTTAATATTCAAATTTAAAGAAAATGTAATTAGATTATATAACACCCCCTCCATCTTGAAACGTTTCAATCTTATCCTCATCCTCCATGAAGTATTATAATTCTTACATTGTGTATTTGGAGGAATTATAAATGAGAACATACCATAAAATGTGAATAGTGTATGTGAATAGAAGAGAAAGAATCCATAATTTTAACTTAGCTTCAAATCAAATTTTCTAAATTCAAAAAATATAATGGCTCCTTCATTTTCATTTTAGTATCTTCATACACACATGATTGATGAACGTATAGTGTATCAACTCTATCCTAGTGAAGGATCCAACAACAATTGGGAACTAGGTGCCTTAAGGAAGAATAAATGAAACATATAAATTATATTGCATTTTTTTGAAATGAATTTTCTCATGAACAAACATTGTGATGGTAGGATTTAGAGGTAGCACGTGTTTGAGAGAGGAGGTGGTGTAATTGGTGTAAAACAATTAATTTTTAATTAAAGTTTCATTTTCTCATTATTACACATTTTTATTGTAAAATAAGAATTTTAAAAGAGATTTATTTTTAATAAGGTGATATCTAAAGAGTGAAAATTAATAGAATCTTGTAAGTAGTCCAAAAAAAATAGTTTAGGCAAAGTAGTATATCATCAAAAAAAAACTTGTTATATTTTTTATATTTTTATAGGTTTTTATTAGTCCTAGTTTAAAATTATCAATTAGTTCTATTTGTTAGGGAAAATTTGTAGATGAGTATATTGTCCTTGAAATACTAGGACAACTTACCCTATTAATGGGGAGGTCAAGGATAAGCTTATAAGAGGTAGAGTATTAAATTATTTTATCCATCTTTAGGATTTGTCAAAATTAATTTAGAGAGAGCATCTAAAGGCAATCCAAGCCTTCTAGGGCTAACTATGTCTTGAAAAATATGGCAAGAGATATTATAATTGTTGCTCATAAGAGGTTACAAGATTGCATAACATAGTAGAAGCATTGGTCTTTATTTTAGGTCTCTAAATGACATCTCACAACTCTACAGGGATATGCATTAAGCACGACTCAATGATTATTATAAATGCAATAAAAAATGTTCCTCAAAATAGAAAATCAACAATATTCTTCAACAAGCCTAGACATTACTAGGTGAAAGTTTAAAGTTGTGTCGCACTTTTATAAAGGAAATGGCCAATACTGATCTTTTTGCTTGAATTACAACAAAGTGATGTATATGTTTTGAATTTTGAAATGATGTAGGCTAATAAAATGTAAATTTTTTAGTGTATTTTATGTTCGTATTTTTTTATAAAATTAAAAAATTATTTAAATATAGTTTTTCATAAAATTGACACTATAATTTAGTTGTTGGGACCAAGCTTGAAGAATAATACACATGCATGGCGACCAAAAATCTTATAACAGATTTGAAATTTACCTGCCAAAGAAAGAGGTTTGGTGATCTAGTAATGGAGTTTCTTTTCAATTCTCACAATCACAGCCTACCAAAGCTCCAAAAGAGTGGCTTGGAAAGCAAAGGGAATTCCCAAGAAGCAAAAAATTTGCCCATGATCAATCCATTTCCAACCAAATAGGTCAATCCAACTTGGTTTGGGAAGGAATGACTGTTTATAACACAAAGTCTTTTGTCATTGAATGCTCAAGTTGGAGGCCTGGAAAAAAAGTCTAGGCAATGAAGCACTTGTTTGATATTATTCTCCTCTTCAAGAAGAGTGAGGAAAGAATCATTAGCAAAGTGTCCATTGAGCCAGTCAACCAAATGCGACCATGGGGACCATGGCTTTTATTCCTGTGGCCCCCTTCATCATACTTCTAAGGACTCTACTACCCATGGAGGATGGTCCCAACCCTCCCAAATGCCATCTCCTTAGTGGGGGTGTTGGCTAGCATGACACATGAAAGTTTACTCATCTATAGCTCACCATTTCTCCCGTCTATGCTCAGTAGCCCTTGAGAAAAATGAAGATGGAACTAATTCTCTCACTAGTTGGGAGCCGATTGATGATGTTGCCCCTGGAGATGTTTGGGGGAATCCTGATGATCAGGATCCTCCTCCCTCTGCTAGCATGACATTAGTTGCTATACTTGACCTTATTTGGCCCTTTGTTGTTTTAATCATCTTTGCTTTGTCCTTTCAAACTATGTGGGTGTGCCTTCATACCACCCTACCCCTTTTTGTGAATATTGTACTATTTATCTCTTATTAATATAAAGTTAAATAGGTAGTATTCATTAAAAATAAAGTTAAGTGGGACGTAGCTCTTTATATAGTAAAGTTTATTTTTTTCCTTCAAAGTTTTTTGGTATTTAGAACTTGAAACTTTAGTGCATGGATTAATTTTTTTCCCATTTTGATAAATATATATATATATATATATAAAATAAATCTTGGAAGCTGTGTGTAATGAAAACACAACTATTTCAATGGGATGTAACTTTTTGTCTTAACTATTTATCCAAAATAGGAAAAAAATTATATCATCTCGACATGGAATCTCTCCTCTAGTGCATTATATTTTTTTCAAAAATTTTAGTAAACTTTAGTATTTTTCTTGAGAGGGCAATTAACATTATATTTTGGTGCTAACAACCTAATTTTAGTACAAATAAAAAAAGAAAATATAAAAACTAATTGAATTTTTTTTTTACAAACTACACTTATAGATCTACAAAAGGTATTTTTAGATTAAAAAAAAGAATATTTATGTGCATAGGAATTGTTAGAACATCAAAATTTTAAATAATTTCATTTTTTTAGTAAATTAGCCCCAAAGTGATGCTACATATGTTTTTAGTGGACACTTATAGTTGGAAAAATTGTGGTCTAGATCTAATTTAGCTAGAATGAATCCAGCTAGAACATATGTTTCACCAAAATTGACTTTCGCTTAAATTTGCTTACGCTGATAAGTTGGCCTGAAGTGTGGCATAGCTTTGAACTTTCACCTTAGTACTACACTATTTTTACATTCTTTACATTCAACATTATTATTAGGGGGAACACTCAATTGCCAACTTCTTGGATAATCAAAGAATTGTTTTAAATTGTAATATAAATATTGTAAAATCTTTGAAAAGTGGATAGATCTTTAAAATATTTGCGAAGATCAAGTATAATCAAATGGAAGGATCAACCTTGGTTTTACCTCCACTATAGGAGGAAGTTCCTCAATGTAACATGTGAGGGCTCAATGATATGGTGGGTAGGGTTTTTGCCAATATTAAAGACTAAAAAATAAAAATGGTCTTATGTATAGATATTACCCTTTTTTTTCTATCGAGGATTAAATTTTATACCTACCTATAATGTTTAGTTAAGGCAATTAGGATAGTTACAGGTCCTTTGTTAAAGTCTTGTTAATCACAATATAGACATTTTGTAATGAAATTTGGATGTAATTTTTCATTGAGAAGATTTTAATACAAAGGGAGAGAAACCCACTTCTCTCACTTATAAAAAAATACTAAGATAACTAGAGCAAGAGAATGAAATATTAGAGAATATATGTAGTGTAATCCTTTAGAGCTTTTAACAATTTACTAAACTTTCCCTTTGCATTTGATACATTTTTAAAAAAATGACTATATTCTATAATTGAAAATAATAAATAGTCATGTAGCCATTTAATTTAACCCTTTTCTATAAAAGGACAAAAATAGAAAAATGGTAATAAATTCTATGGGAAGCCCATGCATCTTGAAATGTTTGGAAAAATATTTAAATACAAGTAGAACACCTAAAAAGTTGTAGAGGACATAAAACGAGTCCCATATGGACAACAATTAGAAAGATCTAGGATGGATCATAATAGAACACGGGACAAGATCTACATTGTCCATCTTCTAGTAATGTGGATGTAATCAAAGACTATTGCAAACCAACTACCTTATTTTGAAAATGAATGGATGAACTTCAAACATGTACATGCAAAACATTTTCTCCTTTCCAAAAAGAGTATTAATGCATGGTATTGCACTTCAAGCACATGCAAAAAAAATTCTCCTTTTCAAAAAGAGTATTAATGCATGGTATTACACTTCAACCACATGAAGAATAAATATAAGGAAAACCCAATAAGAAAGACATTGAGGATCAAGTACATTTGCATAAAATCTAGGAATAACCTATCAACATAGTGAAACAAGATACATGCAAGAGATGTTAAAAACATAAAAGATATTAAAATAAAAAAGTGGATATACTAAAAATTATCTTACCCCCAAAAGGTGAGCAGGATTAGGAGATACTAGATGGGAGTGTGAGGCTTAATGAAACAATAATAGTAGATGAAGACAAAAAAGGAAGCAGATTTGTTGATCCATAGTATTAGTAGGCTTGAGTTGTAGAATAAAGCCCAACTAGGGTTTTTTTTGTATGCATACAAGAAGGACAGATTAATTATTATTGTAATATCAAAGGGCAAAGAAGATCAATCTACACAATCACTAAAAGTTTCCAAAGGCATGGAGATCTATTTAGATTGTAAAAATTTGGTCAATCATTTCACTGTTGAAGTGATTTCTATAAAACATAGATACTAATAAGAAATGCTGCTTAGTCTCCTATTTTATTAAAGGCAACTCTACTTTCAAATTTTCATGTAGGAGTATATAGGTTCACAAGCAATCCTCTGTCACCAAAAACATTAGTAGATTTTGTTATCAATAAATAATTAAATTTCCTTTTTATGGTTATTTTATCTTGAAGGCTTTCTCTGTTAAACATGCACTTGGAAGATTGGTATAGGCATACTCTAGGGTTACTATAATCATGCATTAAGCTTCTACAAGTGAAACATGAGTTGCTACAAGCCATTTAAAAACTACTAGAGGTATCCTATAGTGTGCTACAAGTATATTGGAGGATGCTATAGGAGTTTGGAGACCACTACAAACATATTGGAAGTCACCGCACATAAGTTGAGAGATACTACAAGTTTATTTGAACTTCTTACATGCAATGTGATGACATGCTAAAAAAATTTAATGATGAGTCATAAGCTAGGCCAACTAGATAATATGATTATTACTACTTTAAATAATATAATTGATGACAAATGGGTGTGCATCCATCTCTTGTGAAACATGGGTGACTATTATTCCATCTAGGAACTAATTATCTTCTAAAGGGAGTTGTTACTTTGTCCTTCTTGTCACTAACAGTGCTAGTTTAGTAAAACATCATGATTGGGTTGCTAGTCATTTGCTTATATCATCACTTCTCATTCCACTTAGATGTGACAATTGATCATATTCCTTTGTGGATGTTTTTCTTGAATCTTTATTTTCTAGTAGTTGTGGAAGTTGGATGGAAACATTTCTTACATGAAAGATTGGTTAGAGAGTGATCATTAGCATCTAGCTATTGTTCATGATATTGAATCAATATATTTCCATTTATTATTCTATTCTTTGTGTTTTCCGTTGTGTTTACTCTAAGGATGCATGGTAGGACAATCCTAATTCCTGGACCCTCCATCCGTGACTGTACCAAGACTACAACAAGTGGTATCGAAGAAAGTTTTCTTGCTAGATTGTGTATTGAAGAAGCTATATAAAAATTGTTGTAGGTTTGAGTGTGAGTCCTAAATTGTAGAGAGAGGCACGTAGAAGACATGGTGCATAGAGGAAGATCGAGAGGACCCAAAGTTATGGATATAATAGAGATGTTGAGAGGTATTACAATTAGATTGGTCACAAAGGAAGTAACACAAATAAGAGGAGTATGTATTGAGGATGCAAGTGATGGTGAAGAAGTAGAAAGTTAAGAACTTGAAGTAGAAGACTTGATGGATGAACCTAAAAGCAAATTTTTGAAAGTTATTTCAAAGATGGGTAGTAAACCAAAGTTGGATACCGCATTCTATAGTGAAAGTCTAATCCACGAGGAGATTATAGATTATATTATAGATATGGAGAAGTATTTTAACTAGTAGTCAATGGAGGATCCTAAGAAGGTGAAGTTTGTTGAACACACCTGGATACTGGGGGGTGAATCAGTATCTTCAAAACTTAAACTTTCAGCACAATGTAAATTCAATCTAATTCTAACAAGTTTAGTAATACTTAAACATATCAGTAACAATGGAAGATAAAGAAATGAACACACATGCACAAGATCCTCAGGATCATTCTCCACTAGCCAATTCACCACTTCATACCACAACAAGTTGGCACAAGCCAACAAACACTGAAACTAGCCATTGGACAATATAGTCCTGTACTCTATCACTTACAAATTTTTTGCAGAGGGACAAATGATATGAAACTTTGAATGTAGCACCTTCACAATCCATTGAACTTAACTTTTGAGCCACATGCCCATATCTTCAAAGGTGGAGGAATGCGGAGCATTTTCCCAAATAACCTTCAAGGCAACTTCCTGCAGCAGAAACCTTCACCAACATCCAGAGACCAGAGCCTCCTTATAGCAACACATACTTCCTTAGGAAAAATAGGAGAGAGCATACAACATGCTACAAACCATTAGGACCATCTCCCCAACATCAGCATTACTTCTAGTCCTCATCTTAATGCTTCTAATTCCCATCTTAATAAATCATCATGATATCATCTCTGCTGACAACAAACATACTTAATACAACTTTATTAAACAAGACATGACATCGAACCATGAACATTAGAAACATCACCATTACCACACCATCATAGTATACCATCAACATGAGCATCACTAACAACCCAAACTGAGTGTTGACATCAATGAAAACTAAATCAGTGACAAATTTAGGTAACATATGTGTAACAATCTCCCCATTTGGCATTGATGGCAACACACACCTACTCATTCTCCCCATTTGACAGCAAGGACAAAGGGAAACTACTTCTCCCCCTTAGGTGTACATACACTCTTTGAAGAAACTAATAGGCTCTCCCTGTCAGCAACCATTGCCTGCTCCCCCTGAGAAGTAGCCACCATCAATCTAGGAAAAAGATATAGCATGAATTACCCCCCCTGGACAGATGCACCAACTATGCTTCTAGAAAGGAGGGGCAATTATCCCTAACTTCTATCAGAGATACTCAAAAGTATCCTTTGCAAGAGCCTTTGTGAAAATATCTACAATATGATCCTTTGTTGAGACATATTCCAACTTTACTTCTTTATCTGTAACCTTCTCTCTCAAAAAGTGATACATGATTGATATATGCTTGGTTCTAGAATGCATCACTGGATTCTTAGAAATATTGATAGCACTTGTATTATCACAAAGAATAGGAATAGGCTCATCATACTGTATCTTGATAACCTTCAATGTTTGCTTCATTCACAACACTTGTGTACAACAAGATGCTGCAGCAATATACTCTACCTCTGCAGTTGATAAAGATATTGAATCTTGTTTCTCACTATGCCATGAAACCAATCTGCTTCCTAAAAAGAAAGAACCACCACTTGTACTTATTTTATCATCAACACAACCAACCTAATCAAAATCAATGTAAGCACCCAGGTCAAAGTCATTTCCTCTTGGATACCATAATCCATAATCCAGAGTACCCTTCAAATATCTAAATATTCTTTTTACTACCTTCTCATGAGTTTGCTTAGGATTAGCTTATTATCTGGCAACCAAACATACTACATGCATAATATTAGGTCTATAAGTGGTCAAGTACAATAATCCTCCAATAATAGATCTATAAAGAGTCTAATCAACCTCAGGTGACTCATCAGACTTGCTTAATTGACAACTAGTAACCATAGGAGTACTTACTGGTTTGGAATCCTCCATACCATATTTCTTCAACATATCTCTAACATACTTAGCTCGAGAAACAAAGATACCATCATCTATCTGAACAATTTGAAGCCCAAGGAAGAAAGACATCTCACCAATCATAGGCATCTCAAACTCTTTTTGCATCTCTTTTCCAAACCTCTTACGCATATCATCATCTCCACCAAAGATGATGTCATCAACATATACAATAACTATCAAAATCTTGTCTCCCTCTTCCTTAATGTAAAGACTACTATCTGTAGTACCTTTCTTGAAACCTTGCTGAAGTAAGTACTTATCCAACTAAGCATACCAAGCTCTAGGAGCTTGCTTGAGTCCATACAAAGCTTTCTTGATTCTACACACCATGTCTGGATCTTCTGATAGCTAGAAAACATCTAGTTGCTCAATGTAGACTTCCTCTAAATCACCATTCAAGAAGGCCGACTTGACATCCATCTGATAGAACTTGAATTTCTTGTGAGAAGCAAAGGCAAGAAACATCCTAATTGCCTCCATCCTAGCTACCAGAGAAAAAGTCTCCTCAAAGTCAATACCTTCAACTTGTGAATAACCCTTACACACCAATCTTGCTTTGTTTCGTACAACTTCACCATCTTCATTTAGCTTGTTCCAGAACACCCACTTTGTTCCTATAACATTCTTATTAGCTGGTCTGGGAACCAATTTCCATGTCTGATTCTTTTCTATCTGATTCAATTCTTCTTCCATTTCCTTCAACCATCTATCACCTTTGCTAGCATCACAATAAGCACAAGTTCACTTGCTCACTTGCTTTTGCAAGCCTTCTCCTAGTCTACACACCTTCATTCCTATCCCCAATGATCTAATTTACTGAATGGTTCCTCTAAACATACTTTGCTAGAGTCTTAGGGGTCTTTTATGATTCTTGTTTCTTCTCTTCTTTCTCCTCTTCTTCTTCTTCAATGCAAGGAGGTATATTAGATCCACAAACCTCTAGTTCTTGTGATATCTAACACAAATCTTCATCTACTTGAACATTTGTTCTTTCAATCATCCTTTCCAATCTCTTGTTGTAGCATCTATAGGCCTTGCTTCTGGTTGAGTAACCAAAGAAGATCCCTTCATCACACCTTGAATCAAACTTTCCAAGGTCTTCTTCATCTCTCCTGATGTAGCATTTGCTGCCAAAAATCCTGAAGTATCTAACAGTGGGAGGTAATCCATACCATAGCTCATAAGGAGTCTTAGTGCTATTGATCCTCAATTGTACTCTATTAAGCAGGTAGACAATAGTGTGAACTGCTTCCTTCCAATACACATCAGGTAGATTTGCATCTTTCAACATTGCCCTAGCCATCTCTTGCACAATCCTATTCTTCCTCTCCACTGCCCCATTCTTCTTAGGGGTCCTAAGAGTAGACAGATATCTCCTAATACCATGATCTTCATAAAACTTTTCAAATTCATTTGAAGTAAACTACCTCCTCTATCAGATTTTAAGCATTTGATCTTAGCATTCATTTCATTCTCAACTATTGCTTTGAAAACCTTAAACTTATCAAAGGCTTCATATTTTTCTCTTAGAAAAGTAACCCAGGTCATTTGAGAGTAATCATCAATAAGAAACATGAAGTACCTTTCCCCTTGTTGACTCTTTGTTCTTGTAGGTCTACATAGGTCAGTATGAATCAGCTCCAATGGCATTGTAGAAGAATACTCCTTACTCTTGAAATTTATCTTTGTTTGCTTTCCCATTTGGCATTCCTTGCATAAAGTGTTTGTAGGCTTGGTTATCTTTGGCATATCTCTCATCGCATGAATAGAGCTAATCTTCACCATATTATCAAAGTTGATGTGTCCCATTCACTTGTGCCACAACCAACACTCACCAGATTGTTCCAATAAACATGTTCTTCCATTTACCTTCTTTAGATGATAGATATCTCCATATGTATTAGTACCTTCTGCAACTAATCTTCTGGACCCTGCCTTCTTGATCTCACAATCTTTGGCATGAAATGTAAGATTGTATCCTTTACTACACATTTGACTAACACTAAGGAGAGTGTACTTCAACACTTTGACATAGAGGACATCCTCATTCTTGTTCTTTCCATCAATAGTTATAGTACCCTTTCCAGAAATTTGTGCTGACTCATCATTGCCAAACTTGACAACATCACCATTTCACTTCTTGAGGTTGATGAAGTTCCCTTTGTCACCAGTCATGTGGTTAGAGAAACCACTGTCAATAACCCAAGCATTTGCTTCTTCTCTTGCATGAAAAGCAGTCCACACAACCATAGAATTTTCATTATTTTTGTTAGCTTGCAAGCTACTAGACTTCTTACATTCTCCAATATCACCCTTTTTGTCACCAACTTTCAAGGCCATGAAAAGTGTTTCATCATTTGAATCATCATGATCCTCATCTTTTGAAGAACAACTATTCTCCATGGAATAAAGACTTCTTTTGAACTTCTCTCTTTTGTTGCTACCCCCTGATTCTTTAAATGGACATTTAGAGGCAAAATGACCAACTCTCCCACAATTGAAGCACTTGAAAGGTAACTTACCTTTGTATTTGTCGGTGCCATTCTTCAATCTTCTAAAAAAATTTGCCTCTACCTCATCAAGGTTATCATCATGATTAGTTGTTTCATCTTCTATCTTCTTATTGACTTTGAATGCTACTTCCTTCTTTGGAGCATCTTTGTCAAAGTCTCTCATTTCAAAGGTTGTGAGAGCACCAAACAATTGATCTACTAAATAGTGATCCAAGTACTAAGCCTCCTCAATTGCAGATACCTTATGACTGTAAGATTTAGGGAGAGATCTCAGAATCTTCTTCACAATCTCATCTTCTTTCACTTCTCCACCAAGACCTCTGATTCCATTAACTACTTCATCCATCGAGAGCATATAAGTAACAATGTCTTCATCTTATTCCATCCTCTGGGTCTCAAATTTTCTCTTGAAGATTTGTATCTTGGCTTGCTTTACTTTATTGTCTCCTTCATAAATGATGCTAAGTTTTACCTAGATATCCTTAGCAGAAGCACAATTCATTATCTTCAGAAGTTTTGAATCAGCTAGCCCACTCATAATAGCATTCTTTCCCTTGAAATTACTGTCATACAACCTAATCTCAGCTGGATCTATAGGAGTAGTAGCAGGAGTAGTGTAACCATCCTTGATAGATTGCCAAACACAAAACCCTAGAGAGGATAGATAGACTTCCATCCTTAGCTTCCAGAAGGTGTAATTTGTTCCATCAATCTTATGTGCCTTGTAAGATCCATCATGTGCCATCTTGGACCTTCCTCAAGTGGTTAAGCTCCTTCTAAGGAACTTGGCTCTGATACCAATTGTTTAACACACCCAGATACTGAGAGCGGGGGTGAATCAGTATCTTCAAAACTTAAACTTTCAACACAATGCAAATTCATTCTTCTAACAAGATCAGTAATCTTTAAACATATCAATAACAATGGAAGATAAAGCAATGAAAACACGTGCACAAGATCCTTAGGATCATTCTCCACTAGCCAATTCACCACTTCATACCACAACAAGTTGGCACAAGCCAGCAGACACTGAAACTAGCCACCAAATAGTACAATCCTGTACTCTGTCACTTGCAACTTTTTCTGCAAAGGGACAAATGATCTGAAACTTTGAATGTGGCACCTTCACAACCCACTGAACTTAACTTCACATAACCATATCTTCAAAGGTGGAACATTTTCCCAAATAGTCTTCAAGGCAACTTTTTGCAGTAGAAACCTTCCCAAACATCTAGAGACCAGAGCCTCCTTGTAGCAACACATACTTCCTTAGGAACAATAGGAGAGAGCATACAACATGCTACATACCATCAACACCATCTCCCCAACATCAACATTAATTCTAGTCCTCATCTTAATGCTTCTAACTCCCATCTTAATATATCATCATGATATCATCTTTGTTGACAACAAACATACTCAATACAAATTTATTAAACAAGGCATGACATTCAACCATGAGCATCAACAACATCACCGTTAGCACACCATCATAGTATACCATCAACATGAGCATCAATAACATCCCAAACTGAGTGTTGACATCAATGCCAACCACATCAGTGACAACCTTAGGTAACATATGTGCAACAATGAATTTGATGGACCACGATTGTTGTTAGACCAAAACTCGTTGGCATTAAACTCTGCTACAATCGCCAGAGTTAGGATCCATGAGAGGTAGTTAGTCCATGTCATGAAACATCACGGGGAGCACTGGACACTCATGCCAATAATCTCCCCCCAGTGTTACCCGGGGAGTTTCAAACTTGAGACCACTGGCTCTAATACTAATTTGATGGACCATGATTGTTGTTAGACCAAAACCTGCAAGCATTAATCTCTGCTACAATTGCTAGATTTAGGATCCATGATTGGTGATTAGTCCATGTCATGAAACATCATGGGGAGCACTAGACACACATGCCAACAAAGTTTTCCTACACTAGGTTAAAAGGTCATGCATCCTTGTGGTGGGATCATGTGCAAATGAGGAGACAAAGGAGAGGTAAGGAGAAAATCAAACCTTGGGATTAGATGGTTATGAAGTTAAAGTTAAAGTTCTTACATGAATATTATCAAATAAGTTTTTTAATGCAGAAAATATAGAAAAAAGTGATGAATATTAAAGACTATATGGAGGAGTTCTATAGGCTCACCATTCAAGCTAGCCATGTAAAGGATGATGAAGAAAATATTTCAAGGTATGTTAATAGACTTTGGATCTCCATTCAAGATGAATTGAGCATGATTAGAGTAAGGATAGTAGAAGGAGCCTATCAATATGCTTTGAAGGTAGAAAATAAGTTGGAAAGGAAGCAACAAAATAATTTTAGATGAAGAGGATGGTCCTCTGAAGGAAGAGCACAATCAAACAATGGTAGAGGATAGAATGCAAATGAAGGAGAGTCCAACACTACTTAAAATAAATATATATATTAAAAAAATGAGAGGAAGAGGGAATTCCTCAAGAGTAAGAGGTTATTATGGAAGAGGAAAAGGTAGAGGATTTACTGGAACTTGTTATAGATACAGAGAGGTTGGTCATGGGAAATTTGACTATCCACAAGTACACTAGAATAATGGTAGAGTAAATAAGGCAAGAAGTCACATTGCCCAAGCACACAAGGAAAGTTTCATTTCACCCAAGTACACAAAGGAAGTGAAGCAATGAGAATCTCTCACGATGAAGAGAGTGATATTGAAACAAACTAAGGAGGAACATGAGCCAATAGAAAGGAGGAAATTATTTAGAACTATATGCAAGTCTAGAGGTATATGCTACAAGGTTGTTATTGATAGCGGGAGTATAAATAATTTGGTGTCTAAAGAGGTAGAGAAGCTTAGATTGAAGAATATTGAATGTCCAAACCCACACAAGATTTTATGGTTACACAAGGGTCATCAAATATTGGTAAGTGAGAAGTGTTTAGTAAAATTTCAAATTATTTGATATAAAGATGAAATTTTATGTGATGCCATGCCTACGGACGCTAATTATTTTTTGTTGGAAAGGCCTTGGCATAATTTGATAGAAAGGTGGTACATGATGGTAGGATGAATACCTACACTATTGTGAAGGATGGGAAGGGATTTGTATTGAGTCCACTGAAGGACAAAGGGAAAGAAGTGAATAACAATCCTATGGTGTGTTTAATTTCAAGAAAATAATTTCTAAGCGAGATGAAGAAAGATAAAGCTTATTATGCTTCCATTCCTAACCCTACAAAGGTTAGGACAATGGGTAAAATGAAGAAGAACAATAAGTGAAGAATTTATTAGAAGAGTATGTTGAAATTCTTTCAAATGGCTTGTCAAATGGGTTGCCACCCATGAGAAGCATCAACCATCATGTGTTTAATTCCTAGATCAAGCATACCAAAAAAGGTAACATATAGGATGACACCTATGGAGAATGAGGAGGTGAAGAAACAAGTCCAAAAGCTATTAGACAAGGGTTTGATAAGGGAGAGTTTAATCCCATGTGCTATACAAACAATACTAGCACCTAAGAAAGATGGAGAATGGTGTATGTGCATGGATTCACAAGCCATAAATAAGATAACTATAAAATACATATTTGCATTTCCACGGATGGATGACTTCATGGATGCCTAAGTGGAGCTAAGTACTTCATGAATAATTTGAAGAGTGGATATCATCAAATCTAAATTAGACAAGGGGATGAGTGGAAAACCACATTCAATACAAAAGATGGGTTGTACAACTACCTTGTCATGTCATTTAGATTGATAATGCACCAAGCACATTCATGAATCTAATTGACAAGGTGTTGAAACCATTTCTTGGTAAGTTCATAGTTTTTTGTTTGGATGATACACTAGTAGAATTTGGCAAATAAATGACTACGTGACTAAAACTTTTAGTCATGACAACTAGAAATGATTAAATTCTAGTCATTTTTTGCAACACAGCTATAAATGACTAATTTGATCATCGTAAGTGACTAATTTGATCATTGGGTAAAAAAAAGAAGTGGAAAGTAATAAAAAAGAAAGTGAAAGACTACATTTTTTGGGCACTAAACAATGAAAAAGAGAATTTTCATTTCCTTGTGTCTATTGAGCCACGTAACAAGAGGAAGGTTAGGGGTTTTTAGTTTGTTGGTTAGAAGAAGTCCAAAGATTTTTTGAGGGCATGGCATAGAACCAGCAGTTGGTTGCACCAACATATATGTTTTTGAGTTTTCATGGAATATAAAGGGTGATGCCTGTTGCCAATTTTTAGATACTTGTCACCTCCATGCTTACTGGTGCCGCCAAGGGTAATGTGGTGTAGAATAGAGACATTATCCCTAATTACAGTGGTCTCACCAATAACAATCCCCGTCGCATGGTCGAAGAGCACGCCCTTGCCAATCTGAGCGACATGATGCATATCCATGGCGAACACTTCAGAAATCCTGCTCTAGATAGCGAGTGCGAGAGAGAATCGACGTTGTGACCATAGGCGATGTGCCACATGATGTGCCTGACAGGCTAGGAAACCCTTGAAATTAAGCATATAGCGAGAATAGGAAACACATGCCAAGTCTCTCTCCTCCTCTTTACATTCGCTGGTCTCACTTTGCTCAGTTTTGGGGTAAACCCTTTACATTTTCCCCTAAATTCCAAATTAGTTTTAGAAAATCTGCAAAAATCTGAGCATATTGGTTCTTCTTAGGTGGGATGACTCGTAATGTTGGCTTGCATAGAAATATGAGCGTATCCAATCCACCGACCTGAGGTCGACTCCTGTGGTGCCTATGGAACCCACCTATGGTGGTGATATTCGTTCCTCTTCCTTAGAAGAAGATATGTGTAAAAATGTTCCTGGCCTACAGCTCTTTATTGGCCTCCACACTGACTATGATAACAAGATGCCAATGAAAACATATAACAGATCGATGTGCTTGACGCTCCTGAAAGATGCCAGACCATAATGAAAAGGATAGAGCTGTCATAGGCTTGGTTATAGAATCTAATTTTATAGATCATTCATGCAGTAGAAACAATAGCCAAAGAAGCTACTCATCCTCTCCTTTATTTGAAACACTTTGGGCACTCGCTCAAATGATGGGTGAATGCGATAGCCTCCACTATTTGGAGAAGCTCCATGCATAGCAAAAGGGAGAAATAAGGAAATAGAGCCTAATTGGTCAGAGTTGCAAGAGAAGCAAATCACAACAGCCATGTTCAACAACTAGATCCATTAACATTTCTTGGCAAAAAACCTAAAAAAAATGTTTCGTACTGGAAAAAATAGAAAAAATCCTTCAGTGTTTTTTTTCCTACTTGATTGTTTCATTCATTATTTGATCAAAAAAAATGTGTAGGTGTTTGTCAAGGCATAGAAGTCCAAGGCCTATTTCAAGACGTACTAGGTCAAATTCAAGTGAAGGTGAGGTATTTATATATGATATATTTTTAGTGCTTGGGTTGCTTGAGGTTTTTAGTTAAAAAATGTATTTTAGGCTCTGCGTACATGAGAAAATGCACGACTCTTTACTTTTATGAAAAAAATCTATTTCAAGGTTTTATATTTGGTCAGAGTTGTAGGAGAAGCAAATTGCAACAGCCATAGTAAACAACTAGATCCATTAAAATTTCATGGCAAAAAGCCTTAAAAAAATGTTTCATACTGCAAATCACAACAACCATAGTAAACAACTAGATTCATTAAAATTTCATGGAAAAAAACTTTTAAAAAATGTTTTATACTGTAAATCATAGCAGCCATAGTAAACAACTAGATCCATTAAAATTTCATGGCAAAAAACCTTAAAAAAATGTTTCATACTGCAAATCACAGTAGCCATACTAGAGTTTTGTAGTTTGTTCTTCTAGCTGATTTAAGATCTGTGCAGAGGGGAAAACTGATTATAGAGCAAGAATCTGCTTGATAAATCAGGACAAGAACAAATATAATACGCCTAAGTACAGATTTGTAGTGCAATTTGTATCTTTTTCAGTGCCTGGGTTGCTTGAGGTTTTTGATTAAAAAATGTATTTTAGGCTCTACGTGCGTGAGAAAATGCACGACTCTTTACTTTTATGAAAAAAATCTATTTCAAGGTTTTATATTTGGTCAGAGTTGCAGGAGAAACAAATCACAACAACCATAGTAAACAACTAGATCCATTAAAATTTGATGGCAAAAAACTTTTAAAAAATGTTTCATACTACAAATCACAGCGGCCATAGTAAACAACTAGATCCATTAAAATTTCATGGCAAAAAACCTTAAAAAAATGTTTCATACTACAAATCATAGCAACCATAGTAAACAACTAGATCCATTAAAATTTCATGGCAAAAAACCTAAAACATATGTTTCATACTGCAAATCACAACAGCCGTATTAAACAACTAGATCCATTAAAATTTCATGGCAAAAAATCTTAAAAAAATGTTTCATACTGCAAATAACAGCAGCCATACTAGGCTTTTGTAGTTTGTTCTTCTAGCTGATTTAAGATCTGTGTAGAGGGGAAGACTGATTATAGAGAGAGAATTTGCTTGATAAATTGGGACAAGAACAAATATAATACGCCTAAGTACATATTTGTAGTGCGATTTGTATCCTTTTCAGTGCCTGGGTTACTTGAGGTTTTTGGTTAAAAAATATATTTTAGGCTTTGTGTACGTGAGAAAATGCACGACTCTTTACTTTTATGAAAAAAAAAATCTATTTCAAGGTTTAATATTTGGTCAGAGTTGCAGGAGAAGCAAATTATAGTAGCCATAGTAAACAACTAGATCCATTAAAATTTCATGGCAAAAAACCTTAAAAAAATGTTTCATACTACAAATCACAGCAGCCATAGTAAACAACTAGATCCATTAAAATTTCATGGCAAAAATCCTTTAAAAAATGTTTCATACTAGAAAAAATAGAAAAAATCCTTCAGTGTTTTTTTTTCTACTTGATTGTTTCATTCATTATTTAATCAAAACAAAAAATGTCCATGTGTTTGTCAAGGCGCAGAAGTCCAAGGCCTATTTCAAGAGGTACTAGGTCAAATTCAAGAGAAGGAGAGGTATATATGATATATTTTTAGTGCCTGGGTTGCTTGAGGTTTTTGGTTAAAAAATGTATTTTAGGCTCTGCGTACGTGAGAAAATGTACGACTCTTTACTTTTATGAAAAAAAATCTATTTCAAGGTTTTATATTTGGTCAGAGTTGTAGGAGAAGCAAATCATAGTGGATATTTATGCATCTCTCATTTTCTTTTGCAGCATATTATACTGGTCTCTTGTTATCCTGTCAGGTGCTGAAGTAGTTGGAGATGGATGATGAATATGTTGGCAATGAGGAGGTGATGCATGAGTTATTTGATGCATTTTCTTCTTAAATTTAAAATTGCAAGTCTGATAATAACATATGTAAAACACATGGCTTCAAAATTAGAGATTCTATATTGGGTGTCATGTGAAGGAATTTTATTTGCATCTGGCATTACTTTTTGAACCTTGTAATTTAACATTAGATGGTGAATATTACTTGTTTGACATCAATTTTTTGAATCTTTGTATTTTATCATTGGTTATCTAAGGGACTACCGAGGGGTTTATTTACATTATCCATCAACTATTGTATTCTTTGATTTGTCCATGAATCTTGTACCTTGGGGCTTTGATGCTAAGTTTTTGTTGATAATTTTTTTAATGTAGGTTACTCAAATGCTCTTTTACAAGGGATGTTGTAGTGGGAGTTCCTTCAATAGTTGTATTTATAGCAGGACTCCCTTCTATACATCAGAGTTCCTTCCATTGCCCTATTTTTACATCATCTTCATTTTTTTCCTGCTTCCCTAGTTGAACATTTTGTAGGGAATGTACCATCCACTTTATGTCAATTTAGGTAAATTCAATACTTTAATGAAAATGCTTGTTGTTCTGATATTGTTGGCAGGCCACTAGAGAAGATTACAGTGTGGAGCCAGGTGACTCCAGGAGGCCATTTAGGGCCATGTTGGATGTGGGTCTTGTCAGGACAACTACTAGAAACCGAGTTTTTGGAGCTCTCACGGTTGGCTAGTTATTGATTTTTTGTTACTTAGACTTACATCTCATAAATGTGAACTAGTTGTTGCTTAGTCAGGCATTCTGTTAATTGTTATTGACTTCAATTTAATTTGTATATGTTTGTTGGGTGAATATTTTGTTGTTTAGCTAACCAATGACAAAATGGTTATATCACCACAACTATGATAAGATAGAGTCTCTCCTCTCAGCAAGGGGAGGTTCCCTCTAGATGATGAATTATTTCTAATCAACAACTTTTAACACTTATATAAACTAAAACTATGCTTGGGGTGTTTTCATTGTATCCTATTCTCTTTTTTCAAAATAGATGTTTTTCTCTTCAAAATGATAACTTCAACATACATGATATTTAATAACTTTTTAACTGAGACAAACCATAGAAACACAAAGTCTTCTATTGCTCGACTTATTTCCCACAAATAAACTTGATTGAATTCAAATGTAGCTCAAAGTCTCCACTCTCACCCAATATGATATAACTAGATTAAACACAACAGTTTACAACACAAAGTCTTCAAACAGTTCTATTCTTACAAATGTAAACACAAACTCCCACAATGAGAAAATAGCACAAAGTCTATTTAACCAGAACAAGAACACTTCTCTCAATTTTTAATAAACTCCACGATTCTAGAAATGATTCAATATAATATAACACCAATGACATAAGAACATTGATATCATAAAATAATATGATTCAACTCAAAGTTTAATACTTAAACTGCTTGCTTATATTGATATTTGCTTGAAAATTTGATAAACATGAAAAGCTCAAAGTCTTGATATGTTTTTCAATTTGGCAGAGTTTCCTTACAATAGATAAAAGATCATAATTACAATAGAGGCCCTCTTTATTGATAGGGAGAGGCCTGGAGAAAATTTTGGAGAAAACCTAACTACTTTGACTTATTCAACAAAGGAGTCCTATTTGACTTGTGACTTCTTTTGTCTCACATGTAATTACATTTTGGGAAAATACATGTGAATATGTCCAAAACAAAATACAAATTGCATATACAAAAATGAAAATCCACTAAGGCATGAAAAAGAACTTCAATTGCCACCATCATTCTTTTCAGGAAGTTTTGGTACATTGTTCGTACCACTGCCATCTCACATACATCAAGCCCAGCTGTATTATCTAAAATGGTACAAGCCTTGAGAATTGCATCCCTAACTGCCTTTATCACTTTCTCATGTTTTTCAATATTATTCTTTAGATTTTCAAAGGTTGAGTGATGATCATAAAGGCTATCCATTGAAACCACCATAAGCACTTTATCTTCAAACTTTCGCTAAACCATCTTCTCGAAAGCATCTATCATCTCCTCTGCTGAGAGAAACTTATGATCCTCACCTGTTAGAGTGCATGGTAGTTCCTCTAACCTATGTAGAAGTGAGACATCACTGTCTTCACTATTTTCTCATACTTGGCACAAGTCATCAAGTAAGCCTCTTATCACCTTGATGCAATGGGTAATGGATTCTTTAGTCTTGAGATAAGACTCTCGGTTTGAAATGACACCAATGGCAATCAAATTATTTATCTTGATTTTCTTCATTTCAATCCATTCCTCTAAACTATCCTCTTGATCTTGAAGTTCTTGAGAAAGTAAATCAACAATATCATCTAACTCAGCATTTGCCTTTCCCATTTTTTCCTTTCTTTCCACTGTGGTCTTTAAGAGAACTCTACCTTGTGCCAACAACTGTTCCACAATGTCACCAACCACTCTTCCTCTAGCCTAAACTTTCTTAACCTTTTGAATTAGAGGGTCTTCTACAGTCACTGCCATAGGTTCCATGATCTTAGATGATTTCACTATTTTCTGAAGGACAGCAGCAAGTTATTTTTCCTTTGCTTTGTATTGCTCTTTTTCCTTCTTTACCTCATCATATTTTACAAGCAATGAGCTTGCAGTAGCTTGAAAATTTGCCTTGATACCTTCATAAGCTAGCTTACCTAACTCAACTCTTGAAACAATATAATCATTCACCTCAAAGCTATCTATAGTAGCATCATCTGGTGATTTAGCAATTTCTGCAGACCTGACTCCTTTTTCATCAATCAGCCTAGAAATAGTTTTAGGCTTCTTCTTCTGAGTCTTTGGTTTAACAGGCAGTAATTTCTCAATGTCGATATCATTCGGTGAAATATCCTACTTTTTCCTTTTGGGAGTATAGGCAGACAACCATGGAGGTAGTGTTAGTGTACTAACATTTGGAGAAGAATCAACCACCTGCTTATCGGGATCCATACTAGCACCTGTTCTAGTGACAATAGGGGAAGTGTTGCTGAAAACAACACTTGTATCAACATTTTTCTCTAAACCATCAAGTAAATGATCCAGAATAGTTTGTTCCCCAATATCAAAAGAAGGAGAAGATAGACTAGGAATAGAACCAGAAGAATCAAAAATAGTTCCAAAACTTGTTCTCATATAGGGGGAAGTATTATCAGAAGATATCATGACAATAGGAACATTAAAAACTATTTGATGCAGAGCATCTAGGACAGCAGAAGCATGTTCATAACTCCACATGCAATAACCTTCAAGTTCACTATTTTCTCTAGAGATTCACTTTCCTACCCATGAAGGCTTCAACACAATATCAACTTGTTCTTGACATGTAAACTGAGGGAGGACTCCAGGACACCTATCCCAAGATGCCTAACTCCATCTATCATTCCTTCAACTTCTCTACATAGACCTACAGGACAACAGTCTTTATTCTGCCTTTCTGAGACAGTCACAACCTTGCTATTTCACTAGTATGACAGTCACCATACTCTTCTCATGGTGGTCTCTAAATGTCAACCTCATGCAACAACCAAATCTATAACTTGCCAAACATCTAACAACTTCCTTGACAAAGCAATAGCATATCAAACATAACTAGATTGCTGTTGTCCTTCTCTTCTTCCAATACTTGACTCTTGATGGGCCATCTACATGGAAAACTCCATTCTACCCCGTTCTCCTGCCCCTGAAACCTTCATAAACCTCTAACCTAACCATTTTACATTCCACTCCACTGATCACAAATGGAAAAGATCAGTGGAGTGAAGAAATATCCATCGGGCTATTTAGGAATACCCTAGTTTAGGTTTTCAAACTTGCTCTCAGATCAAGGAGGAATACAGAGGTCTGGAGGAATATCAAGAGCCCAAATAGCTTACAAATGCAAGGTAACTCTCCACCCTAACCAACCATCACAAACACTAACTAATACTCAGCCGTACAGGTACGGAATAATGCAGAAAAATAGTGATTTTCTGACAGAAATAGTAACTTTAAAGAGCAGTTTGGGGAAAATGTGAATATCTCTCCTATTATCTACTGTCAAGACTTCCAACCATGCTCAAATCAATGCTATCTCAGTACTCTATCCATCCATTACTTACACATGCTATGACAAATCCGTACGGGAGTACAGTACGACAGGAACAATGAGAAAAAAAACACAGAAAAAATAGAAAACAGGAAAACAGTGCCTTTTGCTGTTTCTTTTCAATTCCTCCAAATTTCTCTCCACAATGAATCCTCATTTTGCTTCAAATAAACCTCCTACGATGCATGGAGTGGCTGGGGGGTCGATGCAAGTAGCCAACCATTGAACTTCCATCTTGATTTCTAACTGCTGTCTTTGAAACTGTTTTAGAAACTGTCCACCGACTGTTTTATGTTTAGAAGATGCTTTCTAACCTTTTGTTAACCTTGGACAAGGTATTAACAAACTTCTAAACCCATGACATGCCTTTAAAGGCTTACAAACAATAAAATTACCCCCTACACACATTAGGTGGCTACAAACTTAAGGAGACTGCCTTTTTGCCACATGACTATCCTCTTGAGGACTTACAACAAGATAATAGTAGATTCATAGTCATTTGGACATAGTCCATTTACAACATGGCTACAATCCTTATTACAACATTTAGATGGTCTCCAAGACCTTCTTAAACCAAACAAAACAACTTGAACATTAACCAAAACTTAGACATCTAGGTGCTCCTGCACCATACTCCCTGGCATGATGAAAACTCTTGTCCCAAGAGTTAGGGGATTTGCTCCATCCATTCTTCCATCTTGTTGGGATGTTCCTCTAACTAGGAAACATGAACTCTCCAAGAGTAATATTCCTCCTTCTCCAACCTGCATGGCTCCTGTAAACAGTGTTAGTGTTGAGTACTAGTGACTCAAATTACAGGTTCATTGGTTCCTTGGTTATCCTTTGTTATCGGCTTGACTCCTTGTATCGGTGGGAGTAAGAGGTCTTTGGCCGATCTGCTAGGTTACACCGATGGAGGGCTAGCTATCGGCATGAGGTTTACTATCGGCAGGAGTTCAGTGTCTTATGCCGATCTCCAAGGTCTTACCGATGGTAGTGAGACATCGGCAAGAGGTTGACCATCGGCAAAGCTGGTGGTAGGAGCTCCGACAGTGTTGGGTCACACCGACGATGGATGAAGGGTTAGCGATCTTGTCGGTGTGAGTCAATCCGATGAAAGATCATCGAAGTGAGTAGTGTTATCGGCGTAGCTGGAAGGAGTCTCCCCGTTACTTCATGTTATACTGATGAAGGGTTTGCGTCGGCGTGAGAATCACTGTCGGCCAAGCCTTGAGTCCTCTCTCTGATGGACCTCGTTACTCCGATGAAAGACATTGGCTTTGGCATCGATGAGACATTGGTCTTCAGCGAAGTTTGGTTTAGTCTTGACGATTGTTGGTGTCTCTCCGATGGAATAGTCATTGGCTAGACAATCCTTGTCGGGCTGACGTTTGGAAGTTTCTCTGATGGGCATTGGTCACCCCGATGGAAGTTGGTGATTGGCGTCGGCGTGAGAACTTCTATCGGCCCAGCCTTGAATTGTCACTCCGATGGCAGAAGTCACTCCGATGAAGAGTTGGCGTTGTGTTGGCGTCAGTGAGACATGGGACTATCAGAGTGCATGGTTGTGGTTGTGCCGACAGTTTGAGTTGTGCCGATGGGGATAGACTAGAGTTGTCGGCGGCAAAAGCGCCGACAATTATCTTACGTGTGTTCGGGCATTTAAACCCGGATGTCCAACTAGAACTTGTGCATGTGGGACTAAAGTTTCCTATGAGAATGTGAATGGTTAGATAGTTATGCGAACGGTTTGGACAGTTGGAATGAACGGTCGTTTGCATGAGAATCGATTAGATTGCTAAAAAGTAATTGTGTAATCGAGTCAGAGGTGTGAGAGAATCGATGAGACGGTGAGTTCAATCTGATGGAGCTCTAGTTTTTCTTCTTCTGTGAAGTCTTATGCTGTATGCTGTATGCAGCATGTGAACAACATGTGAAGGGACTGAGAAGAGGATGAAAACAGAGTTCAAATGAAATTGTTCTGGCTGAGAAGATGTAGTTCTGTATTGTGTGCTGTTTCTGGCATGATCACAGTATGAAGAACCAACCAAGTGCTGGAGAACTTTGTGCAGGGTTACTGTCAGTTATTCTTCTGAAGGAACAAGATGTAAATCTTCATGAAAGGCTTATTGCCAGTTTTGTATTGTAACTATCTTTCTGTTGCTGAATAATACAATGGTGATCTGGGCTTTTGGAGTGTGGGGTTTTTTACCCGTAAGGGTTTTCCCCACGTACATCTGTGTTCTTGTTCTTTCTTTCATGTTTAATGTCTCTGCTGTTGAAACTAGATATTGTTCGCTTGTGCTTTCCTCTAAGGGTCAATGTAGGAAATGTTCTATGTCTATTTCCGCTTTAAAGGCATAGTTGTGCGTGTTTTTGAAGCATTTGGAAAGAATTTAAATTTGTCGAAGACACCACTTTTCTTAGAAATACGTTCTGAGATGCCCTCATTTCCTTACAAGTGGTATCAGAGCCTTCTTTTGGGATATGCTTTGTTGCTCACATATGTACATTTGTGTGTTGCATGTGTTGCATGTAAGAGTTCCTGGTGTATAAGGTCTGGGTTTTCCTTCTATGATGATTTCTTAGTGTGGCAGGCTTGAAGATATCTAAAGGAAATGTATGTTTGTTTGATCCTTGTTTGAGTGAAAGTCTGGCAGTTGATCTTGTGTTTCTATTTCAGCAGTGCTTGAAGGATGGTGAAGAGACTGGAGTTGGTCATGATGTGGCCTGAGGCTCTTAATTGACAGTATTTAATCTTGTTGCATGGGGTTTGCTTTGAGGCTGTGTTGCTGCAGTAACTTTCATATTGGGTGTCTGTGTGAGAGGCTCTCTGATGATATGGAGAAGTTTGTGTTACTGCTCAGCCATGGAGTATTGTGCTTATGCTGGGTGTTCTGTTCCTAGTATTGGAAGGCATAATTTTTTTGTTACCCTGATTGCA
Organism: Cunninghamia lanceolata; assembly: GCA_027924645.1. Classification (NCBI taxonomy): domain Eukaryota; kingdom Viridiplantae; phylum Streptophyta; class Pinopsida; order Cupressales; family Cupressaceae; genus Cunninghamia; species Cunninghamia lanceolata. The sequence goes on from BSBN01000609.1 coordinate 6,957,852, forward strand.
TGCAGGCTTTGGAGTTGATCATTGGATGATCTGAGAGCTTCTGTAATTGCCTGATTCTCTCGGATGCATGTGCATGTTGGTGGTTGAGGGATTGGTCTACAAGTGGGCCTAAAGCTCTTGAACTGCTTTTTCCTTAAGTGGATATTTTGCACTTGCATGACTCAGATTCATGTTTTTTGGATTTGAGGGGTTTTATAGTTTTTCCTTAAAAACTATGGTTTTGCATATTCATGATGATCCATTATTCTGGTTTAACTGTTATGGAGTTTTGTTGCAGACTTTTTGGGTTTTCTAGATGTGAAGTGGGTATGGATGTGCATGAGTGTTTTTCAAACACAAGTGGTTTTTTGCAGGTTTTACACGGTCAAAAGAAAAACTTGTGATTTTGTGAAGCTGTAGTTAAGCTATTTCTAGACCCTGGCTTTTGGGATGTTGTTGGATGATATAGTTGCAGTTTTGCATGCATGCTCTATGCATGGTGTGAGGAGGTGAAATGCTTTCTCTGCATGGGAGTGCTGGTATATGATATGACACTCAGCATTTCTATGGTAATGCTTCTAGTTTCTTCTATGGTGCTCTGGTTGTGGACATGTTGGGCGAATCAGTGAAAAGTAAGTTTTCTGATGCTTGAGTCTTGTTGTCTACATTGTTATTTATTCCTTGAAATCTCAGTTTTGCAGTTTCCAGTGTGATAGTGAGTTTGCATGATACATTGGTTGGATCTACGAGTTATGTAGTTTTGTGGGCTGATCACCTTTTAAGCTACAGTGAGATGACTCGGATGTGGACTGTCTTTATCCACAAGGTTGTTTCAGTGTTTATGCAGATTTGTTAGCTGGCCTTGTCTGTGGTCACTTGTGCATTGGTGTGACTGTTTTGGGATGAGAGGATGGATGTTGTAGAGTATCTGAATAGTTGGTTATGGAGACTTGTAATAAGTGTATCATGATGTCATGTATAGCTTGAATACACAGGTTTGTGTAAGCTATTGACAATGATAGTTTAATTCCTTGTTTTGGAGATCTTGGTGTCACTTGGTTTTATAGTCACATGGACATATTAATTTGTGGACCTGGAAGATTTTCAGATTAGGAGATGTTTGGTCAGGATGCTCGGAAAGCTCTGTTGTTACAGTTCAGTGGGAGCTTTAGCATTGACTGTGAGTTTCATCACTTAGTGGTGAATGATCTTCTTTAGTGTTGCAGATGTTACTAGGAGGAGCTCTTTGATCCTGTTGCTGCAGAAGGGTTCTTTTGCATTTGCAGGGGCACTATTTGAGGATGAGTAACATCTTGGAGTCATGGAGGATTCATGAAATTCTTGGCTGAGGTGTTGGTGGTGCTTGACAGAGTTTACAGCTGGAAGTTCGAGGAGTCTTTACCTTGGTTGAATGTGAATTCAACAAAAGATCTAGAGGAGATTGTTCTTGGAGAAAGTCATTGGGACTTGGGTATCTTGGAAGAACATTCTCTTTCCCCACTCTTGGTCTACTCGACAAGTTTCACTTGAGAGGTATAGCCCATTGTTTCTCTCAGGTGTTTTATGCTTTCTTTCATAGATATGGTTCTGGTGGATTCATTGTGAGAGATGAATAGCATGATTATCTTCTTGTGCATTTGAGTTTAGAGATATCATTCATTGATGAGGACTGTTAGGAGATGGTTAATGGGCTATTTTCCTGAAATGGGAAATGAATTAGTTTGATCTTCTTTGATCTGAGAGGCTTACATCCATGTTAGTTGATCTTGGAGATTGAATGTTTGTTTGGATGTTGTTATGCTGTTCTTCTTTGGGGTGTTTTGAAGGAGATCATATTTGACACAGTTGGCATTCAGAGGTGTATGTAAAAGGATTGTCTACAGGTATATGATGTGCAGTGTTCCTCTTGGTCTCAGTTAGTTTCTCTGATGGTGTGTTTCACATTACATTGTTTTGAGATTTGATTGGAGCTGAAGTGGTCACTAGTTTGTGATCATGTGCTTTCACTTATGTTGTTGGGTGACAGCATGAAGGTTCTGTCCTGTTATCTCTTTCTTTTGTTGGATGTGGAGAAATTGGAGAACTTTGGACTGGTTGTGAGGTGTTGTTCTTGCAGGTTATTGATTTGCATATCATGGTGGTTGTTTCCTTGGTACTACATGATATTTACACTTTCTATGTAATGCTATTGGTGGATTTTGTATGCCATGATCTTTTTCAGATCTGCATTATCCATGTAGTGGGAGTTCTTGATGTGTCTGGTCTTCTTTGACTAGTTGACATATGGAGCTTGTATTTGCAGTTGATGGGTGTATATGCAGGTGGCATGAGTCTACTGATGTTCATACCTTTAAGGTACGAGTGATTGGATGTTTTAGCACTGGCTGTGTGTGCTATTTTCAGTCAAGTGGGTTTTTTGTTTCAGTTGGATGGGAGCAGTCAGCTTTCTGATTGTTGTTCTAGCTGATGTTCTATCTTGTTTCTGAAGGATGTTTCTCATGGCTGTGTTCTGGAAGCTTTGAAGTTGTTTTTGTTAAAACTTCTGTGGAGCTTGTGAGCACAGTGGAGTGGTGGCAGTATCAGCTTTGGTTTTGTGATATAGAGCATTGATGGTTTCCTGTAATTCCTTCGTCAAGTGGGAGAATGTTGAGTACTAGTGACTCAAATTACAGGTTCATTGGTTCCTTGGTTATCCTTTGTTATCGGCTTGACTCCTTGTATCGGTGGGAGTAAGAGGTCTTTGGCCAATCTGCTAGGTTACACCGATGGAGGGCTAGCTATCGGCATGAGGTTTACTATCGGCAGGAGTTTAGTGTCTTATGCCGATCTCCAAGGTCTTACCGATGGTAGTGAGACATCGGCATGAGGTTGACCGTCGGCAAAGCTGGTGGTAGGAGCTCCGACAGTGTTGGGTCACACCGACGATGGATGAAGGGTTAGCGATCTTGTCGGTGTGAGTCAATCCGATGAAAGATCATCGAAGTGAGTAGTGTTATCGGCGTAGCTGGAAGGAGTCTCCCCGTTACTTCATGTTATACTGATGAAGGGTTTGCGTCGGCGTGAGAATCACTGTCGGCCAAGCCTTGAGTCCTCTCTCCGATGGACCTCGTTACTCCGATGGACGACATTGGCTTTGGCATCGGTGAGACATTGGTCTTCAGCGAAGTTTGGTTTAGTCTTGACGATTGTTGGTGTCTCTCCGATGGAACAGTCATTGGCTAGACAATCCTTGTCAGGCTGACGTTTGGAAGTTTCTCCGATGGGCATTGGTCACCCCGATGGAAGTTGGTGATTGGCGTCGGTGTGAGAACTTCTATCGACCCAGCCTTGAATTGTCACTCCGATGGCAGAAGTCACTCCGATGAAGAGTTGGCGTTGTGTTGGCGTCAGTGAGACATGGGACTATCGGAGTGCATGGTTGTGGTTGTGCCAACAGTTTGAGTTGTGCTGATGGGGATAGACTGGAGTCGTCGGCGGCAAAAGCGCCGACAATTATCTTACGTGTGTTCGGGCATTTAAACCCGAATGTCCAACTAGAACTTGTGCATGTGGGACTAAAGTTTCCTATGAGAATGTGAACGGTTAGATAGTTATGGGAACGAATGTCAGCGATACTGGGCAGTTGGAATGAATGGTCGTTTGCATGAGAATCGATTAGATTGCTAAAAAGTAATTGTGTAATTGAGTCAGAGGTGTGAGAGAATCGATGAGACGGTGAGTTCAATCTGATGGAGCTCTGGTTTTTCTTCTTCTGTGAAGTCTTATGCTGTATGCTGTATGCAGCATGTGAACAGCATGTGAAGGGACTGAGAAGAGGATGAAAACAGAGTTCAAATGAAATTGTTCTGGCTGAGAAGATGTAGTTCTGTATTGTGTGTTGTTTCTGGCATGATCACAGTATGAAGAACCAACCAAGTGCTGGAGAACTTTGTGCAAGGTTACTGTCAGTTATTCTTCTGAAGGAACAAGATGTAAATCTTCATGAAAGGCTTATTGCCAGTTTTGTATTGTAACTATCTTTCTGTTGCTGAATAATACAATGGTGATCTGGGCTTTTGGAGTGTGGGGTTTTTTACCCGTAAGGGTTTTCCCCACGTACATCTGTGTTCTTGTTCTTTCTTTCATGTTTAATGTCTCTGCTGTTGAAACTAGATATTGTTCGCTTGTGCTTTCCTCTAAGGGTCAATGTAGGAAATGTTCTATGTCTGTTTCCGCTTTAAAGGCATAGTTGTGCGTGTTTTTGAAGCATTTGGAAAGAATTTAAATTTGTCAAAGACACCACTTTTCTTAGAAATACGTTCTGAGATGCCCTCATTTCCTTACAGTTAGAACCATAAAACTTGTTTTGGTGTCCTTGCCTAGGACCTTACTGCTGCAATGCTACTATTCTTCTCAACTGGAGGTTCTGATTCATTCCTCCCTGTACTATCTGCTGTTTGCCTTCCTTTTTCTACCTCTTTATAGGGAAATCAATGTCTCCAACCTTGACATAACTCAAGTCCCAAGCCTGCTGCTCTTTAGGACTGTCATCCACCTTCTTCTGCTGCAACTATTCCTGCTACTTGCAATCATCCTGAACCTACATATTCAACTGTAGTTTCTCTCCAAAACAAATAGTGACATGTTCCTTCTTCTCTTCACAAAGTAAAGGAATCAGTTTGAACTTCTTACCATCTTTATGCACCACATAGTTATTAGTATAACCATCATGAATTGTTCTCCTCAAATACTGCCATGGTCTACCCAAAATGATATGCCCACATGTCATAGGAATAACATCACACAATACATAATCCTGATATGGACCAATTGTAAAATCAACATATGCCTTCTTAGTAACCCTTACTTGCTGTTCTTGACTCACCCAAGTGACATTGTAAGGACTAGGATGATCAAAAGTTTTCAATCCCAACTTATTCACTATTTCCCAAGAAACTAAGTTATCATGAGAACTTGAATCTACAATCAACTTGCATATCTTTCCATGGCTTAAACAATTAGTTCTAAAAATAGATACCTGTGGTGGTTGCTGCAATTTGCCTCTTTCCACCATGAGCATTTCCCCAACCATCATTGGAGAGGCTGACGACATTTCTGGTTCTTCTGGCTTCTCCTCCTCTTGTGCCAAGTGAACTCTTCTATCCTTGGGCTTGTCAACACCATCCTTCTTAGGACAGTTGAAAGATGTGTGTCCCACCTCATTGCAGTGATAACATCTGCCTATGAACACTCCTCTACCTGATCCAAATCTACCTCCACCTCTATATCCACCTCTCTGATCTGTAGAAATCTCCTTACCCTTCTCATTGCTGTTCTGAACTTCAGTAGTAGGTCTGTCCCTACCTCTATATCCTCTTCCACTACCTCCCTGTCTTTCTTGCTTCCTATTCACTCTCTCTTAAGCCTTGATAGCCAACTAAAAACACTCTCCAAGTGATTTTGGTACTGACAAACCAATCTCATCCTGCAAGTTATACCTAATCCCATTAAAGTATCTTGCCACTTTCTCTTCTTCATCTTCTAATCCTCCTCTGATACTAAGCTTATGAAATTGCTCAGTATAGGACATAACATCCATGTCCTTCTGCTTCAGATTCTGCCTCATCCACTTTGTCTGAATGGAGTAACCAGATAGAAGGAATTGATCCTTCATCATATCCTTCATCCTACCCCAAGAAGTGATTCTTGATGCACCTCTAGCCACTCTTTCTGTTTGCACACTACTCCACCAGGTAAGTGTTGTTCCTCTTAGTTTTGTCTTTGCAAATTTGATCTTCTTCTCATCACTCATCTCCTCATACTCAAAAAAAATTTCTAGGGCATCTATCCACCTTAACACTTCTTCACTATCCATCTTCCCCTGATAGATAAGTAGCTCTATGTTTGCCTTTGTTCCACTTCCTTGGACTGCCTTCAACAATCTCACAAACTTCTTTTCTTCAGCATCCAACTCATCCTCAAGAGGATTCTAATCAGCCTCCTCATCTCCTTCTGACTCATTATGTTCATCCTTTCTAGGATTCTTCTCCAATGCTTCCAATCTAGCCAAGATTGATGCATTCTCTCTTCTCACTTGCCTCAACTCTTTTTCCGTTGCAGCATCCTTCTCTCTTCTATCCCTCAACTCTTTTTCTCTTGCCTCTAAGGCTTCTCTCAACTCAGAATTCTCTCTTGCCATCTGATTTTAAGGAGGCATCTTCACAACTTTCACAAACCCCCTATCTTATTCACAAGATCCTCTACTCCCTCAAGGACCTACTAGTGGCTCTGATACCACAAATGATGCAGAGCATCTAGGACAACAGAAGCATGTTCATAACTCCACATGCAATAGCCTTCAAGTTCATTGTTTTCTCTAGAGATTCACTCTCCTACCCATGAAGGGCTTCAACACAATATCAACTTGTTCTTGACATGCAAACTGAGGGACAACTCCAGGACACCTATCCCAAGATGCCTAACTCCATCTATCATTCCTTCAACTTCTCTACACAGACCTGTAGGACAACAGTCTTTATTCTGCCTTTCTGAGACAGTCACAACCTTGCTATTTCACTAGTATGACGGTCACCATACTCTTCTCATGGTGGTCTCTAAACTTCAACCTCATGCAACAACCAAATCTATAACTTGCCAAACATCTAACAACTTCCTTGACAAAGCAATAGCATATCAAAGATACCTAGATTGTTGTTGTCCTTCTCTTCTTCCAATACTTGACTCTTGATAGGCCATCTACATGGCAAACTACATTCTACCCTATTCTCCTACCCCTGCAACCTTCATAAACCTCTAACCTAACCATTTTACATTCCACTCCACTGATCACAAATGGAAAAGATCAGTGGAGTGAAGAAATATCCATCAGGCTATTCAGGAATACCTTAGTTTAGGTTTTCAAACCTGCTCTCAGATCAAGGAGGAATACAGAGGTCTGGAGGAATGTCAAGAGGCCAAATAGCTTACAAATGCAAGTTAACTCTCCATCCTAACCAACCATCACAAACACCAACTAATACTCAACCGTACATGTATGGAATAATGCAGAAAAATAGTGATTTTCTGACAGAAATAGTAACTTTAAAGAGCAGTTTGGGGAAAATGTGAATATCTCTCCTATTATCTATTGTCAAGACTTCCAACCATGCTCAAATCAATGCTATCTCAGTACTCTATCTATCCATTACTAACACATGCTATGACAAATCCGTATGGGAGTACAGTACGGCAGGAACAGTGAGAAAAAAATATAGAAAAAAATAGAAAATAGGAAAAAAGTGCCTTTTGCTATTTCTTTTCAATTCCTCTGAATTTCTCTCCACAATGAATCCTCATTTTTCTTCAAATAAACCTCCTACGATGCATGGAGTGGTTGGGGGGTCGATGCAAGTACCCAACCATTGAACTTCCATCTTGATTTCTAACTGTTGTCTTTGAAACTGTTTTAGAAACTGTCCACCGACTATTTTATGTTTAGAAGATGCTTTCTAACCTTTTGTTAACCTTGGACAAGGTATTAACAAACTTCTAAACCCATGGCATGCCTTTAAAGGCTTACAAACAATAAAATTACCCCCTACACACATTAGGTGGCTACAAACTTAAGGAGACTACCTTTTTGCCACATGACTGTCCTCTTGAGGACTTACAACAAGATAATAGTAGATTCATAGTCATTTGGACATAGTCCATTTACAACATGGCTACAAGCCTTATTACAACATTTAGATGGTCTTCAAGACCTTCTTAAACCAAACAAAACAACTTGAACATTAACCAAAACATAGACATATAGGTGCTCCTGCACCACTATTGGAGGCTTATCAAAAATAGAAACATGAGGCAAGGGTGTAGAAACTTGTAGCTTTGATGGAAGACCTTTCTGTAGAGACTTTAGTGAGCCACCAATTTGTTCTTATTCCACATCCTTTTATTTTTCTTGTTCTTCATCACCTTCCTCACCAGGTTTTTCACCCATTTCCAGTTGCTTAGTATTATTAGGTTCCTCGACATTTTGTTGTTCCATCTCAGTATTTTCAACCTCCATTTTATCAACATCTACTTCTTTAGCACCTGAATCTACAACGGTAGAAGTTCCTTCAATTTCTTTTGCCTTTCCTCCCTTTGAGACAAACTTAATTTTTGGTTTGTGCACCTTAGAAGAAGAAGGAGCATCACTTTTGTTCTTTGTCCTGTTTTCTACCTTCTTTCTAGTCTGCTCCTAAATCTCTGTCTCTGATCCGGTGAGGAATTCTTTCAAACTGAGACCCTTGCTTTGCAACCATATATTGGCATTAGCCAGTATAGGTTGAAATTTCTTCCTGAGAGAAGTCTCGTCTTTCATCAACCATTTGACCTATGGCAAAGCTGAGGCTTCAACATTGTTGATGTCATACCTGTGGTCTAAAACATCTCCTTCATCTTCCATACATTCTGGAACATCAGCCAATCCTAGTTCCTCAATCTGGCTTAAATGGATACTGTAATAATCCAAATTCTTAATCTCATTCTGGGTTCTTAGATCAGCCCAAATATCCTCAACCATTGGCACATGAAAAACTGCCTTTCTCTTGATTTTGTCATGTACCCTTCTGTAATCAAAATGATCTCTTTTCTTGAATTGTTTCATCATGACCAACTGCATTTCTAATTCAACTGCCTTAGCCTTGGTGGCTGATTGCACAGAATACCTGCCAATTTCCACAGGAAACTTAATTCCTTATTTCTTCAACTCCATCTGCTTATTGTGTACAACAATCAACTGCCTACATAGCTCCATTAGAATAATTCTATCACTGGGATATTGTGGAAGCATATATGGATATCCAGGGTAATATCCCACTCTTAGGTAAATGAAAGTTGGAAACTGTAAAAACAAACAGCCAAAAGAGTTGACCACTTCCCAGGCCTCATCTGATAATCTTTTCTGTTCAAGTTCATTATTCCATAGACACATGAATAATAAAAAGAAAGCATCATTAACTTTGTAGAAATGATGGATTGATCCCTTAAGAGTAATCTGTGGATAACACTCATAGACTGGAACTAATCTCCAATCACCAACTTGAGTTAGACCAGGAAAACTCCTCATACTTGCAGTAGCATACACTAGATACGAAGTCATATAAAACTTGAAAGTTGTATTGACTTTCACCAGTTGATCATGCAAAGCATTGCTGATTTGTTCTCCCCAGAAGATCTTCTGTTGGCCCTTGAGAATCACCTTAATATATGTATACATCCATTCATGAAACTTGGATGAAGAAGGAAGACCTCTGATCCAACTCAGCAGTGTAATCAAATCACTTACCTCCTCGACAAAATCACTTCCCGGGAGATCTTTAGGCCATCTAGACAAATTGCTTCGAGGAGTCTTCAGCCACTTACCATTAATATGTTTCTTTGCAGCTTCCACATCTTTCTCGAACTCTTTTGGCCCTGAGCAAAATCTATCTCACCAACATTATCAATAGGACACATAAAGATTTTGTCAAGAAACTCTACATCTAATCTCATGATTACATTTCCTTGAAAACTAGACATAGTCCTGGTATCTCTATTATAGTGGCTTGGCACTTGAAGAACAAATTATGGGTTATGTGCTGCGATAGGAAAAGAAGCAACCAAATGAATGTTACTACTGATAATCTTCTGCATGTATCAAGGAGGATTTGACTACTTTGTTCTATCCATGAACTCGGCCATGTCCACATGACCAATCTCTGTGTCTCTTATCTAATCCACATTGGAGTGCAATGAAGTCACAGGGAAAACCCCTTGGTACTTGTACTTCATGATTTTAGCCTTTGAGGGAGACAACTCTGACATCAGCTTTGTGAAGAAAACTAGAAATAGCGTCCACCGAAGATGTTTGATGAAACTACAAAAAGTCATGATCTCGCAGTTAGGGGAAAAATGGGCAAATTAGGGATATTGTGAATTGATGATTATGAACACAGGAACATGCTTTGAAGGGCTTGAGAGCACGCAAGTCAAGGAAACAGGTGAAAGCAGGCCAATAGGTATTGAAAGGAAAAATTTCCTAGTGTTAGGAAAAATTCAAGAAAATATGCATGGGTGACATGCATGGGTGGCGATTTTGGCTGCTCCTGCATGTGGGGTAAGTTGTTTAACATACACGGTCAGTCAAGATGACCACCACTGCATATAAGTAAATTTGCAATTCAGTGTAGGGGCGGTCAAATTGACTTCCCTTACATGAGGGAAAAATACAAGTTTAAAGTGCATACATATATAAGCGGCAAAAATCACTGACTCAGCATAGGGGAAATGCAAGGCTTTGTAAAAGCGGCAAAATTTGTCGACGTCACATATATGTGGAGGTTTGCAAGTGATATGGAAAGGCTTTGAGCGGCGAATTTGGCTGACATCACATAGAGGAAGTTTATATTGTTCGTGTAAGGGCGGTGAATGTCGCCGCTCCTACACCTTGGGAAGATTTTGCAAGTAAAGGTCAGGTGGCAAATTTAACTACCATCACAAGATTGAGGGATTATATGCTATGTTGGTAAAAACCACCAACTAAACACCTACAAGTTTAAACAAACTTTGTAACATCGGCAAAATTTGCCATTATCCCATGGAAGCCAACAAAATTAACTTAATATGTCTAAGCGACAAAAATTGCCAATATCATATAGAACGGAAGTTCGAAGGTTATATGGTAAAGCAGTAATATTTACCGCTCCCTCATATAAGGATTTTGGAGTTTCTTTTAACGGTGAAAATAACTGATAGATCATAGGAACAAGTAAACGCAAAGGTCTAAGTCTTCAACCAACGAAAACATTGAAAACTTAGAACCTCACAAGATAAAAACATGGAAAAGGAAACCCTAGGAAATGAAAAATAAAACATACAGACACGAATATCTAGGGTTTAGAACAACAAGAAAACGTAGGGTTTCAAACAAAATGAAGAAAGATAGGTAAAGAAAATACGAATCAAACACGCATATCCACTTATCAAATCGTTTAAACAAAACAAATGACAAGAAAGGATAGAAAGTAGCTAACCTGGAAGAATGAACAGGAAAAACATGAATGTGCTTCGATGAATAAAAACGTGCAATTCACTCACATGAATCGAATCAATCACTTAACACACTCGGGAAGCATAAAAGATAGAAGGATCAGAGGAAAAATAAATAAAAGATGATTAAAAAGAGTATTAAAACCCCAAAAATGAAAACTAAAAGATCGTCATTAATGTCACACGAGTTAAGTCTGTGTTATTAATGACGATACAATAGCGGCAACAGTTACCGCTCCCACACATGATATAAGGTGTAAAATGCAATAGCAGCAAATATTGCCGATTATGCATAAGTCTTAAAATAAACCATGTTAAGGTGGTGATATTTGCTGCCTTCACATGTTGAAAAAGAAAAGGCTTAAAAACATGCAATAGTGGTGAAATTTGCCACTCTAGCATGTGAAACATAAAAATTTTCTAACTCCCAAAAAGATAAAAATTAATGTTTTGACAAGCCTTTATCCTAGTCGATCTTTGCAAATTACGAGGACCCGGACTAGGAAAACATTAAAAGACCTTTTTAAGTGTTAGAGGACCACACATGAGGTCAAGGAAACTTACCTCAAAATGCGAACATAGAGTGTAGGCTACAGAACAGACAAGTTCCGTAGGGGTCGTCCCACAAAATGAACTCAGTTGATTTTGAGGACAACAATGTTGTAGCTTGTTCTCAAAGTTAAGACTGTGACTGGTTCTATACTTTTAACTATGTAACTCTAAATCCAAATCAGTATGTTAATTTGTTTGATTCACATAAGTGTTTTTGGTTGTTTATGTTGATTTGTATTTCTTTCTCCCTCTAACAATTAGTTCTTATCGTTCTGTGACCATTGTGAATTATAATTTTGTCTTCCTGTATGTTTTTGGCGATGGTATGGCATGTATTTGTGTTGGTAAATATGCTTATCTTGAAATTTAGTTTTAATTTGTATTTTATTTATTTTTAATAGAAACTGAAAGTGTATGTTATGCCTTTCTACACTCGATTAAGTGATTATTTTAATTTAATAGATATTGTTAAATTTGGACTAAATGAAATATAATCGTTCCTATTTTACTTTGTTTCTACTTTCTGAGTTATGGTACTGCTATTTGTATTTAGGGGGCGTTGGATGGGGGACGAGATATTCCTCATAGTGAAAAGTGCTTTGTTGGATTTAGCAAAGATGATACAAGTTTGGATGCTGATATACACCAAAAATATATATTTGGAGGTCATGTGTCTACATACATGAAGGTGAGAAAATTTCCATTGTGATAATGCTTTTTAGTTTTTGTGAATGTCTCACTAGGTAAGATTCTTTATGAAAAAATTATAGCATAATTGCTAACTTTGTGAAATTTGGAAAAGTAGGTGTATATTTTAGATGGTTAATGATTAAAAAAATTTAAGCTTTGTAGGCTTGCTAAAATTCCCAGAACTTGAATTAGCACCAAAACAGTCACTGCTATGTGCTAATGCATCACTAAGTAGTTTATATGAGATGTTTAAGTGATAGCAATATCTTGGTTATGTTGCACCTAGGATTAGGATTAGGATTATTTTATTTCCATATGTCTAATTACACTTAGTGTTATTGCATTGTGTAATTCTTGTAGATGTTGAGGGAAGATGAACCGAGTAAGTATCAAGCTAAGATTGGAATATTGGTCAGGCTAAATCAACAGTTGTAGCATTTACAACAACTAAGATCAATCCTTGTTTATAGATTGAAGCATTGCAAAGCCGTGTGTCTGTAGCCACTGAAAACATATTTGGTGATACATTCTGGGAGAATGTGGGAGTTGTTATAAATGTACATGACAATATTGATGCAAGGCTTTATATAGATCATAGATGTGTCTGTTTTCAGAAACCCATGCTAGAGTCTAGAACTCTAGGAACCAAGGATTCTATACAATAGTTTGCATGCATTGATTGTAGGTGAACATACCTTCAAAGCACCTTGTGAAACAATTCACCTGTTTGCTCTATTCCTTCACATGATACATGTATTTGTCGAATGGTTTGCAGGCATAGACTATGCTTCCATGTTTTATGACCATGTCATCAAATAGGGAAATACTAATAACATATTATATTTAGCAAGTCCCACATTGAGGTTAAGAATGTAGATCTACTTCTCCAGTCCAAACACCTTACTACTTCCACATTCCTTGTAGTGTTGCTCCCCCTGTCTGCTATTTTCTCTGGCTTAGTCATACTTCAAGGTTTATAAGTTCAAAATTCTTTTGACTCTTTCCACCATGATCAATTTCAATTTTACTTCTTTGTTGTTGTGCATTCTATGATAGAAAGAGTGATTACCAATATGTCCACTAATTGTCTTCTTCTTTGGATTGAAAATGCAAATCTTGAATTACCAAATTTGGTAATATAAATTGATTGCTTTTCAGATCACACATCTATTACAACTAGGGCTTATACTCTTGACTCCAAGTTCTGAAGGAGTATGAGCATGAGTTAACCATAGCATAGGGTTGACTTGTTTCTTTTAAAACCCTAACCTTGAGCCAGTGACCAATAGTATTTTACTATGATTCCTTTATGTAGCCTATCACTCAGTCCATCATATAAATCTGCCACTTTAAGCATCCCATTCTGTTCCTCCATAGTCATCTTCTTATTAAGCTCATATTTTCTATTGGGTCCTAATAGGAAATACCTTGTATCGGGGAGACTCTACCATATCGGTGAGAGTCATTTTGAAGTCCCTCCGATAAAGCAATTTGCATGAAGAAGCATGTTCGAAGACACTACACTATATCGGTAGGAGATACTGCAAAGTCCCTCCAATAGAATAATTTGCATGATAGATTGTAAGAATTGTCGAAGAGACTGCATTGTATTAGCGGGAGCTACTTTCAAGTCTCCCTGATAAAACAAACATCATCGAAGACACCATACCATATCGGTAAGAGTTGTTCTAAAGTCTCTTCGACAAAATAATTTGTATAAAAGAACATCATCAAGGAGAATATAACATATCGAGATAAGAAGTTTTAAGGTCCCTCCGATGGAAGGATCCACATTTAATAACATGAAGTACATCGAGGAGACTACGTTGTATCAGAAGGAGGTGTTTTGAAGTCCCTTCAATAAAGAGATTCGTAATGACGATCATAAAGCTCATCGAAGAGACTAGGTCATATCAATGAGAGTTGCTTTAAAGTCCCCTTGATCTAATAGTACAAAAGGTAACTATTACATCGGCCAAAGGATATGATTTAATATAAAGTGGGCCCTGGATGCATCAAAGCAACAATGAAAAGTTGAAGAGACAGTTATAAGATTTCTTCGATGGAAAGGTCGAAGTGACTTCATGATATCAGATGGAGTAATTTCAAGTCCCTTCGATGTAACAAAGACACAAGGACTTAAGGATTTCATCGATGAGAAAGATGAATATCAAAGAGATAGAATATTGGTCCCTTCGATATAGCAAAGACCCTTACCTGCCATATTGATATGACATAATGATAAATATTTCGAAGAGCTAAATCAACGGTGATGACAAGTTAATCAACATTCAATGTTCAAATGCATTAATGGCATTTCTGATGACAGAAAAGCTCACGTCGAGTAACATTTATGAACCAAATCTGAATGAATTATAAACCAAATCCTAATTTTAGTTGGTTTTGAAAATCCTTGAGCATCCAGAAGAGGCGGAGAACTATAACAGCGATTGGAGATGAAGACACTTGAGAAGAAATCACCGTTCCAAGTAAGTTCCTGAACCTGAATTAGTTTTTCTAGCATCCGAACCAGTTAAAATAGCAAGTAAAATTTAGGGTCTGGTTCATTCTATAATTGATATTATGGAAGCACATCTGAAATGCCTAAGGCCAAAAGGAAAAAAATAGAAACCTGACATGCAAATCAAGACTTGATTGATCAATGCCCTGGCTCTGGACCGGGGTCTAGAAGAAGTGTACAATTGAACCCTAGGGCTGAAAAATTAGAGAACAAACAAAAGAGTTTGGGTGACACATGGACTCCAATGAGGGGTTATGACATGTTCATATATCATTACAAAAAAATGTATAGGCACCAGCCTATGTCCAATCTGTGGAGACTAAATTTGGGGAGATTAGTAGTACCCAATGTATTTATTAATGTGGAATTGATTAGGGTGCTTGCAAAAGGTATGACCCATAGACACATATGATTTATCTTGCAAACTGGTATGCTTATGATGATTGCACTAAGATCTGGGTGTATGGTTTTGAAGGAGCCCCCTTTCTTTCGCCAAAAATTGTTCCAGATAGAATAGCATACCTAGAAATTGTCAAGCAACTAGCTTATTTATATTCTATGCATCTCAAATGCTATAACAAACAGTCACTCATGCCTAGCACACTTTGCTTTGGTGATTTTTCTGTTGTTTCTGATAAAGGATATGACCTTATTGATAATAAGTTAGAAAATTACAATTTTCCAAAGGGAAATGAGAGAAAGGGATTTGATCCTAAACAATTTATAAATAATGATGAACTGGACAAGAATGTGCAGCATAGTCATAGTTGTACTGAAGTTGAGGTAATATAATAGTTGTTGTCAATTATCTGTCCCAATGTTTTGTCATTCTTCATGATTAAAATGTTCTTTTGGACAAAAATTTATAGCTTTTGCATTCTTTAAGTTGTAAGTTAATCTATCCCAATGTTTTGTCATTCTTCATGCTTAAATGTTCTTTTGGACAAAAAATTATAGCTTTTGCATTCATTACTTGACTTATATTAATTTTTGCATGATGATTAAACCACATGCAGAGCAATTATATGAAAGCAAAATGAAAAGAAAAGGCCCTATCAATAGAGCTCTCTGCAAAACTGCACAACTTCATGTCAATGTTGATAGTGATTATGTTGAACTAGACGAGCATGTGCATGATATTTATAGTAGTAACATACCCCTTGCTTATGAAGACAAAATAGATGGAGTTGTCTGTCTAAAAGAGAAATAAGGAACCTTCACACACTGGCCACTAAAATATTTGCAAAAAATGACATAGTTGATGTTTATCATGTACTAGTTGTTAGACAACTTGGCCCACTGCTTTATGCAGTAGTTTGAATGCGTTGTCCAGGGATCTTTATCATGGTGTATTTGCAAGAGTTGGAAACTCTTAGACTTTGACATTTGTGATTATATGTATATGAACATCTTACAGTTTATCAAAATTGCATTATATTTTTTATTGTAGATGATACAATGGCTATAGTGTCAATCTTGATTCACAAATCTCACATTTTGTTTTAGTGATAGGATGGCTATGGACAATGTCTCTGAACTTTGCATGAGTTTTTTGTACTACTATACAGTGCTAGTATACTGACAGGAATATGGTGATAGTGATTTACATGCTAATCTTGTTCTTAACAGTTGATATGGATTACAGTGAAAGTATCATCTTGCCTATGCACAATGGAGTGATGGAGTATCATAGTGAATGCATAGTAAATGGTATGCCTAATACAATATTCTATCAATGATTAGTGACAATAGTTGGTATGATAGTGACAGTTTGCAATTCTCTAACTGTGACAGTTATGGTCTTATACTTCTTCCTTGTGATAGTGAAAAAGTGGCTTGCTAATGACAGTGGTTGCTTGTGACAGTGGTATGCATCTGCACCCTTCTTTGATGGTTGGTTACACATCATTGGTGTCAAAGGTAATGGTGTTTGTTGATGCAAGGTAAATTTCAAAGGTGTTGATAAAAGTTGATGCAAGGTAAGGTACTTATACATATAAGTATGACAGAGTTGTTTCTTGATCATTCAGATATTCGGTGGAAGTGAGTATTGTTATTTATGCTTCAAAAAGTTGCAACAGGTGTGATTGTATGATTACAAGAGATACAAGGTTGGGACATGTCATGTTTTGATATGATGATAAAGGTGAATAGATATGGTCTTTTGAGACAGTTATATTGTCAATGCATAGTGAACAATGGCATGTTTACTTCATTTTCTTCTAATAGTGGTTACTTGGTTTCTTCTAGAGAGTGGGCGTTGGAGTGCATGAAAGATATCCTTCTTGTCAACTTGAGGGGAAATCTCCAAATAATTGTCTAGGTAAAAATTGTGCACCCTTTATTTATTTCAAATTAATAATGTTGGCTCTAGATGACATTGACAATTGCTCTCTTATTTTTGATGTTAACTTCTTTCATATCACATAGGCTGCCAAGGAATAGTCTGAACAATTGGGTGTAGATTCATGCATCAAGTTGTTTGAACAATTCAAGTCTTATGAAGGGCTATATTTCTTCTTGGGTGCATATTTGAGCTCTGAGTGATTTGACTTTTGATTGCCACTTGTATCATTTTGTCACTGATATTCATTGATCTATTTGAGGAGGTAATTTTGTAGTAGCTTGGGAACCTTGTACTTATATGGTAAATTGTATTTTTAATGTCATTGGCAGTGAGGATCCAGACATTCACTTCAAATACATTGAAGTAGCAGCCAAAACTAGACAAATCAAGGAGGTGGAACGTGTAACCAGAGAGTCAAACTTCTATGATGTTGAAAAGACAAAGAACTTTCTTATGGAATCAAGACTTCTAGATGCTCGTCCACTGATAAATGTTTGTGATCAGTTTGGATTTGTACATGATCTTACCCATTACTTATATTCAAATAATATGTTGTGATACATTGAAGGCTATGTGTTGTTCCTATATGCTCTCCCATGCTTGGGATGAGATATAGGACCCTTAGGCTTCATTTTTCAAGTAGTTCTTTCATGTTTTGGAGTTGTATAAGCAAAAAATAGAGCATTGTAACTCAGTTTTCTCAGTCACAGCACTAAGAAACACACTTTGTAACACATTTTTCAAAGCAAAGACACATATTTAAGTCTTGTATCTTCTGTAAGAACACCTTTTCTCAATAAAATTTCAATATTTTGCCTTCTTAATAGCTGTTTCATTATGTGCAAATGAATGATTGATTATGTTTTTCTGTGTTTTATGTTTAAACCTCAAAAGCATTGTCTCATTTCCAGCACTTTTAGGTAGAAAATAGTGAACAAAATGAATAAATGACTAAAAATGAATAAATGAATAAAAATCAGTGAATAAATGACTAAAAATGGTTTAGTAATCAATTTGGTCACGTTATAAATGAAGGGCAATAAACTACTAATGGTCACGTGACCAGGCTGAGTGAATAAACATGATTAAATATATGACTAAATCAATGACTAAATTAACGACTAAATATACTACCAAATTGATCAATCAAAACCACCAATAAATGACTAAAAATGGTTTAGTCATAAATTTGGTCGCATTATAAATGACCAACAATAAACTACTAATGGTCACGTGACCAAGCTTAGTCATTTATATGCAAATTTTAGTAGTTTTTTTAATAATTTATTGTTGTTTTTGTACTAGTGATATCTTGATATTTAGTAAAATAAAGGAATATCATTTGATGCAAATAAGGATTTTTTTTCAAACATTGAAAGAAGAGAAGTTGTTCATTAATTTGAAAAAGTGTAATTTTATAAAGAATGATGTAGTGTACCTAGGTTTTGTAATTTCCCAAGAAATCTTGTAGACGAAAATTGAAAAAGAAAGGCCTATTGTGGAGTGGCCATCAACAAGAAGCACAAATGAAGCAAAAAAATTATATAGTTTGGCAAGTTTTTATGGCAAATTTATCAAACAATTAGTGGTATTTGTGCACCTTTCATAGATACAATGAAGGGTGATAGGAATGAGTTTTATTGTACAATTATAGTAGAAAATATATTTTAGCTCTTTAAGGAGAAAGTAACAAAACAATTCGTCCTAACATTACTAGATTTTAACAAAGTG
This sequence comes from Cunninghamia lanceolata, assembly GCA_027924645.1. Taxonomy (NCBI): domain Eukaryota; kingdom Viridiplantae; phylum Streptophyta; class Pinopsida; order Cupressales; family Cupressaceae; genus Cunninghamia; species Cunninghamia lanceolata. The sequence continues at coordinate 6,976,724 of BSBN01000609.1, forward strand.
TTTCAAGTGAATTGTGATGCAAGTGGGATATAAATAAGTGGAAATTTGAGTCAAGAAGGTAACCTAATTACATGTTTTAGTCAGAAGTTAAATAAAGGCAAGAGAAGTGGTTAGTCTATGACCAAAATTTTTATGCAATTATTCATGCATTGAAGAAGTGGAGGCACTATTTGATACCTTAGGATTTTGTTCTATTCATGTATCATTAGGCAATGCAATTCATTAATATCCAAGGTAAGTTCATCCAAAATAATATGAAATGGTTTGAATTTATTCAAATTTGTTCATTTTTTAAAAGCATAAGAGTGGAAAATCTAATAGAGTAGCTAATGCATTGAGTAGAAGATGTCTTTTGTTGAATGATATGAGAATGATGGTTGTTGGATTTGATTCCATGAGATAATTGCATTAGGATGATGTGGATTTTAAGGAGGCTTGGAGAGCATGTAAGAACCCAAATGAAATGGATAGAACTCCATGGTTAAATTATTTCATTTGAGAGGGGTTGTTGCTCAAAGGGAAATGTTCAGGCATAAGGGAAAATTTATTAAGAGAGAGGCATAGTGAGGTCTATCCAAACATTTTATGGTGGATAAAATATTGGTGTAGTTGTGTGAGAGCTATTATTGGCCAAGGATGAATGTAGATGTGAATAAGGTTGTGCAAAATTGCACTTTACCAACATGCCAAAGGAAAATGTTAGAATGCAGATTTATATTAGTCATTGTCCATATCAAAGAGACCATGGGAAGATGTGAACATGGATTTCATTCTTGGGTTGATAAGAACCCAAAGAGGTAGTGATTCCATTTTTGTTGTTGTAAATAGGTTTTCAAAGATGACACACTTTATACCTTGCAAGCAATCAAGTGATACTACACATGTTAAATTATTCTTCAAAGAAGTAATAAGATTATACAATTTGCCAAAGAACATTTTCTCTAACAAAGATACAAAATTTGTAGTCTATTTTTGGTATACTTTGTGGAGAAAGTCAGACACTGAGTTGAGTTTAAGTTTAGCTTCTCATCCACAAATAGATGGGAAAATGAAGGTTGTCAATAGAATCCTAAAAACATTATTAAGGTATTTGGTTGGAAAGAAGCTGAATCTATGGGATAATAAATTAGCACAAGATAAATTTGTATACAACCTAGTCAATATGATCACAACAAATATTCATTTTTAGATTATGTATGGATATAGCCCTAGAGAGGTCAATGAGTTAAGCAGTACGACAAATTTTGGAAGACAAAGTGTTGTAGTAGAGGATTTTTTGAACTATATTTGCATGAGTTATATAATAAAATGAAAGGATATTTGAAGAAGAGTGCAATGAGTTCTGCAAGCAATATGTTGATCTCAAGAGGAGAGAACAAGAGTTTGAAGTTGGGTGGCTAGTTTTAGCTCATTTGAGAAAGGAAAGGTTCCCACAAAGGACTTACAACAAATTGAAGTGGAAGAATATTGGGCCTTATAAGGTCTTGAGCAAATTCACAATGAATGGATATGAGATAGAGCTACCAGAAGGAGTTGACACATCTCTAATTTTAATGTTTCAAATTTGTATCCTTACAATAAGGGACAAACTAGTGGAATGGAAGGTACAATTTTAGATTATTCAATGGTAGATTGGGCACAATAGTTATGCAGACACCTAAAAATGGTCACAACCACTTTCATCCATTCCTGCATCCTGAACCTGATTACTCACATCACTCTATCTAATCTACACATTACCTAAATAATTTCTAATTATTTAATTAATATTTTCTCCACCTTTTCCCTTCACCAAAAATTAAAGTTCTTCTGCTATAGTTCAAAAATTAAATATTTTGACAACTATAGTTCACATCTTATTCCCAAAAAATAAATAAATACCCATATTTATTTAATTCCCTATTTTATCCATTTTTTATTACTTTTAGTAATCATTATTTTCTTCTAAAACATGTGCACATGAATCAATTTTAATTAATTCTCAATTACAACTCCCCATGTTTCTAGAAGTCCACTTGTCATTGTTATGTTGGAAATTATACTCCTGCATGGATTAGCACAATTTTGCATAGTTTAGTTCCTCTCCTTTGGTTTCCTCTTACCCCTATTTGTTTCTGGACCTACCTAAACCCTGATTGACATGTACCCTATTGAGGAAATGTCACATTTCAGAGCAATTACTGAAAAACCCAAAAAACAAACCTTAGATTCCAGACATTCTAGACCCCCTTAAGCTAGACCTTAAGTGAAATTTGGGTCTTGGACTTGGGCACCCGCGCCATAGTCCTAACCTAAATTTTTAGGTCCTAATTTTTGGCAGGGTGTCAGCTTGTTCCGTGCACCTCGGGATTTCGAATTCAAATTTTGGTTTTCACGCGATGTCAGTGTATTATTTCGAGTGTTTACATTTCTAAGGTTAGGTATTTAAAGAGAATTAAAAATCATTTTATCACACATAATTCACATGCAAGCTTATTATGTCAAAATTCTGCTATTGCTACTATTGAAGGTTTGCACTTTGTTGAAGCTCTTTGAAGATATTGATATTTGCTATCATGGAGATATTTGAAGGAGATTAGGAATCAAGATCTTGAGTCTATCTTGCTCTTCCTAGGGTTTTGTCAAGTCCTTTGTATGATTGAGAGAAGGATTGAAGCCTCTAACTCAAGTTTTGGAATCCTCTATAGATACAGCTGCCTTGCCTTCTTGTTCTACAAGTCTTCATCACTATCATCTCCTTGAGGTGAAGTTGTTGTTTCCTTGAGTGAAACATTGTGTGGATCTATCCTTAATGCTTGAGTCATTTAGGATCTTGCATTTATGCTTACACACTTGATTTCTAAGCACACGCATCTACATACTTTCTTATTGGCTATTGTTGAGGTAGAAATACCAAAGATGGGGTTTGTCTGAGCCAAACTCTTATACAGCCACAACCATCCTTCTCCTCCTTTTGTATGTGCAGGTTACATTCAGGAAGATTTGATAGAAAGGAGTGGAGGAAGAATAGGTATTGCAGGTATAGTCATCACAGAACTTTAAGTTCTATCATTAGAGAATTTTTGGACTACGGGGCTAGTGCCCTAGTCTAGCAGGGCTTTAAATGTGGGATTTGGAACCCTTTTTAGAGAATCTGATACATGGTGCAAAAAGTTTCGTCATTAGAAAACTTTCAGGACTACGAGGTGGGTGCCCTAGTCTGACATGCCTCCAATTTTTGGGCACACAATCACTGACACCCCTAATCTACATTTCTATAGTTTGTTTGATACTATTTATTCTATAAATCAGTCTGTTTCAACATTCTTTACAATTAGGGTTTCTTGTGATAAGGTTACCTAAAGCTTGTGAAAACCTAATTGGAGCATCCATTCATATACAACAACATAAAAGGAATAAAAATTAGTAGCTTGATCATTCATAGTGAACAAGCTTAGTTCCTATCTCCTTAATGTTGGGTGTATGTGAAAAGTGAGGCTTGATTTGGTTTCTACATGCTATCATTCCTTCTACTTTTCCACACTTAACATTTTGGTGAACCCATGTTTAAATAATTAGCATCCTTTATTCTCAGATCTGAGTTAATTTGTTGTTCCAAATCAGATTTAGATTACATTTTCATTACATTCATAATGTATGCACTATATTTTGAATGTTAAATTTATCTTTACATTGAAAAAAGAATTAAAGTTAGCCTTGCATAGTGATTTTAGTTTCATTCTAGCAAAGTACACTTTTCTTGTTGGAAATAGAACATGTTATAATATCGGATTTATTTTTACAAGACTTTAATGTGTATGATGAGTCATTTAGTTGTGATGACTTCAATATGTTAGACGATGCCCTTGAGGACTTTATCTCGATTGAATATTCCACTGACTCTTAAACTATCATTCTTTCAAAGGATAGTAAACGTAATCTATGTTCCTAAACCTCAAGAAAAACCTATGATGCCAAAAATAGTGGTCAACCTATGTTTGGATGTGGCTCACACACAATCTAAACTGATGCTCGCTGTTAGAGGTCTTCTACCTTCTTCTTGACCTCCTGATTACATCTATAACTATGCTAAACAAATAACACATCGAAGTCAACAAGAGGGATTACAACAACCTAGTCATACTATGGTTGCTCACACATATAATACACAAAATAACAAACAAAGTAAGAAACAATCAAATATTCCTATATCTTTACTAGCTTCTCAACCTATGCTTCCTCAACCACCTCTTACTCATAAAGTTGGTCAAGATTATGATATTGTTGAGCAGCTTTGTGCTACTCCTGCTAAGATTTCTCTTTGGAAACTCATACAAACATCACCTACATACCATGGAATGCTCCAGGAAGCTTTACAAAAGGTGATTGTACCACCCACTATGAAGTCGAATGATGTAGCAGCTCTGTTAGATTGTATGCATGCAACAAAAACAAACATTTTGTTTCAACAACATGAGTTACCTTCTATTGAAGTTCAAAATCAATATGATCCTCTAACCATCTTTGTTACAATAAATAAGAAATTGATCAAGCAAGTTATGATTGATAATAGATCATCTCTTAATGTTTGTGGTATCAACTTGTTACATAAGATCAGGATTGACACATCTTTAATTAAACTAGATAGACTTAACATTTGTGGCTTTGATAATGTTGGAAGACAATCTATAGGAACTATAACCTTACATGTACATGTTGGATCTATGACATTGTCTACCCTCATTCATGTCATGCCTAGTTCATTATCATACAATATGATTCTTGGTAAACCATGGATTCATGCCTTGGGGGAAGTTCCATCTACCCTTCTTCGATCAATCAAGTTTATTTATGTAAATGAACTTCATACCATTAAAGTTGATCCTGAACCAAATAGTTGTTTACAAATTGAAATGCAAAAGCAAGTTGTTTAATCATAAGATTTTAAATAACTTGAAAGTTGATCCATCAATTCCTCTTGCCACAGAAAATGTTGTACAAGATTCTAAACAATTGAATGCATTCCTTGGTGACGATTGGGGTTCATTAGATTTTACTTCTACTTCTATGGGAGAATATAAACTTAACAACTCTAATACTGAAACATCAAATGTTGCATCGACTTCATCAAAGAAATCTATGAAGATACCTAAAGAGCCTAAAATTTCTTTAGTAAAAAACATAGACAATACTCTTACTTACACTACATACTATGAGACCTATGAGGCCCCACCTTCATCTAGGGAAATGGCTTCTCTTTATGGTCGAGGATTTCAAATCCTTTATAAGGATTGTGACTATGTAGGCAATAGTTGTGGTATAAATCAACAAGGAATTCGAGAGCCTATAGAGGCTGCTTCACATAAATACTCGAATGGCATTAGATATAATCCTTTTAAGACAACTAAAGCCCGCAAACGTCCTAATCTTAATGTTAACACAATATTAACACCTAATTTGATATATCTTGAGATGATAGACACAAATTGTCCTCTAGGAGATATCTCTTTGGATATGAAGCAATAATTGAATTCATGGGAGCTTATGACAATGTTCCCTGTTATCTTCATAAACGTGGATTACCTTATTGTTTAAATTCCAATGCATATTTTGGAAAATCCACTTGTTTGGTAAATGCTACCATAACTCCTAATGAAGAGTCTACAGAATCATCACAATCACCTAGCCTCCCATACCACAATACTTTGCTTAATGGAAAGATTGTTGATGTCTTCATGGAGAAAGATAATCCTGAAAAGATTATTCCTATAGGTGATTGCTTAAGTACAGAAGAAAAAGAAGATATGACCAAACTTTTACATGAGTTTTCAGAATTATTTTCTTGGAATTATTCAGATATGCCTGGCATTGATCCTAAGATTGTAACACATAACATTGTCTTACAACCTAATGCTAAGCCATTTAAACAAAAATTCGTAAATAAATCCTAAAGTTGCATTATTAGTCAAGGATGAGATAGAAAAGATTCTACAAGTTGGTTTTATCTACCCTATTGATTACTCACCTTAGATCTCAAATATTATACTATTGCTAAACCTGATAACCGTATTCGGATGTGTACTATTTTTTGAGATTTAAATCTTGCTTTTTTGAAAGATGATTTTCCTCTTCCAAATATTGATATGACTGTTGATTCAATTGCTGGCCATGAATTACTTTCCTTCATGGATGGTTTTTCGGGTTATAGTCAAATCTTTATCAATCCTCAAGATTAGTATAAGACAACTTTCATCACCCCGTGGGGAACATTTTGTTGGGTAGTCATGTTATTTGGATTAAAGAATGCCGGAGCAACTTACCAATGGGCTATGACTCTTATCTTTCATGATTACATGCATAACATCTTAGAGGATTAAGTCGATGACATTCTTGTGAAGTCTATTCGTCGCCAAGATCATGTCACAATCCTCAGTCAAATCTTTGAGCAAATACAAAAATATAACATGCACTTAAATCCCTGTAAATGCATATTCAACATAAACAGTGGTAAACTATTGGGATTTATAGTTTCACATTGTGGCATTGAAGTAGATGCAAAGAAAATTGACACAATTGTTAACATGCCACCACCTAAAAACATATCTCAACTTCGTAGTTAGGGAAGATACAGGTCATTTGCTGATTTGTTTCACAACTCATGAATAGGACTCACCCTTTCACTCAACTACTGAAGAAAGAATCAAAATTCTAATGGAACTCTAATTGTCAAAAATATTTTGAAGACTTAAAAACTTATTTAGCTAAACCTCTTGTTTTACAGCCTGCCACCGTAGATAAGCCTTTTCCTCTTTACACATCAGCATCTACTAATGCTCTCGCAGCTTTATTAGCACAACATGACGATGAAGGCAAAGAATGGGTTGTATACTATATAAGTCAAACTTTGCTTGATTATGAAGTACGATATACTGTTATTGAGAGCAGTGCTTAGCTCTTGTATTTACAACACAAAATCTTTGGCATTATCTCTTAAATGTTGAAGTTCATGTCATGGTAAAATTTGATCATTTGAAACATCTCTTTGCTAAAATGGATCTTCCAAGTGGCCTCACTAAGTGGGCTATGTTGTTAATAGAATTTGATCTCAAGTTTATTTCTCAAAAAGTGATAAAAGGACAAGCTTTAACCGACCATTTAGCTAAAGCACCTTCACCTTTTTCCATCCAAAGTATGGAAACCTTTCCTAATGATCATATTTTAACTATTACTATAGATGATAAATGGGAATTGTGTTGAACACACCAAGATACTGAGAGGGGAGGTGAATCGTCTAAGTATTCTTCAATTTTAACAACTTCAACTTATCTGGAGTAGATTAAAACTTAATCATCACAAAATTAACATGAACATGAAAGATTAACACAATGCACATCAACATATGTGAAAGGAAGCGAGGTGTGTGGAAATCACTTCCTACACTAATCTAAAGAGGAGAGAAGAGTGCAAATTTATTTTTATCCTTACAATTACAGAATGTTAACAACAACAATGGAGATATTGTAGCAATACACATACACACAAAAATGAGACAGAAGAGAGAGACACAAGATATATGTGGGGAAAACCCTTATCAGGTGAAAAACCCCACACTCCAAAACCTGCATAATGTATTATCAAAACTGAGATGGTTTACAATACACTTGCAATGCAAGATCTCAGAAGTCTTCGACACTCGTATCTAGGGACAAAATGGCAGCATAACAGTACCTGTCAATCACATATTACATCTCCTCTCTAAAGCACTTGTTTATATAAAAAATACAAGGCAAAAATGGCTCTATCTTGAGATGGGCATCCAACATGGCCTCATGCCCCAAAACCCATGCCTATGGACACTTATTTAACACTATGGGATGTTATTGACACTTGTCAAGTCACCCCATCCCAAAGAGGTCACCTATTCCCAAGTTGGACAATGACAGATGCTCTTACAACTCTTACAATTGTCATAGAATCCATCATACTAACATATCTTACAACTGTAAGAGAATATGTCATAAACAGGCTATAAATAGCATATTCTCTTACAACATGTCATAAATCTCCTTGGGGAATCCAAAGATACCTTCTTCCAAGATGCCTTGTGACACATGTCTTCACCTGTCATAGAACCTTCTATTTCTGACTCTTACATGTCATAGATTCTGTCATAGGAATCTGTCATAACTGTTTCGGTCAAGATTCACTTACACACTAGTCAAGATGCCAACACATGGCAGAAAACCTCTACCACACAAAAGAGATGCCTATCTCCACATGGAGTGTGTTGACCATCCTAGTCATCTTACAAGTGGAGTGACAACTCATCGTGCCACTTCACACTAAATGACAAAACAAGATGTGCAACAAATTACAACATAGGCTAAGTAAATAAATTACATTACAATAATAAATGCAAGGAATTACCAAGGTTGAGACACCTTATTCCCAACATTCTCCCACTTGTTGAATACCTTGTAAGAGCCAATAGAAATAACAGAATTTAACTGCTATAGGCTGAGAGGCCCATAGACTCTGAACACCATCTGAACTTCTCTGTGCCCACTTGTTTCGTCAATGCATCTGTAACATTCTTCAAGGTATCTACCTTCTCCAAATTCACCTTCCCATCCTCTACCATGTCTCGCATGAAGTGAAACTATACATCAATATGCTTTGTTCTAGCATGGAAAGTTGGATTCTTTGCTAGGAAAATTGCACTCTGACTGTCATAACAAATCGTAATTTGTACTACATCAACATCAATATCTGAACACAATCTCTTAAGTCAAATGGCTTCCTTGCAAGCATGAGTTGCTAACATATACTCAGCTTCTGTCATAGACAAAGCAACCACAGGTTGTCGCTTACTCATCCAACTAATTGCACCACCGAACATAGTGAACACATAGGCACTGGTGGATCTCCTACTGTCAATGTCACCTGCCCAATCAGAATCCACAAATCCATGAATACAAACTGTATGCAGAGGTCCTATAGCATTACCATGATAGCATATGGAATACTCAGAAGTACCCCTCAAATATCTGAACACTTGCTTAACTGCATCCCAATGTACCCGTCCAAGATTAGCCATAAATTGACTAAGGACTTCCATTGCTTGGGCAATGTCTAGTCTTGTGCAGACCATAGCATACAACAAACTACCAACAACACTAGCATAAGGTACTCTACTCATGTCCTCCACCTCACTAGGAGATTTTGGACAATCGCTAACAGATAATTTTGTTCCCAATGAAACAGGAACACACAATGGTCTACAATCTACCATGCTAGACCTATCAAATACGGTCTTCACATACTTACTCTGGCTTAACCAAAGTTTTTTGTTAGCTCTGTCTCTTCTAATTTCTATTCCCAGAATGTACCTGGCTGCCCCTAGATTTTTCATCTCAAACTATGCTGACAACTGAGACTTCAAATCAGAAATCATATTCTTACCATTCCCAATCAACAACATATCGTCAACATACAATGCAATAATTAGAATGCGATCATTGTCAAACTTGTAATACACACATCTTCAAATCATACAAAGACTTCTTCAACTTGCAAACCAAATTTTCTTTACCTTTCTCTATGTAATACTCTGGCTGTGACATGTAAATCTCTTCCTCCAAATCACCATGAAGGAAAGTTGTCTTCACATCCATCTATTCTACCTCTAAGTCATAAGCAGCAGCAAGAGATAACAAGAACCGAATGGATGTCAGTTTTGCAATGGGAGAGAAAATTTCACCATAATCAATTCCCTCCACTTGTGATTACCCCTTCGCAACCAATCTTGCCTTGTACTTTTCAACACTACCATTTGCACCAAATTTCTTCTTGAACACCCATTTGCATCCAACAGGTTTTCGTCTTTCAGGTAAAGGCACCAAGTCCCATGTTTTATTCTTTTCCAAAGAAGCCATCTCATCTTCCATGGCCTCCTTCTAGGAACCTGCATCTTTCATGCCCATAGCTTCTGTCACAGTTCTAGGCTCATCAGTGTTAGTAAGTAAGGCAAAAGCACAACTAGAATCAAGTAATGAATAACCAAACCTATTAGGTTGCTTTCTTGTTCATGTAGACCTCCTCAATGGCTGAGGTTGAGGTTCTGCTTCTTCTTCTGAGCTTTCAGAGCTGCTAGAGCTCTCCTCATCATCAGGTCTCACAGGATTTGTCGGTTCAGTCTTCTCAGGGATAGAAGGAAATTGAACCACATCTTCTTTCTTTTATGTATGTTCTAACTGTAGAACAATGGAAGAAGGTGTTAGCTCTCTGAAGATAACACTTCTGCTATACAACACTTTTTCAGCCACACGATCCCAAAGATTGTATCCTTTCACACCGATGCCATAGCCGATGAAAATATACTTAATAGCCTTGTTCTCTAATTTAGACCATTTCTCCCTAGGCACATGTGCATATGCCTCACAACCAAAAACATGAAGATGTCTAACTGAAGGATTCTTACCAGACCACACCTCCATAGGTGTCTTACCAACAAGAGCTGATGTAGGAAACATGTTTACTAGGTAGCAAGTAGTGGCTACAGCTTCAGCCCAAAACTTTTGTTCGAGGCTTGCTCCACTAAGCATACTCCTAGCCTTCTCCATCAATGTCCTATTCATCCTCTCTGTAACTCTATTTTGTTGTGGGGTGTATGGAGTTGTCTTATGTCTTTCAATCCCTTGCTCTTTACATAACTTATCAAACTCTGCCGAACAAAACTCACCACCGTTATCAGTTGTCAAACACTTAATCTTTTTACTGGTCTAATTTTTAGCAAAAGCTTTAAACTCTTTAAATAGATTAAAATCTTGCTTCTGATAAAATAAACCCATCTCCTTCTACTGTAATCATCTATGAAAGATACAAAATATATAGTTTTGGAAATCGAAGGAACATTAACAGGACCAAACACATCAGAATGAATAAGATCCAATACACCAGAAGATTTGTGAGAACTAGAGTAAAACTAGACACGATTTTGCTTTCCATATACATAATGTTTGCAAAAGTCAAACTCGAGATTACAATCATTTAACCCCTCAACGAGGTTTTTATTTTTCAGGGTTCTAAGACCCTTCTCACCAATGTGGCCATATCTCAAATGCCATAACATAGTGTTTTCAGCACGAAGTTTAACTTCCAAAGCATGTGCACTACCATCAGAATGTGTTACAACAGATTTCTTAGCTGCTCATTCAAATGGTGGGGTTGAAGTGACTGTAGCTCTTTTCATCAAGTCAGAAGAACTATTGCACTATGTAGTGCATGCCTTCAACTGAAATAGAGTACCCCTCCAAGTACCCTTCGCAAGCACCATAGATCCTCTAGTCATCTTGTGTCCATCCTTCAAAAAGACAACCTGCACACCTGCATCATTCAACATACTTACAGAAAGCAGGTTCTGTGCCAAGCCTAGGATGTGCATAACCATAGTGATCCCCTTCACTCGTCCATCAGGGAATCAGATTGAGACTCTTCCACGACCAACAATCTTCAGATGAGAATCGTCACCCAGGTACACTCTTCCACCATCAAACTCTTCATACTTCATGAACCAGCTTCAATGTGAGGTCATGTGGAATGATGCACCAGAATTAATCAACCACACATCATCAGATGCATGGGTGGCCAGGGTTGCGATGAAGGCATCACCGTCATCTTGTGACTTGTCAGAATATGAATCAGGGGCATTCTGTTTCTTCTTTTTCTTTTCCTCTTTGCATTCCTTTTAGAAATGCCCCATTTTCCCATAGTTCCAACAGAGAGCCTTGGACTTTCCAAGAGATTTGGATCTCCCACAGGATTTGGATCTACCCTTTTCACCTTTCTTATCCTTCTTCTTCACTTTCTCTTTGGGTCTTCCATGAACCGCAAGAGCATCTTTGGCCAACTCAATTATCTTTCTCTGCACTTCTTCAAATAATAGCAAAGATACTACATCATCCATCTTGAAGGTGGTGGTAGTGCTTTCGATAGCCATGATAAGATGATCCCATGAATTTGGAAAAGAACAAAGCAGGGTCATACATCGATCCTCCTTCTCCATTTTCACACCCAGGGATGTCAACTGTGCAACAAGCATGTTAAAAGCATTCATATGGTCTGCAACAGATCCTTCATCTTCCATTTTTAGATCAAACAACTTCTTTTTTAGAAAGAGCTTGTTCACCAAGGACTTGGCCTAATAAACAGATCCCAATTTCTTCCAAAGATCTTTCACAATCTTCTCCTCATGGACATTCAATAGGATAGAGTCAGCTAGATAGTCTTATGAGACACTTAGCCTTCCAATCTTTGAGGTCCCAATCAACTTGTGACATTATCATAGGTTTTGTTCCATCAACAGTTTCCCATAGGTCACAATCAACAGGTAGATCTTCCATCTTGAGTTTCCACAACTCAAAATTTGTGCCATTTAACTTCTCCACCTCTACTCTTCCAGATGTGGTTGCCATCTTCTTCCTACAACAAGATATAGAGTACTCTGCATAGACTCCCACTCAACCTAAGATTAGCTCAAAAAACCCCTACCCAGCAGCTAGAACCAAAACTGGCCAGGCTGTAATACCAACTGAAAGGAAGCTAGGTGTGTGGAAATTGCTTGCTACACTAATCTAAAGAGGAGAGAAGAGTGCAAATTCATTTTTATCCTTACAATTACACAAAGTTAACAACAACAATGGAGATATTACAGCAATACACATATACACAAAAATGAGACAGAAGAGAGAGACACAAGATATAGGTGGGGAAAACCCTTATCGGGTGAAAAACCCCACTCCAAAACCTGCACAATGTATTATCAAAACTGAAATAGTTTACAATACACTTGCAATGCAAGCTCTCAGGAGTCTTCGACACTTGTATCTGGAGACAAATCAGCAGCATAACGGTACCTGTCAATCACATTATACATCTCCTCTCCAAAGCACTTGTTTATATAAAAAATACAAGGCAAAAATGGCTCTATCTTGAAATGGGCATGCAACATGGCCTCATGGCCCAAAACCCACACCTATGGACACTTGTCAAGTCACCCCATCCCAAAGAGGTTTCCTATTCCCAAGTTGGGCAATGACAGATGCTCTTACGACTCTTACAACCATCATAGAATCCATCATGCTGACATATCTTACAGCTGTAAGATAATATGTCATAAACAAGCTATAAATAGCATATTCTCTTACAACATGTCATAACTCTCCTTAGGGCACCCAAAGATGCCTTCTTCCAAGATGCCTTGTGACACATGTATTCACCTGTCATAGAACCTTCTATTTTTGACTCTTACATGTCATAGGAATCTGTCATAACCGTTTCGGTCAAGATTCACTTACACACTAGTCAAGATGCTGACACATGGAAGAAAACCTCTACCACACAAAAGGGATGCCTATCCCCACATGGAGTATGTTTGTAACATGCCACTTGCTCTACCAAGTAAAAACAGCTAAGTTTTAACCAAAGAGTAAATAAATCATGAATCCAATACATGAGTAATAAAATTTTTCCTTCCTTTATTTAAAAAATGCACATTTGAAATACATTCCAAACTTCCATTGCATAATCAAATTACATTTCCTCAATAAAATAATTGAATATTTCTCTTTACAACATTTTCATAAAATAAATACATACAAGCTCCAAGAGCTTTAACTGAAAAATAGAGATACATATGATTGTATACTTGTCTTCTTCCATATTTCTGGCCCCCAACTGCATGAGGGGAAGCATCACTCAAGCGATTTACCTCCAACCAAAGACTAACTGCGGTCCCCCGCACATTTACCAAACTGGTAAACGACCCTACCCTTCAACGAAGGGATTGGTATGGTAACCCCAAATAAAATAGACATAATTTGAGCAAGGTGTTGTGTCCTACATTAACTAGTACTATCATACTATGGCTACAACCATCAAAATATGAAATCCCTACTAGAAATACAAACCTGGATCACAGTGAACCTAGACAGTGTCAACGTTGGCAACTTACACCACTTTGGCCAAAGTTTTTCTTGTCTCATATTCACCCACCCTTCTATCTCAATTGGGAAAGACAATAATCTCTATGCAAAATTTATTCCCTTACCCATGGATCAACAAATCCCAGGAATAACCCCACTTAACAAATGTATCATTCTCTACACATAGGATATTCCCTTTCCCAAGGATCAACAAATCCTAGGAATATTCCCGCTTAACAATTACATCAAACTCTATTCTAGGTTATTCCCCCTCTTCCATGGATCACATATCCCAAGGTTAACCCATCCCAAGTTTCATCATGACACCTATGTCAAAATAACTCTACTTGCAAATTACAGTTTACTGTCTTTCCCCTTATACAATCAACTAATCATACTCAAACTGATAAATATGCATAAAGTCCCATATAGACACAAATCTCTATTACTGAGATTAATTTTACTTTCACAACACAATTTTCACTTAGATATATATAAATATATATGCTATTATATAATAAAGTTGACAATCACATTGATAAACAACAATGCATTCGACACAAAATGCCTTCAAAACAGAAAAGCATAAAAAAAAGAAATCTCCATGCCTGAGAATATAACTCCAAATGGATCAAAGACTCTTTTGCTTATGTCCTTCCCTATACTCTAGATTGCTCCTCCAAGTTAAACAATTTACAAAAGCAAAACGACAAACTTTTGATACTAACGCAAAACTCAAATTTGAAAAGAGAAGACTCTTGATTAGAAAAAGGTGCGAATAAAAATGAGGGAGAGTACCTCCTTTTATACTGCAACCAATTCAAAAATGTCGATATAATGACAACATGCTTAACCAACTCAAAAAATGTTGACACTATGAGGACATGCTTACAAAATTTAAAATTAGTTTATTTTCCACGGCTAAGATAAAAAATAAAAGTGTTTGTTAAAAACTTTAGAGTAAAAATATTAACGGCCAATATCCGAAGCACTTGCATAGGCTTAAGGATAAGGCATGTTCACCTATCAATATGGCCCCTAATATTATCTTCGCGGAATCCTAGGGAAACAATGTCGGCCAAATCATAACCCATAGGTTTTAAAAGGAGGGTCAGGTGGTTTGAACCCTCGACCACCCCATTGCCATCAAGAGCGTGTAGCCAATGCACCACTACCCCACACCTTTATGTGCTTTATGCACTGCCATCAAAGCTTAAGGGCCCGCGTGCTATAAGGTTTTTAAAACTTTTCAAAAGAAAACATATAAGGCTTAAGGGGGGGCGCGTGCCTATAAAGACATGCTTTCATTCAATTAAAACAAAATAAACATTTTCCTTTTTTTTAAAGAACCTATAAACCTTAATTTATATTATAATTTAATCACCTTTTAAACTTTATTAAAACTATTCTTTAATATATTTTTTTTAATATAATACAATTCTTTTATTTTTTATTATTATTAATACTAATTTTATATATTTCTATTCTTCTAATCACCTTAAAACAATATTTACAAAAATCAATTTATGTAAAATGATAAAAATATATTTTCGCTATTAAGAGAAAATAATAATCTTTATATTAAATACATATATATATAGAGAGAGATGATAAATATATATTTATATATATATTCACACATGCATATATTATCATCGTAAAATCAAATATAAATCATAACCAAAAATGCATTTAACGTTGAAGAACACAAAAGAGATGATAATTCTTGCATAGTCCAAATCGACATCTCCATACCTATGAGCAATACGCTCATGAATATATGTAGGTACGTCTACCTACATAAGTTCATGCTCATATCGATTCATATGTAAGATTGTATCATGCACTTACACGAGCTTTAATTATCTCAAAGAACCTTACTCAAACAACCAAACACTTAACAACATGAAGGTTCGAACATCCAATCAAGACTCAAGATACATAACTCAGATCACTTACCGATACCCACACTGACTCGACTCCACCGAGGTCAAGATAGGGTTGTGAGTGTGTGATTGCTCAATATAGGTTTTACTAAAGTTACCAGACCAAGTCCTTCTCCTAAGTGATACCTCCCCTCCCTTTTAGAGGGATAACCTGTTCCTGTATCCACTTAGATCATCGCCACAGTAGTTAGCTAATCAAAATATCATCATTAATTAACAATAACTACATTAACTACAAGACATTGCATTATTCTTTTTCTCATCATATTGCATTCAAGATAGATAACACACATAGATGCAAAGATTCATAAATACTTCAATTTTCACAAAATATCCAATCTATAGTAAATGGATAAAAACACATATATCGATGCAGAAATCCATAATCACTCACTTTCCGAACAAATTAACCAATCTAGGTAAATAGTAAGTAGATAGAAACACATGGGGTCTAACATACTTCTCCCCCTGTGAAGTATCAAGTATTATCATCACATACACAAAAATTATCATACTACAAAACATATTGATATCAAGAGCTTTCATAATTAATATTAACTTATGGAAACTTTTGCTTCATCTCAACATAATCTTTCCAAGTGGCAGAACCTTCTGCATACAGATCCAATTGGACCTTGCACTGCATAACCTTTCTATTTATGCAAGCAAAGCTTGCGAACTTCAAGCATTTCAAATGGTTGATCAAAACCATACCTGGTTTCTGTACTTTTATACATTCTATGAGTATAATAATCATCAGTTAAATATATAAATATATCAAATTTGAATCATTAAGAGCATTGTGCCTCCTGGCAATAGCTATTATTAGAATGATTCTGCAATCAATTGATTTGTTAACTTTGAGAACTTTGAAGAGCTCTTTACATCTAGGAGCTTGTTTGGAATACATTCCAGAGATAATGAAACTTTTTTGGGGGGTTGGACCCTCAATAGAACTTTTACTCTCTACTCGAGAATTGTCTCCGTATATACTTAGCATCAGCGTAACTTTTCTATTCCTTATTGGTTCTCTGCCAATATTTTCTAATCAGCATGATCTGTTCATCCATTTCTAACAACATTTTTGGACTAATGCTAATCCTATCTTCTAGCTTACTCAGCTTATAGGAGTTCGGCATCTTCTTCTGTCCAATGTTTCAAGTAGAAAGATAGGAATTTTTCTAATCAAAAACAATAGTGGTAGATATTCTTCCCCACTTACAATGTTGATCCATACAATATATTCAAACAATTCTTCCAAAACCTAGTTAACTCTCACAGTTTAACCATCTATTCTCTGAATGATAAGTTATACTTACATTAAGTTACCCAAACCTTGTTGTCACATACGCATCTCTATCCGAGATATTCTCCTCAAGATCTCTATGTAAACTAAACACTTTTTATGATAAAAAATGGGTGTTCCACCAAATAAATTCTCTGATACAAAAGATGTTACCTTTATTCTTTAACATTTTAAACAGCTTGCCACAAATCTTGTGGCACCCTTTTCATTTTCTTCCAAACATAAAATGGCTTTACATCCGCTAACATCTTAGTGACACGAGGATGTCCTAAATATGAGGCATTAGGTACTTCCTCCCATACCAAATTCATTAATTCACCATAATAAGGCACATAAATTCTTCCATTAAATCTCAATAATCCATTAGGTTTTAAACAAAGACCTTCATACTTTTTATCTTGCCATTTAGCTGAGAGTGCTTGCTTAGTTTGTTCATAGAACTCATCACCCTTGAATTCTTGCAATACTTAGCTTCTAAAGTCAGTTTGGATAGTTACCAATGAAGATATATTCCTTCCTCAACTTAAAGCATTAGCAACTCTATTCTCGTTTCCCTTGACATAGTTAATGTTGAAATCTTAATCCAAAATCAGTTTTAACCACCTCCTTTGTCTTGCATTCAGATTGGGTCGTGCAAATAGATACTTTAATCCATGATGGTCTTATTTCAATTCAAAGATTTTTCCAACAAATAGGGTCTCCATGTCTGTAATGCATGAACAACTATTGCTAACTTAAAATCATACGAAGCATAAGGTTTTTGCTTCCTGATTTATAGGCTATGTCTTGCCTTTCTATTTTAATACTCCACCTTCACCTGGGACATCTGGTAGTCCCTTCAAACTTTAGAGGAGTAAATTTTCTCATGTCCTGGAATAATTCTTTTTCCATTCTCCTCTTCTTAATCCTTTCAGAATCTGATTGAGACTGAGATCCTTCATTCCCCATGTTTCCTAGCTTGAGAATTTTCTCCTCCTAATCCTTCCTTGTTCTAATATTTTGACTCTCTCTCTTGTCTTGATAAACATCGCTAGAATTTGATCTAACTTAGTGCTCATACTCAACTCCTTATCATACTTCTTCACTTCCTCACAAAGTTAATTCTTGTTCTAACCATCTTAACAAGATAGTTCACCCCATGGGTTTCCAAAAGATTAGATTCTATGAATGTTCCCAATGTTCTAAAAAACATTTAACATTTCCAAATAGAATCTCCCATTCTTTATTCAAAAAAATTTCCCAAGAAAGATTTCATATACATAAGCTTTTGATAAAACACTTTTCTTTCCTTTATATGAAAAGGATTTGAATACCCTCTTAGCTACAACTGAGTGAAGTATATCCCTCAGATTCTATTCCATGATTATCCTTGAATGATTAATAACCCTCAACTTTATTCTTAGATACAAAATTTTGGGGATCATATTCCTCTGAATCATTGCTTAAAGGAATTACAATTACTTCTGCAAAAGGAGGAACATAAAGATTCCTAAACAACATGGCAGAGAACACATTGTACTCAGAGGACATATCCTTAGAAAGTGGTAAGGCTTCTGATTTGGTTGGAGAGACCAAAAGTAGATGGTTAAAGTTGTCAGCCTCTCTCAGAGTGATAAGCTGAGTTATAAAAAGCTAAGCTTATAGCAGTAAAGACTTTACAAAGTTCAAGCTAATGATCTGCCATTTCCACTTCTTGGAACATCGTATAGATACCAATTCCCAATAGGGTGCTTTTAATCATCCTTGACTCTCTCACATTCAAGACAACTTGCTATAACTCTTCCTTCTCTTTTAGAAATAAAGAGATTTCACATCAATTAGGAATTTAGTTACTCCTAGATAACCCGATTATGATTTAAAAAGAATTTCCTACCTCACAAGGTTTCTAAAATCCATATAGTTAGGAATGTGCATTTTCTACAATTTACTCCCTTATACAATCCATCAAAGGCCCATCCAGGACATGATAGAGGTGAACATTTGTACAAATAACATATTGAACAACCCAAAAATGTTCTAGTATAGCCACCAAAATAATTTAAGTCAATATCAAAGTATAAGCAATTTCATTTTCAACAATAGGTCAAAAGATTGAACTTCAATAAATCAAATTTTGACCAATTGGTCATAAAATAAATAATCTTCAAAATTTGGTGCCTAGACCATTCCAAAAATTAAGGAATAAAAGAATGAAAAATTTCATGCAAATATTTAAAAAGGAATTTCTCCAAAAATTCAAGAAGTGTCAAAATCAAAAGATATACTAACTATGCAGTATGTTACTAAATGAGTCACTAAGAAGGGAGTAGATTGTTGTATTACACTCGAGTTTTCCAAAAACTTACACTGGTTTAGAGACCATGCTACTAGCACAATAAATAAATAAGTCCTTTAAGACTTTCACTATACCCAAAATCAAAAGATTAAAACACATCCACCCTTACATCGTGGAAAATTTTATCATTCATCACATAGATGATATGGTGATACAATGACACATACGAACTTCAGTTGGAACACACTTTTTTTTTTAATTTAGAAAACTCTAATCCCTACCTTTCGGAATAGTTTAGTTAATCAAACTGGTCTAAATATCTTAGTAATGATCTCATTCTTCATTGCAATTATACTTTCTATCTCCACCAAGAGACAAATTACATACCTCTCAACTTTTGTCCAAAAATGTTATGAAATAAATAATAACTTCTCCTACAACTACTACGAATTATCTTGCAAACTTCATGCAAACTCTTAACATAAAAAATGATACTAATCCCAATCTTTTCATCAAAATATTGCTTGAGAGGATCTTCTTCATTTACGTCCTCAACTACTTATTGTCACCTTTTTCAAATAGGCTTCATGAACTCATATTCTCTTCTAATTATGCATAATTCTTTGTATATGGCAATTGGTTTTCTCATAAATGTTAGAAATCAAAAAGCATTTCCAAGTCCTGTACTATCTTTCCAAGCATTATAAGCCAATACATCACTACTTGTCCTTTATTGATCCTTTTATCTCTCTTGACTCATTCCAATCCATTAGGGTTTAGACAAGAACCCTAATTATCTACGTATCTTTGATACAATTCCTAGAATATTCATTACTCAATTGCTTCTACACTTGATTGATTTCTTCTAGATCTTCCCATCCTTAAGTTCTTGAGATATAAAAGTGATCTTGAATTCATATAGACACTACTCTTCCTGAGCTCTTAGTCTAATAACATTTGATCAAGATTTTACCTTTTTAATCCAAGTCTCAAAATATTTCTGTTCTATATCCTCAATAGAGTTAAATTGATTCATGGATTCCTTAATTCCTCAGTTGGTTCTCTCCTAACCACTAGCTTGGTAAGTGTTGAATAATAGTCCTTCTAACAATTTTCTTGGTTAGTCTTCTATGCCATCTCACATAAAACCAGTTTCAACTTTGGACTCTCGTAGCGTAATAAAATGACCTTAAAATATATTTGCAAGTAGAGTTATTTTGACATAGTAGAGTTATATATTTCTATTCTTCTAATCACCTTAAAACAATATTTACGAAACTTAATTTATGTAAAATGATAAAAACATATTTTCGCTATTAAGAGAAAATAATAATCTTTATATTAAATACATATATATATATATATAGACGATAAATATATATTTATATATATTCACACATGCATATATTATCATCGTAAAATCAAATATAACTCATAACCAAAAATGCATTTAACGTTGAAAAACACAAAAGAGACGATAATTCTTGCATAGTCCAAATCGACATCTCCATATCTATGAGTAATACGCTTATGAATATACGTAGGTACGTCTACCTACATAAGTTCATGCTCATATCGATTCATATGTATGATCGTATCATGGACTTGCACGATCTTTAATTATCTCAAAGAACCTTACTCAAACAACCAAACACTTAACAAAATGAAGGTTCGAATATCCAATCAAGACTCAAGATGCATAACTCAGATCACTTACCGATACCCACACTGACTCGACTCAACCTAGATCAAGATAGGGTTGTGAGTGTGTGATTGCTAAATATAGGTTTTACTAAAGTTACTAGACCAATTCCTTCTCCTAAGTGATACCCCCCTCCCTTTCGAAGGGACAACCTGTTCCTGCATCCACTTAGATCATCACCACAGTAGTTAGTTGATCAAAATATCATCATTAATTAACAATAACTATATTAAATATAAGACATTGCATTGTTCTTTTTCTCATCATATTGCATTCAAAATAGATAACACACATAGATGAAAAGATTCATAAATACTTCAATTTTCACAAAATATCCAATCTATAGTAAATGGATAAAAACACATATAGATGCAGAAATCCATAATCACTCACTTTCCAAACAAATTAACCAATCTAGGTAAATAGTAAGTAGATAGAAACACATGGGGTGTAACTGTGTTGACCATCCTAGTCATCTTACAAGTAGAGTGACAACTCATCGTGCCACTTCACACTAAATGACAAAACAGGATGTGTAACAAATTACAACATAGGCTAAGTAAATAAATTACATTACAATAATAAATGCAAGGAATTACCAAGGTTGAGACACCTTATTCCCAGCAATATGACACCAGATGTATGTGGAAAACCCTAGAAGGGAAAAACCATGGTGAGGATTAACTCACAATATATGAAGCTCAAATAACAGCTTTGTTTTAGGGCTACAACCTAAGGAAGCTTCTACTCCCTGAAGAACTTTGATTTAGGGTCACTCCCAAGGAAGCTACTACTCCATGAAGAATTTGTTTTAGGGTCAATCCCAAGGAAGCTACTACTCCCTAAATTAAGAACACACTTACAAAAGATTACAGTATGACAATCCTTCTACTGTCTAAAAACTGACATTGAAACTCACACCTTTGATGATTACACTTTTGTCTCTTCACAAATTCTTCTAATGATCTAATTAGTTAGGCACACTCTACACTTGATCACTATCACATATAAGTCTTCAAGATCAATCAAGACAGCATCAACAACGTATGCTCTTTCTCCTTCGGTTGCACATCAACAATGCATTCATTCTGCTTTTCATCTGCTTGCGAGCTTTTAAATTAACTTGCAATCACACCTCATCTCACTCAATTTGATTCACTATTTATACATGATTTTACATTAATTACATTGCTTGTTGGCTAGATACAATATGAAAAATACATTTACAAGTTGGCCATACAACACACAATATGAAACGTGTAGAAGATAGGTCCTAAGTGAAGCCACACGTTACACTAGCAAAAGATCCATGCCTTGCAGACACCAACACTTGCTTAACTAGGTCCAAAACATCCTTCACAACTTTAAACACCAAGGAGTTACATCCGTACACTCCGCTCATTTGAAATTGGATAGCTTTAACAAAAAATACATGAACCTTGAAGCATAACGACCACATCAATTTGAAAACCTTGTGCAGTACTAGAAACAAGAAATATCTTCATGAAAACTCTTCTAGATGAGTCCACATGACTCATACAGCATCTCCAAACACTCCTTTGACACCGCACATCAAAGAATTATGCCGCAAAGTTTCATTATGTTTGTCTTGTGCAAAATATCGACATGTTTTTCTATGATTTCCTTTCGACATCTATTTCTGGCGTATAATATCCCCATGTATGCTTAATATCATTCTGCAATTATATAAACTCTTTATCATCTTTAGGAATAAATTGCATAGGTGGGTAGTAAATAGTTTATGTTTTATTATTTAAATGTTTATAATTATATATATATATATATATATATATATTGCTTAGTGGGAAAGAAGGGAGGATGAGGTGTTTTGGTTTGTTTCAAGGGTTTATGTTAAATCCTCCTTTCACTACTAACATTCAAGCACATTCAACTGAGTAGAGAACTCTACTATAGATCTCTTGTCACTTGGAACAAAGGGGAAGATTGAAATTGTGTGAATTTGTTGTTTAATTAAGCTTGATTATGCTCAAAACCCTAATTTCGTAAAATTGTAAACAAACAGACAAATCACAGAAAATGATCGCACATAGATATATTAAATGACAATCAAATACATACCATATTTTGAAGTTCGGGGTGCAGAAAAGTTGGGGACTAATGAGCGGGCTCCCTAGTCCAGTTTACCTGCTTCTGTCGGAATCTCTAAAGAATGTCTGTAACACAATTCTATTGTCAGAGATTTCACTGCATCAGAATCTGGAGGAGTAATGAGCGGGTGCCCTAGTCCAGGCCCTAATTTTCTTTTCTCTACACTTCTGACAGTCTGTAATGCTTCCCTGCAACTCCACTTCTTCCACTTCCAAAACCTGTAACCTGCTGTTGGTTTTTTCCCAGACTGGATGCTTATTCCCAGATTTCCCTACAAGGTAGCCATCAATGATCAACAGGATCTCTGGGCCAGGGGCCAACAGTATAGGAGATAGACTCTATATTTTATCTCCTCTTCTTCTTTAGGCTCTGCAAAACCTAGGGGGGTATTCCCTACTCAACATCCATGGGGATATGCATACAAAGGCTGGGATGCTAACAGAAAGTAGATAAGTCCTCCTGTAAGTAGACCAAAACTGCAAGGTAAGAGCAAAGGGGCTGGCTTTGGGCCTATTTTTAGTTGTAGATAGAGGACTTGGATCCTAAAACTAATTCTAATGTCCTAATGGTTGTATTACAGAGCCAAAAATGTTCAACTTTCAACCCCTAAAATGAGTAACACTTCCAGCTTAAAAACTAGCCAGAGGGAAGCGTACTCAGCATTAATTACATGGTTGACCAAAAATCCTGCCAGATACACAGTATCAAAAAAATGGCGTTCAACGCACTGAATACAGCAGGTAGGGGAGGAGACAAGAAGGGATCTTGAGCCATGAGCCGCCAGCCGTGGATGTACAACTTCAGTCAAGTACCAGATCTGTCCACACCATTGCCCATACTTCAGCAACAACTGCCATTAATGTCCATCTACCTCGCAACCATCGGGAAAACATCAAACAGTGCATCGCAACCGTTTCCCGCCAAAACGCACTTCATCGCAGTTTCAAAATAATACAGGGAGATTAATCCCACATGCACAGTGCGGAGAGCCCCCTACCACTTTATACACGCGGCCACACGCATAATAAGCGTCGAGCGCTTTTGCCACGCTCGACCCACGATCCTTCGCACAAAGCCTATCGCCAAGACCCAAGCCATCGGCACACCCCACAATTCTCCCACTGACCTCATTTGTCTCACCGACAGCCACACTACACTCCACTCCATCGGCTAGAGACAGACCATCAGCCTAGCAAGAAACCCCTCTGCCGATAGAACAACTCTTGCCGATAACACATCGGCTTGCCACCTCTGTCGGTGTGACATACACCGTCGGAACAACCAAAATCTCTCCAGCTGATGAAGAGTGCTACGCCGATGCCTGCATATGCAAACATCCTCTGGATGTTCAAAAATCATCCTGACGTTAGCATCATCATCTGCACAACCACCCTCATCGGAGGAAGATCCTCCTGCTTAGCCGATACCAAATGTCTGGCCGATGAACATCCCGATGATGTCACCGTCATATTCGCCTACTGCACACCTCCTCATACCTGGATGACATCACCACAAATCAGCATTAGGATGATATTCGGAAATATGATGATGATGACAACCCACCCCTAGAATATCATGATGATGATGCCCTCCTCTCCTTAATAAAATATGATGCTGCAACTGAAAGATGCTGAGGAGGTCCAACACTTAGGAAATTTTGGATTTTAGAGAGGGGACCATGCCAAAAACCTTGAACATAAATTATTACCAATAGGCACCTTGACCTTCTATCGATGACCCTTTTCTCCTTTCATTTTCCTTTATTGCTTTTGTATATGCAAATCCAAATGCATATACAACATACAGGGCGGACGTCAAATGTTATAGATCGAACAGAATTTCGGTTCGGGTCCAGCTTGCATATACTTTCATTGCATATCTGAATGTATATTTTGTTTGTATGCTGAATATACAAACACAAACATACAAGTAGGGAATCTAATGAGAATATTCCAGATACATTCCTCCCCTGTATATCAAACATGTACAAACCCATTTGCATAAGACTGCAGCAGGCCCCACCAAATGTATATCAGTCAATGTATATTTTCCTTTGTATATGACCCGATATACAAAGCGGGAATATTCCCTTCATCGGCCAGACCAACACCGTCGGCCAAACACACACCGATGATGAACATTACGCCGATGGCACATCACTACCACCAATTAGATCACCAAGAAGCCTGCGAGGTCATGCCGATGGGCAAGAAGATATAGGGTTCAAATGAAGAAACCCTCTAAACATGAAAAATCAACCTCCAGGTCAAAATGAGTACCAACACTTGCAATCATAGAAAAGTGGGTTGGGGGTTGTGGTGTTTAGAGGCTTGCCTCAGTCAAGCCCCTGAGAGACATTCAAGTCTTCTAAACACTGTTTTCAGATAAAGAGTGCGTATCCCTTTGGGATAGAGGCAAAAACTAATTGATAAATGATTGAAAACACAATTGAATGCCACCTCGATGGTGTAGCTTCCATGAACATGAAGATCCTTCACATCATGAGAAGATGAAGCCAAATCTACATAACAAACACAATAACAAAACAAGACTGCTCTGCAACAATGAATACTTTGAAAACTCTCAAATCATAAGTATGCCAAAAACTCATAGTCATCTTCTAGTTTACAAATGAATGCCTAAACATGTTTATATATGCAACTAAATAACTTCCCGCCAAGAAATTCATAATTCAAACTTGAGGTGTCGGCATAGGACCTAATAACGGTCACATAACTGATAAATGAAAATAGGTCCTGACCCAAAATAGGGTAGGACTAGGGCACGGGTGCTCAAGTCCTCCCCTCCTATTTCAGGTAGGATTCATCATAAGTACATCTCCTAGGTCCCATTTGCCATAAAACTCAGGGGTTTCTTCACTGGGAGTCATCACTAACATGCAAGATGACCTAAATGCATTCTAAAGGATCCGAGAGCTAAACCTTAGGAGGGAAAAGCCCCCAAGGGGACATTTTTTGACATAACACATATATATATATGAATGATGACTCAATATATATAAATTCTTTTTAAGAGATACATAATATAATAGTCTCAAGATATTTATATATATAAATTCAACTACTTGTTTTTTTTAAGAAAATCTAAATATAATAAAATATGTATAATCATGCAATAACAGAAAAGAGGGCGCCAAGCACCATGCACTAAGGATTTAACTAAAAGAAAAACTCTAGTTCTAAAGTTAGGGCGCAAATAATAGAGGCTTTGAGAAGATAAAAACAGGGGCATAAGGAAGTATACGAACACATAGAAAGGAGAAAGGAAAGCAGAAAAGAACATGGAGGATCTCAGATAGCAAGACTGAGAAGAAAAGGGTTCAAGAACATAATAGTAAGAGGATGAATAGCATCAGTACCAAGTAATTTATTTTTTTTACTTGCTTAAACCCCTTGTAAATTCTCTGCCCTATTAGTTTCTTGGTCTATGTTAGATACACATCAGGTAGAGAATAAACATAAGATCAACAAGGTTTAATAGTGATCAACATGTTTGGTTTTCACCTTGGTTGGCCTTCGCTTTTGCGTTGACCCCCCTTTTAAAATGTGGAATCAGCCTTCTGGTTTATTTTTTTCGTTGATCATCCTATAATATCTTTTCCATCAGCTTGCATTTCTATGTATCATCCTTCTTACCGTATAACGGCCTATTGTGGACTGCAACGACCTCATACATGTTCTTTACCAAATAGCGGCCACACATAACTATATATTGTCCTTTTGTACTATTCTTTGGCCTCTCATTTGTATTGAAACAACCTTTTTTTAATCATTTGGCCTGTGTTTTTATTATAGATCGGCCCATACTACGTAAAGTTTTGACCTCTTCTTTTTGTAGTCTTGTTTTACTTAGTGACTATGTTTGGCCATGATAACTACAGGTATATTATGTAATCTTTCAGACTATATTTGGATCTAAACAACCTGTTGGCCATTTATTGTTTGGCCTAAAGAATAGATGCAGTCCCTTATATTACTATCAACCATTCTATTTAATCTATCAACCTAGGTTTACTTTCTTCGGCCTTATTTTGGCTATAGGTGGCTTTTCTTTTAAAAACATTTATCTGTATGTTTCCTATTGAACCAACCTAAGTAATGAAACAACCTTTCTTTTCTTCATAACTGTATGTTATCTACCTTGTTGGCCTTGTCATCTTCGTGTTAGTGCAACCTCTTAAGACTTCTCAATCAGATTTTGTTACTATTTTATTCACACCTTGTTGTTGGCTTTTTTGCCTTTTAAAATCAACCTTACCTTATTATTTTGGACTCCTTTTTCATAGAACGGCCTATGTTTTTAAGGTGTCAATCTATTTGAATGGCGTCAGTCTCTTTGTTTAAAGCATTCAGCCATACTAAATTGTATTAATTCTTTTGTTTTATCTCTTAATGTCCACTTCTATTATCCTACGGTATCCATATGTTAAGGACAGATGATAATTGTTTTAAACGTGAGTATGAATACATTGAAAGAAATTATATTTATAATTATAGTTATAGAGAATTACTCCCTTATTTATTCCATAAATGGGTAGATGTTAAATGTTCATTATTTGGAACTCTAGTTATTTTCACAACATGTT
Organism: Cunninghamia lanceolata; assembly: GCA_027924645.1. Classification (NCBI taxonomy): domain Eukaryota; kingdom Viridiplantae; phylum Streptophyta; class Pinopsida; order Cupressales; family Cupressaceae; genus Cunninghamia; species Cunninghamia lanceolata. The sequence goes on from BSBN01000609.1 coordinate 7,004,650, forward strand.
TACTTCACCATTGTTCACCAAACTTGATAGTCATGTAGATTCATTTTAAATTGTACTAGAGATTAAAATTAGTAAACTCGTGATGACGAAAGTTGTACTTCCAAGAGTTAGGTGTTTTTATTATTGTGAGTATATGCTTTAGTAACATTTATTCAATTTTAGAGAATATTGTTCTCCTCTACTGTATGTTCTTACAGACTACCCCTCTTAACACATTACAACCATAGACTTGTGTATGTTATCATGACCATCAAATTTTGCATCTTCATTGATATTATTGATGTATATACTAGGGGTATAGTTTATTTTTTGGTATGTGTGTGTGATTGGGGTTACTTTCGGGCTAGGATGCCGAATGTGGGTAAATAGAGAAGGCTTTTCCTCTTTTCAGGATTGTCAGATTGTCTAGCAAAATTTTATTATTATGTTTCTCAACCACATCCTATTGTGAGATATTGCACATCATTGTTAGATTTACATTTAGACATTAGGTTGCATTAGGTGTTCCCTCCTGCCAGTTGTTTCCAGGTTGCTAGGCATTTCGTGCAGGGTTGGGTATCCTTCTTGTCATGAAGGATTCCAAGGAAGTGTAATTGCTTTGTGGTTAGGCAGAAAAGTTCCTAGGCCATGTTTCGGTCCTCGGCTTGTGGATGACCATGTGGGTTAGTGGCAACCAGTGACAATGATTCAGTTTATCATTCATTACTTGTACTTGATTATTGTACCTTATTATTCTTTGAGATGACTTATGGCATGTGAGCCTAAGATGTATATTGTATATTCTTTTCTAGTGCTAACACCTGGTTATGGCATATGGATTTGTAAGATGTAATGACATTATTGTTGATATTTAGATGATCTATCTCTTTATTTGAGTTAATATAAATAAGTGGATTATTTACTTCAGTAATTATTGTTTTGAAATGCATACTTTACATTTAGTATTAGAGCTCTAGGTTTGACACTAGGGCCTTTGTCTATTATGCTAAGATATGAATTTGATGTAGATCAGTCATCATGGATAAAAGAAACACCAACCGTAGTGGAGGATCAAATAATGAATAAAATGAAAGGAACCGTGGTGAAGCAAACAATGAACAAAATGAAAGGAATCGTGGTGAAGCAAACAATGAACAAAATGGAAGGTTAGATCAAACCCTCGCTCTCCTTACCCAGCAAGGAACTAGGATGGATAATATTGAACAAGAGATCAAAGTAAATTGTGGAGGGAAAAATCAAAACAAAAATCAATGAAATGAAATGAAAATTAGAATCAAGGCAATGAGAACCAGAGGGATGAGGTGCAAAACCCAGAGAATGAAGGGAATGCAAACAAATGTGGTAGGATTGTGAAGGAGTTGGGAAAAGACCTCAAGAAGGTATTCCCATCCAAGTTTGACGGTAGGACCATCGATGATGGAGTAGAAGCCTGGATTATTGAACTGGAAAACTACTTCAAGATCTGTAACCTTTCTTATGAGACCAAGGCAATGTGGGGTTCATATCAATTTATTGGAAAAGTAGCTACATGGTGGGATAGTGAGAAGGCTGAGAAAAGATTGTTTCCAAGAGAAATCACATGAGAGCTCTTTCTACAGCTTTTTAGAAAGAGGTGGCTATCAAAGCTCTTCTATGATAAGAAGATGAAAGAGTTCCAAAATTTGGCACAAGGATTGATGAAGGGGTAAATCACAAAACTCACAATAACAGATATTGAACACAACAAATAGAACTTTCTTTTATTGAACTGGGCAACTCATTACATTACAGAAGCTCAATTACAATCAGAGGATGAATCCTCTACTGGTTGCAACACATTACAACTTTCCCAACCTCAAGACTCTTGAATCTTCAGCCTTCTGTAACCCTAAATCAGCTAGGGTTTATGTTTCCCACCTATTCTTGACTCTACACTGGCCCCCCTTAACTCTACTACTGCCCAGGGTTCCCAAAATAGTCATAAATAGCACTTTTTGGCAGCCTCCAGCTGAATTTCAAAATTTGCAATTCCCTCCAAAAGTAGGTCAACTTCCGGGAAGCATAACTTTTGATCCGGGTGTCCGATTGACGAACCGTTTTAAGCGCTGGAAATGCAGACTTTCTAAAAATAGTAGGTATGCTTTCCAAAATAGGCAGGTTGCTATTTTTAGTAGTTTTGGAAAAACTGAAAGTCCTACATTATTATTCTGGATATTATGGAACCAGAAACACTAATTATGGAAAGAAATGAAAACAACTACAATGATTTTGAATAAACTTTTTTTTGGGTGATGCAAGATTGCCCTTACACCATTGGATGCTCCTGCATCAGACACCCAGGGTAATTTGAGAAGTGACCCTGTCACGTCTCAGATGTTTGTGTGAGGAAAACCCAAATGGTCAACCTCTGCCTTAGACAACCAAGAAGAATCTTCAACAGGCCTTCCTTTCCATTTTACCAGATATTCTTCATATTGTTTATTCCGAGTACTTCTTCCCACACGGCTATCCAAGATCTCTTCTATCTCCTCCATTGAAGTAGATGCCAGAATACTCCACTGCACTTCTGTTGGTCCATCCTCTGTTCCACCTTCATGATATTTTGATAAATCAGCAATGTTGAAAATAGGGGAAATATTGATCCCACTCGGCAACTCTACCTCATATGCATTTCCTGAATCATGCTTCTTCAGGATTCTGCATGGTCCAAATTTCTTCATTTTCAACTTATTGTATGTTCCAATTGGGAACCTTTCTTTTCTCAAGTGAACCATGGCTTCATCTCCTACATGGAATTCCTTATATCTCCTCTTCTGATCTGCCTTAGCCTTGTACTGAATATTCATTTTATTAATGTGCTTTATCACCTCTTCGTGCAAATTCTTCAGATGTTCTGCAAAGTCTTCAGCTTCAGCACTTGTCTTTTCTCCATTGTCCAGCTTCCTTAACTCAAAAGCATTTCTTGGGCTATTACCATATACAATCTAGAATGGTGATTTACCAATACTGCTATTGACAGAATTGTTGTAAGCAAATTCTACCTGTGGTAAAATCAAATCCCATCCCTTGGGTTTATCTCCTACTAAGCATCATAGCAGGTTACCCAAACTTCTATTCACCACTTCAGTTTGTCCATCAGTCTGTGGATGGTGTGCAGAACTAAACTTTAAATCTGTCTTCAACTTCTTCCACAATGTCCTCCAGAAATAACCAACAAACTTGGTATCTCGATCTAAAACTATGCTCTTTGGTAGACCATGTAGTCTCACCACTTCCCTGAAAAATAACTCTACAATATGAACAACATCATTAGTCTTCTTACAAGGAATAAAATTTGCCATCTTTGAGAATCTGTCCACCACCATAAAAATAGAATCATGCCCTCTCTGTGTCGTTGGTCCAACAACCTCTGTCTTCATTTCTGTCAACAAATTTTGCCTTCTACTCAAGGCATCTGCAACTCTGTTGGACTTCCCACTCCTGTGCTTCAAAACAAAGGTATAACTCTGCAAAAACTCAACCCATTTTAAGTGCCTTTGGTTCAACTTCCCTTGACTATTAAGATAATGCAAAGCTTGATGATCAGTATATAAAACAAACTCTTTTGGCAACAGATAATGTCTCCATTTCTTCAAAGCCTGAACTATTGCATAAAATTCCTGATCATAAATAGAATACTTTTTCTTGGCATCATTAAGCTTCTCACTAAAATAGGCAATGGGCTTACCTTCTTGGCTCAAAACAGCTCCTATACCACTACCACTAGCATCACAATCTACTTGAAATACCTTATTGAAATCTGGAAGTGCCAAAACAAGTTGTTCTACAACTTTTTTCTTCAATGTATCAAAGCTCTTGTCTACTCCTATAGTCCATCTAAACTCTTTTCTATCCCCTCTCATTGTCTCAGTTAGAGGTGCACAAATGCTACTAAAATTCCTGATAAACTTTCTATAAAAACTTGCCAAACCATGAAAAGATCTTACCTCTGTTGCACTCCTTGGCATAGGCCACTCAATGATGGCCCTTACTTTTTCTGGGTCCATCTTAAGACCTTCCTCTGAGACAACAAATCCCAGGTATACCAACTCTTTCTTTGCAAAACTACATTTCTTCAGATTAATCAACAACTTCTCCTCCCTCAACTTCTCTAGAACTCTTCTGATATGCATCAGATGCTCATCCCAAGTCTTACTGAAAATCAAAATATCATCCAAATAAACAATAACAAAACTTCCCAAAAAAATTTTTAATACCTCATTCATGAGTTGCATGAATGTGCTCGGTGCACTGGTTAGCCCAAATGGCATGACTAACCACTCATACAAACTCTCCTTTGTCTTGAAGGCTGTCTTCCATTCATCTCCTTCTCTGATTCGAATCTGGTGATACCCACTCTTTAGATCAATCTTCGTGAAGTACTTGGCTCCACTCAAACAATCCATTATGTCATCCATTCTCAGCAATGGAAAGCTGTACTTGATTGTAATCTTGTTGATGGCTCAAGAGTCTGTACACATCCTCCATTCTCCATATTTCTTTGGTGCTAGTATTGCACATGGACTTAGGCTCTCCCTTATCAATCCCTTCCTCAACAACTCCTGAACTTGTCTGTTCAGCTCTTCATTCTCTCTAGGGGTCATTCTGTGGGCTGCCTTGTTTGGCAAACTGGCTCCTGGTATCAAATCCATTTGATGACTTATCTTCCTTATTGGTGGTAAACCTTCTGGTACATTATCAAAGATAATGTCCAAGAACTCTTCCAACATATCTGAAACTTCTGCTGGTACATCTTCACATTTCTCTTGACTAATCTTAGGAATCAATGCAAAGCAATGACGCTCATGCTTCATACCCTCCAAAAATTTCCTACCATCTACCAAACAAATTTTGGCAATGCTACATACCTTTTCTTCCACCTCCTTCAAGGGCTTCAACTTATGACGAACTCCATCGTTTGTTAGGGAATATGTGTTTGCACGGCCATCATGGACAGCACTCCTATCATACTGCCACGGCCTCCCCAATAACATATGACATGCATCCATCGGTATGATGTCACACAGCACCTCATCATTGTAGTCACCAATTTTGAACTTCACTAAACACTGTTCATTGACCAAAGCTCTATGGTCCTTCTACAACCATGCAATCCGGTATGGATGTGGATGCTTTCTTCTTATCAACTTCAACTTGTCAACCATCTCCTCTGAAACAAGATTATCAGTGCTTCCACTGTCAATAATAATATCACAACACTTACCTTCACATTTGCACCTTGTGCTGAATAAACTCTTCCTCTGATTGGGTTCTTTCTCCTCATTCAACAAAGTTCTTCTGACAACTAGGGTTTCTCCCCTTTCTGCATCTTTAGAGTGCTCAAACTATGCATCTTCATCCACATGTGCAACTCGTGCATTACCTTCAGGTCTTCTATTCATCCTTCCTTGATGTTGCGGACACTCATATGCTCGATGCCCTTCTTCTCCACATTGGAAACAGGTGCCTCTGAAACCTCCTCTTCCAGGTCCTTACCCCAGGTCTGCCTCTTCCTCTTCCTCTTTGCTCCCCATTGTTCTGGTCACGAGGGCGGTAGGTATTATCACCTCTCTGATTTCAACTGGTACCAGCTTCTTCACTTTTCTTTGCATCTTCATTTTGGCCCCCATAGGGTCTTCCACCAGTCCTTCCACCTTGACCTCTTCCCCTTTGCTTGCTATCAAATCTTTTATTTAGCTTCTCTTCCACCTTCAAGGAAAACTGGTACGCATCTTCTATGGTGGTCATTCTGACCAGGCTCAACTCCTCTTGAATACTCGGCCTCAACCCATTAATGTAACGGGCTACCTTCTCCTTGTTGGGCTCTGCATAGCCTGTCCTGATAGTAATTTTATAAAACTCTTTTGTATACTCCTTAATAGACTTGTTACCTTGCATTAGTCCTTGCAGCTTCTTCAACAACTCCATCTCATAGTCCACAGGAATGAACTGTTTCTTCAGTTTCTCCACCATCCAATCCCATCTGGTGATCTTTCCTTTTCCTCTTCTATTCCTCTCTAATTGGACCTCCTTCCACCAAATATTGGCATGGCCCTTCAACTTTGTTTTTGCAAACTTAACCCGATCTGGGTCCTCTACATCTTCATACTCAAAATACTCCTCCATGTCATTGATCCAATCAATAAGCTGTTTTGGATTCAAATCTCTAGAATATGTAGAAACTTCGATCCTAGGCCTCTTTCCGATCTTCAAAATGGCCCTCAACAACCTAACTTCTGCAACATCTCCAATAGCTTCTTGTTCTTCCTCAGATAGCTCTTCTTCAGCTTCATCTTCACTTTCTTCTCTTATCTTCGCCTCAAACCCTCTTCGTAGCTCCTCTTGCAATGCATCGATTTGCCTTTGTAGGGCTCTAAAACCCTCTTCTATCAAAGCATTCCTCCCACCACGATTTCTTCGTGGAGACATCTTGGTCTCCGCAGCAAACCCACAACCTCAGGTCCTGGTGCAAACTACCTCATGGTTGGCGATCTATCTACACACTCAGGAACCCTTGCTCTAATACCACTTGATGAAGGGGGTAAGTCACAAAACACACAATAACAGATATTGAACACAACAAATAGAACTTTCTTTTATTGAATTGGGCAACTCATTACATTATAGAAGCTCAATTACAATCAGAGGATGAATCCTCTACTGGCTGCAACACATTACAGCTTTCCCAACCTCAAGACTCTTGAATCTTCAGCCTTCTATAACCCTAAATCAGCTAGGGTTTCTGTTTCCCACCTATTCTTGACTCTACACTAGCCCCCCTTAACTCTACTACTGCCCAGGGTTCCCAAAATAGTCATAAATAACACTTTTTGGCGGCCTCCAGCTGAATTTCGAAATTTGCAATTCTCTCCAAAAGTAGGTCAACTTCCGAGAAGCATAACTTTTGATCCGGGTGTCTGATTGACTAACTGTTTTAAGCGCCGAAAAGCTCGCGATGTGAACTATCACACCAAAAATTCATAAATAGATTTCCATCAACTTTTTAGGACGTTATGGGAAGTTTTAGTGCCTCATGTCTCGTTCCAAAAATTTTCAAGGGCTTTTCAGAAAACAAAAACTTTAATATCTTTCAGCTCACAAATGGTCTTTTCCTGATTCCTTCGCCAAAGGTCTTATATTTCCATTATGTAACTTTCTAGAAGTTTTTGCTTCATTACGTGCCCAAATGCAAACTTTCTAAAAATAGCAGGTACACTTTCCAAAATAGGCAGGTTGCTATTTTTAGTAGTTTTGGAAAAACTGAAAGTCGTACATTATTATTCTAGATATTATGGAACCAGAAACACTAATTATGGAAAGAAATGAAAACAACTACAATGATTTTGAATTAACTTCTTTTTGGGTGATGTAAGATTGCCCTTACACCACTGGATGCTCCTGCATCAAGGATGTATGTTAGTAACCCAATATTGGGAAAGGTTCTCTTATTTATTCAAGCATGTTCCACAATATCAGATGGATGAGAGATTAGGATCAGGAAGTTCATCATGGGCTTAAGGCCTCAGATTGGAGTGGATGTGGACATCCATAATCCATTGACTATGGATGCAGTCTTTGAAAGAGCTATTAAGTAGGAACAAAAGTTGCAATAAGCAACAAGCTATCGCAAGTTTAGAGATGCAAAGTTTGGGAATAAGAGATCCCAAAACAATAACAACAATAATCAAAATAACAACAATTAGGGTAACAACAACTGACAGATCTGAAACATGAAGAGAGGTAACAACTCTCAGGACAGAAAAGGTGGAAATCAGAATGGAGGTAACAAAAGAGGTAACTACAACAATAATAACAACAATAACAACAATAACCAAAGGGATAGGTCACAGGGGCCAAGAGCACCTCATCGTGAATGTTATGTATGCGGAGGAGAGCACTACGACAACACTTGTCCTTAGAGATCAATAGGGTTAAGAGATAGGAATCAGCAGGGAGCACCACAACACCAGATTCATGCAGCCCTGGACAATTGACAAGCTGACTTCCATGTAGCACCCATTCAGTTTCTAGGTAAGTTCTATGGACTACTTTTTTCTATATTAATTGATATAGAGCAACTAAATGCTTTATATATCCAAGAGTAGTTTCAAAGTTATATGTTAGACCTAGACACATGGCAAACTCATGGATGGTTCAGTATGGCAATAGGGCAAAAAAGAGGGTAGATTCATGTCTGGCTTGCAATGAGTTAGACCTTCCAAGATTTCAAACTCAAGTCAATCTTTGCGTAGCACCTTTAGGGTCTTATGATGTGATATTGGGAATCAATTGGTTAACTAAACATAAGTCAATTGCGAATTGTGAGGATAAGGTTGTTAGATGTTTGGATGACCTAAGGAATCATGTAGAGATTCATGGTTCTAGAGACCCCTTGAACTTAGGAAAATTTTAACTTTGCAGTTAAAAAAATCCAAAAGGAAAGGAAATTCCATTTATGTTGTTCATGTATAAGATCTAGATAATATGGAACTAGTGCTTAATGACTACCCTATCCTAAGGGAATTCCAAGATGTGTTTCCTATGGAGTTAATAGAGTTGCCGCTGAAGAGGGAGTTTGACTTCTCAATTGATTTTCTACCAGGGATTGAGCCTCAATCTAAAGCACCCTATACGATGACCACTACAGATTTATATGAGTTAAAAGCACAATTGCAAGAGTTATTGAACCAGGGTTTCATAAGACCTAGCTTGTCACTGTGGGGTGCACCAGTCATCTTTGTGAAGAAGAAGGATGGGACTTTGCGCTTATGCATTGATTATAGAATACTTAATAAGGCTACTATAAAGAACAAGTATCCACTTATGAGAATAGATGAGCTCTTCGATCAAATGAAGGGAGCTACTATGTTCTCTAAGATAGACCTTAGATCTGGCTATCACCAGTTGCAGATTAAGGATAAGGACATCTCGAAGATAGCTATCAAAACTTGCTATGGTCACTACAAATTCACAATGGTGCCATTCAGGTTGACTAATGCTCTTGTAGATTTCATGAATTTAATGAACAATGTATTTAGTGATTGCTTGGATGAATTTGTACTGATCTTTCTTGATTATATCTTGATTTATTCTAAATTAGTTGAAGAGCATGAAAAGCATTTGAGGATAGTATTACAATACATAAGAGAGCAAAAACTCTTTGGTAAGCTATCCAAGTGTACATTCTATTAGGACAAGGTGCACCATCTAGGACATGTAATCTCAACTGAAGGGATTGTAGTAGATCTTGAGAAGATTAAGGCATGGAATGGCCTACACCTTAGAATGTGATAGAAGTCCAAAGTTTCATGGGACTTGTAGAGTATTACAAGAAGTTTTTGGAAGAGTTCTCAACAATAGTAGCATCGATCACCTCACTTCAAAAGAAAGGTAAAAAGTTTGAATGGACATAAAGGTGTGAAAAAGATTTCCAAGTGTTGAAGGAAAGTCTCACTACAGCTCCTATTTTGACCATACCTAATCCTAATGGGAATTTCATAGTTATAAGTAATGCATTAGGAGAAGGTGTGGCAGGAGTTCTGATACAAAATGGGCAAGTGGTCGCCTATGAGTTGAGGAAATTGAAGCAATATGAGTTAAACTATGCACCACATGACCTAGAGTTAGCCGCCATAGTTCATGCACTTCAGATGTGGAGGCATTATCTCTTGGGCAAGCCCTTTGAGTTGAAGACATATCATTTATGGATCAAGTACATTTTTACTCAACCTAATCTTAATGCACGTTAGAGAAGATGGTTAGAATTTATTAGTGAGTATGATTTTGGAATTGAGTATATTAAAGGTAAAGATAATAGAGTGGCAGATGTTGTTAGTAGAAGAAGACATCTAGAAACCATGGTTACTACAAGATCAAATTTGAGACAAAAAGTAATTTAAAATCTACAAGGGGATGAACATTATGCCAGAGTAAAGCAAGCTTTAGAAGAAGATCCCTTAGATTATCGATTTGATGGTTATGTGTTTGAGTCAGATGGAATTTTGTGATATCAGGATAGGATGTATATTCTAGACTCAGGGGAATTGAGAAAGTTAGTTCTTGAGGAAATCCACAATGCACCGTACTTGGGGCACCTTGGAGTGACTAAAATGGTAGAAGGATTGAGACCCTTATAATTTTGGCCTAGACTTAAGAAATATGTAATAAAATTTGTGTCTTGATGCTTGGAGTGCCAACGAGTCAAGGCTAAGCATGTGCTTCCAGCAGGGATTTTGTACCCACATAGTGTACTAGAACATAAGTGGCAAGTGATTAGTATGCATTTCATCTAGGAGTTGCCAATGTCCAAGAATCGACATGATGTCATCTTGGTAGTTGTGGACAAGTTGACGAAGGTAGCACATTTCATCCCGAAGAATCTTTCAGATGATTTGTTGGTATTAGCTAAGAAGTTTGTCCAGGAAATCTTTCAATTGCATGGAGTGCCATAGATGATCATTTCAAATCAAGACACTCGCATGACTTCTAGGTTTTGGACAATGTTGAATGTAGTTTTGGGAACTAAATTGAATTTTAGTTCAACATATCATCCTTAGACTGATGGTCAGACAAAAAGATTAAATCAAGTGGTAGAATACCTCCTTAGGATGTATTGTATGAATCAACAGTATAAGTGGGAGGAGCATCTTCCATTGGTGGAGTTCACTTACAATAATTCATACCATACATCTTTGGGGATGGCACCTTTTGAAGCTCTTTATAGGTAAAAGTGTCAAACACCCATCAATTGGGACAAGGTAGAAGACAGAATTGTGATTGGACTTGATATGCTTAGGGAAATGGATGATCAAATGAGGTTGATCGAAGAGAAACTAAAGCAAGCTTCAAATCAACAAAAGAATTATGAAGACAGGAATAGGATGTTCAGACAATTTTCAGTAGGGGACAAAGTCTTCCTGAGGGTCAATCCTCAGAAGATTTTAGTTTCATTTGGCAAATCGTCCAAACTTGCTCCTAGATTTGTAGGATAGTTTGATGTGTTGGAAGTGATTAATCATGTTGCTTATAGACTTGCTCTATTGCCTGCTCTTACCAAAATCCATAATGTTTTTCACATGTCTTTACTTAAGCCATATCATCCTGATGCTTCACACATACTTGATTGGCATGCTTTACAGGTACAAGTTCCAAGAGTGGTGCTAGTGGAGCCCACTCAAATTTGGGAGAGGCACAACATTAAGTTGCATAACAAGGATATTGTGCAGTATAAGTTTTAATGGGACCAATATTAAGCAGATAGTGCCACGTGGGAGGATGCTGAGGAGATAGATAGATCTTTTCCTCATTTGAGGATTTAATAGAGTTTCTTTTATTTATGCATAGTTGATATAATGTTATTTGATTTGATGATACTTTATTGATACATTGATAGCAGTAGACAGATACATTATTATTTTAGTTTTATGTAATAAGACATTGGGACAATGTCTTTTCCTAGTGGAGAAGGATGTCACATCTTAACCTTTTTGACTCAGTTATAATTTGAACTATTGGTTGTCTTTTTGATTGTTCACTATTTGGTAAATTACATATGCACAACAGGTAAACTGTCATGATTGTTAAGAATGCATAAATTTGAGCATAATTATTATGATGGATTAAATCATTTATGGATAAGGATCTATGTTTCTTACTTCGGCTATGTTTATTGGGATTAACCTATTGATGAGAGTTGGAGTGTGACTAAGTGCAATAACGTGTCAAAGACGGGAACATGGTTGAGGTAGACGTGCCCTAGCTATCGGAAAGAATTGTTAGAATGGAACCCTGATATCTGCACACACACACGTAGTTCATACTACATTTTATAGTCTTGCATTCTTGAATTGGTTTCATTAAGTTTCCTGTGGCATAATCTTATTGAGCATCTGAATTGCATGATTTACTTATGCAGACTAGATAAAGCATTTAATTTTGTTTGCTTTAGTATGTTTGTCTAGTGCAAAATATCGACGTGTTTTTTTTATGATTTCCTTTCGATGTCTGTTTCTGGCATATAATATCCCCATGTATGCTTAATATCATTCTGTAATTATATAAACTCTTTATCATCTTTAGGAATAAATTGTATAGGTGGGTAGTAAATAGTTTATCTTTTATTATTTAAATATAAATATATATATATTCTTTTTAAGAGATACATAATATAATATTCTCAAGATATTTATATATATAAATTTAACTACTTGCTTTGTTTTAGAAAATCCAAACATAATAAAATACTTATAATCATGCAATAAGAGAAAAGAGGGCACCAAGCACCATGCACTAAGGAGTTAACTAAAAGAAAAATTCCAGTTCTAAAGTTAGGTCACGAATAATAGAGGCTTTGAGAAGATAAAAACAAGGGCATAAGGAAGTATACGAACACACAAAAGAGAGAAAGGAAAGCAGAAAAGAATAGGGAGGATCTTAGATAGCAAGACCAAGAAGAAAAGGGGTTGAGAATAGAACAGTAAGAGGAGGAATAGCATCAATACCGAGTAATTTATTTTTTTACTTTCTTAAACCCCTGGTGAATTTAGTGCCCTATTAGTTTCTTGGTCTATGTTAGATAGGCATCGTCCAAAGAATAAACATAAGATCGACAAGGTTTAATAGTGATCAGCCTATTTGGTTTTCACCTTGGTCGGCCTTCACTTTTGCGTTGACCCCCCTTTTAAAATGTGGAATCGGCCTTTTGGTTTATCTTTTTCACTAATCATATTGTAATATCTTTTCCATCATCTTGCATTTCTATTTATTGGCTAGCTTACCGTATAATGGATTTTTGTGGACTACAATGACCTCATGCACGTCCTTTGCCAAATGGAAGCCACACATAACTGTATATCAGCCTTTTGTAACTATTCTTTGGCCTCTCATTTGTATTGAAACAACCTATTTTTTTATCATTCAGCCTGTGCTTTTATTACAGATTGACCCATACTACGTAAAGTTTTGACCTCTTCTTTTTGTGGTCTTGTTTTACTTAGCGACTATGTTTGACCATGATAACTACAGGTATATTATGTAATCTTTCAACCTATATTTGGATCTAAATGGCCTTTTGACCATTTATTGTTTGGCCTAAACAACAGATGTAGTCCCTTATATTACTATAAACCATTTTATTTAATCTATCAACCCAAGTTTATGACGCAGGAGCATCCCAGGTTGTAGAGCAATCTTGCATCAACCAAAAAAAACATTTGCAATCTTTCTTTCTTTCACTTTTTTAGTTTAATCTGTGCAGTTCTAGCATTTTGTACCACATTTCACCACATCTTCAAATCAAAGTGTGCAGAGCAAGACTTAGCATCTACATATCATCATCTACATCATATTCAAATTTTAGGTAATTTGGATTTATCTGCTAAAAGTTATCACTATCAAAAGATCATTAGCTTTCATAGAATAGAGCAGTCAGACAATCAATTAAAGGAGAAGGTTTGCAAAGCACTTCCGTGACTTACGGAGCTAAATGAAACATAATACACAACACATATTGATTAGATAGACCTTCCTTGAGATCTGCACCAAGTTTCATGCATTTGCAGAGCCATATCGGACGTTGAAGGCCAACCTACTTATTTCTACACGTTACATCCTTCATTGGAGTTTGTAACCTTCTGTGGCTGACGCGGAGGATTATATGATCTTGTAGATGATATATATAGATCTTTGAGATGTATTAGGAATTCAGTAATTCTATGATATGATTTAGATAAGTATTAGAAGTCAGATTCTTTTCAGAAGGCACTTCGATGCCATATCTTGCATATCTATTGTAACCTAGAAAGCAGGCCTATGAGCCCTTTGATTGTAGCTCGTATGTTGCCGGCATATGAGCATTGTAATTATTTGATATTATGAATATATGAATCTTCCATTATGTTCTACAATTGAGTTGTTTCCGTTGTGTTTACTCTAGCTGCATGGTTTGGACAGTTCATTCTATGAACCCTCAGACTGTTACTACACCAATTTAGTTTCTTTGGCCTTATTTTGGTGATAGGTATTTTTTTTCTTTTAAAAATGTTTATCTGTATGTTTCCTTTTGAACCAGCTTGGGTAATAAAGTGACCTTTCTTTTCTTCGCAACTGTATGTTATCTAGCTTGTCAGTGTTGTCATCTTCATGTTAGTGCAGCCTCTTAAGACTTCTCAATCGGCTTTTGTTACTATTTTATTCACACCTTGTTGTCAGCTTTTTCCTTTTAAAATTGACCTTACCTTATTCTTTCAAGATCCTTTCTGGTAGAATGACATGTGTTTCTAAGGTGTCAGTCTATTTGAATGGCACCGGTCTGCTTGTTTAAAGTGTCGAGCCGTACTAAATTGTATCAATTCTTTTGTTTTATCTTTTAAAGTCCACTTCTATTTTATCCTACAGTATCCATATGTTAAGGAAAGATGATAATTGTTTTAAAAGTGATTATGAATACATTGAAAGGAATTATATTTATAATTATAGTTATAGAGAATTACTCCCTTATTTATTCTGTAAATGGGTAGATGTTAAATATTCATTATTTGGAACTCTAGTTGTCTTCACAAGATGTCTACTTCACCATTGTTCACCAAACTTGATAGTCATGTAAATTCATTTTAAATTGTACTAGAGAGTAAAATTAGTAAATGCATGTGATGATAGAAGTTGTACTTCAAGGAATTAGTTATTTTTTGTTGTGAGTATATGCTTTAGTAACATTTATTCAAGCTTAGATAATATTGTTCTCCTCTACTAGATGTTCTTAGAAACTACCCTTCTTAACACATTAAAACCATAGGCTTGTGTATGTTATCATGACCATCAAAATTGGCATCTTCATTGATATTACTGATGTATATGCTAGGGGTATAGTTTATTTTTTTCTATGTGTGTGTGATTGGGGTTACTTTTAGGCTAGGATGTCGAATGTGGGTAAATAGAGAAGGCTTTTCCTCTTTTCAAGATTTGACCATAACTTTTCTAAGTGATTGGGCCAAGCCATGTATTCATTAAAATAGATGAAAGCCTTGTCTAGAAAAACTCTATTAATATGTTTCTCTACCACATCATATTGTGAGATATTGCACATCATTGTTAGATTTGCATTTAGACATCAGGTTGCATCAAGTGTTCCCTCCTGCCAGTTGTTTCCAGATTGCTAGGCATTTCATTCAGGGTCAGGTATCCTTCGTGCCATGAAGGATTCTAGGGAAATGTAATTGCTTCGTGGTTGGGTGAAAAAGTAACTGGGCCATGTTTCTGTCTCTCAGCTTGCAGATGACCATGTGGGTTAGTGGCAACCGATGACAGTGACTCAATTTATCATTCATTACTTGTACCTGATTATTGTACCTTATTATTCTTTGAGATGACTTATGGCATGTGAGCCTAAGATGTATATTGTATATTCTTTTATAGTGCTAACACCTGGTTATGACACGTGGATTTGTAAGATGTAATGACATTATTGTTGATATTTAGATGATCTATCTCTTTATTTGAGTTAATGTAAATAAGTGGATTATTTACTTCAGTAATTATTGTTTTGAAATGTGTACTTTGTTGGAAACAAGGCAGATAACTGAGAGGGGGGTGAATCAGTTATCTCAAATTTCTTTAACTTTCTTTTCTTCTTTAATAATTAGTGTAGCATCAAAACATATAAGTATATGTGATCATGAGAACAGAAATAAAATCAACACACATAACACAAGGATTTTTACATGGAAATCCCTATTAAGGGAAAAACCACAAGGTGACTAACCCAAGATAGTATTCTCTGTTAAAAGAATAAAAAAGTACAAAATCGCACTTGCCAATTAGGGCTCACTACCCAAGCACACTACTCACAAGAGGCACACTGCCTACAAGAGACTCACTTTCTACAAAACTTATAGAAGATAATTAGGTGTTTGAACTGATGAGAGTCATCTACAAATGTAGGAGTTCAGTTCCAGTTAGGCACAATACACTAATTTGATGCACTTCATTCTTCATCTGTTTTGATATTGTTGCTCTGTCACATACCAGACTTGATTTGCTGCTTTCACATTTGTCCCTGCTTTTCTTCGCACTTTATTTCATCACTTGTATATTTCACACACCTACATACTAGAATCCATCTAGTATATATATCTGCATCAAGGATTTCATCAACTTTCTAGTCGGCAACAAGAACACTCAAGATATTTACAAGTTACTGATCTGTTAGCTGAATCCATGCTTGATTTATGATGTGTATCAAAAGCATAGACATAGAAGTCATTAATCATGTCGGCCAACAATGTATAATCCCCCAAATAGCTTGATCAACACCTTTTACTCATCCGGATTGAAGTCTAATGCTCTGTCGGTCAATTCTTTCTTTGTCTGCTCTGCCTGTCTGGAACCCAACACTCAGATGCTCATATCTTTTTCATGCTTTATCACCGGAGGCTAAATCTTTGGAATATAATAGTCATGATGCCCCTCTTCACTTATTCAAATCCGCAACATACTGAGTTACACCATTTGAGAGATTCGGACCCGATTGTCAGACCTTGTTGCATACTCTGTTCTTGTTCACTGGACCAAAACAATCTTTAATCTGACTTCCGGTAGAGGCATAGTATGTACTGCGGATGTGTGGGATGGGCTTTGTTGCCATCAATGACAACACTCATGAAGCCACACAGTGTCTCTTGCCAACAATCTCCCCCTTTGGCATTGATGGCAACACTTAGTGAAAAATGGCTAAGTGTCGCAATAAACTCCCCCTTGGCTGATGCTCTGTCTTTTGCACTATTTTACTAGAGCTCCCCCTTAGCTAGATTCTACATTTTTCACTACTCCTCACTGCCCCTTTGACATCAATGGCAAAGGGCGGAATCCACATACCAAAATTTTGCAAAAATTGTCCTATACATGGCCATATAAGTATATATGTAAATGCTATACTTACATATACTTAAGTATATCCGCAAAAGTGGCCTTCAACTATACAAACTCTGTGGCCCAGCTCTACTTCATCCTATCCAAAATGGAGATGTGACCACTCAACAAAAATGCATATGCTTCTACCCTTCTTAAATCTGCTGGATGACTGGTTCGGGCTATGGTCTGAGCATCTGTTAAGGCCTCATGCATTGCCTCTAACTTAGGGATAATTATCCCTCTGAGTTCATTCATTTTGTTTATTATATCCTTCTTTTCTTTGTTCAGCCTCTTTATTTCATTTATGATGACAATGGCCTAGCATTCTTGATTCATAAAGATGTAGTGAGGGGATCAAAATTCTAAGATAAACTTGATAGTTTACCTTCTTGTTCTTTCACCTTCTTTTCAATATCCTCTGTCACTTTGGGCCAAGATAGACAAAATTTGTGCATGTCCTCACCATCTTTAAGAGCATTTTCAAGGCTCTTTATTCCAATGTCTAGGGTCCTCCTATCATTAGCAATGAGTCCATGTACTTCAGTGAATCTTTTTCCCAAAAACTCCTTCCAGACCTTAGCTTCTGCTAATTTTTCTAGAGATTCAAAGGGAGTGGTAACAGAATTTACCAAAGATTTCAGGTTGCTGGATGGTGAGGCTAAAGGATCCTTTTGGAATGATGGCATGATCTTTTCCAGCATCTCGGATGCCATCTCCAACAGCTCACAGTCTTCCATGTGAGATTTCAGGAGTTTTTCTTTTGCTTTGGCTTGAGAAAAAGATACTACTTTCATTGTCTAGACTGGAGAGAGAGAGTCAAAATTTAGTGGCCCTTGAAATAGCTCAGGTTCATCTATCTCCATCATTTCTTTGTTTAAGAAATTCTTCACTACCTCTACAGTGTCTCTTTCTAGTGATTGAGTCTTCTTTTCTTTTGGGATCTCAGAATTGTCATCATAGGTCTTCTCTGCTTGTTCTTCTTCTTTTCCCTTAACCTCCTCTTCTTGACTCACTTTCTCCTCTTTTCTTCCTTCTTCTTCAGCTTCTAAATCTGGAATGTCTGTAGTAGGATCCAGAGGAGAGATGTTACCTGTGTCTACTGCTTCATGAACTTCCTCTTCCGGAATAGAGGAATCCAAGTCCTTAGACTTCTCTTCATCTATCTCTTTTGATCCTTCTACATCAGAAGATTTTTCATTGGTTACATTTAATCCTTCAACATCCATGGTAGAAGGTTCTTCAACTGATTCCTCTATAACAGGAAGATTGAATCTTTTCAAAGCATTCTGGAGGATATCTTTTGTCTCACTTGCTACTCGGTCAATTTCTCCAAGAATAAGTTTATTCATTCTTGCCTTACTCTGGAACTCATCCTTACAATCTTTAAAAATCATGTCCATTTGTCTTGGAGTGATAGAAGGATAAAGTTGAATCATTATTTGTTCCCAAATCTCTAGGTCTTTTTCCTTTGCATTCTCTTTTCTCAGTTCAAGTACCTTTTCTAGACTCTTGGGAATTAATGATATAATTTTAATGAAATCTTTATTATAAATATTTAGGTACCTGACAGTAGCTTCTTCCAAAATTCTTTTGTCAGTATCACTGTATTCATCATAGAACTCTGTTACTAGCTACAGGTTCCCATCCACAGTAACTGCCTTGATGATGTCATCAATGGAAAGAGTGGGCTTTTCAACAAATTCTTCTGCCTTTTCTTCCTTATTTTTGCTAGCAGAGAATTCCCCAGATGTTTTCTTCTTCTTCATTTTTTTGATTTCTTCATCAGATTCTATTTCTTCATCAGATTCTATTTCTTCATCATCCTTGAGGCTTGTATATGACCTTGTGGCTTTGGTCTTCATCCTCTTTTCTCCTTTTCCAGATGTCTTGACTTCAGGTTTGGTGGCCCTTGAGCTTTTAGGAGTGGCAGGTACAGATCTTTTGGAGGATCTAGTCCAAGAGGAGGCTTGTATTGAAACATCTCCTTTCTTTGCTTCTTGTTTTTCTTTCTCAACCCTTTCCATTTTATCTCTGTTTGCATCTACTACCTCTTTAGATAAGCCAAATCTTTTGGCAGTATCATCAACTTCCCTTCTTACTTTCCTCTTTATCTCCAGTTGTCTTAACTCAACATGTATTTTTACACTTAGTTCTTGAAAGGTTCCAAACCTTTTTGCCTCATGATCCTTAGGCTAGCTCAACAGGTGTTGAATATGTAGCTCCAAGATTTTCTCATCGACCTCGTATCCCATAGGCATTATCCACACTGTTCTGGGCTCAACTATCTCCATTAGGCATTGATCAGTGTCAACCATGAAGCACACTATGTCCTTGTATTTCTCAACTATGGATTGAGGTATCCTCTCTCTAGCCTACATCATGCTTTGGAAGTTCTTAAAGTAACCCCAGAGAGCTGTGTTATGAGCTTAAGCATCACCAAGTCCATACATATAATCTCTAATCTGGATTGCAACCGGTTTATCATTTTACCAAACCCAACCACTAGATCTGGATAGCTCATTCATATAGTAGAAGAATAGACACAATATTAGACAACCATATTTGAAGGAATTCTTCTTATCCTTTTTGACCTTCTGCAAGTTTTCTAATAGTTGATTTAGGAGAAGATCACATACGTCATAATCTGCATTTTCCCTCAACATCTGATATGTTGCATATATTGTAGTCCCAAACACATAATTCTCCTTGCTCGAATGATAGATTTTGTAGCCAATTATCATTGAGGCAAACTTGACATCCGGATCTATGATGTCATCTATGGTCATTGCTCTTTTGTCAAACTTAGATCATGTGGCTTCAGTTACTATCTAGTTCTTGATAGATTTAGGTGCAAGTAACCCACTGGAAGAATGCAGTCGAATCATTGTCCTGATGGCATCTTTTGTTATCTTTAAGGGCCTCATTAACCACATGAAATTATCATGCATCCTTTATAGGACATACTGGACCCAATCATCTTTTGCAAAATAGGGGAAGTGTATGCAATGTCTGAAGTGTTTATCCTGGAGGGCCTTGTATTGAGGTTTGAGTTCAAAACTCTCATCTATTAGTTGTTTGTGATAGATGTCCATGAATTTAGAGTCTCCAAATTCCTCAATGTTGGCATGGATATAGACCCTAACATCTTCTACGTGCAATACCCCATGCGGAATGCTAGAAAATGCACCTAAAGGATCAACTTCTAGAGATTTATAGGGGTGTTTCTTGAATTTAGGACACGGCCTATCAGTGATCCTTACAACCATTGGAGTAGCCATCTTGCAAAATATTCAGAGAGAGATTTTTAGAATGGAAGTATCTTTTTAATGCTTTTAGGGTTTGAAATAGGAGCTGGAACAAATCACTAGTTGAATTCAATTTTCCAGTTGATCTTTGAGTGAATTATAGAAACATCATTGCAGAGCTCTTCTTATCTTCTTCGCAAATGCAAGTGTGCAAATGATGAGTGAAAGAACCCTTTTATTCTTGTACAAACCCTAATTTCCTTTTGTAATGAATGCACAACTTAAGTTATTCGATTACCCTATTTTAAGAGAGATCTTCTTGAATCATTGTGTTGATCTTAGAATCATTTTCAGTGAGGATTGACAATGTATCTTCTTTTCTTCAATCATGCCATGGGTCTGCAGATCAAAGTATTTCAATTCTGAATCATACCGGATTTGTTTGTGAAGATCCTGCTTTATCAGATGACTGTCAACGGGATCAACTTGAGCAGTTAAACTTGTGCAAAACTCCATGCGGATCTTTCATATTTTTCCTGAGGGTTATTTAGATATTTTTCTGAGAACCCTTTAATCCGTAGCATTCCATGTGCCGAATTTAGGCACTAATTGACTAGCTGGGGGAATTTGTTTTTCTTTGTGACTCCACCTGAGTCAGAGCTCACCTTTTTAGTTTTCAGAAGGAATATCAACACCGGATTCTGGTGCGGATCCATCCCCAATACTTTCTATACTCTTCTTTACCCAAATCTTTCTCATCTCCCTTTGAACTTCATCTGCATTCACTTTACCTTTACCCTTACCTTGTTTTTGATTATGATGCACTAAACCCTTTTTATCCTGATTTTTACTTTTGCAAAATTTGGCAATATGACCGGATCTATTGCAATTGTAACAAACAACATTTCTTTGCATATTTGATTGATATCCTCTTGATTTGCATTGATTAGCCATATGTCCCATTCTATTGCATGCAAAGCATCTACCATTGAATGAATTTTTTATTTGCATATTTCTGCATTCATGAGATTTGTGACCATACCTTTTGTAGTTGAAACATTGTCCGGAGAAGGATGGATTAGTTTGATTCATTCTCCTTCTATATTGAGTTGCTTTATGACCAAAATTGTTGCAATTGAAGCAATATCCATTAAAGGATGGATATCTTTGAGCATTTGGTTGCCTTACCAGAGGTCTTCTAGGCCTGTTTCTTTGATTTCCTAATCCAAAGTTCTTCTAACCAGATCTAGAGCTTTCACCTTTCTCATATCCCAAGACACGCTTATCATCTACCCTCTTTTGTCTTTCAAGAAGAACTTCAAGTTGGGCTAAGCTTATCTTGAATTTCTCTTTGTATTCATTTGATGTTTGAAGATCTTGTTTAAGAGTGTCTATCTGATTCTCAAGTTGTTCTTCATTGTCTCTAGCTTCTTTAAGATCTGATTCAAGATGCCTGATTATTCTATCCATTTTGTGGCAGTCCTCTATTTTCTCCTTGAGTGATTGTTTTAGATTATCTTCAATTTTCCTTTTTTCTTCAATTTCTTGGGTGAATCTCATAACCCCTAATTCCATTTCATGCCTTACCATAATGACTTCTTTTGATAGTTTCTCACATAGCTTATTTTTCTCATCTAGATCTCCATTAGTATCATTGGCTTCACTCTGATTTGCTAATTTTTGAAGTAGTTCCTTTCTCTTTTTCACAAAGATACTCAGTTTTTCTTTTAGCTCATTTATGAAATCATCAGCTTGCTTGAGTCTTTCTCTCAGGTTATTGACTTCAGAGTGGGATTGTTCAAGATCATCTAGGGCAGACTAAAGTTGTTCCTTCATACCATATATATCCATTGAGATTCCCAGATCTTCCTCAAGCTGTTAGGCTATGTTTAGAGGAAATTGCTTTGATACCAATTATTGGAAATAAGGCAAATAACTAAGAGGGGGGGGTGAATCAGTTATCTCAAATTTCTTTAACTTCTTTTCTTCTTTAATAATTAGTGCAACATCAAAACATATAAGCATATGTGATCATGAGAACAGAAATAAAATCAACACACATAACACAAGGATTTTTATGTGGAAAGCCCTGTTAAGGGAAAAACCACGGGGTGACTAACCCAAGATAGTATTCTCTGTTAAAAGAATAAAGAAGTAAAAAATGGCACTTGCCAATTAGGGCTCACTGCTCACAAGAGGCACACTGCCTACAAGAGATTCACTGTCTACAAAACTTACAGAAGATAATCATGTGTTTGAAATGATGAGAGGCATCTACAAATGTAGGAGTTCAGCTCTGGTTAGGCACAATACACTGATTTGATGCACTTCATTCTTCCTATATTTTGATATTGTTGCTCTATCACATATCAGACTTGATTTGCTGCTTTCACACTTGTCCCTACTTTTCTTCACACTTTATTTCATCAATTGTATATTCTGCACACCTACATACTGGAATCCATCTGGTATATATATCTGCATCAAGGATTTCATCAACTTTCTAGTCGGCAACAAGAACACGCAAGATATTTACAAGTTACTGATCTGTCAGCTGAATCCATGCTTGATTTATGATGCGTATCAAAAGCATAGGCATAGAAGTCATTAATCATGGTGGACAACAATGTATAATCCCCCAAATAGCTTGATCAACACCTTTTACTCATCCGAATTGAAGTCTAATGCTCTGTCAGACAGTCCTTTCTCTGTATGCTCTGCCTGTCTGGAATCCAACACTCAGATGCTCATATCTTTTTCATGCTTTATCACCGGAGGCTAAATCTCTGGAATATAATATTCATGATGCCTCTCTTGACTTATTCAAATCTACAACTTGCTAAGTTACACCATCTGAGAGATCCAGACCCGATTGTCGGACCTTGTTGCATACTCTGTTCTTGTTCACCAGACCAAAACAATCTTCAATCTGACTTCTAGTAGAGGCATAGTATGTACTGCAGATGTGTGGGATAGGCTTTGTTTCCATTAATGACAACACTCATGAAGCCACATAGTGTCTCTTGCCAACATACTTTACATTACAACATAATACCAACACACATTGAAGTAATCACAATATTTAATCGAATAGAAAAACAAAGTACTAACATTGATCCTTCTTCTTTGGTGAGTAGGGCCCTTACTCTTCGAAGATTCTAGATATACTTCAAACTCAATGCATATGACTGATCAACTATCTTTTTCTTTTATTAACTTCATAAAGAGAACAAAAATAGAAAGTAGTAGTATCATATATTTTTAAAAATAACCACACTCCTTTAACTTCTAAAGGCCTTCTCTTTCTTATCAATTATGCCTAGAATCCTAATAAAAGTAGAACATGTCTTCTCTTACAAAAAAACAACAAGATTACTTAACTACATTAAATTTCTAAATAAAAGGGCATGATGCATGAGTCTTCGGAACCATAATAATAAAAGAGTTTTAAACTAAACATATTTCAAATGCATTGATGTGAATTTATGCTTCCTCCTCGGATTGTGGCAATAGAGTGATAGAAATTAACAAATAGTTGCATGTTTGAGAGGATTTGGATGGTGGCAGAGAATTCCATCACAAAACAAAAACTTTGGAGCTGAAAGTCCAAAGCTGAGATTTTAGAGTTGTATGGTAGTACATTCCTTGGTCCTTGGTAATGAATCCTATTAGGATACAAACACCATGTCTTGAACAATGAACTCTATTAGAACATTAGGATTAGAATCATTCATGCCAACTAAAATTAAACCAAAATAATTATTCTATTTTCTAATTTAAACCATAAATTCTATTTATTTTTCTCATATCCACTAAAAAGTTCAAGGTGATGGTAGCAAAGCTGGGGTATACATTGGTTCAAAATGGGACATTATAGGGTCTCATCACAAACTTTACCTTAAATTCAAATACTAGGTATACCTTAAGATTTGACATTGATATGTTGCTTGAGAGGGTTTGTGTCCAAAATTTATTGTATTTTCTATGTTTTTCATTCCTTCAAGGTCTCTTTTTTTCTTTCATGACACCCTATCTTTAGTTTTGAAAACAAACCTATAAGAACTAGTCTATTGTCACAACCTGTGGGTTGTGAACCTAAAAGTTCACTAAAATTTGACCTTTTTTAATAGTTAACTTAACTAAATGTGTGATTTTAATTCTATGTTGACCTAAATTTTAGGTCTATGCTTGTGGAACAAATATTTATATACATTACTATGTATAAATTAATATACATTTAGATCTATGTTTTATGTTTGATAGTTTATAATTAAACTCGGTTGACTTTTTTAGCTCAAACTACTAAGTTAATAGTTTATGAGTTATATAATAACTTAGATGTTTATAAAGAAAAAGAAATCCAAATAAATAATTAAGGTTTCCAAGTCATAATAATCACAAAATGATTTAAAAATACAACAATGTTCTTATGACATATTACATTATTGCATGGTTTGTTTGAAGGGTATGTTTATGATCTCTAATCACATAAATCAAATCTTCAAGATTCAATCAAGTATCAAATAGTAGTACATTAATAAAAAGCATATTTGTACATCTTAAACATTATATTTATTGAATAACAAGTACATTACAACATATACCTTAGTAATGTAATAGTTCTACTAAGATCTTGTTGAGTAAATACCAATTTTTAATAAATTAACCATGAGTATATTCAAGGTTGCATTAATCTATGCATTATGATCACTAAATACTCTATCCTAATGGCATACCAACAAAAAACAATTTGCTATTCAAATTAGCCTTTTTTACAATTCTACATAGCCAAGAATCATGCTATATTTGATGCAGGAGCATTTGCGCTCACAAGCAATCCCGCATGAACCAAAAAAAACATTTTAGGTTTTGTTCTCAGTTTTAGTTCAGTTTTGTCGTGTCCGTTGTGTTGGTTTTTGGTAGTTTGATTTAGGAGAAATTTTAGATCCAAATTTGTCAAGTTCAAGATATCATCTTGTAG
This sequence comes from Cunninghamia lanceolata, assembly GCA_027924645.1. Taxonomy (NCBI): domain Eukaryota; kingdom Viridiplantae; phylum Streptophyta; class Pinopsida; order Cupressales; family Cupressaceae; genus Cunninghamia; species Cunninghamia lanceolata. Next base: position 7,029,799 of record BSBN01000609.1, read on the forward strand.
AAAGGCCCAATGGGAATCTATGTTTTCAATTTGGTGAAATTTGGAGTCATTTGGTATAGTTTAGAGCATTTCAGTAAAATCTATAATTTGTGAACTTTTCTTTTCACTGAAAGAACATGTTCTCAAACCACTCTTTGCATCAAAAGAGCTTCTCAAGCTTTCTATTTCAACAACTCTCCAAGTTCTTGAACTCTTCTTTTTGTTGAAAGAGCTTGTCGATGAGCCATGCCTTTGCTAAAATTGGTAAAGTTTCAACCAACTCACATTTACTTTGCACTTTCAAGTTTAAATATTTTCAAGTTTCCTTATTGGAAAAGTTTGAAGTTCATGAACCTGGCTTTTTATTGAAAGAGCTTGTTGGCAAACCTTGCCCTTGCTAAAACGTTCTTCAGAGCACTTAAAGACTTGTTACAATTTTTTTTTTGGGCAAATATCTAAGTTCATAAACCTAGAGAAACACCGAAGACAAAGTTCACAGGTTCATGAGAGTTCCAATTTTCTAAAATTTCAAGTTCAAGAACCGAAAAAAATGCCAACAAAGCAATTTAAAATTTCCTAGAAATATTGACTCACCAAAATACATGAAGAAGAAGAAGTCTAAAAGTTCAAAAAGTCATCCTTGACTTGTTGAACTGTATTATTTCCACCATGCTTAGGTCATTTTGCTCGTTCAGTTCTGTAATTGTCTGGGACAGTTCAACTTCCTCAAATAGGAAATATAAAAAGAAAGTTAAGTTACTCTAATAGGTTTTTTTTTGGGTCTCTTGGCTAGTTTTGAAGCATATGAGAGGGAGATAATTGTAGGGAGAAGTGGCAAGGATTTAAAAGAGGAGATGAGGTGCAAAGAATGTTGTGAGGTCACCATACATAGAGAAGATGTGGAGTAGATTAGAGAAGAGATAGTTGCCCAAATATAAATAAATTCCTTACATAGTGAAGAGGAAGGACATATGTAATTGTGTTTTTGTAGAATTTATTTGTAAACAAATGGTAATCATTCTTGAGTTCAAAATAACAAAGAAAAATCATTATTTTTCATTGATTTTCTCCCATTGGGTAGAAATTTGTATTTTGATTATGATAGGCTGCATAGATTGTCAACTCCATTGGGGTATCTCGGTCCTTGATTGCATCAAATGGTATCATAGAATGTTTCTCATTGGGAGATGTGTTGAGATGGTATGTTGCTGAGAGAGCTCTAATATTTTGTTACAAGTCTGAGAGAGTCCTATAACTACAGAGAGTCAAGGATGAATTATGTGTGAGACATGTTGGTTGTACTCTAGTAGAAATCAAAGCTGGGTAGAAGGTGTACAAACATCCTCCACTGAGTGAAAGTGGGTAGAGGGGGTTTTGAGGTACATCTTCCAGAATCTTTGTTGGGTAGAGGATAGTATTAGTTGTATGTGAACTTTTGTGGTAGGTGGAAGAGACTTGTAACTGGAGAGAGCATAGGCTCTAAAATAAAATTTGTTGTGAGATGGGTTTGTGCCTATAGGCATGTGTGTAGGTCGTTGTGAGAAAGTTGCATATGTGATTGAAGATGTCAAGGAGGAAGAGTATGAAGTTTTCCTTGGGAAAGGCAGTTGGAATTTCATTTCTTGTGTGGAGACAAAGAAGATTAAGAGCTAAGCTTGATAAAATGTGGAAGAAACCACCAGTTTTGAGGGAGACTACAGAGAAGAGATGGAAAAGAGAAGAGAAGAGGAAAATATGGGTAAGGTTGAGTCCCATTATTTTTTTGATAAAGATTTGTTTGTAAGTAAATATGTGTGTGTAGAAAAAGATGAAGAAGAAGAAGATGATGAAGGAATTGCAGTAAAAGCATGTCTTTTGGAAGGCATGGAAGAAGTGGTGAAAGAATTTGCAGCTAAAGGTGGATATGAGAATAAAGTTGTAATAGTTATGAGTCCTTTAGAGGACATGAAGGTGTTGGAAGATGAAAGTGCAACAACAATGTGTCTTGGGAAAGACATGAAGATGTTGATAACAGGGGATGAGAATGATTAGAGAAATGTTGCAGCAACAAAGGAATAGGAGAAAATAGAGGTAATAACTAATATTTTTCATTTTTATGATGATGAAGATGGTGGTGAGTTGTAAGCAGATGAGGTAGTGAGAGTGGAAGAAGAGGTGAATGCAGAGGATGTGAAGATGGAACTATTCAATTTCTATGATGTCAGTACAGATTTGTATGTAGGTACTGTAGGGGATGGTGCGGATACATATTGGTGGAGGAGGTCAGTTTATGATGGATCAAATTCCACAAGAGGAAAGAGGAGTGAAGAGATGACTTGGTGGAGAAGGATGGAGATTGTCCTAGCCAATCAATCTAGAAGGATGGTTTTACCATTCAACTCCATTTTGTGAGTTATGCTCACAAACATTTTACCCAGTGTATTTGATGAAAGAGCATGCGGGATCACAAGCAATCCCACATCAACCAAAGAAAACATTACAAGTTTTGTTCTCAGTTTTAGTTTAGTTTTGTTGTGTTTCAGTTCTTATTGTGCTGGTTTTTGGTAGTTTTCTTTAGGAGAAATTTTAGATCCAAATTGGTAAAGTTCAAGGCATCATCTTGTAGAAAGGCCCAATGGGTATCTATAGTTTCAATTTGACAAAGTTTGGAGTCATTTGGTGCAATTTAGAGCATTTTAGTGAAATCTACAATTCGCGAACTTTTGTTTTTGCTGCAAGAACAAGTTCTCGAACCACTCTTAGTGTCGAAAGAGCTTCTCAAGATTTTTGTTTCAACAACTCTCCAAGTTCTTGAACTCTTTTTTCGCTAAAAGAGTTTGTCGATGAACCGTGCCTTTGTTGAAATTGTTAAAGTTCCAACCAACTCACATTTACTTTACACTTTCAAGTTCAAAGATTTTCAAGTTTCCTTATCAATAATTTTTAAAGTTCATGAACCTATCTTTTCACAGAAAGAGCTTGTTGGCAAAACTTGCCCTTGCTGAAAGGTGATTCAGAGCACTTAAAGACTTGTTACAATTTTTTTTGGCAAATATCTAAGTTCCTAAACCTAGAGAAATGCTGAAGACAAAGTTCATAGGTTCATGAGAGTTTTGATTTACCAAAATTTCAAGTTTGGGAACCATAAGAAATGTCAACAAAGCAGTTCAAAAGTTCCTAGAAATGTTGATTCATCGAAATACATGAAGAAGTTTGAAAGTTCAAAAAGCCATCCTTGACTTGTCGAACTATATTATTTCCACCATGCTTTGGGCATTTTTCTCGTTCAGTTATGTAATTGTTTGGGACAGTTCAAATTCCTCGAAATGGAAATATAAAAAGGAAGTTAAGGTACTCTGTTGGAGTTTTTTTTGGTCTCTTGGCTAGTTTTGAAGCGTATGAGAGGGAGATAATTGTCGGGAGAAGTGGCAAGGATTTAAAAGAGGAGGTGAAGTGCCAAGAATGTTGTGAGGCCACCATACATAGAGAAGATGTGGAGTAGATTAGAGAAGAGATAGTTGCTCAGATATAAATGAATTCCTTGCATAGTGAAGAGGAAGGCCATATGTAATTGTGTTTTTTGCAGAATTTTTTTGTAAACAAATGGTAATCATTTTTGAGTTCAGTAAAACAAAGAAAAATGTATATTTGTTAGTGATTTGCTCCCATTGGGTAGAACTTTATGTTTTGATTAGGATAGGTCGTATGGATTGACAGCCCCATTGGGGTATCTCAATCCTTGACTGCATCAATGTTAGTTTAATCAAATATAAGAAATGGACTTTCCAATTTTCATCAAGGTATCTTATAATACATTCTATATCCATGCATATCTTTACATCAAAACTTTCTTTTAAATAAACAATTAGTATCAAAACAAAGCAACATATGTAATGTTGTTGCAAGTGCATAAATCAACTTATAATGCAATGTACCTTATATCTCTTTCTCAACAATAGGTCGCAAATTAGAAATATACAGCCTCATAAATGTAAGTATAGTGTTGGAGACGTCTAGAGAGCTAATCCTGCATCATAGATTCAATTTAGATTATTATAATCTTTTCATGTATATATTTTAAAATGAATAAAAGATATATATATATATATATGTATATATATATATATATATATATATATATATATATCACTATATACTTTTGCCCCTGGAGTACATCTCATGCAAGGTGAATATTGAAATACAAAAAGTGGGAGAGGGAGAACATCAAACATCATGGGAGAAATTTTCCACCAACCATAGAGTTGTACGACTCCCTTGTATGACAACCTAAAAGGTGGGACCCTACCCTTAATGGACAAGGTCACAAAAGTGTACTGTATAGGAATAAATAAATGAACAAGTGTAGGAGACACACTATGACTCTCAATAAATAATAAAAAACATCACATAACATATACCCTTGACCAATATTTGGAATAACAAATGTGTAGACCTTGACTTGTCATATACAAAAAATTAATAAATAATAATAGTTCCATATAATCAAACATGCTTACCTTGACTTATTAAACACAAAAATAAGTAAGTACAACATGATAAGACCTCCTTGCCACTATCCAAATATGCCAAGTGGTTCCAAACATCACTTTGATAATTTCTTATGTAGTATACTTTTGGATCACAACATTGGCCACATATAGTCTATTCGATAACACAAAATGATTGAATGCCCCCCATAAGCCACATCATTATCTTTGATTATTTGAGAAACTAAATGGGATGAATTTTTTAATTAACCAACCACATAATTTTTGTGTATTTGATTGAAGAACTTGGATGAATTAGATGAGGCCCTTATAAGCCCCACCATTTCATCTAGTTGTCTACTCGACTGACCACAAAGAGATAATGTGATTAAAAAATGTAGTCAAAATAGACACATGGAAATACATGAACTAATTATAATGTAAATGAATTACACACACCAACCCATCTTACATAAAGATCAAGTGTAAGCATGGATCTTAAAAATGAATATTGGACAAAAAGGTAAAATATAGAACACTTGTCAAACTGGCTTCAAGATAGTTCCCAATATCTATTTTTGCATGAATCTAAGGTATTAAATTTTTCGACATGTGGTCATAAAAGACCAAAAACCCTACTAAAAATTTATTATTTCCATACATCAATAATAGTTCTCATATTAAAATATTGTGAAACAAGTAGGTTAGAATTGTTGCAAGTATGTATAGTTGGTGTTGTCGTTGATGTTGAAACAAGCTTGTGTTGTCATTAGTGTCAACTGTATGAGTAAGAGATGTTGCAAGAGTATGAGCAATTGGTGTTGAGTGGATGCTATCTCTGATGATGGGGAAGCGCTGAAGATATTAATGATATGTTTCTAGTGCTTGGTTTCCAAGTGCTTTTGAGAAAATTTGAATAATAAAGGAAACAATGTGTTGTAAAGTTGTTCTATGTTGCAAAGTAGTGTTCTGGTTTTGCTCCACATTTATTTTATATTGAAGATCTGTTTATGCGGTTTGGATATGTTGATTAGAGGTGTTCAAAGGTACTACATTTAGATTTTGGTATGTTGGATCGATGTGTACAGGAAGATGTGTGAATTGTGTATTGCAAAGGTGTCTGGGAGAAAATATTTTGCTTTGCATTTCTCCGCAGAGTGGCTTCAGGTCTTGCAGTTCTGGAAGTATGTCTATAAGGTTCATATCTATCTTCAGTTGAAATTATTCAGGATTTGGTGCTCTACAAGTTGATTTCTTAAGTTCCAGTGCATAAAAGAGATATTTGAGCATACTGGGTAAACAGGATAAGTTTGTTCAGCAAGTGAAAGTTGTTGTAGAGGAATTTGTTAGATTTAGGATGTTTTTGGAATACTCTAGATCGTGTTCAAGCATGGTGTGTGGTCCGTGAGTTGTCTTTGTTTTTTAGGAAGTGTGTACATAATTGTTTATGGTGTTAACACGTGAAGATGAGAGAAATCTAAAAGGTAGAAACACAACTAAAATGTAGGAAAACACAAAAGTTATACCTTAAGATCTTCTTACTCCTGATAAGATCGAGAGCTTAGCACCCACAAGCTCTAGCTTCACCCATGACTATGTTCTCAAATGTGAAATTCTCTCAATACTAATGCAAATCAACATAGCCTAGCTAATGATGGAAAGGATGAGAGAAATTTTGGCATAATAAGTTTACACTAAATTTGGATGTCAAAATGGCTTGTGGAGGCTTGTATTTATAGGCAAATTGGAGGGGATTTTGATCCAACGGTGGAGATTCATTGTTGAGATCAAGGGATGAGATTGAAAGTGAGATGGTTGGCTAGGATTTGATCAACAACATTGGAGGGTGGAGAATAAAAATGAATCTTTTATTCATTTTGAAGAGGACTTAGCATTAAATGTGATTTAGATGGATGAGGAAATTTAAAACTAATTTCCTTGGGATGAGTTGGAATTAAAAATTCCATTTTATGTGGAGTTGTGAGAGACATGTGACACATGCACATTTTTGGCCTCTTACATTTGTAAGCTAAAAAAGAGGAAGATGTTTTATCATGAAAATGGTAAAAATGAGTTGGAGAGTTTATGAATATTTTATAATTTTTAATTTGTGGGTGTGGGAGAAGGTGTTAATCATGATTTGACCAAGTTAATCAAGGTGATTAACTTAGTTAATGTGGCTGGAAAAATTAGTGGATGAGGTAATCAGGGTTTAGGATTAATTAAATAATGATTTATTTAATTAATCTAGGTCTAGGGATCATGTAGGCTAGGGTAGCTAATTAAATAATGGCTATTTAATCAACTAGGTTAGGGGTAGGCTAATTAGTAGGCCTGATTAATCAGATATACATGATTTACCTAATTAATTAGGTTTAGGGAAGAGGGAAATTAATTAAATAAATATTTGACATATTTATTCAATCAATTGGATGATGTTAATACTGTGGGACTATTGAATTAATTAAATTAATTCAATTTTAGGGATGAATTGATGAGGGATGAGTGAATGATTTAGGAGTAGGATGAAATAATTAATTAAATAATAATTTAATTAATTAATTGGATAAGTAATTGGTGTTGTGAATGATGTCAGAGGATAGTTAGACGGTTAAGACATTTTTAGGTGTCTACAACAGGTTCGACTGACCTTTGGTGTTTACACTAATTGCGGAGTTGCTTCGATGTTTAAAGAAGCATGGTGTGGCTTGTATGGATGGATTTAGGTCCAAACTAAGGTGTTTTGTGGTCTGCCTTCATTCCTTTCCACCGCGGGAATGTTTTGGTACTGACCTAATTTGAATTTGCGAGATTAACATGCTTTGTTGACCTTGGAGAATGTTTTCAAGATTGAAGATGGTATAAATAAGTGTTGAGTCACTGAAGGATGGTAAGATAGAAGAGTATAGTGTGTGAGATGTGAACTACAAAGTTATAGAGTGTGAATTTGTGTAGTGTAGTGTGAGATTTCATATGTTAGATTATTGGATGCAGTGAGCAGAAGGTTTCTATAATTCCTCAAGGAGACTGCAGAGGTGATGATGGCATTATGGTGGACTTTTCTGTTGCATTGAGATAGTTTTCTCCTTGTAACAATCTTCTCTATCTTCTTCTCTATTTTGGTAGTGAGCCTTTGGTAAAGAGTCCTCTAGAAGTGAGCCATATTGTATTTAGGTGTTGATATTACTTTATATAGTGAGCTAATCCTCACCGTGGTTTTTCCCTTCTTGGGTTTTCCACGTAAATCTGGTGTTCTCTTGTGTTTGATGTTGATTTGATTCAGTTTCTGTTATTTACTTTCATGCTTAGTCATCTTAACAATTAAAGGGATTAATTGAATTAATGTGGTTATGAATGTATGTGAGGGTTCTGAAGTTTTAAGTTAGAACTGATTCATCCCCTTCCCCCCTCTTAGTTGTCTTGTACATTCAACAAGATTCATATTACTTTAGTTTTTTCTTGTCTCAAACTTATGACAACAATTTCCTAGGGTTTTAAGGCTTGTCATAATAAAAAATTCTCCATAATAACTACAACATAGAAAGTCAAAACATATCCAACTTGAGATTAATTGTTTACTTCCCAAAGAAATGTCATTTTACCTAATATAATTATTTATTAACCTTTCCTATAGTTGACACAGGTAAACACTTAAGCTTCCACAAGTTATCATTATAAGAGAAATCAATTGCAAAAGATACTAAAGACTAGTGTATAAGTTATCGTTAACCATAATGATATTAGTAGGGGATTTCTTAAGCACAAATGTTAGTACAACTAGGGTTTTCAAATATGTCTTAATGGAAAAGAACCAAATGAGTATTTGTTCCTTCTATTATTTTGACCAAGGCTCATATATAAAGATGGGCCTATTTGAAGGATACAAGAAGACTATGGGAGATTCCATGCCTAGTATAAGATCATATTTCTTTATAATTGTAACAAAGATTTTGTTAACAACAGTAACAACAAATCAAAAGATCAGATAGAAAGGTAAATATGAGGTCATGCAAGATTTTAGTCTTTTCTTTCTAAATATATACCAAACAAGGAACAATACAACTTTGAGTCTATCTCAAGAGATACAACTGGGTTTTGTAATTATTTTTATTAGAATGATAATAGTCCCTACTCATTTTATAAGTTTCATCATGACAAATACATCTCATTATGATTTTATCAATTTAACCAAGCAAACAAACTTGCATGAATATACAATACTTTTATAGAGTCGCTACAACCTTACACATTCAGTATAGTAGGCATAATAGGTAGTAGATAGCATATTTATATGTAGCATATGTCCTACTAAAGATTATGCTTAATATCAAGAATCTATTTAAAATTCAACAAATATTTAAATAGATTCCCAATTAGCAAGTCATTCCATACACAGAGTAGAGTGTTGCCCTAACTAAACACACAACTCGAGTATAAAATTGAGCAACATAAATATTTATTTAAGAATACATAGAGATAGACCCTTGACCACTCCAAATGCCTTCTAACCATGGATTCAAACCTCCAATCCAACCCCAAAATCAAAAAATGACATGAAAACCAAAATGAATGATCCTTTTCCATCATTTTTCCACCTATAAAAGTGAAAATGATTACCAAAAATCTCTTTAGTATTATGTATTAGGATTAGTGTCATATTCACTTGCAATCCTATGTCTAATGTCATTTTCTCCAAATGCCTTCTAGAGAGTGTAACTTTTGATCTAGGGCTCTGATTTTAATGATTTTTTTAATTGAGGATCTCAATAAGATGGAAAAATTAAACTTATTAAAGATTAGTTTGAAGATCATTAAAACCCTCAAAAACCCTTCAGAAAGTGAGATTTAATGAGCTCCAAAGTTTTGTGGTACGATATTTGAGAAAAATATAAAGGGCAAGAGGTGGACTTGGGATATTATTATAATTGCATTGAATAAGGAGGTCATGGTAAAAGGTTAACAATGAGAATTACATCAAAAAGAGTGGAGAATTTTTTCATTAGTTGGTTTCTATCTTGGATACATGTTTTAATGCAAGTGGGGTGTGGGTTTTTGCTTGTGGACCATAGTTTTGGTGACCACTAGTCTACACAAACCACTTGGTGGCTTCTTGTTTCCTTTTTTCTATATATTGAGTGCATGAGATAGGGGTATAATAGTGTTATGCAGGTGAAGTTCTATTAACTAGCTAGAATGTTGTTAGACTAAAGAAGATTGAGTGGATTCTATTAGTGTAATTTTTTTTTTCTTAGGATTAATACAAACTTAGTATCTCTTTGGTGGTGGAGTTTTTCTCTTGAAAGGGTTTCTCCACATAAATCTAGTGTTCATATGGTTTGCATATTTATTTTTCTTCTCCATTGTTTCTTTAATATTATTTGGTTTATCACATGTTTCATTAGATTTAAAGCACCATTATTTAATATTCCTATTGTACTTACTTACCTTGTATTCAACATTCTCTTGTTAACTATAACTTCCAATGAGCATAAGTAATCAATATAACTAAGAATATAGTTCCTCCATGGTGGGTGAGCCACCAACTCAAGGCTTCACCCTTGATGAACATCACCAATAATGCAAAAACTTTGGCATTTTATCAACAATAAAAATTCATTATTTTTCTTTAATTCGTAGTACTCCACAATCTAGTAATTCCCAATTAATGACCATTAACGATAGAGTTGAGAGATGGTAAGAAAAATATCATAGGTTTCTTCCATCCAAGATTAGAATAACCTTTTTTTCCATAGTGTTGCAATATTAACATATTAACAAGTTAAATATCTTAGTGATGGTTAAGACATGTAGAACATTTGAAAGCAACACACACATGGTATTAATTTAGGATCAATATCTCCAAATACCCCCAAATTATAACATGACAGTAGTCAATATGACCCTATCACCAAAATGACACTAATGGAGAATGAGTTGCACTAAATTATAGGTCTGAATCCCACATCATGACACACAAGTGATCAAAAGCGACAAACCTAGCCAAAGCTATATTTTCAACACACAATTCAAATAACATGGCAATCGACCATAAATGGATAATGAAAATGATTATTGGGTTTCAAAACATAAAGCAACTAGAAATCATCAATGACATTGACTCACACCACCCAACTCTTACCATGATTTGACACAACTTGTACTGAACTTGCCCTTCTTTCTTCCTATGTCATTGAACTAATGTGACAAAATCCTCCCCCATGTTGCTCTCCCTCCATCAAGGACGTGACCTTGAAAAACAAAGAGTCATAAACACATTACTCCCATAATATATTAAGCAATAATCAGAATTAAATGATCAAAAATAAAAATAATAGCAACATAAAAATTTAATGATGAATCTTGACAAAACCAATCAAAATCAACTGAGTCACAATCAATTAATAAGTCATAATAGTGTTTCATATTAAATGTTGAAATCTAAACATAACTTCTATTCTATCGCTTAGTGATAATTGTCCAAATCTAATAGAGTTATTATAGAACATAGATAATAATTATTTAAATAAGTCTACTAGGGGTACTACATCTATGTGTTTTGCATGTCAAACATGAGTCTTGAGTCTTCAGAATCAAACCTTTAGTGGAAATTTATTAGATTAGAATATCTTCATATTAATTTTTTGACCTTATGCACAACAATATTTATTTCTTCAAATAAGAGCATATGTAATATAGTAATAGGGATTTGAAGACATGTTGGGAAGTTATCAAGTGGATTCAATGTCATTTATAGAATGCCATGAAGATGCATATTTCTTGCTAATTTTTATTGAGGTTCCTTGCATACAAATAATTGTAAAAATGGTGACATTTCATTTCCTCCTTCTGTACATATCATACATATATGTATTCCCATATGTTATTTTTGTTACAAATTATTTAGTGTTGTCAAATTATCTTCAATAAGAAGCCATATAAAGTGAATGTAATTGATTGGTTTTAACAAAACATCTTTGATTCAACTTTTCATATAGAGCTTACTTACTTTCTAAAGGGATGTGAGCACACTCATGTAAGGTTGCTTCAATATGAGAAATACATTTTATATTAGTATTTAGCACCCAAAAGTATGACACTTTTCATTCTTGTACCAGGATCATTTATACACCTCTCAAATCATCTCAAAACAAGATGCATTCTTTTCTTTATTAGTTAGTGGGGGATTTATGGGATTCCCCACCCATGAAGAAGTAGTAGTTACAAAAAATGATAATAATAATTATCAAAAGTAAAAGTAAAAGACAACAGCCAAAACCAACATGACTACCAACTAAAACAACAAAAGACAAAAAAATGACACTTCTATAAACACAAGAACCCCAACCACATATCCCTCTAGTAGGAGCAACACCCCACCCAACCATATCCACCACCATGACTTCCTCCTTCCCATATACACCACCACCCAAACATGAACCAACACACACAACATTTAGTGCAAGGAACTTCACATTGTGGAACATGTTTACTCATTCTTTGGCATGCACTAAACTATTTCCATCCAAAGAGGGCATCAAGAAAACACTTGTACACTTGTGGGTAACCATTAAATTCCCCACCAACCAACCTAATTCTAAGTAGAAGGCCTTCGGCTCTTTGCATTCCTTCTAAATAGTTAAAATTTCATTCCTCATCAGGTTGACATTCTCCAAAGAGGTTGGGAATTTAGTCCTTCAACCCTAACCTCCACAACCCTTGACTCATCACCAAAAAGTTATATTTCATTGAACATGGTGGGTAATAGAAATCCAATCGATCATAACCTATTCTCAACCATTAGCACAATTGATGTTACTTTTTGCACAAAATCCTCTCAGATGGTTACTATTGAAAAGGAAGAACCATCACCACTTGCACCTACTTCACCTAGAATTACTTTGACAAAGCCAAGAACCAATCAATAAATACAATTAAAAATTAGACATAACTATTTATTTGAAATTATCCCCCTTAAAAAGGGATCCCTAAGTTTTGGAAAGTTGCATCATCTAGCCATTGTAAGAAGAGCACACCATAAAAGAAAACCAATGTTAGTGCTAGCCACCTCACCAACCTTCAACACCTACAATCATTCACAAATTCAAAGAGAACCAAGCACAAGCATTTAAAATAGGAGCATGTACCACATCATTAAAATATTAATCCAACATGATGGGGAGAGGTACGTGCTAATTCTTAAGCAAAGTACATGATCATGAAATAGGAAGGCCTTCACACAAATACCAAATCATATCCCCTATACCCAATAAAATAAAGTACTCACTTAAATAATTACTCACATACTATATCAAAGTGACCTCCATGAGACCTAAGGGGAAAAAAACATCACAATAAATTAGCTTAAAATCCAACAAATTGTCTAACCCCAATCAAGTAGCACTCAACTCACTAAACTAGCTGAGAAGGGCTCTTGATCCACCCCATCATTAGCTAACAAGCCTGCCAGTGAATTGGCTTCCCTAAAGCAATGAGAAAATAATATTTTCTCAAACAATTTCTTGATCTCTAAAGCTTCCTCCAAAACATGTTGATTTTCCAATTTAAACAAAAACCTTTTTGAAACCATTGATTACAATTAAGGAGCCTCCTATGATCAAATGCCTACATCCAAGAGAAGAGGTTAAAGCCATCCCTAAAATAGTTACCTCCCATTTTGCCTTATTATTGGTATGCCAACCAAGGAAAAATGATCCACCATGGACAAAAGAACCATTTTCATTCTTAATGATCAAATCAAACCCAACCTAGGGTTACTCCTAGAAGCACCATCAAAGTTCAACTTAAAAACTTTCCTTGGTCTTATCCAAGTCACCTTATTTCTTGTAATTGTTTATCTCTCCTCCTTTAATGAGAACCCAAAATATGATATATTCTTATCACCTACATGCTAAAATAAATTATTGTTGGATAGTAGTCTAGCCCTCATCATGCTATTGGATGAGATTTGAACCTCAAGGTGTTGAACCCAATCTTTTTTTGTCTTTGAAATATAATATAAGGATGAAGATTTATGTCCAAAGTGGTTCAACAATCACATACCACCTAAGAAAGAATTCCACTAGAGAAATTAGTTTGTTATTTTCTTATTGAACCCCATTGATTTTGGTAATGTGATAGTATCCCACATAATTAAGTGGTTTTTTTTCTAGCAATTAAATCCTTTCTAAAGGAACTCCTATATTATCTTTTCCAATTCTTTCAAAATAGCCTTGGAAACTAATATAGTCTTTACTCTTCAATGAGAGCAAATATGCTACCTTGAAAATATGAATCTTCCTATTCTTAGTGATTTTAAAATAAGAAAAAAGATGGAGAAGATATCGCCTTGCCAATTTTTAAGTTAAATTAAAAAATGAAGATGGCGACTTTCTGATGGAATCTATAAAAATGGATAAGGAAATACAATTTGTAACCTTGAGGTAATCCAACTATCTTCAAAAAATAAAAACCTTTAGAGTAATGAAATCTTAGGGTGTCCTTGTGAAAGCGTATCGTAAGCCTTAAAAATATCCACATTAATTAGCTGATATGCTTTTATATGTGAGCATTATAGTGCTCAAAATTGTCTCACGTTGTAAAAAAATTCACGCCGATAAATTTTCTAAACTCATCGGTTGTTCCTATCGGCTTATTCCTTGAACCTATGGGTGCAAGTGCTAGTAAGTACTCATTTCATTCCAAGTTGGCTTCTCTCCTTCATGAGATTTTGTTCTATGTGTTCATAGCATAGCTTCAAAAGAGTTTGTGCATTTTATTCTTGAGTGGATTTGTTTCTTCTATTTTGTAATAGACATAACTAGTCATTCTAGATTGATGTTTTAATCATGATAACCTAGATAGCCCAGTACTCCTTTAGGAAATTTTGGTTGCAATGCACAAAATTTTGGATTTCCAAAAGTATTATTCAAAAAATAAAAGAACAAAAACCATACTTTGGAATCGATCAATCTATTCCAAGATCAATCGTAAGTGCATAATTTTGAAGGTGTCAATCTAAAAACTTAAAATAATTGCATCATGGGATGAAGTGTCCACATTAGCTAAGTAGGCCCCATTGTACACACGAATAAAAGAAAACAAGACATGGATTGACCATGTGGTATAATTTTGGGAATTTTAGAAGCTACCAGTTTGACAACTGTTTTCCATTGCACTATTGGCTAGTGATAGACATGATGGCACTGATGGGTCCCTTCTCTTTGAAGAACTTCAAGGCAAAGGCAAAACTCTAAGGTACTTTGGAACCTTTTGATCTTTTCCAAGATCAATGGCTCGCACATAATATTGAAGTTGTTAGTCTAACAACTTCATATCATTATGTTATTGGTTCCCAATGTACACAAAAGCATTTTAGTGGCCCCACCACTTAACTAGTGTATAAAGAAGTGTTAATGTAACAATGTGACACATGGAAACACCACATTCAATTTAGAAGTTGTCAATCTGAAAACTCTCTTCCATTGCACCATTGGCCAAGGCAATACAATGTGGTAGTTAGTGGAACCCCCTTTTTTCTTGAATATAAAGGAACCTATAAGGGAAAGAAGGGTGAGGTACCTAAAAGACACATGACAATTTTTTGCTCATTTTGAAAATGGAAAAGCTGACAAAACAAAATCTTTGCACCATTAGCATAAGAGAAATCAAGGAAAAGATAGTTGGCAACATCTTGAATTATTCAATCTTTTGCAAGGATTCTCCATCTGATGGTTATGCTACCCCAAAAACACAAAAGCACGCTATTACATCAAAATGTTTGCTTACCGTTCTGAAGTGATACATCCAAGGATTGTAGAATCACCTGAACAACATCTAGAAGGTCATTTCGAACTCCCAACGAAGTGGTAATCATTTTTTAGCTAATTTTTAGAAGGTTTTGTTTTCAAATTTTGAATTCTTAGCATGGTCATGTGATGGTTTTGTCCTTGTTTTCTAGCATAGTGGTTCTTGCTTTTCCTAGGCCTTGTTCTGTAAATAAGAGCTTCGCGCTCATTTGTAAAAAAAGGGGAATAGTAGGAATACTCATGTCACAAGCTCTTTGGACTTTTATTTTCTCAAGTATATGAATGGCAGTAGCCTCCCATATGTTGGCACTCATTTCAAGTATTTATGAATTTATGAATGTACACTATCAACAAATGAATATATGAAGTCATGATCTTTTGTCCCTATAACTTGTTCATTTGAGCATTTTCTTTTTCAGTACATGCTTCTGTGTTTTCTTTAATTTTGGCTATGCAAATATATGTTGTTGGTATGAAAATCAATCCAATGAATAGGGTCATACTATTCATTTAGGTTAAGTGTTTGATTTCTAGTAACTTGTTCCCCTTTTCTCTTATTGAAATCCAAGAAGTGTTTATTGAAAATCTTATGAAGAGTTGGCTTCTAAAATCTCGAAGGTCATCCCGCAAACCACGTCCCCACGTTTGCAGGCTTCCCATGTTGGCATAGGTTTGCATGAGAGTGCAAATTTGAACACCAACAATGATCAAGAAGTTGTCCACTTGCAACAAAACGCTTTGTTTCAAATAAATTAAGGACATCTGGTAAGATATTATATTGCATAAACAAATATGTTTTAATGTGGCAAATGAGTTATCTTGTTAATTGGGAGAAGTGTATTGAATGCACTATTAATTATTATGTCATTTCCAATCAAGATATGATATTCTTCAAATACTAGATATATTGTTTAACAACACCTAAAAAAATTGGAAGAATCAACTAGAAAACAATATGGCTAGGAGTTCTCAATTTGTTGAACAACTTATTTTCCAACTCTTCCATGGTTACGTTTTTGTTTAAATGTGTGTTTTAAGCCAAGATAATAAGATGAATATGCAAGCAAGCATTTTTTTAAAACTTTATTATTACAAATGTTACTGTCTTACAAAAAAGAAAAATGTACTACATATATAATAAATATTCTACTAAGGTTCTTGATCGACTACTTATTATTTAAATCAATTTTCCAAATGATAAAATCATAATATGATTTTCTGAAGAAAAAAAAAAAAAATTTAAAATCTTTCTATCCCTATGATCTTGCCATATAATTTTGGACATTTATTTCTCAAGTATTTCTCCTTTTAATCTACCTACTTTCAATTAGAATAAAGAAAAGGCTTTATAAATTATATATGAAAACGTTTTTTTTTCCTTGGCCTCTCTTTCAATTTTAAACTTAATTTATTTTAATTGACATCTTAAAAATTATATAACCCATATTGAACAAATAAGGAAACTCCCATAATTCCACAGCCTCACAATTTTTTTGTTTTAAATTCTTATATATCATCTTTATTTTTAAATTACAATTTTAGAGGACACCTTTGCCATTTTGCTAAATAAATTGACTTTTTAGATGTGACTTAAAAAAATATTTTATTGCAATGTTTTGTTCTTTGTACTTAATGAATGATGACGGTGAGTATACAAATATTTTAATTATTATTATTATTATATTATCATGCGCATGACATGTATGGTGAATAGGACGATGCTTTGTTTCACCACTAATTATGATTTTCAAATTTGCAACGTAGTGTTAGGGGACAAGATTTGTGGAATGACAAACAAGAGGAGCAAAATACACGTATGCTTAGTGTTATTGGAATGTATAGTGTGTTATTCTTTTTACAAGCCAATTAAAAAACATACAAATGAATCTAGATCAAATCTAAATTTGGGTCAAGAAGAGGCCACAATGAGAAAGGATATTTGTTTTTTAATATTGTAGTGGGATTTTTTAATCTTATCTATATTTATTGTAGAAGTTTGGGTTATGATGGCATGTACATCATTCTCTTTGGTTGTTGATGTTAGAACAATGGGGATTGGAGCAAGCAATGACATTGCCTATGAAAAAGTGTCATAAGTTTGATCCCAAAGTGTTTCATGAGGTATGGACCTTGAAAATTCCTTGGATGTTGTTCTTCTGGTTCAAGAGTTTCATAATGCATACAAGTGGTTAGAGCAATTTATTCTTGTTAGTTACTTTGTAGGTCATATACTATTTGAAAGTATGCTACATAGCTAGTTTAATACCACTTGGATGCCCCATGAGGTTAAAGTGAATATTATCTAAAATTTAATCAAAGGTTTTTTTCCTCTTCTACTTTGTGGAAGCTAACCATGTGGACACAGTCCTTCGACATGGCCCTTACTCTATCCATAGCACATTTTATTTTTTTCTCCCTAGACTAGGGACTTTGTTGTGTCTAAACATCGAGCTCTTAAAGTGCTTGTGTGGGTTGAATTTCTTGGTTTTATGTTGGTTCTCCAATCAACTGCTAGCTATTTCTAAGGGGCCATGAATCCCTATTCTCAAAATAACTAAGATGTTGGGCCAACGAATGAGAGATTTTGGATAATATCTCTCCTACACTTTAGGCTCTGTAAAACTCAGGTAGGTAACCCTAATAGCAACACTAGATATTTATAGAACAATGGGTTTATCATAGTGAAAAAGTAGATAAATGGTTCATGTCAACAACAAGGGTTTTGAAAATAATTCCACAATATTAATTTCCTTGTACCTTTAATGGGCGGACATGAACATAACACCTAAATTACTAATATACAACACCATAGTGTGATTTTTTTATTTTTTAAATATGTGAATGGATTGGGAATAACATCAGTGCCTACTCCTTGGGAAAACAAAGTCAAAGATTGGTACACTATTTTATACTAACAAGATCTTAACTCTAGGGTTTCATAACAAATATCAATACCTTACAATGATATAAACCCACAAATATGATATGCAAATATTGGATTCTACTTACTAATCTTTTGCAATCATTACACATCCCACTTGTTGTTTATAAAGCTTTATCATTCCCCTTGAAAATTATGTACTAACTAAACACGCAAATCACACAACAAATGTGTGAGCAAGAGTTTCCATCTTCCTTGAAAATGTACTCATCTCAAGAACATATAATGCAACAAAAGAGACAATCCAGATCCAAACCCTCACTCATATAATTCAACAAAGAAATTTCATTAACATAAAAATACTGAGAACAGTCTTCAAAACATCTATTATTCCTTCGAAAAATGAATTACAAAAATATCACAGAGTTTCTTCACAAGCTTTTTTATCAAATTTCCACCCTTGACAAATGAAAAAGATTTTACAATATGTAGAGCCTTTTCTAAAAAAGTAGGCAAACTATTACAATATTTTTGGAAAAATCAATACATCATGTTGGGAATCTTCTAATTTCATCCATCTTTTGCATTTGAGATTTTCCATCTTTTATTTCTACTTTTACGGGCATTTGAATTTGATAATCAAATATTCATGATGTAGCACAACTTCTGGGACCCATAACTTTTGATCTGGGTACCTGATTGACCTTTTTTTTTAAATTGAAGAGCTCAGAGTACTCCTCGTGAAAAAAGGTCCGGAATAAGTATTCAGAAATTTTTGAGGCCTCATTCAATCATTTAAAGGTCCAAAATTCAAATTTAGTATTTTTATAGGATTTTGGGATTTTTAAACTTTAATATCTCACTATCTGGAAGTGATCTTTAGCTAATTTTTTCACCATAGGCTAACTTTGCAAGTTTGGAGCTTTGGGTAAAGTTTTAGGTCCATATGTGCTCATGTGGAAACACATTCTAAAGATAATAGGTTACTATTTTTAGACATAAACAAAATTTGATTTTACTAGATCATTTTAGGGGACCTTTTATGCAAACATGACACTTTATATGTTCAGGACTCTGGATATGGACCAATATATAGACAAAAATTTGGCTCTTGACCTGGTTTAGGCAAGTTATGACACCAAAGGGGATTCAAATTGGGATGAGACTTTCACAAATTGGGTTGAAAATTTTTAACCATGGGCATAAAATAGAAAACTAGACATAGGCTCTAATAGTTTGCATTTGCCTTGATGGCCATTTTAAAACTATATCACCTTCTCCCTTGGGAGGGTAGTTTGTGTGGAAAGGGATAAATTTTACTCCACCAATCCATAATGAAGAGTTTGTGTCAAGATAGACCTCTCACATAAATTAAAGGAAACCATTGATATACAAATTGGCGACATGCACCATGCACAATGTGTCCTATATATAAATTTTCCTAACACTTGTTAGGTGCCAATCCTCTGAACATAAAATTAGAGATTGTCCCCTCATTGTACCCACAAACCAAAACCTGCCTCTAAGCTAGTGAGTGATTCCAACAAACATAAGGATGGTTGAATGAGTGTTGACACTCACAAATGTGGTTGCAATGGGGAAAATAAAGGCTCTTAGCTCAATAATGTTGAAAATAACAATAGTTAAGTTATCAAATCCTCAACTCTAGTAGTTCCTTCTTAGCCACATGCTAGTGATAAAGCCAAAGAGGTGGTGGCAGCATAGCCAAAACCACCCTGTCATTCTAGTGAGCTTGCCAAAGAGATTAGCAAAACTCATTATTCTAGAACTCCACTCCCTATGAGTGTTTATCCTCTACACATTTCGTGGTTCAAATTGCTTCTCCACTTGAGGGTGTCAAGTGCTCATGCAGCCCTCCTCGTAAAGTTGACAAAGGGGAATATGTTCCTAAAAAATGACATATAATTTAGTGTGTTTTCTCCACATAATAAAAGTTGGTTTGGGCATAATAGTTTTTCTACACTATAAGGGTGAGACTCCGAGAATATGTCCTTAGACCCTCATTTTTCATGAACTAAATCTCATGAAATGTAAGGGGTCTAAGGGACTCAAACCACAAGTTCATGGTGTGGAATTTTTGATAGAGATTTTCTCCTCTACTCATTCTTTGTCTTCAAGAGATCAAGGTCATTGATTTTTTTCTTTTGGCGATGTGCCATGTCATATGGCCAAGCAATATCTACTTCAGTAGTAATCATGAGCAAGGACAAGGAGGTGTGGTAACCTTTATAGATACCAAGTGATAATCCTACTATGTTATACATGGTTAGAACTTGTCCAACAGGGTTTTGTGGGTCCTTTAAAACATTGATAATAAAGTCTTTGGCATTGTTAATATATATGCATTAAATGATGTAATTCAAAGGACTTTGCTAAGGTGGTGGCTTGTAGATGAATTATCTAAATCCTAATGGCTCTTTAATAGTGACTTTAGAATGGTAGAGGTGGTTTTAGATAAACAAGGTTTTTTACCTATGAGATCAATAAATGGCAAAAGAGAGACATGGCTTTGCATGCACAATAAATTAGGCCAAGTTTAAGATCCCAATCTTGGCCACTAAAATGCCTCCTCAATTTGATTCACATGGTCTAACTTGTGTAGTGGTTCTAAAAAAATAATAAAGTTTATTGATCATGCCATCATGTCAACATAATTGTACTTCTATTTTTCCAGCTATTATTCCCTCTTGGTTGAACCTTTACTACGTTTTGTGCTTTTTGGCCACTTTCCACTCTATTTTAGGTTAGAATGGGGTACCTAAAACCTAAAGTTACAGAGAAACAATTCTTTCTTAACATGTCACTTCTCCATCACAAATCCAAGGTGGCCCATATCCAACATGTTTGGAAATTGGTTCCATATCTAAAAGGAAATACATGGTAGATCATGCGGTGGAATGATGACCACCTACACCACCTACTTTCTTAGGAATTTTGGCCACTAACTGGCAAGGATACACTACAAGTCCTACATGACCATGTCCTTGGATCTCAACTAGCTCTCCACTTAGCTATAAGTGAAGCCTTTCCATAAACCCCTACAAGTGTAGGTGGCCAATCTTTGCTACGATGTGTAGGTGTTCAAAGCATATGCTAAGTTTTAAGGGAGCTTAAATAAAAATTAGAATTTATTGGTTGAAGGTTGGCACTAGAGTTTCCAAGGAATTCTTTGTGAGAAATACTCTTATAAAGTCAAAACCATCAAAGAGGTTGATGCATCTTCCAACTTCCTAAAGTTCTAAAGGCTTTTGTGCAACATTATATGAAGCTATTCAAAGCTCAAGAAGTCTTGCCGAAATAGGAAGAAGCACTCAAATCTTGCTTGACATGGTCCCTTGTTGTCTTCCATATCCTAGATTGTGGCCTGTGATAAATTCCTTTCTCAAGAGGACCTATGAGTGACAACTATATGCATGGCTAATGACAAATATTCTAGTTGTGATGGCTTTACTTATGAATTCTGCAATCTCCTCTGGGATGATGTTGGTCCATAGAATATAAAGTTTGTCTTGAATCCTTTCATACCTATTCTCTGGGTTCTATAATCAATAAAAGAAACATTACATTCATACCTAAAGTTGGAGATCTTGAGTTAATATGTAATTGGAGATCCGTCATCTTGCTAAATGGTTGCTACAAGATTATTGTGAAGGCTCTTTCCCTATGAATTTAACACCTCCTCATGTTGGTTGTCTAGCCTAAGTAGATTAGTTTTATTCAAAGTAGATATGTCCTTAATAATTTCATTGTGATTTGGGAAGGCATGAAATAGGCTAGAAAATATAACTAGAAAGTGCTCTTCATCAAGATTGATTTTGAGAAAGCCTATGATAGAATTGAGTGGAATTTCATTCTAGTTATGCTCAAAGCTCTTGGCTTTGGTTCCAACTTTACTCAATATATTGAATTTTTTTTTACAGATTCTTTTGCCTACCTTAAAATTAATGGCATCTAATCTAAACAATTTAGTATTTTTCCATCCTTTAGGCAAGGTTTCCCCCTTACACCTTCTCTCTATGTTTTATCCACTAAAGGCTTTGGCTATCTTCTTGCCAATTTCATTTCACATTGCAAATTCAAAGGGATATCCCTTCCTACAACAACCATAAAAAATTGGTCAATGGTCACTTTGTTGATGATTCTTCCTTACTTTTCTTGAGGATAAGTAAAATATTAAACAAGATTTCAAGTGTCTTGACACTCTCTTTTTAGCTCCTGGTTTTAGTATTCAATAGAATAAAACACAATTTTATAGGTAATCCTTCTCACCACTACTATCCTGGCTTAATTCTTTTGGTTGGAAATCCATTAACTATAGAGAGATCTTCAAATTTCTTGGTATCCCCTTTTCCTTCTAGGCGTGCTAGGCTACATCATGGCAATATGTTATTAACAGAGTTGAGAAAAAGTTAGCATATTGGATTATCAATCCACTCTTGTTGGTAGGTAAATTTTAAGCATGCTTTAAAGTTTTAGCTACCACACATGTTTATTATTCTTCCTACTAGGTTCCTTCTAAAACTTCATACCACAAGCTTGACAAGCTATTGGAAGACTTTCTTTGGGCCAATCCAAACCACAACAAAGGATTTCATAGAGTTGCTTAGGTCTTATTTATGTTACTAGGTAGGGTATTACACTTTGTGCTAAATGAGTTATCAGAGCCTATGGTGGTAATGAAGCCTAGAAAGTTATACTACATGTAATTGTATTGTGTCAAACCCCACATGGAAGAACTACTTGGAATGATCTTGTATTCCTTGTGATCTCTTTGATTCATATCAAAATTAAAGACACTTTTGTTGCCAAAGAATTTGGAAGGCTTTGGAAATTGTTAAACCTTAGTTACATTGGAATGGTGATGGTTTTCGCACGGACCTATTTGTCAACCAACACTGTATATTTCCTACCATCTTATTTCAAGATAAGTCACTTTCGGTAATCCCCTAAATGCACTTCCTTAAGTTTTGTAGAAGAGGAGCTTGACATCTACATGATTTGTACTCCAAGGTGAAATCCACCTAGCTTACTTGGTTCCAGGCTATGGCCAAGTTTAATCTTTGTTTTGTGGACAAGCACACTTTTTAAATGATAATTGAGATAGAGCCAATGCAACAATTGCATAAATTTTCTATGCATTCTACTAACCCCTAGTGGAAGGACTAGAAGTGGTAAGTGAATGCTCCCTTCTACTATTATACTCCTAGAAAAATATATAGGTGGTTGTCACCACACCTTCCTATGATTCATAAGCTTAACTCTAGGTGGTCCTTACAATTTCCTTTCATATGGGACAAATACTTTCAAACTATTTATAAAGTGTTGGTAGAGCCCAAAATTGCACATGTTGCATGGTATTTGTTATACCAAAGCCTTCCTATAGACACCCACTTTCTTCATTTAGGGGTTTCTAATCCTAAATTTTTATTTTGTGGGTAGAATGCTTGGCAATGGATTCATGGATTCTTTTGGCCTCTTCAGTTTGAGCCTTTGACATAGTATGATGTGTTATTAGGTGATGAAGCAAGATTTCCAACCTATTTTTCCTATCTATGGCATACTTTTAGACTAGAAATTATTTTTTTATATGGAAATATATAAATTTTACTATATTTAACCATTTTGATGCTAATTCCAATTTTTCTACTCATACTAAAGCATTGGTGATCTCTAATGTGAAAATACAAATACAAGTATAGGACAATAAAGTGGCCCTTCAAGTATAGCAACTTCAAACCCTTCTAGATCACTAGAGTAATGCTCCCAGCATGGTTGATAGAGTGCCACCTCTTGTGGACTTAATCTCTTCTTGGCATTACTCTTGCAGCTAATAGAGAGGCTTTACTTTGCCTCATGTTAAATATTCTTCATGCTAGAATCCTTCATGTGGTTGCTAAGGTGGAAGGTCATTACCTACCTACCACTCATTGTCATCATCTCTAAGGTGTGGATAGTCCCTCAATGATTAGGTAAAGTTCATCATTTAACACTTGCCACTTTTATGCAAAAAGGGCTTAGCTTGGTGTGCTAGATTAACAACAAAAAGAGGGACTAGAGGAGGGAAAAAACACCACTCTCACTAGTTGGTAGGATATGGACAAAGGCAAAGATCTTCCTATAGAGGGATGGGCCAAAATTGATGATAATAAGCTCCTCGCACTAGCTTTATATCTCTTACTACTTAATTTACTTTTGGTTTATGTTTTGGTATAAATTTATGACTTTGATCATTATTTCCTTTTAGGGCCATGGTATTGTGGCTATTTTCATTTTTAGAGGGCCACATTGAAACTTGATGCTTCATTTCCCAGTTGGTTTGGATGGTTTTTGGGATGCAATTCCATGTTTCCTACTATTCTTTGAGGATTTGCTAAACTTTTTTACCTTGGTATTAATATATAGCTCTAATTAATCCCAAAAACACACACAATATATTAGTTTAAGTACTAAAGATCTAAGTTATTTGTGAATTTGTTTAGTTAAGGATGAAGTTAAGCTAAGTGAATTAGCCCAACACTATAAACAACAAAGTTGGGATCATGCCCAATGCAAATTTGGTGGAGTGTAACTTTTTAATCAAATAAGAGAAAATGAGACCAAAAATTTAAATACAAAAACTTGCATAAAGATTTTCCAAAAGCTCTTTTTCAATGTATATATTACAATAAATTAATAATTGAAAGGTAAGAAAACATACCCTTTGAAATATGGAGGGCTAAATAATTAACTTTGATTGAGAACATTAGATAAATAAGATTGAGTTTAGGCATGTACCTCAAATGAATGAATCTAAAATTTAAATTGAGATAAAATAACTAAAATAAATGTGTACTTGGAATCTGGAGAGAAGAAGACTAATTTGACTACAATCAGTGATAGACACCTATAATTTGAGACTGGATATGGAATTAGAAGGTTGTGACAAATATGCTCTATGAAATCTAAAATTGTGTGGACTAGTAGATTCAAGCGTGAGAGGAGCCTTGATCCCATGGCATGCGACCTTAAACTCTGAATCTTTAGAACCTCAATAGCTATAGAATAAGGCTCACTTGATGTTTGTATCTACAATTCAAAGGTTTGACGGGGTGTTGAAAAGCACCATTGGAACTTACTATGGAATGTGGAATCCTTGAGACTTCATCGATTGTAGTCAAATGTCATTGATTAATTCAACTATTTTATGATAAGTTGGAAGACACAAAATAGTGTATGCAATGGATGCACAAGTAGTTGACAATAACATTGTATAATTGTAACAAATTCTTAAGAAAATGATGAAATGAATGTCAAGGACCAAAGTGAAATTAATTCCCAAGTGGTAGACCAAGTGTATGTGCTAGTGTAATATTATATTGTACCTATTATTTTATTAATTTTACTTAGGGAAATATAGTTTCATCCTAGGTAGCTAATAATGGTATATGTCATCTTTGATTGGAGGTAATCAAGTACCAACTCTACCTCATCAATTCTTTATTGATGGAAAATAGGTGTCACCTCTACCTATCAAGTGCCACCATTGTCTCTACTTGATTTGGTTAACTCCTCTCTTAATTGAAGTTAACTCTTATCTCTTAGACACATGTCACCTTGAATCCTCCATCCAAGAAACCACATGTATAATTTTGTTTGAATTGTTAAGGAAAATAAATGTAATGGAATAACCATTATTTTTTAATTGAATCTTTCATCATAGTGTTTAAATATAACTAATTTATAAGCATTCTAGTTTTGGGTTTATCTTTCTTTGAAAGTCTAATTTTTAAAGCTAGTGTTTTGATATTGCTTATGTAAGAACTAATGTAATTGTTGTGACTAATGCAAAGACATATCTATACATAAAGGAAAATAAAGCTACTCTTACTTTTCACATTACATTATTTATGAGCTAGGTTGGAGAATTCCACTTTATAGGAAACTAAAATACAAAATCAAAAAACTAGATTTAGAATTGTAAATAGCATAAATAAAGGAACCTATAATTGAAAGATGAAGTTCACTATCCTGGACACTAGCATGGAGCACAGATGTCCATGTGATGCACTATAGTCCTACTTTCATGCTGTCATCTTAATTTTGTGCTATAGTCCCAAAAAGTTGTAAAACATAAGGTTTTCACCAGATTTTGAACTCACCTACACAACACGGAACATAAACAACAAGAGTAATATTCCAGGTGACAAGATATGATATAGAAATAAATAAATGTAACTAAATCTATATATTTCAATAAGGAAATAAAAATGACAAGAGAGGGAAAATACTAGCAAACCTCTATGTAATCAAATATTCTTCCAAAATACATGTAGTTAAGAAAAAGAAAAATGTTTGGGTTGTTTGGGAGCTTGCCTTCAGGTCAAGCCTCTTATGTTGGTCTTTTGACCTCCATGTAAATCCAATGATAAATAGTGTAGAAAAATAGTGTGTTCTCCTATCCTATGTGCATCTAGGAATTAAGAGCAATGAAAATAAAATAAATCTATGAGTATCAACCCTGGTCTACAGGGAAGAATACCCTAGTGTGCATAAAAATTATAAACAAGATGGGGGTGGTCACAACAGATTTTCCAAGAGAATTGAATGTTATAAAGAAAAGCAATGTTGCTAATGATTTGTTCAAACAAGAAGAAAACTCATCTAAACAAGATTACCAGTGTGATGTAGAAGATAAGATGAGCATTTGTGATTGTCTAAGGAATTTTAATAGCATGCAACTTCAATAATGGAGTCTTCAACCAAGCATAGCTAAGAGATAGCTTGAGAGAGAATTTTTTCAATAATTTAAGAATAGGATGAGATAGATTGATAGAGATTCAAAATTACTTTTGCATAAGGGTTATGAGGAAGTTGAAGGGTCAAATTCAAATGTTGAAGGCATTTTTTTGATAGGAGAATGTTACAATAGGTGACAATAGGTAGCTAGGCAGGAAGCACCATTTTAATTTTTTAGAAACTCACAAGAGACTAGCACATTGCACATACATTCGCACATCATGCTAGTATCCTAGAGAAATCACTTAAAATTTAGCACGTTTTCTCTAAACAATGAGAAGAATTAGAATATGATAAAACAAATTTGGCAATTTGGTGAAGGAAAAGGCTAAGACTAGGCTAAAATGATCCTTAAAACATGCTAAGGGAATGGACACTAAAACAAGACCAAAATATAGCATGAAATTGCAAGGGTATGCATTTTTCAATATTACATTTTGCCCCCACTTTAGTGGGTTGATGACACTAGGTGATAAGCTATGCTAAAGTATAGAAATAAAATACTAAAAGTGAATTACATCAAAAAAGTATACTCTAGAAAGGATATTGTAGAGGATACAGAGAGCTCTTCAAGTAGAGGAACCATGCCCCCATGATGAGAACCTGCAAAACAAGTACATTAGACAACAAAACCTACAAGACAATAGTGTTAAAGCATAAACCCGCAAAACCACTACATTAGAGCATCACAAACATATATATATATATAGGCATGGACAACATAAAACCTACAACACAAATGTGTCAAAAACACATAAAACAACATCGCACATGTCAAAAAGAAAGAAATAATACATGAACAACACATGGGAAGAAGGCACATAGTAAATAAAGAAAGAAAGTTTTAGGTCAACACAAAAGAGATATAGATGTGAAATTTTTCTCAATACTTTTTATCATCCCTAAAATGTAATTAAAACAAAAGAGACGATAAATAGAGGAATTATTATACAATGATAATAATGTAATAAGTTGTTTGATTGCTTCAGAGAGAGAATAAATAGATGCATACAAAGAGAAGGGGAAGCTATTAGGAAAAGTGTCTCAACCTTGCAACTTCAAAAGGTTACTATTCTTCCTAGTTTTGGTCTTTTTAAATACCCTATATCTTGGAGAATGGTCTAGAACTTTCAAAGTTTTCAAAAGGGATAAAAATGACGGGACTTACTATTTTTAGTAACTCTACATTTGGCCTCAAATTGACCCAAAATTTTTCCCAAAAGGTGTGGAACTACTAAGTAAACATCTCAGGTGGGTTTCAACTCAAGATCATATCTAGACTGCGAGATATTAAAGTTTCTGTTATTTGAGACTGCCAAAAAAAGTTTTGAACTTAGCTTTGAGGCACTTAGAGGTCCCTAAATATCTAAAAATTTATCATAACTAACAAAGCGGGTTATAACATGATAGATCTCTTCACGAGCTTTCTGACGCATTAAATGGTTCATCAATCGGACACTTGAATCAAAAGTTATGGCCTCCAAAATTTGGACCTCCTATTTTTGGGAAATGTAAAAATGTGTTGGACACTTAATTGAGTTGTAAAGGGGAGAGTTACATGTGTTGGTGTGTGATTTGGCACATCACAAGGCATAATTGATTGGAGATAATTTGGGCACCACTTTTGGGTGGTTTTGGCTCATGGTTTTGTAATTACCATTAACAGTTTACTGTATTGTATCTCCTATATATCAGGAGCTTGAGATGGAGGTTGTGAGTAAGAGTCTTATAAATGTTGAGTTACCTCCTGGATCTCTGGTTGATTAATACTCTTGTGAAAGCTTGCTCTACAAGTATATTGTAATCTTCTTGATTCCTAAATAATATATTAGGCAGCTTTGGAGTGTGGGGTTTTTTACTTGAAAGGGTTTTCCCCACATATATCTTGTGTTGTGAGTTTTGCATTTGGAAGTTTTTATTATCTTTCTGTTAATGCACATCTTAATCTGTAACTATAAAAGTTAAAATTTGCATAAATCTTTCCTTAGTAGATTAGTGTAGGAAGCATTTTCCGCATACATTGCTTCCTTTCAGTAGGTATCAGAACCTGATCACCTTTGGTTCTAGTTGTTGGGTAGAGGGTTTTTTGAGTTGATCTTCATTTGAGTGGGAGCTTGTGCAGAGGATTTTGAAATATTTGTTGCAGGAAAGAGATGGTGAGCACATCTGGGAGGTTTGAGATAGAGAAGTTTAATGGTAGTAATTTCGAGTTGTGGAAACTTAAAATGGAGGACATACTTGTAGACCAGGATTTATGGGATGCCATATCTAGTACAAAACCAACGACAATGTCTCAAGCGGACCAGGATCTCAAAGATTGAAAGGCTAAGGGTTTGATAAGACTCTATTTGGTTGATTCAGTACTCCTAAATATCCATGAAGAGAAGACTGCAAAAGATCTTTGGAAGAAACTTGGAGATGTTTATCAAGATAAATCCCTGGTGAACAATTTATTCATGCAAAAGAAATTGTATTCTTTGAGGATGGAAGATAGAGGATCTGTTGCTGATCACCTGAATACTTTCAATATGTCTGTTGCCCAGTTGACCTTTGTTGGTGTGAAGATGGAGGAGGAGGATCGATGTATGACATTACTGTGTTCCTTACTAGATTCATGAGATCGCCTTGTTATGGCCATTGGGAGTACCACTACCACCTTCAAGATGGATGAAGTGGTTTCTTCATTATTGTCTGAAGAAATGTGGAGAAAGTCTTCCGAATCGGCTAAGGAGGCTCTTGTGGTTCATGGTAGATCTAAAGAGAAGGGAAAGAAAAAGGATAAGAAGGAAGAAAAAGGAAGATCCAAATCCTGTGGGAGATCTAATTCTCCCAGAAAGTCCAAGGCCCTGTGTTGGAACTGTGGCAAACCTGGTCACTTCTGCAAGGAGTGCAAGGAGGAGAAAAAGAAGAAGAAGAAGAGCTATGATTTAAATTCTGACAAGTCATCTCAGGATGAAGGAGAAGCATTTGTCGCTGCCTTGGAAACACATGCATCTGAGGATGTGTGGCTTTTTAACTCTGGTGCATCTTTTCACATTAACTCACATCGGGGTTGGTTTTCAAAGTATGAAGAATACGATGGTGGAAAGGTGTACTTGGGTGATGATTCTCACCTGAAGATTGTTGGTTGTGGAAGAGTCTTGATTCAATTCCCTAATGGACGAGTGAAGGGAATCAAAGGTGTTCTACATATCCTCAGTTTGGCACAGAACCTTTTTGTTGTAAGTAAGTTGAATGATGTGGGTGTGCAGGTTGTTTTCTTGAATGGAGGATGCAAGATGACTAGAGGATCTATAGTGTTGGCTAAGGGTGTTCAGACTGGCACTCTATTTCATCTTGATGCATGTGCGGTTCAGTGTAATAGTGCCTTTGTTTCAAAGAAGAGAGCTTCAGAGTCTTCATCCTCACCATTGGAACCATCAACGAAGAGGACCGTTGCATCTACTTCCGATGGTCATGCTTTCTGGGTACCCAAGAGTGCTCATTCTATAGAGATGAAACTTCCAGTTGAGAAGACAATGTTATGGCACCAAAGGCTTGGTCACATTGGTGAAAAGGGTTTGAGGACCTTGAAAAATAAAAATCTCATTGAGGGTATGAATGATTGTAACCTGGAGTTTGATTTCTACAAACATTACATTTATGGAAAATAAAATCATGTTCAGTTTTACTCCAGTTCTCACAAATCTTCTGAGGTGTTGGACTTGATTCATTCTGATGTGTTTGGTCCTGTTAATGTTCCTTCGATTTCAAATTTTATTTAATTTGTTTCATTCATTTATGATTACAGTAGAAGGAAATGGGTGTATTTCCTTAGAAGCTGAAGTCTTTAGTAGATTCAAAGAGTTCAAAGCTCTTGTAGAGAATCAGAAGGATAGAAAGATTAAGTGTTCAAGGACTGACAACGGTGGTGAGTTTTGTTCAGAAGATTTTGACAAGTTCTATAAAGAACAGGGGATTGAGAGGCACAAGACAACTCCGTATACCCTTCAGCAGAATGGAGTTGCAGAGAGGATGAATAGAACATTGTTGGAGAGGGCAAGGAGTATGCTAAGTGGAGATGGCCTTGAAAAAAAGTTCTAGGCTGAAGTTGTTGCTACCGCTTGTTACCTGGTTAATAGGTCTCCTACATCAGCGCTCATTAATAAGACACCTATGGAGGTCTAGTCTGGTAAAAAGCCTTCATTGAGACACATTCAAGTATTTGGCTATGAGGCATATGTACATGTGCCTAAGGAGAAGAGGTCTAAATTGGAGAACAAGGTTGTGAAGTGTATCTTCATCAATTATGGCATCGGTGTGAAAGGGTACAAGCTTTGGGATCCAACAGCTGAGAGAGTTCTGTATAATAGAAGTGTGATCTTCAGAGAGCTCAATCCTTCCTTTATTGTCTTGCATCCAAAGAAAGAAGAGAAGAAAGAGGATGTGGTTTAGCTTCCTTCCACCCCTGATAAAGTTGAACCAAAAACATCTATTGGACCTGATAATGAGGAGAACTCTAGTAGCTCTAAAAGTTTAGAAGAAGATGAAGAACCTCAACCTCAATCTTTGAGGAGGTCCATGTAGATAAGGTGACAACCTGATAGGTTTGGTTATTCATTGCATGATTCCAGTTGTATTTTTTCTTTGATTTCTAACACTGATGAGCCTAGAACTGTGAAAGAGGCTATGGGTATGAAAGATACAGGTTCTTGGAAGGAGGCCATGGAAGAGGAGATGGCTTCTTTGGAAAAGAGTAATACTTGGGGCTTGGTGCCTTTGCCTGAAGGATGAAATCCTATTGGATGCAAATGGGTGTTCAAAAATAAATTTGGTGTAGATGATAGCATTGAGAAATGTAAGGCTAGATTGGTTGCGAAGGGGTATTCTCAGTGGAGGGAATTGACTATGGTGATATTTTCTCTCCTGTTGCAAGTTGACATCTATTCAGTTCCTATTATCTCTTGCAGCAGTGTATGATCTAGAAGTGGAATAGATGGATGTGAAGACAACATTCCTTCATGGTGACTTGGAGGAGGAAATTTATATGTCACAGCCAGAGCACTACGTGGTGAAAGGTAAATAAAATATGGTTTGCAAGTTGAAAAAGTCTTTGTATGGTTTGAAACAATCTCCTAGGATGTGGTACCAGAAGTTTGATGCCTTTGTGTTGAGTATTGGATTTCTGAGATCAAAATTAGATCATTGTGTTTATTACAAGTTGGACAATGATCACATTCTCGTTATTGCATTGTATATCGATGATATGTAAGTCTCAATTGTCAGCACAGTTTGAGATGAAAAATCTAGGGGCAGCTCGATACATTCTGGGGAAGGAGATCAGAAGAGACAGAGCAAACAAAAAACTTTGGTTAGGCCAAAGTAAGTATGTTAACATGGTGTTGAAGAGATTTAGCATGGTAGATTGCAGACCTTTGACTGTTCTTGTTACAATGGGGACAAAGTTATCTATTGCAGATTGTCCAAAGTCTCCTTCTAAGATGGAGGATATGAGCAGAGTTCCTTATGCTACTATGGTTGGCATTTTGATGTATGCAATGGTTTGTACTAGAACAAACATTGCCCAAGCAGTAGGAATCCTTAGTTGATTTATGGGTAATCCTGGACGGGTACATTGGGATGTAGTGAAGAGAGTGTTCATATATTTACAGGGTACTTCTGAGTATTCCTTATGTTATCATGGTTATCCTATAGAACCCCGGCATACACTTTGTATTCGTGGATTTATGGATTTAAATTGGGCAGGTGACATTGACAACAGGAGATCCACCAGTGCTTATGTGTTCACTATGTTTGGTGGTGCTATTAGTTGGATGAGTAAGTGGCAACATGTGGTCTCTTTGTCCACTACTGAAGTTAAGTACATGGCAGCAACTCATGCTTGCAAAGAAGCCATTTGGCTTAAGAGATTATGTTCTGATGTTGGGTTTGATGCAGGGAAGATTACTATTTGTTGTGACAGTCAAAGTGCCATATGTTTGGTGAATAATCCTACTTTCCACGTGAGGACTAAGCATATTGATGTCTAGTACCATTTTCTTCATGACATGGTAGAGGATGGGAAGGTAAACTTGGAGAAAGTTGACACTTTGATGAATGTTGCAGATTCCTTGACAAAACCTATGAGCACAGAGAAGTTCAGATGGTGTTCATAGTCTATGGACCTCTCAGCCCCTAGCAATTAAATCATGGTGTTGATACTCCCTTTGCTCTTGCAACGTGTTTGAATAGTGGGAGAATGGTAGGAAAAGTGTCTCAACCTTGCAACTTCGAAAGGTTACTAATCTTCCCAATTTTGGTCTTTTTGAATACCTTTTATCTTGGAGAATGGTCTAGAACTTTCAAAGTTTTCAAAAGGGCTAAAAATGGTGGGATTTACTATTTTTAGTAACTCTACATTTGACCTCGGATTGACCTGAAATTTTTCCCAAAAGGTGCGGAATTGCTAAGTAAACATCTCAGGTGAGTTTCGACTCAAGATCATATCTGGATTGCGAGATATTAAAGTTTCTATTTTTTGAAACTGTTGAAAAAGGTTTCAAACTCAATTTTGAGGCACTTAGAGGTCCCTAAACATCCCAAAATTTCTCATAACCGACAGTGGGTTATAGCATGATAGATCTCTTCATGAGCTTTCTGACACATTAAACGATTTGTCAATTGGACACCTGAATCAAAAGTTATGGCCTCCGGAAGTTAGACCTCCTGTTTTTGGGAAATGTAAAAACACGTTGGACACTTAAAAGAGTTGTAAAGGGGAGAGTTACATGTGTTGGTGTGTGATTTGGCACATCACAAGGCATCTTTGATTGGAGATAATTTGGGCGCCACTTTTGGTTGGTTTTAGCTCATGGTTTTGTAATTACCGTTGACGGTTTATTGTATTGTATCTCCTATATATCAGGAGCTTGAGATGGAGGTTGTGAGTAAGAGTCTTATAGATGTTGAGTTACCTCCTAGATCTCTGGTTAATTAATACTCCTGTGAAAACTTGCTCTACAAGTATATTGTAATCTTCTTGATTCTTGAATAATATATTGGGCGGCTTTGGAGTGTGGGGTTTTTTATCTGAAAGAGTTTTCCCCACGTATATCTTGTGTTGTGAGTTTTGCATTTGGAAGTTTTTATTATCTTTATGTTAATGTGCATCTTAATTTGTAACTATAAAAGTTAAAATTTGCATAAATGTTTCCTCAGTAGATCAATGTAGGAAGTGTTTTCTGCATACCTTGCTTCCTTTCAGAAGCAATCAATATGAATGAGAATACATTACTCAACTTTATCTTGCTTTGTTGCTAGGGGTCATGAGAGAAAATGCATGATTCAAAGAGTAGCTTTCTTTGTCGCTAGGAATCATGAAAAGAGAATTAAGAGAAATAAGCATTTTTTAATGTTGTTTTGCTAGAAAGGATGCTAAGTATAGTTCAATATCTAACATTGTATTGGTTAGGAACCATACAATATTTCCTAGGTCATAAGAACTATCAAGCTATGTTGTTAGGTGACTCACAAAAAATGTATAAAGAGTAGCTAATGGAGCACAACTATCTAGCACTGTGTCACTAGGTGGCTCACATGTAAAAGCAATATCAGGGATCACATGGAATAACATGGATAGGTTACAATCCTGATAAGGGTGGTTAGTCCAAGAAAGTTTATCTACACTGGACCACAAGCTACTAACACCTCAGGGAGCATGTCAATAATATGAGAATAATAGATGAACACCTAAAGAAGCATGCCAACAATGTGAAAATGGTAGATATATGCCCCCCTTAAAATAATTGCATAGAAGAATTGTATGCAATTGATTTTAAGGTATATGAAAGGGGATAAAGAAAGAAGAAAGTTCATAGGAAGGACACATGTAGGACATTTGCTTTTGAAACAAGTTGCCACTACTCCGTAGAATATGGGTGAGGACAATAAAGATGAAGAAGGTTGTGTTGTTACCCGAGAAAAGAGTGTTGGTGTAATTAAATATTTAATTATACTTTACTAAGTTTACTTAGGGCTAATTTTAGTCTTAAGTTATTCTTAAGTCATATTAGGGTTTTATTTAACTTGCAAATATAAAAGCAATTTGTCACATGTAATTCTCAATCCATTTCATTAATTCATCCAATATTGTGCAAATTATTTATCTTTGCTTTTTTCTCTTGTGGAAGGTAAATCTTAGGTTTTGCAGTAATCTTTGTGGCTTGAGTTAATTATCAACTTCAACATGGTATCAGAGCGGATCTATAAGCCCCTTTTCAGATTTGGAGAAAAATTCAAGCAAGAACTATTTGTTGGGTGTGTTTTTGTATAAGACAGAGTATTCCATTAGCTTCAAAGCAGTTGAAAAAGGTGGATTTGTCTTTTGTTTGGCTGAATTTGGTCTCGGGAGGCCAGATCTATGAAGGTTTCAGTGAGTGCTTTTTTTTGGGATCTAGAGGAAAGCTATTTTCGGAGCATTTTGGGCCCAAACGGACCTCACCATCGTGCTTAGAAGGCCCAAAAACCTTAAGATCGACTATCAAATCATCAAAATCAGCCTGAGGCTCATCTGACGCAAAAATATATTGTCCCAGGCAAGCCGTATGACCTGCCCAGTGCGCAGATCGAGGTAAAATTTTTCAAAAAAAAATTATTCTAATTTTTTCCTGCATAAAAAAAAATCAAAAAAAATATTTCAAATGCAGCTTTTTTATTGTAAAATGCTTTTACTAAAAAAAAAGGGTTAATTTTTTTTTAAAAGGTATAGGGTTCCTGCGCAGTACCCTACACAGGGCCCTGTACTCGTGCCTGCAAGTGCAAGCCTACAGTGCTGCCCACCCTACTAATAGGGTGCAGGTCTCTTTAAGGCTTGCCAGCCCTTTGCGTAGCGCTGTGGGGTGGCTACGTGGCCCCCCACATCCTTATTTTTTAAAAAAAAAAAAAATTTAATAAAAAAAATAAATGCCTTCAATTTTTTTTATAGTTTTTTTTTTAAATTAAAAAAAAAACTATTATATTACTAGTTGAACCTACATATTTGGCACCTATGCCATTTTTTAGCAAGCCTCTATTTTAGCGTTTCTCCAAATCTGGCAGCAGTTCCGCTAATTTTAGCAGCAGGGGCCATTTTTTGCCCTAATTTGTGCTTCCAGGGGGTTGTTTTCATTTTGCTATATCTTGAGTATACGGAGTCAGATTTTCGCAAACAAATAGGCGTCAAAAAGCTGGTTCCGAGAAAAATCCAGTGGTACATGTATTTTTTCCAGATTTTTCTGTTAGTGACATTTATTGCTGTTTGAAGTCCATATATACTTTTTGGCCTCCGAGCTCATATCTTTTTGCCACGATCTCCAATTTTTGTGATTCTTGTGGCGTTGGAAAGGTATTGAGGAGCTCTACATAACCATCCATGCGATTTTTCCAGATTCATCCCTAGGTATTCTTTATTCAGTTTGTCAGTTTTATGGCTTCTATTTGATATTCTAGACATTTTGACACCTGGAGAAGTTCTGTTTGTTTTGTTGGGCTTCATTTATCAGCATTAATACATATTCAAATGGTTGATCTTTGATCTGATTTATTTGAGGAGATATCATGGGTTTTTCTATTCACCCTTCTGTGGTAACATTGGGTAAGGATAATTATGAGTCTTGGCAAAAGGGCATCTTGACACATCTCAGGTGGCTTAATCTTTTGCCTTATCTTTATGGACTCATACCTAAACCAGATACATTTGGGAGAAAATCTGCATGGGGAAATTATATTGATCATATTGTAGGATTGATTAGTTCTAGTGTTGATTATGACACTATGTGTTCTATCTCACATATTGAGTGCCCACGTGCTCTTTGGACTAGCATTTGGGAGATCTATGGAGACCCACATATCTCTCCATTCCCAGATGATCTTGCTATGGATTGCCACATAACCCTTAATGATGTAGATTGCATACCTTTTGATGATGATATAGTTGAGGAGCTTGCATATTTGACAAGTCTTGCTAGTTCAGATGACACAGAGACTTCAGTTGCTTCTCCTTCTCCTCTTATTGAGATCACATCTTTATTACCTGTTGCTACATCAGATTCCTTACAGCAGGACATTATCAATCTTCCAGAGATAGCTCATTGGGACACATATCTACTAGATATATCATTGTTGTTTGTAGAGTCCCATCTTGCAGATTTGGAGGACCACATTGAGGACATTTGTCTTCTCTTTGATGATAGCTTCGATGGAGTTGCATCACCATCATCAACTTCAGAGATTGTTCTTCATCCTCCTCTTCTTCAATCACAGTTTGGCAGTGGATTGGAGACATTTGAGCAGTTTTTAGGAGCCTCATTGTTGTCTTTGGATCTTGTGCAGAGTTCAGAGACATTTATCCTTCTCCCTGTATATTCCACACTAGAATGGGAAGACATTATGCACACATCTACAGTTCTATTTCTTCCCAAGGGGAGGAATGGTGTTTGACGTTCATGGGTCTTCATCATTATTCTGTGTCGAGCATCTTCTAGCACTGCAGGAGTCATCTTGAGGAGCGCCTGCATGGTCTCTCTGAACCCATCTCTATTTTGGGAGGGAGCATATCCTCGCATGGGGTTTCATCCTTCTCACTTCTAGGGGGGTCATCAGACCTTCTCTCTTCTTCCTCTCTTATAGGGGGATTCATGATTGTACTTTTGTGATGGATTCAGTTCTTGGGGGGTATTAGTGTTAATCCTTCTTCCATCACATGTTCATGTACTTGTTGTTTTTCTCTCTTTTGGAGAGGAGTTTTCTCCCACTGGGTTTTTCTCCTTTTCTCTACCTTATGAGAGATTCTTGTTGTTCATGGGCACCTAACATGGCCTTGTAGCCGGGACCCATTCTTGCATTAGTTGCATGCTTTTCATTTCTCCCTAAGTTGCACTTAAGGGGGGGTGTTGGTGTAATTAAATATTTAATTACACTTTATTAAGTTTACTTAGGGCTAATTTTAGTCTTAGGTTATTGTTAAGTCATGTTAGGGTTTTATTTAACTTGCAAATATGAAAGCAAGTTGTCACATGTAATTCTCAATCCATTTCATTAATTCATCCAATATTGTGCAAATTATTTCTCTTTGCTTTTTTCTCTTATGGAAGGGAAATCTTAGGTTTTGCAGTGATCTTTATGGCTTGAGTTAATTATCAACTTCAACAAAGAGAATCTGGTTGCACCTGAAATTGTACATCCATGAATGGAAACAAGCAAAGAAAGGAAGCTACGTGTGCCACATATTAGGTACCAACACAACAAAGTAATAGTAGAATCAATCAATGATGAAGGTGAAGTGATTGGATGACTCAACCAAGTCCAAATCACAAGGAGAATGAAGGAAAGAGTTCTCTGAATGTAGAGATTTGGCATGAGTGAATATAGAAGTTATAGGAGGGACACCAACAATGGACATAAATAACTTCTCATCAGAAGAAGGGAGAAGTGTATCATCACATTTGAGGTGAGGATGCTCTAAAATGATTTGATCAACTTCAAGAGCACAAAGAACTAAGTCAGAAAGAGAACAATACTGCTCAAAAAGCATATCATTTTGGATATGTGGCAACAAGTTCCTCATGAAAGAGAGGTAGAATAAGGCCATCAGGGGGATGTCAACCCCATCGAATAAACAAGGAAAATAAATGAGAAGAAAAGCCTTGGACACTCTCATCAACAACTTGTTTACATTGTTCCAAGTGTGTAAGAAAGACTCTTGGCTCCATGTTGTATTGAAAGTGAGAGACAAATGCATGGGAGACATGAAAGAAGGAATGTAAGGAACCAGTAGGTAAGGTGAAGAACCAGTCTAAGGCAATATCTCTCAATGTGCTAGGATAGAAATTTGCCAAGACATAGTCATCGCATGTATGATTCAAGCATATGGTGAAGAATTATTTTACATGACACAATGAATCACAACATAGCCATTGTATTTGTCAAAAGGAAGAGTTCCCATACCAACCAAAGAGGGGTATGCAAGACTCTTAGAAGATAAAGGAGAGCATAGCCATACAAATGTAGAAGGAGCAACAGAAGGTAGCTCACAAGAAATTGATGGCGGCCTAATGCGTCTAGAAAAGAAAATGATATATAAGTGGTAGTAGGCAAAGAAGGTGGACAAAAATAATAGAAAGGGTCAAGGTCTGGAAGAGATAGCTCTGATGTAGGGGAGGAAATAGTAGATAGAGGATCTTGCAAATGATGCCCAATATCTATCAAAGGAGGATTTTTGGCCAATGTGACATTAAGGAAGTGATGAATGATACTAGCATGATCAACATTATCCACAAGAGGGAGTTCATCCTACAAATAAAGAGGAGGGGATGAACAAGAAAAGAGTCTATCTTGCCAAGATAGAGGATCAATAGAAACACGAGCCTCATCATCACTCGAAGAAGAGTCGTCAAAGGAACTGAAAGAAAGATTATCAATAGAATTTTGAGAACCATGTGGTGAAGTATCATCAACTATAAGAATAGGATCCTCACAAATGATGAGAGAAGAGAAAGAGGTCTCCACATATTTTACGATGTATAAGGAGTTCGAACATGTAGCCAAAGGAGGTAGAGAAGTGAAAGAGATCTCCACATCCTATGGAAGGTCTAAAGAGTTTGAACATGAAACCAAAGGAGGGAGAGAATTGAGAAGAGACATAGTACCATCACAAACTACATCAGTTAATGCTTCATCACTAAGGGGGAGAGCAGTGGCATGAAGAGTAGGCAAGGTAATGTTAAGAAAATGATCGATGATGTCATCATCATCTCTTGAACTATCTCTAGAAATAGGAGTTTCAAGAGAGAGATCAACGTTATCGTATGCATGAGATGAAATATCACTATCACGAACTTTTTGAGAAAAGATGGAAAGTGATGTAAGAAAAGAAGATATCATGTCCATTATGAAAAATAGAAGGAGAAAGTTAGGAAAGGTATAGACAAATTCGATTGAAGGCTGCCATTTTTCTCCTTTAGGACTATGGAATGAGGTTCAAGGTAGTGCCCCAAATTTTTTTTGAGGAAAGAAATTTTGTTAGTCCACTTTTGGAAGAAAATGGAACTGAAAAGAAACTGTTTTAAATGTAAGAGCAATAGGTTCACCAAATTGTAAAGGTGAACCAAGAAAGAATGGCGGGTTCACCAAAATGTAAAGGAAAAACTAAGCTACTCTTAATTTTCACATTACATTAAATATGAGTTGGGTTGGAAAATTCCAATTTACGGGAAACTAAAATATAGAATAAAAAATTAGATTCAAAATTGTAAATAGTATAAATAAAGGGACTTGGCACCGAAAGAGGAAATTATCTTGGAAATTAGAATGGTGTGCAGACATTTGTGTGATGCGTTATAGTCCTACTTTCATGTTGTCATCTTAGTGTCGCGTTGTAGTCCTAGAAATTTGCAAAACATAAGGTCTTCACCAAATTTCAAACTCACCTACAGAATAGGGAATAGAGACAACAAGAGTAATGACAAGATATGATATATAAGTAAAGAAATGTAAGAAAATCTATATATTTCAAGAAGGAAATAAAAATGACGAGAGGGGAAAATACTAGCAAATCTTTATGTGTTCGAATATTCTCCCAAAATACCAATAGCTAAGAATAAGAAAAATGTTGGGAGTTGTTTGGGAGCTTGCCTTCAGGTCAAGTCCCTTATGTTGGTCTTTCGACCTCCACCAATAGCTAATGATAAAGAGAGTAGAAAAATAGTGTGTGCTCCTATCCTATGTGCATCTAGGAATTAAGAGCAACGACAATAAAATAAATCTGAGTAGCAACCCTGGTCTACAGGGAATAATACTCTAGTGTGCATAAAAAGGATAAACAAGGTGGGGGTGGTCACCAATAGATTTGCCAAGAAAATTGAATGTGATAAAGAAAAGAAATGTTGCTAATGATTTGTTCAAACAAGAAGGAAACTCATCTAAACAAGATTACTAGAATGATGTAGAAGATAGGATGAGAACTTGTGATTGTCCAAGGAGATTTTAATAGCATGCAACTTCAATAATGGAGTCTTCATCTAAGCATTGCCAAGAGAGCACTTGAGAGAGTTTTTCCAAGAATTCAAAAATAGGATGAGATAGATTGATAGAGATTCAAAAATTATTTTTGCATAAGGGTTATGAGGAAGCTAAAGGGTTAGATTCGGATTCTAAAGGGTCATATTCAGGTCTTGAAGGCATTTTTTTGATAAGTGAATGTTATAGTAGGTAACAACAGGTAACTTGGTGGGAATCAACATTTTAAATTTTTGAAAACTCATAGGATGCTAGTATGTAGCCACACTGGTAAAAGATAGGATGAGAACTTCTGATTGTCCAAGGAGATTTTAATAGCACACAACTTCAATGATGGAGTCTTCAACCAAGCATATCCAAGAGAGAGCTTGACAGAGATTTTACAAGAATTCAAGAATAGGATGAGATAGCTTGATAGAGATTCAAAAATTATTTTTGCATAAGGTTATGAGGAAGTTGAAGGGTCAGATTTAGATGTTGAAGGCATTTTTTGACAGATGAGTGTTACAGTAGGTGGGAAGCAATATTTTAAGTTTTTGGAAACTCACAGGATGCTATCACATCGTGTGGACATATGCACATTGTATTAGTGTCTTAGAGAAATCACTTAAAATTTAGCATGTGCTCTCTAGATAGTGAGAAGAATTAGAATCTGATAAATAAAATTTGGCAATCAATGAAGGAAAAGGCTAAGGCTAGGCTAAAATGATCCTTAAAACATGCTAAGGGAATGTACACTAAAACAAGCCCAAAATATAGAATGAAATTGCAAGGGTGTGCAATTTTCAATGTTAGACTATGTCATAGGCATTTTGTGATTTTTTGTATTTCAATGCATGACAATGATAATGATTGATTTTGAAATGACCTAGGGGCAATGTCCTTTAATGCTATCAACATTGACTAAAAAATCTAATGGTTTCCATTGAACCCACATCTAGAAATGGAATAGGTATCTACTTCAACATTTGGTGTGGTTGTTTCATTGAGATAGGAAGCTTCAAGGTCTACTTCTTCCATGTCTAGCTTGAATTAACCTTTTGCTTCTGCATTCATGAACATATTCTAATATGCATGATATTCTACATTGGAGTTGTTGTTGGATTGGTGTTTGTCACACTATTTACCTATCTTGGATAGTTTGTTCTTGTCTAAAGAAGGTGTTTTTTGTGGCACAGGGGATTCATCCCATTTTCCCTTCAGTATTGACCCCTCCTCATTGATAGTCATGTAGAAATATGCTTCTCCTACTCTATTGAACATGCTCAACTTTAGTTTGAACTAAATGAATGGATACATGCCATTGTGATAATTGAGGAATCTATGTTGCTCTCACTCAAATGTTCCCAACATCTCATAGAGGTCATGGAAGACATCAATGTAGGTACAAATAGAGTGGTCACGTCCTTGCCACAATTGTTATCATTGAATATAATGTTCATCATAAACATATTTAGGATAATATTCATCCTTGAAAGATTCCTAGAAGTTTTCCCAGGTTGGCCCATATCTTCCCTTTGTC
The DNA here is from genome assembly GCA_027924645.1 of Cunninghamia lanceolata. Lineage (NCBI taxonomy): Eukaryota > Viridiplantae > Streptophyta > Pinopsida > Cupressales > Cupressaceae > Cunninghamia > Cunninghamia lanceolata. The sequence continues at coordinate 7,072,279 of BSBN01000609.1, forward strand.
TAGTCATCCTCCCATAGAGTGTGTGCTTGTCACCTCTTCTCAGTGGGTGAAGAGACTTGCAGAAGTGCACTCTTGATCTTTTTTTCATAAAAAAACATCATTCATAGAGAAATATGACTCTAATTTATCTAATGAGTTATCTACTACATATGCATCTATTTTACCCTCAAAGTGTAGGAACATTTAAATTCACTTGGAATCTAGGGAGGCTTGACCATTGAAAGCTTTTACTTGATGATTAAGATCCATGCAACAACTTGTTCGAGGACTTCAACAATCTAGTGGAACATAAATGTTTATTATTCTCGAAGAGCCTTTGCAATTTCATCTTTGATCATTATGTGGACTACATCTCACACTTCTTCCATCTAAATGTTTTTGAAATGGATTGGGAGATTATCTAATGGGTCTAATGGTTTGATGTTGAGGCTCAGATACTCCAATCTTGTTTGATACGACATGCAAGATGAACTGTTGTGATATAATGATTTGGATCTTAGGTGGTTTGGGGGACAATGCTCTAGATAAGGACCTAAATGTATTGTGTGTGTGCAGAAGCAATATGGAGACAAAAGGTTTAGATATAGAGAAGAATATGAGAACTAGAATAGACCATTTTATTAATCTACATATTTTGTACATGGCATAGTCTCAAGGGAGATGTATGGATGTGTATTTTCTCCTATATAATCTACACTTTGTTTGCTATCAATTTATGCTATAGATGTACATTTAGAGATTGCATGTTCATGAAGACAAAGGTCATTATGGAAGTTGACTCAATTAAGCTTCCATGTGTGATGCTTCATCTCCCAATACTTAGTAGTTTGGTCATGCATTGTGCTTGTAGGTGGCATATCATCAAGCAACTCTAGAAGGTACACTGGATTGTTGCATAGACTTTTGAGATGTTATGCAATGTTTTGTGCTTAGTTCTAGTTGGTGCACCTTGTATGCACTAGTGTGTGTAGGTACAAAAGTGGCATAAAACTTAGACATAGTTTCTTATGAAACTATACAACATGATCCTTGGTCACATTGTGTGGGTGGCACATGATGCAAAGGGCTATGCAAGAGTTGTATAATGTCTTTTGAGGCATGTGACATGGTTCCAAACACTACACATAAGATTTTTTGTGTGGTTGTGCTGCATGGCTCTTGATGTTGTATATGTGGCATTTGATGTAGGGAGTTAACTCAACTTATTTGGGACGCTTGTCATCTTGACTTGAGCATTCTAGAATATATATATTGCTAGTCCATTTCCTTTTATTTCAATCATGGATACAAATATTAGAATGTTGTTATTCTCCTTTTGTGTGCATTTGAATTGATATCATTGTTACTTTTGTTCCTAGAGTATATTTAACTCTTGCATCTAATGCTTCATTAAATCTACCAATTTAGTCTACATGTGTCTTTTTAAAAATAAGGCATGCCTTAATATTTGAAGGGCAACTTCCAATAAATAACATCATGAAAGTTTTGCTTGATAGGCACAATTGATTGTCAAATTTACGCCCTTCAAGTCTCTTCCACTAATTCCACATTGCATAATGCAAACATGGTCAATCCAACAAACTTCTAATACATCCAAAATATTTCTAACAAAATTAACAAATTGGGAGATAATGATGTAAGCATCGATATTACTACTCCCATCATTAGAAAAATTATTAGTAATTGACCATGCTTTATAATCCTTGTTATTCTAAGGTTTCGTACCCAAAGATTGTGGCTTGACTCAAAACCACATTGCTCTACTTAAATATCAAACGAAAATAGTCAATAACAATATCACACCTCATCTACCCCTAGAAACATACACGTCTCCTATTTTGTTAATAAACTTCTATGTGGCCCTACTTCTTTGTCAGCGTATATTCAATTAAAAAGGACCATGGTGTGACATCTCTCCAAGACATGACCACTCATGGCAAGCAATTTTCCTCAAGAAATCATTAAAAAAAAAAAGGAAAAAAAAGGCACATGTCGGTGACATGAAAGCAACTCATGGTCTACAACATTTATGTCTTCTAGAAAAGCCAATCATTTGTTTATTGTGAGAATAAAATGTTTCTCCTATCATTTGCAGTTTTCAAAGAAAATATCCCCTCCTCCATTAAAACCTTTGTTTTATGCGGCGCGAGTAATTAATATTTAAAAAATAAACAAATAACAAAATACGGCCCCTGTGACCGGTCCCCCCGGTTCCTTGTAGTCGTGATCATTCATTGTCGTGTTGATGACCGCGTGTAGATATATGTGGTTGTCAATCGTTTTCCTGCTCAATTTCCAATAATTTTCAGATAAACGTGAAGGTGTCAGTTGATGATAGGATACTTGTAGAAATGGCCACTTGACAGCTGTCACGCGGAAAGAAAGAATCAGATATTATGAGTTTGGTGGGCCCATCACGAGCCACCGCCTCTGTTGACTGTAAAGCCTGTAACAGTCCTTTTCTTGGGTTTTGTCCCGCCTGCCTCCTCTCTTGGCCCTTCAGTTAGCTTCTCCCTACCATCCACTTGGACGTTTAATCCCCCACATCCACATATAGGGTTTAAATTTGATTTTAAAATATGAGGTTGCGATGAGTTTGGGTGAATTTGGCGGAATAGATATTTTTTCGTCTTTTAAAATGAATACGATGGAAGTTGATTATTCATGTACGCTGAGTGAGTTTGTGGAAATAGATAGTCCTTTAACTAGGAGGGAATGGTAATTCATATACCTTAGATTTGTAAGAGTGCTTTTGGATTCAACTGTGTGTATTTTTACACCGACATTTCGGATCGCACTCATTGATCCATCGTGAGGAAGAGGAGATATATGATTTAGATTGTAGGGTTAACCCTTAAAAAAAGGAAGTAGAGGGGAGGATCCAAGAAGACAAGAAACGAAGGATAGGATCACTATTTGGTGAAATGGATACCCTTTTGTCCTTTGACATTGACTCAAAGAAAATCGACTATTTATGCCTATGAAACAAGGATACTAAATATCACCAACAACAAAGTCCAACTAACCTTTGGAGTGCTTTTCAATGTAAAAATACTAGCAATTGGACCCATAGGTTCAATGCGTAAAATTTTTTTGAAGAAATTATAGAATTTGTTAGATATTTTTTATTATCTATTAATTTATAAGTTATTTAATCCACTAAATTTTTATTAAATTTCATCACATTAACTATTGTCTTCTTGCACTTTTTACATTACATATTGAGATGAACAAACATAGTTGGGTAAATGTAGTAAAGAAACAAATGCATATTTAATCATATAATTATTTTAAAAATAATTATGTGAGGGTACAATAGATTTATGTTCTACAACTTATATCTAATATTATGCACATAAGGCATAACTATATTTTTCTATTAAATACATACTACGATGGCTCATAATCATTTTTATAAGTATGTATTTGATATATGAACTTTTATAATATCTAACACATATTAATTCTACTAATTTGTATAATCAATAATTTAATATACATTACATTATTAATATATAATTAATTATATTACTTCATTAATATTTAAAATATCAAATTTATAAATAATATATATACAATGAATCAAAATTAAATAATCACATTAATATGAATATTACAATTTTGTTATAATATTTGCATAGATTTAAAGAAAAAATATTATTTGTTTAACATTAAAATAAATATTATTTTAGTGTGTTTGTTTTATTCAAAATAATACTTATCATGTAAAATAATATTTTTCTTTTGATTGGTAATCACTAGATAAAAAAAAATATTACAATAATACTAGAGAAAAATAAAATAAAAAATTAACAGTTTATCAAAATTGTCAAAGTGGTAAAGGGAACTTTTTTATTTTTTAATCATTTATGACATTTTGTAGAAAAATAAAATAAAAAATTAATAATTTATCAATTGTAGACATGATATTTCCACAATCCATAATATGAGTGTGTAGTTTTTGGAGACACTGTGTTTTGCTTTTTTCTGTCAACGTGTCTACAAAATTGATTATCCCCTGTGGCACCCCTTACATCAAAGAGACGGGTAGATCCATTTGCACTAGAATCAAAGAACACAGTGCAAATATTAGGCATGAAAGAGTTGCAAAATCAGCCCTGGCCAATCACTCCTCGAGCACCAAACACCACATCCACCTCGAGGATACCCTAGTCTTAGCCAAGGAAGATAACTTCTTTAAGAGAAAACTTAAAGAAGCTATCTTCATCAGGAATAACCCCAACAACCTCAACAGGGACAATGGTTGGACCTTAAGCCACACTTGGAATCCTCTTCTTAATTCCCTAAAAAATTGCACCTCTCAACCTGATCCCTCCTCCTCGTCACCTCTCCACTAGTTTTGTCTCTGCTTGTGTCCCCCTTCTATCCTTGTCACCTAGCTCTTCCCTCCCTCTTCTCCCCCTCCTCCTTCCGCTTCGGTACCTCTTTCCCCCTACCCTGTGACCTCCAGTTCCTCCCTCTCTCCTCTCCCACTCCTCCTATCTTTGTCCATAACTCTCCACCCGTCATTCCAGCCCCCTTCATCCCTTGCCACCCTCGCTCCTCCCTTTCTCTCCCCTTAACCTTTTCCCTCCTCCTTCGGCTCACCTCCTTACCCCTTGCCTTTCCTCCTCTCTCGAGTCTTCTTCTCGCCATGCTTTCTCCTTCTCCCATGCTCCTATTCCTTCTCTCCCTCGTTGTTGGCCTTGCTCCTCTTTTTAGGGACATCACTCTTCCCCCTTCCTTTTATGTCATGTCTCCCACATCTCTCCTAGTTTCCTCTTTGTTTCTTTCCCCCCTTTTTTCCTTCGTTTCCTCTTGCCCCTTCTTGTTATTTCCTTCTTTTTACTTTTTGCTTCTGTCTTCCTTCTATCATCTCTCTTAGTTTCACCTCTCGCTTTTGTTTTGTTGCCTTCGCCCCTCTTATTCCTTTCTTTTTTGGTCCCCTCTACTCGCATTTTTTGCTTCTCTTTGCACTTTCTTTATCGTACTCAACATCTTGCTCTTTACTTTTGGTTATTGCTTGGTTCTCTTTCTCCTTTGTGTGCTCCTCTTAACACATTCTAACCTCTCGTCCTCTCAATTTTTTCATCTACCTGCTTCACTTTTCTCTATTCTTTCCCTCTTAGGCTCTTTATGCTTTGGTTTGATCTTATTTTTCCTTATATTTTCTTCGTTCTTTTTAATTTTAATTCTTTTGTGTTTTATATTCTCTCTCTAACCCTTCTCTTACTTGCACTTTTCCTTTGGTTTTGTTTCAATTTTTATTCTCGGCCTTCCTTATTTGTTATTACTTCTTTTGTTCTTCATATTATTTATTCTCCTAGTCATTTATTTCCCCCTTCCTCATCTTATTTTTATTTATATTGCTTTCCTCTTCCTTGCTTTTGACTTTATATTTACACCTTTGCTTTTTCTTATCCTTGCTCCTATTATGCATAATATAGCAATTATATATATATATATATATATATATATATATATATATATATATATATATATAGTCTTTCGTTTATATATTCCACTGTTCATTCTTTTTATCTTTTATGTATTTTTACTTTATGGTTTATGTACTTTTAATCGGCAACGATAAAATATATAAACCATTATATATATATATATATATATATATAATCATTTTTATATTTATTTTTATCGTTTATTTGTTTTTTATCAATTATTTTTATTTAAAGGATTATGTTTATATTTTTTGGTTTATTTTTTATCATTTATGTGGTTTATATTTTACTTCTTTCTTCTTTTTTCCTCTCTATCTTGCACCCTCTTACTTATTTTCTTTTCTCTTTTTCTCTATTTTTAATTCATGGTTCTTGGTTTCTAGTTGTTCCTTGCCCTCCGTGCCATCTCTCACTTCTTATTAAGCCCTCTCTGGAATTTTATCCATTACATTCTCCTCTTTTTGTCCTGATGATGGATCATAGAGTGTGATCTGAAACGTTGACGGAAAAAAGCAAAACACAATGTCTCTAGAAACTACACACTCAATTTATCAATTGTCAAAGTGATAAAAGTAAAGGGAACTTTTTTTTTTTTTTTCATTTATGACATTTTGTAGAAAAATAAAATAAAAAATTAACAATTTATCAATTGTCAAAGTGATAAAGGTAAACAAACTTTTATGTTTTTTTATCATTTATGATATTTTGAAAAACAATCAATGGACAAGATTGATTTCATTGTAGTCTTTTTAATCTAGACCCTTCATCTATATAATTCAGCATGTGATGCTCACATAGGGAAGGCTTTCAGCCTAAAATTACACATGTGGTAGAATTGAGCTTATAACATGTAAAACTCAATTAATAGAAATGATATTTGAAGGGCCCACAATGCACAAGTTTGATGTGTTCCGTTGGTATTCTATTCCATGATTAGTATTGTGTTTTATATATTTTATTAAATAAATTTAAGGGCCTCTCAAATATTTTATTGCTAATAATCTTGGGTTAGGCACCCAGGGGCCATTAAAAATAGCATCAAAGCATGAGATTCTAGGAATAATGAGTTTACTAGATCCATCGAAACCAATTTATCTATCCATCAATTAACTATTAAAAGAATTAGGTGATAACACAATAGTGTGTTCCACTTGTGGGATAGGGCATAAAAATGACCCGTAAGTGCCAAAAATTTGACAAGACCTTTGAATGAACAACCTTCTATTGGAGGTATACATCATCAAGACCTTCAAGCGAACATATAGCCTTCAGTCAAAGGTATTTTTGTTTACTGATTTTTAATAAAATTGAAAACCAAATCCATGGGCCCATTTTGTTGTATATTCATGCCTTCAAATAGAGACCACACCTAATTAGTGACAACACAGGACCAACAAGTATCAAAGACATCAAAGCTTGACAGTGATGGATATCATTCTCTATTCAAGGGTTTTATAACTTCTAGGGGTTCAACCAAAGGCAATTTTTTTGACTTATTTGCCTAGGTATTTTGCATTTTTCTATAATTTGTAGGTTAGGTTAGTGAAACCATTTTTTCCCATGTTTTGCTTTGTTTTGCCCTATTATTTTACCATACAATTGTTTTATTTATTAAAACCCTAAAAAAACCCTAAACCTAAACCCCTTCATGGATAATGATAGAAGTAAATTATCATAAGCATTGTTTAGAATTTTTGACAGTCTATCAAAGCTTGCCCATTTCATATGATGTAGTTTTTCTAAAATTTTAATTGTCTTTTACGATAAAAATGTAGAAATATGACCATCAAATTTAAGCCTTGACTGTAAATTGGGCCTATATAATAAATGTAGAGAGAGAAAGTATGGAAACTCAACCCTAAGCTAGCTAATCTAACTTGGGAAGAATACTAATATCTTATACAAATTCAACCATTTCACCTAAAAAATAAATAGACTCAAAATTTTAGACCCAATACCAAGTCCTTATCACTAATTTTCTTAATGATTATCATGACTAATCATTAAATTCATTGTCTTTCTCCAAGGTTATTCAACAATTAGCATCATGTATGATGAATTTTCAAAGGAGTTATATCATCAACACCAAAATGCCTTTATCTTATAGTAGCATCTAAATGTTCACCTTATGCTTCATTAATCCCATAACCTATAGGCCTTAGTCTCCTCAAACATTTCACCATTACACACTAAATTCCTCTTAGGATTTAGCTTCTTTTGCAAGTATCATCTAGAAGACAATTCCATACCACCTTACAATACAACTTGTAGTGTATAATTTAATCTAATATATTTCCCATCACAACACTTCTCATGTACTGTCACATCCCTTATGGACTTAGTTAGAGTCATCTTCAATGTTGTAATCAAAGTGTGATAGGTGAAAAATGCAATGCAAACATAAATGAAAGATAAACCAATTCAAGTACAAGTTACCTCCCTTTTGCACAAACAAATTGCCTACATTGATTGAGCATATTGAAATGAACCCTACTTCAATCAATTGCTCTTTGCTTTATGATTATGTGGATTGCTCGGTTTGTCAGCATAGCTTTGTGATATGAGGATGATAAGATCTAGAGTTATTTCTATAGAGTAATGTTGTATGAAGATCATAGAGGATTAACATGGAGAATGAGGTTCAACTTATAGACTCTCATGGATGAAGATCAACGGTTGTGGATGATCTGAGAGAACAATGACTAAGAATGGTTGAGAGGATGTGCACGAATGAGAGAGGGACAAGTGTCCTTGCCCTCTGATGCATCAAGGGAGTTAACAGATCTAATTAGGGAGTTGACTGAATTGATTGACTAGTGAACCGAATTGATTGGAGAGTGAACTTAATTGATTTGATTGATTTAGTTAACTAATTTGATTGATTAGTTATCTAAACTGATTGTGAGTGAATTATGGAGGAGAGGGAATAATAGGAAATTAAATAAATAATTTATTTAATTTCATGAGCACGTGTGATAAATGAATTAAATATTAAATTTTAATTCATTTTGGAGGAAAAAGACTAATTAAATAAATATTTTGAATATATTTATTTAAACTGGAGGGAAATTGATTTAATTAAATAATCATAATTATTTAATCAAATATGGAGGATAAATTGATTTACTTAAATAATTAGAATTATTTAATCAAATATGGAGGATAAATTGATTTAATTAAATAATCAGGATTATTTAATCAAATATGGAGGATAAATTGATTTAATTAAATAATCAGGATTATTTAATCAAATATGGAGGATAAATTGATTTAATTAAATAATCAGGATTATTTAATTAATATGGAGGATAAATTGAATTAATTAAATAATCATGATTATTTAATTAACATGAAGGATAAATTGATGGTAACAGATGAAAGTTTGATCTGGGAACGGGTCAATTTTAGGTGTCTACATTTTGCCCCTCTTTGAGATGGTGTTGTGAAGTAACATTATTTCAAAGAAGTTTAAAACATAGTGCTATGTTGGATAGAAGAAGATTTTGGCTTAGAAGAACAATATGATTGGATTAGAAATGATGCCCCAGCTGGGTAGAAGTACTTAGTAGATTAATTAATAGGTTGAATGATGCCCCCTTGAGAGGACAGACAAATTGGAAGAATACGAGTGTGCTCTCGAAATGAATGGATATGAAGGAAAGAGGGAGATAAAAGATGGAGAACAAAATAAAGAAAAATGAAGATAAAAGGATGGATGATAGAATGATGGATTTTGATGAGTAGTTATGCTGATTTGAGTAGAGCAATCCTATAGTTTGATATAGCACTAGACATTATGTACCAAGGTATAAGAACCAGGGTGACGATGTGTCGTGTGCACCCAACATAATACAACCTTGTCGAGACATATGAGGAAGGATACTTAGAGCATTAAAGTCCTAATGCACAGAAGGTATGATATGACATTAGATGCAAAGGATAATGCAAAAAGCTATTCCAACATACACAAGATATGAATATTATCTAGAAAGATGCGGATCTGATACAAATGCAAGATAAAATGATAACACACACAAACAAGCAAGCAAGCATGCACAAATGATACAAAACACACAAAGTATTGCCCCTGTCAAGTTGTAAACTAATGATCGGTTGATGGATTGATTGATTTGATGATAGTGTTGTCATTGTGGGGAACGATATATCCCTAGATCAACACAAGAATGTGGGAATGATATATCCCATTGATGATTAATTGATGATGATGATGATGATAGTGTTGTCATTGTGGGGAACGATATATCCCTAGATCAACACAAGGATGTGGGAATGATATATCCCATTGATGGTTGATTGACGATGATTAATTGATTTGGTTTATGACAAGATTAGGATCAAGACAAAAGGATGTGATTGGATGATTTGGCTAGATTGATTGACTAGATTGGTATGGATTATGGATGACTTGCATTTGTTTTTATTGCTTGGATTTTTTGAATATCTGAGTTTTTATGTATTTTTGAGATTTTTTATTGTTTTTGGATATTTTTTATTATTTTTTGGATATTTTTGGGTTTTTTTATTATTATTTTTTTGGCATTTGGGATGATTTTATGATTGTTTTGGATGTTTTTGAGATTTTATGATTGTGTTTTGTATGTTTTTGTGATTTTTTGATTGTTTGTCGATGTTTTTGTGTGATTTTATGAGATGGCATTGTATTGGAGTTTGGATAGCCTTGTTGTTAGATACCAATGACAAGGGAAAACTGGGTCTAGATGTAAGGAGGAAGATGGGATTAGATAAGTGTACACAAGGATGGGTGATAGTGTGTGGGATGGAAAGATCATGATAGAGGGATGGATAAAAGGGTAGGCAATAGTGTGTGGGATGGAAAGCTCATGCTAGAGGGATGGATAATAGGGTAGGCGATAGTGTGTGGGATGGAAAGCTCATGCTAGAGGGATGGATAAAAAGATAGGTAATAGTGGATGGAATGTATGTAAGTTTCATAAGTGAGCTAGGATGTGATCTCTAGTGACTATGTTGTATAGGAATAACATGCCCCATTCTAGGTAGTATGTTTAGGATTTTACATGACAAAAACTTAGGATAAGAGGATGATTGGATTGTTTGAAAAGGATGACGTATATCAAGAGATTTTCTGAAGCATTTTTCAACATTTTGCCCCTATATCTTTATCAAGAACAAAAGGAGGAATGGAGGATGGATGGATAGATGGGATAGGTATGAGGGTATAATGGCTAAGGATGGTATGATAGGATGAGGTAGATAGGCGAGAAATGATAGGTTGGATGAGACAACATGCCCCCAAGTGTAAGACACATAGATAGTCAAACTACACATGACGCTTGTTTGCTAGGTTTTCATCATGGTACTTATCCAAGGCGCTTGTTTACCAGGTTTTCACCATTGAACGAAGAGATTTTTTTATCATTTTTTTTGGTTTTTTTAATACTTGGATGGAATAGGTGGATATGGATAAGAAGGACTCAAGCATCTAGTTCCCTGAAAGGTGATAGTCCCATTTAAAGATGGATGGCACACATGGACCATGTCAAACATTATTTTTCTCATAGATGTTGGTAAGGGATTGCATGGGTGGGAGACAAAGGTATGTGGATAATGGATTATGATGTGGATTATGTATGGAAGGATTATGCAAGAATGGATGGGAGATAATGGATTATGATGTGGATTATAGATGGAAGGATAATGGATTATGATGTGGATATGGAAAAACATGGACCATAGGGATATGATGGGTGAAATATGTAGGATAATGAATTAAAGATGGCGAGATGGAGGTTTGTGGAAATGTTGTGGAATGGAAAGGAACCAAGACCAACAGTTGCACACACTGTGATAAACATTGAAGCTTTTGATTAGAAGGAGGTGTAGGAAGTAATGGACTTGTTTTCTTAGGGGATGGTCTATGTAGGATTTTAGGTACCCACACAAACTTAGGATTTTTATGATTTTTGCATTGGGATTTATGGGATGAAGGAATTTGGGATTTTTGGATGAAGTGGGATTTTTGAGATATTTGGGATGTAGGAACTTGAGATTTTTGGATGAAATGGGATTTTTGGGATATTTGGGATGTGGATGCTTCACTTGACTTGATTTCTTTTTTGCTTAGGGACCCAAACCATTTTATTTTTGGTCTTTTCTTGTGAAAGGATGGCCTTGGGTAGCCTTTTGGATAGATTTTGCTTGGACTCTTTGCCTTGATGCCCTAAGGCATAAGTACTTTTAGGAGTTTTTGTTGTATGGTAGAGGCATCCAAAACTTTATTTGTGAATCCCATGGACTTGGTTGAAGCTTCATGTTTGGTCGATGTGTGCATTTGTTGATCATGGTTAGGAATGTGAGGGGATTTATGGATGAAGGGATTAAAGTGGATTTGTGGACAAATGGATAAGGGGATTGGATGATAGGGATATAAGGTTTTGGGATAAGTGGAGGTAGAGTGGATGGAGGGGTATTAGGAGTTGGAAGTAATGAAAGTAAAGTGGATGGAATAATATTAGGAGTTGGAGGTAATGGAGGTAAAGTGGAAGGAGGAAGGTGTATGGTCACATGATTTTGGGATTTGTAGGATAATAGAGGAGAAATGACAACATATGTTTGGGGATATGATGTTTTTTTATGATGGGAAGGAGTAGATTTAAAAGGCATGGAGGTAGTACCAACATTGTGAGCTTATTTTTCTTGGGGAATATAACCAAGGCCATATGATTGTGGAGGGACTTGGACATGGATGGGTTCCAAAATACCTTGTTCATGAAGGCCTAAGCCTTTACTTTGTGATGCAGAGAGGATACTAATCCATTCAAATCTGATCACAAACACACATAGAACACTATGCAAGAGGGCAACAAATTAATTTGAAACACATAAAATGGAAGAGAAATCTGCAATATGTATTATATTGAAAATCTGAAAATGAGATACATAAACATTGAGCTCATATGCTCTCATACAACATGGGCTTCAAACATACAAAAATCTGCAACTCAACATTCTAGCTTCATTCCAGTAGCATCTTGGTATGCAAACACATCTTAATCAAAATCCCCTTCTTACAAATGAGCAATCCTCAATATGTATATCTTGCCTGAGAAGAAACCACTACTAGTTTCTCAAAACAACCTCTACAAACCATCAATAAAAACCTGTCACTTCCAACCTATCATCGATCCCTTAATTTTTGGGATTTTCTAAAATGGTTTATGGGTTTCATGCCTCTCCTTCCCATCTTTCTAGAACATTTTAAATTTCTTAATTTTGATCTAAAATGAGAAAGTTATGCCCATTTTACTGAGACTAGGTTACATAATAACGACCCAGACATGCAACAACATGCAAAGCTTCTAGCCCCACCTCTTGGAAATCAATTCCAAGATTCTTGGCAGCCCCACTTATGACAAAATCAGTCAAATCCCACTAAAATTATATTTACAATTTCACCTAAGGGAAATTACATTTGTTGCAAATTAAAATATGATTTTCTCAAAGCTCCAACATTATTGAAAAAACCAAACAACTGAAAATTAACATATTTTTGGTGATGCAAGATTGCCATTGATCGCGAATACTCCTGCACCATACTCCCAGAGAAAACAAAATTTAAGTCCACTTGAATAAGAAATATCATCATGAAAAATATGTGTGATAGTCTCTGACTGATGTCTTGCATTTCCTGCATTCCAACTTTCTTGAAACAAAGTAATGTCCACTTCATTTGCACTATTGGCTTTCCTACCTTCTTGCTCATGTGCTTAGGCCTATCAAATGGAAATAACTTCTTCTTATATGCTGCTTTGGATACCTGCACCTAAATAATGACAACTTCATTCATCAAAACAAGTTGGTTAGTACCATTGCCAATAATGCATTATTTACTTTGCTTCTCACACTCCTTTGGTGATCCCTACAATATAACAACATCCAACTACAAGAACTTGGTCTGTAACTCTGTAACAACAACCCTATCAGCAACTTCATTATCAAATTTTTTAGTAACATTAACAGTAATATGCCCTTCTACTTGTCCAACTTGCTCTTGAGACTCAAACAATTGAAAATGAAATGAAGGCTCATCCACAACCATGTCTACTTTATCTTCTTCAATGCTTGATGTCAAAACAATATTCACTATTTCATTGCTTACCTCTTCCTTTGTCTGAGATTGCTTTTGTTCTTCCTCTATTGTTGTTGCCTTTGTTTGTCTTCTTCTTCTTTGGACAATTTTCTTGATGGGCCATGTAACCTTCCTCTTCACTGATAAGTGCCAACCTTACAATTGCTGAACTATTCTTTCCATATTTTTTTCCCATCTCTTCCACAACTTGCCTTAGTTCTCTTATCTCTTTCTCAACCTCTATTTGCCTCATCTTTTCCTCTTTCCTCTTCCTCTTTTTTTCTTCTTGCTTTTGCTTTTGTGAACCTCCAGCCTGCAAGTACCTTCTAAACAAATCCATCTCCTCTTCAAGCAAGTTTCTCCTTGCTTCTCTTTATCTTTGCCTCACCTAGGTCTCTTCTTCTTTTTCTCTACCTAGTCTTTTGGCAACCACGTTTTCTGTTCAACCCGCACAAACAAAAACCCACAAATACCAAACTCTCTTTTGCCCAGACCTTTTGAGCTCTGATACCAATTGATGCAAAGAGGATACTAATCCATTCAAATCTGATCACAAACACACATAGAACACTATGCAAGAGGGCAGCAAATTAATTTGAAACACATAAAATGGAAGATAAATTTGCAATATGTATTATATTGAAATTTTGAAAATGAGATACATAAACATTGAGCTCATATGCTCTCATACAACATGGGCTTCAAACATACAAAATTCTACAACTCAACATTCTAGCTTCATTCCAGTAGCATCTCGGTATGCAAACACATCTTCATCAAAAGCCCCTTCTTACAAATGAGCAATCCTCAATATGTATATCTTTCCTGAGAAGAAACCACTACTGGTTTCTCAAAACAACCTCTACAAACCATCAATAAAAACCCGTCACTTCCAACCTATCATCGTTCCCTCAATTTTTGGGATTTTCTAAAATGGTTTCTGAGTTTCATGCCTCTCCTTCCTAGCTTTCTAGAACATTTTAAATTTCTTAATTTTGATCTAAAATGAGAAAGTTATGCCCATTTTACTAAGACTGGGTTTCATAATAATGACCCAGACATGCAACAACATGCAAAGCTTTTGGCCCCACCTCTTGGAAATCAATTCCAAGATTCTTGGCAGCCCCACTTATGACAAAATTAGTCAAATCCCACTAAAATTACATTTACAATTGCACCTAAGGGAAATTACATTTGTTACAAATTAAAATATGATTTTCTCAAAGCTCCAACATTATTGAAAAAACCAAACAACTGAAAATTAACATATTTTTGGTGATGCAAGATTGCCATTGACCGTGAATGCTCCTGCACCACCTTGATAGTTCATTTGTTGGAGTATGTGGTGAACAATGGGATTATGGGTGTTTTGGACACTAGATGCGAGCTCATTACTTGGTGGGGAAGGTGAGGTGGTAGATAATGGTTGTTGCTCTCCTAAGGAAGAACATTCATGGAGGAAGGTGGTAAGACCAAGGGGATATGTTTGTGGACTTGCAATATGATCAATTTTGGAGGACAAAGTATCAATAAGATCTTGATCATAATTATGCTCATTAAGAACCATGCTATTTGCTTGATCATCTATGTTTACTTGGGGTCCAAGTGTCTCATCAAGGAAAGTGGGTGTTGTTGGATCATGGATAGGACTAGGTGGGGGATGGATGGTAATAGTGTGGATAGCTTGTTCATGGATAGTTGTGGGATTATTGATATGATCAATTTGCTCATGGGTAGGCTCATAATCATGGATAATATCATCATCATAGAAAACATAAAGGTCATGGATGGGTTGAACTTCGCTCGCTTGCTCATGGTTAGGAACTTGATCATGGATATTATCTTGATCATAGAAAAGATATAGATTATGGATGGGTTGGATGGAGGTGCTTTGATCTTGATTTAAATAAAGGGTTGCTGTTTCTGCATGCTCTAGATTATAGTCTTAACATAGCTCTTGATTTTCTTCAATGGAAGTGGAAGTGGGAGACTCTTGGGTAGGCTTGATAGGCTCTTGATGGTCAGCAACATGAAAGTTCAATGGATCTAGACTTGGACTCATGGTGGGAAACTTTGCAATAGGCTTGATGGGTTGTGGATTACATGATGGGGTTGAAGGAATGGGCATGTTTGAAGGCTCTTTGATGGGGTTGATGGGGTTGTCAATTTTCACCTGCTAGGCCTCCCAGACTCAACGGTGAGGTCAATTTTCACGTAGGAGACCGTTTGTGAAAGTTGAATCCCAAATTTTGTCCAAGAAGACCTAAATCTACAACAACAAACCTTAACAAATGCTCACCAATAGGAGGGGTTACCTTACTAGGCATGCCAAAATGTGATAGGTGAAAATTGCAATGCAAACATAAACGAAAGATAAACCAATTCAAGTAGAAGTTACCTCCCTTTTGCACAAATAAATTGCCTACACTGATCAAGTGTATTGAAATGCGCCCTACTTCAATCGATTGCTCTTTGCTCTATGATTATGTGGATTGCTCAGTTTGTCAGCATAGCTTTGTGATATGAGGATGATAAGATCTAGAGTTATTTCTGTAAAGTAATGTTGTATGAAGATCAGAGAGGATTAACATGGAGAATGAGGTTCAATTTATAGACTCTCAGGGATAAAGATCAACGGTCATGGATAATCTAAGAGATCAATGGCTAAGAATGAGAGGATGTGCACAAATGAGAGAGGGACAAGTGTCCTTGTCCTCTCATGCATCAAGGGAGTTAATAGATCTAATTAGGCAGTTGACTGAATTGATTACTCAGTGAACTGAATTGATTGACTAGTGAACTAAATTGATTGGAGAGTGAACTCAATTGATTAACTTGTTAACTGATTTGATTGATTTAATTAACTAATTTGATTGATTAGTTATCTAAACTGACTGTGAGTGAATTATGGAGGAGAGGGAATAATAGGAAATTAAATAAATAATTTATTTAATTTCATGAGCACATGTGATAAATGAATTAAATATTAAATTTTAATTCATTTTGGAAGAAAAAGACTAATTAAATAAATATTTTGAATTTATTTATTTAAATTGGAGGGAAATTGATTTAATTAAATAATCAGAATTATATAATCAAATATGGAGGATAAATTGATTTAATTAAATAATTAGAATTATTTAATCAAATATGGAGGATAAATTGATTTAATTAAATAATCAGGATTATTTAATTAACATGGAGGATAAATTGAATTAATTAAATAATCAAGATTATTTAATTAACATGAAGGATAAATTGATGGTAACAGATGAAAGTTTGATCTGGGAACGGGTCAATTTTAGGTGTCTACACAAAGCACTATTAACAACTTCAACCCAAGACTTAAAACATTCATACCTTAACCAATGGTTGGTTCTTCCACTCTATTGCAACATGTTCTTATGAAGTATATGATGTAGTCCTTTGCCATATAATTTATCATGCTTCAAACACAACTTCCAAAGCATTATGATTCACATACTCACCTCTTTGATCTAATATCAAGAACTTGATAGAATTATCAAATTGTTTATATACCAAAGTTGTCTATTCAATGAAATTTTACAAGGAAAGAGACTTTTAATTTAGAAAATAAACTAGAGGACCAAGAAAAGTCATCAATGAATTTCAAGATACATCTCTCTTAAAATAGCTAAATTATTTAGATAGCATGTATCTCTTATGAACAAATGTTAGATGTATTTTTGAAGGCATATCTAGCCCTTCCCAAAATTTGTTGTTGATGCTTCTCAAGGAACACACATCTCTCTCACACCCTTAGAGAGAGAAATAGACTTGATAAATCATGGACCATATTTAGAATACCCACAAATTTCAAGCTTATTAAATTTAGGTGTCTTGATCTCTCATACCATATGAGAACCTCTTCATTTGTCACAACCACCAAATAAAATTATCCCTCTTCAGAAAGCATGTCAAAACATGATAAACTTTTAATCCTTGACATGCTTATCAAGTGTACTAACTACAATTCTACTTAAAACTTGTTTGCAATATATTTTACCCCATATATATGAATCTAGAACTCAACTTTCTTCTTTTTAGGTAAGAGTGTTGGAATACAAGTAAAAATTTACCATTCAAATCAGGGACATGGTAAACATCATATATAAACCCATTGTTGAACCTAATAGTTACTCCAAGTTTCTTGTACTAGTTCATGTTCATCATGTCCAAAAAAGATTGATTCATCATCATATTTGTTAAATGAAAAGAACAAAATACCATACTTAGCCATATAATTTGAGTACATAAAAAATCCACTTGATTGTCTCTAGAATTATTTATATTGATTCAATCATAATTTCTTATAGTTTTTAAAATTGTTTACTTTGTCATTTTGCATAACTTAGAACTAATCCATGCCTTAACTTTTCTCACTCAATATACATCCCATTGTTAGTACCAACTCATGTTATAACTTCCTAGAGAGAGTAACCTTCTAGATATCATCTTCAGTTCCTAATGACATCTTTACCACCATTTTTGGTGTCTCCTTATGAAACATTATATCTTTGTCCAATCTTTCTTATAATATGGGATAGTGCAAAACATATTAAAAGTATGCTAATTTTAACTTAGGATTATTCTATATCTTCATTAGGTTTTTAGGTAGATGATAATAAAATTTTGAGATGCAAAAGGACATGAAAGGTCTGTGCCTATACAAAACTTCTCACAATAACAAATATGCCCTTTAATCTAGATCTCAAGTTCATGTGATAGGTTGAAATGCATGGAGGCTTGAGGACAATCCTTTAGATTTATAAGCATGTGCATTTTTACCTTCATACAAGTCTATTCAATGTAATGTTTTTTTTTTTTCAAATTTCATTGCATGGAGTTTATGTATTTCATTAATCTAGCTTCTCACTTTGGATTCTAAGATATATAAATTTTAATACCTGCTTAAAATCATGTAAAATATTTTATTTCAATTCTCAACATTCTATAGTGTGTCCCAAGTGCATGTTGAACTTCTTAGATGTTGATTGATTACTCAAAGCTACTCTTTAAGAATTGTAATATTTGCTATGTTGATCTAAACAAAGTCAAGTTCTTCTTTTGAATAATTTATGACTTTCTACTCCATGAAATAATCCTTAAGATTCTTTTTAAAAGGTGATGCTTTTTCGAGGATAATATTTCTATCTTTGTAAATTCTTAGTTAAACTAAAAAATATTCCTATCATTATAAATCCACTAGTTTAGGAAGAGGTAGATGAACATTGTTTGTAATTTAACTGATGCAGGAGCATCTGGATTCACTGGCAATCTTGTGTCACCAAAAATATTTTTTTTCCTAAGTGGTTTTTGGCTCTGTTTTCTTTGCAGTTTTATTTTTGGAGAAAATGCAAATTTATTTTGGCCAAGTAAGAGCATCATTGTAGAAGAGCCTAATGGGTATCCCAATTCTAATTTGGTGAAATTTGGATGAAAAATGATGAAGTTATGATTAGTCAGAAAAATCTCCAGTTCGCAAACTTTTCAATTCGTCAGTTTTGCAGTTTGTTGATTTCGAGGGAAGTTTGATTTTTCTAAGTCATTTTTTAGTTAACCACTTGGAGTTTTGGAGAATTGGAATAACATTTCTTTGTTGTCAGTGAAGTTGCAAGATTGTGAACTTAGTCAGCAAAATGGCTAGTTCGTGAACCCGTAGGTTCGCCGATAAGAACTTTGAAAGATTTCTTCAGTTGGTGGGATTGAAATATTGCCGATAGAAGAAAAGTTCCTAAGTCTTCGATTAGTTTGTGGGTTCAAAAAGTTGTTGGTTTTCCAACAAGCACATGAATAGGGCCTTTGAGAAAAAGACAAAGAGTTCGTGAAAGACTAGTTTTGCCCATAGAGTTGATGGATAAACACTTGGTATCGGTAAACTAACTTGTTTGTGAACTAGTTCATAACTTTTAAAATTTGCTGATATGCCGATAGGGTTCAGGAAAGACAAATTTCATCAATAAAGACTTAAGAAGTGGAGAGATAAAGTTAAAGTTAAAACCCTTAAAGTCCAAGGTTTGTGCAACTAAAGATTTACCGATAGAGGAAATTGTTAAGTTTTGTCAGTTCAAAATAGGGAGAATTCATTGATAGAAGGCCAAAGCTGAGGTTCAGAAAAATCAACTTTTGTCGATAGAGTGGACCAAGGCCAAGGTTCAAAAAATGATCTAATCACCGATAGAAGCAAAGAAGTCCAAGTTTCAAAAAGTAGGTTTTCGTCGACAAGCAATTGTAACTAAGGTTTGAAAACATGAACATTTGTTTATAAGCATTGACTAAGGTTCAGAAAGGGCAACATTTGCTGATAGTATTTATAAGGTTTTGAAAAGTTTATTTTTGCTGATGGTTTGGAATATAGCCCTTTTGCTGACAACTTTGCTATATGGTGTGTCATGACGCCAAGGAAAATGTGAATGATTCATGAATAAATAAATTGATAATCAAACAAGTGTCATCACTAGTCCGTTGGGAGAATTTGAAACGTCAAGTGGTTATTTGAATACTTGTTTGTTCAGATCCATAAATGAGCAAACTCCTTAATGGTTTGACTTCCATGCAGGAAGAATAAAAGGCGATTGTCACTTATGTGAAGGGGGGGGGTCGTAGAAGGAAGGTGGGGTGTTTTCGCTCAACACTGAGGGTGTTAGTAGTTGCGGAACATAAGTGGGGAGATAGTAGATTGGGCTGATCTTTGGATATATTGGAAGCCATTTTTGTAACGCCCCGCAATGAAAACCTTAGAAGACTACACATCTATACTATGCAAGCGGAATAATTTTTATTTTATTTTTAATAAGATAACAGGTTAATGTTGAACATATCAATGCACATCATAAAACTAACAACTTGTCTTCTAAGGTTCCATGGTTGCATTACTTGACAAATTAATCAACATAATTTAACATACATTGTTAACTATCCTCAGCAATTCATTCTAGATTTATTGCACTAATGATTTTTCATATACATCTCTATTTCATGCCATAATTAGATAATCAACTCTGATCAAGATTACATGTTCATGTTCAAAAGTCTAGACATATGAGTACATCATCATGTAATTTGGATTACATCTGAATACATACATTATGAATCAATTGATACACAGGCTAGTACATGAGCATAAAAGCTATCTCCATACTCAAGTACAAGATCTGATGTCTGATACACAAGATATATCCTCCTCGCTCACGAGCAACGGCATGGGAAAGAAAACCAATGGATAGAGCTCTTCAACCCGACCATGTGGAACCCTGAGGTCCACCCCCCGAGCTAGGAGTTAACATGAGGTTCCCACTACAACATATAGTCAGGTAGACAGTAGACTATAAGATAACACATGACTCCAACATCACAAGTCAATATCACAAACACACATCAGTACTTCCAGAGGCAACCACTAAACAAATGGGGAAAGTACAACCAAGGAATGCTAGGCTGTAGTAAGGAGAGTGTCATCGCATGGTCCTAACATGGGTTACCTAGGCAGTCTCTCTCTGGACACTGGCCCCCATCTATGGTTACCCTGGCAGTCTCTCTCTAGACACCGGCCCCATAGGATGACACATGCGAAATCAACCTTCCTTTCGTGATGACAAGGAAGTAGACCTGCCAACCCGACCTTCTCCCCTCATCCTTAGTCTAAACTAGCACTACAGGCATGAGTGAGGAAATCTTATTATCTTGTTAGTGTGAAAACTACCCAACCCCTAGATTTATTATTATGTTATCACTTAATTACCAACTCCCAATGGGTTACCCTGGCTAGCCACTTGGCACTGGCCCCACATTGGAAGCCACTCCCTTACCTACAACTAGGAAACCCTACACCACAAGCATAGCAAAATCATCACAACAACGAGGGTACAGGAACCATGCAAGGCACTGATCATCTTGCATAACAACTATCAACATGTATATATAACAATGCAAGGCATTAACCCTCCATAACATAATCATAAGGGCAGGACTCCTAAACCAATGCCCATAACAACACATGTTCATTACAACTCTATGATTTCCATGTCTCCCTGTTCCATAACTCACCACGAAACGGGATACAAGACAATTACAACCAATTGGATAACAATACATCCACAAAGAAGTGCATTAAACATTCACCTTGTCTCTTAATCCAAACATTACTGGAGACGACATACTACTTAGAACATCATGATCTCTAAACATCCCATTCTAAGCCTCTGGGAAAACTAACCACCCATGTAGATACAAATCAAAAGACTGGTGAACTAGTCCATGACCCACAGATTGTATTTACTAAACATATAATGAGCAATTAGTATCCATTACACCTATAGTTAAATTGTGCCTTCCTTACAACCAAACCACTATAGTATCTTACAATAGACTAAGTCACTACATTAGACTGTTAACATTGAGGTATAACTTATCATTTGATTGCATTCTTACTAAAGAATAATTCTAAAATTACAATGAAGGTTAACTACAAGCAAATGTTTATTAAAATAATTATTTAATTGATTTGTAAACAAACAACATAATTATAAGCATCATTAACACAACTAAAGTAAACCACTACTTGTCATTTCCATACATCAAGATAATTATATAATTGCAATGTAATTCGAATTCAACTCTAGAGGATAAACTTGAGGGTTCCCAATTATTTTATGAACCTACAAGAACCCTAAATCTTGTAACAACAAATTAACTTAAAAGTAAATGAACGACTATAATTACTCTAATACAAGACCTAAGCACTATCTTAACCTAATTACCCATACAAAGGTTCCATAAAATACAAGAGGAGTAAAAATCCAACTTAGACACTAACACCATGCATAGGATTGTAATTACTACTAGGTCTCTAGACAAAGCAAATCGAACATTTAAAAATAACTACTAGGGAATAGGGTTATTCATAAAGTGATCAAAACTCAATTGCACATTCTAAGCATTAGTTTAGATTTATACTATAACCTACGAGATCAAATGACTATTAATCATAACTACAATGAAATGACCATTACGGTAATAAGACATATCACCTACAACCAATTAAATAACTAGTTATAAGGAACTTGACAACTACATTCCCACAACTACTAATCTCATAGTTATGTTTTAACATTAAATCAATTGGACTAATATTATAGGAGGCTCATTAAGATCATGTTAATCTATTAACCTTATTACAACTATTTGATAAATATTATAGTAAAATATCAAGTGTTAGCTATATTTATAAATCTACTATCCTAATTTCGAATAATGAATCTAATTAATACAACAATAATGAGCTATCATTGAAAAGGAAATCTTGCATTTCTTCAAGTCATGATACTACAAGTTACGACTACTATTAATTATCTACTCAGACTGCTCCAAGGAAGGCGTCGCTTTCTTTCCTAAGGTAAGTGAAGTACTCCTAAACTACAGTCGGTGCTCTGTCAAACAACAGTACTAACTTAGCATCAAATAATATAGCAATCTCTGCCATTCTAAACCTGATCTCTCTCATCATTCGGCGATGATCACGGTGGATGTGGAGGTTTCCATTCGCAGAGGTAAGTTATAAGGTTTTGAAATCATCTGCATTGAAGTCTAATTTAATTCATATGATGAGAAGATAACAATGGCGCGGCTCGCATCATGAATAATGAGAGGGTGGCAGAATTAAGATGTGGCATGATCGACGAAGGTGACAAGAGCTCAAGGCTCACAAAATGCAACGATGGCACAAGACCACGGCGCGTGCTAGGTGCGGACTGCCCAAACCAAAGGTTTGGTTCCTCTCTGTCGAACTGTCAACGGCTTGCCTCCATAATGCAGAGCATCGATAGTTTGGGAGATGGCGGCATTAAGAGTATGCCATAGGTTATCGACAGGGTCGAATATTATCAGATGGTTCGTGGTATGCACAGGAAGCAAGGTAAGTGTTTCATACATTAGGGTCTGAAACAAAAGCATAGTCATTTATACTGATGGGATATGGTGGTCGACGATGTCCTCTGCCAGCGACATAGTTTTCATTAAAAGAAAACTCAAAGGTGATATGACCAAATGGCCGCTTGGTCTGATGAAACAAATGGGGTCGACGGTGTCATCTGCCATTTGCTAGTGACACAATCTCCATCGAAATCACAAAGATGACAAGCAAATGGTGGATAATGGTGGGTCTTGGTGACCATCCATCGCCATTCAAGCTTATGGGAGAAAACTTGAGGGTTCAGTGCAACAACTCTGACATGAACCTCATCTACAACCTTTTACAGTCGATGGCTCATGGGTGCAAGGTTGCACTTCCAGGTTAGGCAAGCACATCAAGAGTGAAGAATATGGGGTATGCAGACATGGATAAAAGATCTCAGACTAGCAGATTGACTTCACAAGAGCAGGGATGAGCCACATTAAATGATTTAGACAGGCCTACCCAAACACATAATTTAGAGAAAATGCAAATGGTTCAGAAGGAAATGTCACTGGCAAACATAACATATCTGGTGTTGGCATTATCAAATCATTCTACAGACTTGAGAAGACAGAGTAATGGTGTGAACAGAGAGGGAAGAGATCACCGAAGATGATGAAATGTATTCAGGCAATCATATTAAGAGTCATTACAGTTTACCAAGCAAAACATAATTTTCACACATATTAATCTAATTTACATACCTGGAGTTTCCAAGCTTCTGAAATCTCCTTTGATCTGATTCCTACTGCACAACTTTCTCCAAAAGAAAATCTCCCAACCCCTGCCACCAGTTCCTCTATTTTTTCCTCTCTCAAGCAAGGATTCAACTCCTCAGTTAAATGCAGAAGGCCTGCCTCTCTTCCTGACAACCCCTTTTCTTAAAACCAGGGTCCACTTCTCGGGTAAATGCAAGAGACATGCCTCTCTCTCTCCCCAAAATCCCACATTCTCGTGAGATTCTACAATTTCACTTTACCAAGGGATTCCCAATCTCAAACTTGCAACTGACGGCATAAGACATTAAATTTGCTCATCTCCAACTACTAAACACATAAAACTAGGTGACAACTCCATTATTTTAATCTTTGGGATATCATCTTTATTATTATCAATTTATTTTATCAAGATTGTAATTGTTTAATCATCTTACTTATGTTTTCTATTTTCTTTTTAATTTAAATCTACTTACAACTTGGGACTAATTATTTCATTTAATCATTTATCTAATTTGTTTATTTATTTACTATTTTCATATTAGTTTTACCAATTATCAATAAATAAATCATTTATAATTAATAAGCCACACATAATTTCCCTAGCAATGTTTATTTAATTTAAGCCTAAATTTAACCTTATTTAATAAAATACTAACCATGCTTAAATCAACACTTAAATTGGATAAACCCTAACTCACAGGATGATACCTGACCCCATGTGAAGCCGCAAGACAAGACAAGATTACGACAAATAGTCCCAACTGATGGTGACGACAGGGTACAATACTATGAATGACAGTGACGATAGGATACAACACTGAGAACTCATCCTCTTGAGGATGTTGACCGAGTAGGGAAAACTCATGTTAACTCCAATCCACAATTCCATTGGCTAGGGCACGCTCAGACCTTGTAGTTCAGGTGGAGTTGATGCCTGGTACCTACATCCTGCAACAAACACAAGGTTGTGCATATATCCATATATAAACATGCAGTCACAAGCATAATGAACGGAAGTCGCAGCGTAGCAGGGTACTCGGATATGAGTAATATGATACTGTTCCGTTCATATAAACACATCACTAAATAACTACATCTATTACTAGTAATGCATCATAATCATGATCGAATGACACATTAAACTCAAAATAACATTAATCTATAATCATGTCCATCGAACTGTGAAAGCATAAAGTACAAGTAAACAAGCATCACCCTAACATAGATCCATAGTCAGCTAGCATAATAACAAAGTGTCCATCAAGATCAAGGAGAACATAAACCATAACATAGAAGTCCAAATGTCACGAAACTACAAATATGTGATATAAAACTATCAACTATACCAGAACTGTCATAGAGAATATGAAAATAACATCTATCACGAGCAACAAAAAGCGAGGGGCATTACATCCTCCCCCCTATGACTAGGCTTACTCCTGGAAGCCTCCAAATAAGTGAGGATATAATTCCCTCATCTTGGTAGCATCCTCCCATGTAGCGGAGGTCTCATCATTAGGGTCCCACTGGACCCTGACCTGCTCCACATCTCTACCCCTGAGAGCGAGTCTCCTGTGCTGAAGAATGCCTACGAGCTCCAAAGCCAGCTGCCCGTCCTCTACCTGTAGAGCAGTCCAATCAAGAATATGAGCACTATCTGGATAGTAAGGTCTTAGTACAGAAACATGAAACACATCATGGATGCGTGAAAGGCTAGGTGGCAAGGCAAGACGATAAGCAACTGGACCGATCCTCTCCAACACCTCAAAAGGTCCAACAATGCACGGTGCTAGCTTAGAGCCATTTCCATAGAGATTGGACTCTTTCGCGGTCGCACACGCAAGAACACTCGATCCCCAACAGAGAACTGACGATCGATCCTATGAGCATCTGCATATTTCTTCTGCCTATCCTGAGCTGCCACCAAATGCTCTCTAATCCTATCAACCTGCTGTTCCATATCTCTAAGCATATCCGAACCCAGGAGAACTCTATCCTCCAAACGATCCCAACTCAAAGGGGTCCTACAAGGATGACCATACAAGGCCTGAAAGGGAGACATGCCAATAGAACTATGATAACCATTATTATAGGCAAACTCCACTAGGTAAAGATAGTCCTCCCAACGGTTCTATTGATCCATAACATACATCCTCAACATATCCTCGAGAACCTGATTAACCCTCTCCGTCTAACCATCAGTCTCGGGATGATAAGCTGAACTAAAGTTTAGCTGTGTCCCCAAGGCATGCTATAAGGAAGTCCAAAGGGCGGAAGTGAATACTGGATCCCTGTCAGAGATGATCCTACGAGGAATCCCGTGAAGTCTGACGATGTCCTCCATGAACACTCTAGCCACTGTAAAGGCATTGTAAGATGCACGGACAGGAGAAAAGTGAGCTACCTTCGTCAACCTATCCATAGTGACCATAATAGTGTCATGTCATCGAGCAGACATCAGCAAACCAATAATGAAATCTATCGAAATGATATCCCACTTCCACTCTGGAATCAAATGAGGCTGTAAAAGACCTACAGGGTGCCGGTGTTCCGCCTTCACCCTCTGACACTCAAGACATCTCGACACAAAATCAGCAATATCCCACTTCATACCATTCCAAAAGTATAGTTGACGCAGATCTGCATGCATCTTCTTGACACCCAGATGAGCAGAATAGGGTGCCCGATGTGCCTCTGACAAAACTAGGGTGCGAAGACCCTCCGAATTAGGAACATAGATACGACCCAAATGTCGCAAAAGACCATCGGACTCAAGGGAGTAACCAGAGAATCTACCTTCTAATGGTCTACCTGACTCAATCTCGGTCCTCACCTCCTGGCACCATCTGTCAGTAGGAAGAGCAGCGAGAATTTGACTTCTCAAATCAACTGTAAGAGAAACTGCTGAGATCTCATGCCTCCGACGACTAAGGGCATCTGCTACCACATTCTCCTTGCCCTGAATATATCTAACCTCAAAGTCATACTCGCACAAGAACATCCAACGCCTTTGCCTTGCATTTAAGTTGGGCTGCGTAAAAATATACTGCAAACTACGATGATCACTGTGCAGCTCAAACCTATGCCCTAATAGAAAATGCCTCCATCTCACCAAGGCATGCACCACAGCTGCTAACTCTAGGTCGTGAGTGGGATAGTTCAATTCGTGATCCTTGAGCTTGCGAGGCTCATAGCCAATCACGCGACCATCCTGCATGAGAACTGCTCCCAAACCCTCCAAGGAAGCATCGGTACAAACAACAAAGTCCCTATCAGGATCAAGAACTGCTAATATAGGTGCACTGGTTAGCTATTCCTTAAGGGTCTGAAAGGATTTCTAACACTGCTCTGACCAAACAAACTTCTTCCCTTTCCTCTGAAGAGAAGTAATGGGGTGAGTAACTCTCAAAAACCCCATGACAAAGCGACGATAGTAACCTGCCAACCCCATAAAACTACGGACCTTAGTAACATTAGTGGGTGCAGGCCAGTCCATAATAGCTTGGATCTTCGAGGGATCCACCGCAATACCCTCTCTAGAGATGAGATGATCCAAATACTTAACCTCTGCCCGGAAGAACTCACATTTTGACAAATTAGCATAAAGCTAATTTTCCCTCACACAACAACACTTGACGCAAATGCTCTTCATGTTCCTCCATAGTCCTCGAATAGATCAATATATCATCAAGAAATATGAGGACAAATCGATCGAGATAAGTGCGAAACACACCATTCATTAAGCTCATGAAAACTGAAGGTGCATTCGTCAACCCAAATGGTACCACTGTGAACTCATAATGTCCATAACGGGTGCGAAATGCTGTTTTGTGAATATCTGCCTCAAAAATCCGCAACTAGTGATATCCTGACTTAAGGTCAATTTTAGAGAATACCCTTGCTCCTTTAATCTGATCAAACAAATCGTCGATCTGAGGCGAGGGATACCTATTTCTCACTGTTACCTTATTGAGCTGTCGATAGTCGATACAAAGCCGTAGAGATCCATCCTTCTTCTTTACAAAGATCACAGGTGCTCCCCAAGGGGAAACACTGGGTCGTATGAACCCTTTGGCTAATAGTTCCTCCAACTGTAGTTGAAGCTCCTTGAGCTCCTGAGTGGTCATTCTGTATGGAGCTCGTGAGATAGGCTCTGCACCGGGAATCAGATCGATCCTAAAATCGATGTCACGCTTAGGTGGCATCCCTGGAATCTCAAAAGGAAAAACATCTACATACTCCCTCAAGAGTGGGTGATCATCAAGAGATGCCTCTCGACTCTCCTCCATCTCCAAATCACTAACAGTCACTGCAAAAAGCTGACATCCCTGATGCATGCATCTTTTGAGTTGCATAGCGGAGATCATGCATAGGGATATAGGTCTCTAAACTCCTACCACCTCAACCTCAGTACCAGAATCATCCACACATCTAACAGATTTATGCCGACAATCTATCACCGCCTGATGGGCCTCCAACCAATCCATCCCCAAAACTATGTCATATGAACCCAAGGGTAGAATGCGAAGGCCCACAGAAGTAGATAGAGAGCCAATCCTCAAATTACACTCTAAAACTAGAGACTCAACTACTATATTAGCCCCGGAAGCTAACTCAACCTGCACCTATCATCTTGCTTTGTTGCCACTAAGCCACAACACTTCACAAGGGAAGAAGATATAAATGAATCAGATGCACCGGAATCAAATAGAACATAAAAATCAATACTTGCATGCGACCAGAAGTCTACACCATGGTGCCCTGATGCTCTGCCTGTCGGTCATCCACCACTGTAAAGACTCGATGTGACCTGCTTGCATCACCAACCGTTGGCTCAGATGCCGCCGGTCGATGTCCAAATCCTGATGCACCCTTCTGTGGGCACTGTCTGGCAATATGGCCCTGATGGCCACAGAAGAAGCACCCGATGCCTATACCAAATCCACCGTCACCCCAGAAAGCACTAGACTGCTAGAAACTACCCCTACTCACTGAAGACTGCACACTCTGAGTGGGCTGATCAAAACGATTGTGCTTATTGCGCTGCCAAGACCGGTCTTTCTTATTTTGAAACCTATTACCTTGTTGATGCTGAGAATTCTTCAGTTTGGACTGCGAATACTACTGCTGTTGACCACCCTTTGAGGGTGCATGAGAACCTGATACCTGAGTGTGACCACCTCGAGAACCATGTCCTGACGAAGGTGCACTGCCAGTGCGCACACCTGTATGCCCACCGAGGGCCATAGCCAAATTCTCCTCCACTAGCCGGGCTTTCTCCACGGCAACCTCCATAGTCTTAGGTTTGAATACACGAACCCCTCCACTAACCCGAGCATTCAAGCCCCTGATAAAATGCTGCACCAACATGGGCTCGTCATCCCCGATACCTGCGTACTGCTTGAGCTCATAAAATCTGCGCTCATACTGCTCAACTGTCATAGCCAACTGCCTCAACTCATGAAACTCGTTTGCTCGACATTGGCTCCAATGGTCAGAAAGGAAGCGAGCTCTGAATCTATCTTCAAACAACTCCCAAGACACAGTGCTAATGTCCAAATGCAGCTTCTGCTCCTCTAGCCTCCACCAAGTTGAAGCAAACCCTCAGAGATGCAAAATAGCACATCTGGCTTTTGTATTGCTACCATACGGATGCATGGTGAAACATCTGCCTAGGTCCAACAGCTAAGTTTCTGCCTCCAGACCTCTACCAGTTCCATCAAAGATGGGAGGGCATGCTCTCAGTAAGTCCCTCATATGGTTGACTAGTGTGGCCTCCTACTCAGCTGTTAATTCCCTACGCCTGGGAGACCTCTCTCTTTGTCTAGGACCTGACTGGTCTACCTCCTAACCTCCTCTGGGCTGCTCACCTTCCTATCTAGGGCCTAACTGGGCAAGGGCTTCCTCGAGGATCTATCTCAACTGGGCTCCATCAAGCTGACCCTGACCCTCCATGTTCTGACCCCCGCATTCATGGCCACACTCATGAGGAGAACTGAGAGGAGGAATTCTACCACCACCCCTCCCACGACCCCTACCTCTGCCTCAACCTCAGCCCCTACGTCTAGGCATCTTCCCTACACACAAAAAGGGCAAATTATTATATTAAGAAAAAGGGTCGCAACAGGAATTAAATCATTCTATAGAGTTTAAGCACTAGGTTACATAATGGGCTCAAATACAACCAGGGTACCCAGTGTTTAACTTCGCTCTGATACCAAAATGTAACGCCCCGCAATAAAAACCTTAGAAGACTACAAATCTATACTATGCAAGCGGAATCATTTTTTTTTCTAATAAGATAACAGGGTAATGTTGAACATATCAATGCACATAATAAAACTAACAGCTTGTCTTCTAAGGTTCCATGGTTGCATTACTTGACAAATTAATCAACATAATTTAACATACATTGTTAACTATCCTCAGCAGTTCATTCTAGATTTATTGCACTAATGATTTTTCATATACATCTCTATTTCATGCCATAATTAGATAATCAACTCTAATCAAGATTACATGTTCATGTTCAAAAGTCTATACATATGATTACATCATCATGTAATTTGGATTACATCTGAATACATACATTATGAATCAATTGATACATAGGCTAGTACATGAGCATAAAAGCTATCTCCATACTCAAGTACAAGATCTAATGTCTGATACACAAGATATATCCTCCTCGCTCACGAGCAACGGCAAGGGAAAGAAAACCAATGGATAGAGCTCTTCCACCCGACCATGTGGAACCCTGAGGTCCACCCCCCGAGCTAGGAGTTAACATGAGGTTCCCACTACAACATAGTCAGGTAGACAGTAGACTATAAGATAACACATGACTCCAACATCACAAGTCAATATCACAAACACACATTAGTACTTCCAGAGGCAACCACTAAACAAATGGGGAAAGTACAACCAGGGAATGCTAGGTTGTAGTAAGGAGAGTGTCATTGCATGGTCCTAACATGGGTTACCCAGGCAGTCTCTCTCTAGACACCGGCCCCCATCTATGGTTACCCTGGCAGTCTCTCTCTAGACACCGGCCCCATAGGATGATGCATGCGGAATCAACCTTCCTTTTGTGATGACAAGGAAGTAGACCTGCCAACCCGGCCTTCTCCCCTCATCCTTAGTCTAAACTAGCACTATAGGCATGAGTGAGGAAATCTTATTATCTTGTTAGTGTGAAAACTACCCAACCCCTAGATTTATTATTATGTTATCACTTAATTACCAACTCCCAATGGGTTACCCTGGCTAGCCACTTGGCACCGGCCCCACATTGGAAGCCACTCCCTTACCTACAACTAGGAAACCCTACACCACAAGCATAGCAAAATCATCACAACAACGAGGGTACAGGAACCATGCAAGGCACTGATCATCTTGCATAACAACTATCAACATGTATATATAACAATGCAAGGCATTAACCCTCCATTACATAATCATAAGGGTAGGACTCCTAAGCCAATGCCCATAACAACACATGTTCATTACAAATCTATGATTTCCATGTCTCCCTGTTCCATAACTCACCACGAAACGGGATACAAGACAATTACAACCAATTGGATAACAATACATCCACAAAGAAGTGCATTAAACATTCACCTTGTCTCTTAATCCAAACATTACTGGAGACGACATACTTCTTAGAACATCATGATCTCTAAACATCCCATTCTAAGCCTCTGGGAAAACTAACCACCCATGTAGATACAAATCAAAAGACTGGTGAACTAGTCCATGACCCACAAATTGTATTTACTAAACATATAATGAGCAATTATTATCCATTACACCTATAGTTAAATTGTGCCTTCCTTACAACCAAACCACTATAGTATCTTACAATAGACTAAGTCACTACATTAGACTGTTAACATTGAGGTATAACTTATCATTTGATTGCATTCTTACTAAAGAATAATTCTAAAATTACAATGAAGGTTAACTACAAGCAAATGTTTATTAAAATAATTATTTAATTGATTTGTAAACAAACAACATAATTATAAGCATCATTAACACAACTAAAGTAAACCACTACTTGTCATTTTCATACATCGAGATAATTATATAATTGCAATGTAATTCGAATTCAACTCTAGAGGATAAACTTGAGGGTTCCCAATTATTTTATGAACCTACAAGAACCCTAAATCTTGTAACAACAAATTAACTTAAAAGTAAATGAACGACTATAATTACTCTAATACAAGACCTAAGCACTATCTTAACCTAATTACCCATACACAGGTTCCATAAAATACAAGAGGAGTAAAAATCCAACTTAGACACTAACACCATGCATAGGATCGTAATTACTACTAGGCCTCTAGACAAAGCAAATCAAACATTTAAAAATAACTACTAGGGAATAGGGTTATTCATACTATGATCAAAACTCAATTGCACATTCTAAGCATTAGTTTAGATTTATACTATAACCTACGAGATCAAATGACTATTAATCATAACTACAATGAAATGACCATTACGGTAATAAGACATATCACCTACAACCAATTAAATAACTAGTTATAAGGAACTCGACAACTACATTCCCACAACTACTAATCTCATAGTTATGTTTTAACATTAAATCAATTGGACTAATATTATAGGAGGCTCATTAAGATCATGTTAATCTATTAACCTTATTACAAATATTTGATAAATATTATAGTAAAATATCAAGTGTTAGCCATATTTATAAATCTGCTATCCTAATTTCGAATAATGAATCTAATTGATACAACAATAATGAGCTATCATTGAAAAGGAAATCTTGCATTTCTTCAAGTCATGATACTACAAGTTACGACTACTATTAATTATCTACTCAGATTGCTCCAAGGAAGGCGTCGCTTTCTTTCCTAAGGTAAGTGAAGTACTCCTAAACTACAGTCGGTGCTCTGTCAAACAACAGTACTAACTTAGCATCAAATAATATAGCAATCTTTGCCATTCTAAACCTGATCTCTCTCATCATTCGGCGATGATCATGATGGATGTGGAGGTTTCCATTCACAGAGGTAAGTTATAAGGTTTTGAAATCATCTGCGTTGAAGTCTGATTTAATTCATATGATGAGAAAATAACAATGGCGTGGCTCGCATCATGAATAATGAGAGGGTGGCAGAATTAAGATGTGGCATGATCGACAAAGGTGACAAGAGCTCAAGGCTCACAAAATGCAACGATGGCACAAGACCACGGCGCGTGCTGGGTGTGGATTGCCCAAACCAAAGGTTTGGTTCCTCTCTGTCAAGCTGTCGATGGCTTGCCTCCATAATGCAGAGTGTCGACGGTTAGGGAGATGGCGGCATTAAGAGTATGTCATAGGTTATCGACAAGGTCGAATATTATCAGATGGTTCGTGGTATGCACAGGAAGCAAGGTAAGTGTTTCACACATTAGGGTCTGAAACAAAAGCATAGTCATTTATACTGATGGGATATGGTGGTCGACGGTGTCCTCTGCCAGCGACATAGTTTTCATTAAAAGAAAACTCAAAGGTGATACAACCAAATGGCCGCTTGGTCTGATGAAACAAATGGGGTTGACGGTGTCATCTGCCATCTGCCAGTGACACAGTCTCCATCGAAATCACAAAGATGACAAGCAAATGGTGGATAACGGTGGGTCTTGGTGACCATCCATCGCCATTCGAGCTTATGGGAGATAACTTAAGGGTTCAGTGCAACAACTCTGACATGAACCTCATCTACAACCTTTTACAATCGATGGCTCACGGGTGCAAGGTTGCACTTCCAAGTTAGGCAATCACATCAAGAGTGAAGAATATGCAGTATGCAGAGATGGATAAAAGATCTCAGACTAGCAGATTGACTTCACAAGAGCAGGGATGAGCCACATTAAATGATTTAGACAGGCCTACCCAAACACATAATTTAGAGAAAATGTAAATGGTTCAGAAGGAAATGTCACCGGCAAACATAACATATCTGGTGTTGACATTATCAAATCATTCTACAGACTTGAGAAGACAGAGTAATGGTGTGAACAGAGAGGGAAGAGATCACCAAAGATGATGAAATGTATTCAGGCAGTCATATTAAGAGTCATTACAGTTTACCAAGCAAAACATAATTTTCACACATATTAATCTAATTTACATACCCAGAGTTTCCAAGCTTCTGAAATCTCCTTTGATCTGATTCCTACTGCACAACTTTCTCCAAAAGAAAATCTCCCAACCCCTGCCACCAGTTCCTCTATTTTTTCCTTTCTCAAGCAAGGATTCAACTCCTCGGTTAAATGCAGAAGGCCTGCCTCTCTTCTCGACAACCCCTTTTCTCAAAACCAGGGTCCACTTCTCGGGTAAATGCAAGAGACATGCCTCTCTCTCTCCCCAACATCCCACATTCTCGTGAGATTCTACAATTTCACTTTACCAAGGGATTCCCAACCTCAAACTTGCAACTGACGGCATAAGACATTAAATTTGCTCATCTCCAAATACTGAACACATAAAACCAGGTGACAACTCCATTATTTTAATCTTTGGGATATCATCTTTATTATTATCAATTTATTTTATCAAGATTGTAATCATTTAATCATCTTACTTATGTTTTCTATTTTCTTTTTAATTTAAATCTACTGACAACTTGGGACTAATTATTTCATTTAATCATTTATCTAATTTGTTTATTTATTTACTATTTTCATATTAGTTTTACCAATTATCAATAAATAAATCATTTATAATTAATAAGCCACACATAATTTCCCTAGCAATGTTTATTTAATTTAAGCCTAAATTTAACCTTATTTAATGAAATACTAACCATGCTTAAATCAACACTTAAATTGGATAAACCCTAACTCACAGGATGATACCTGACCCCATGTGAAGCCGCAGGACAAGAGAAGATTACGACAAATAGTCCCAACTGACGGTGATGACAGGGTACAATACTGTGAATGACAGTGACGATAGGATACAACACTGAGAACTCATCCTCTTGAGGATGCTAACTGAGTAGGGAAAACTCATGTTAACTCCAATCCACAATTCCATTGGCTAGGGCACACTCAGACCTGGTAGTTCAGGTGGAGTCAATGCCCAGTACCTGCATCCTGCAACAAACACAAGGTTGTGCATATATCCATATATAAACATGCAGTCACAAGCATAATGAACGGAAGTCGCAGCCTAGCAGGGTACTCGGATACGAGTAATGCGACACTGTTCCATTCATATAAACACATCACTAAATAACTACATCTATTACCAGTAATGCATCATAATCATGATCGAATAACACATTAAACTCAAAATAACATTAATCTATAATCATGTCCATCGAACTGTGAAAGCATAAAGTACAAGTAAACAAGCATCACCCTAACATAGATCCATAGTCAGCTAGCATAATAACAAAGTGTCCATCAAGATCAAGGAGAACATAAACCATAACATAGAAGTCCAAATGTCACGAAACTACAAATATGCGATATTAAACTATCAACTATACCAGAACTGTCATAGAGAATATGAAAATAACATCTATCACGAGCAACAAAAAGCGAGGGGCATTACAATTTTGGTGTTGTAAGCACATAGTCATTTGAATATTGCTACGTAATGCTAAGGCTATGAAAGGCCAATAAATTTGTAATGCTGATGTTTTTGAAGTTAATAAATTAGATTCAGATTTCTATGTTGAATTTATGCTTATGTTGTGTTGTATTGGCTGCATGACTGGGTAGTTTGATAAAACCCCCTGGTCTTGACTGCATTAAGTGGTATCAGAGCAAGACTTTCTTGCTAGGAGGAGATACGTTGTAGAAAATTTGAAGTATTGTCTCAGAGGGCTCGAGAGGCTGTTTGCAAGTTTGAAGAGAAGTCTTGTAATTATTGATGGCTAAAGGAGACGTTGGAGTTGTCAGTAGAAGAGGATTTTTATTTCCACAATGTGCATGGAGAGCAAGTAGTGTTGCAAGTATGAGGTGAGCCATTGTTGTCATTGATGTCAACATACTCACACTGCATTGACAAGAAGGATTTGATGAGCTTTGTGCTGAGGATATTGAGAAAATTAGCCTCAGTCAGGAACAGTGAAGAACAGTGATGAGAAGAAGGTAAATATACTATATAGGATGAGAACCGGAGGATGCGGATTAAAGGGTTAGTAGATATGAGTCTTAAGATGCTACAGTTAAGATTTCAGAGGTCCGCATGAAGATCTGAAGGAGTTATGGCTGCCGGTATAGAACCGGGTCCGGCAAGTATCCGGAGGTGACAGAGGATCACAAAAAGGTCCGGTGAGGTCCGGAATTGTATTATCATAATCTGCGGATTGGAAGGAGTGTCTTATATGTCCTTGTGATGTTTCATCCTGACTTGTGTGTAATTTGGAGGTCCGGATGTACCTCCTGCATTATGACAGTGGCGACAGACTGTGTTCTTGAAGTTCCGGATGAGGAAGACAAGAGATCCCAGTAAGCAGAGAAAGTGCGGATGTATCCGGACATTCAGACAGACTTGTGAAGGTTCTTGAATCATGTTTAAGTTGTGTTGTTGGTCCGCATTGATGGCAGAGCCCGGAATTGAAGTTATTCTTCCGGATGAAGTTATTGCTCTGTTTAGCCGACCGGATGTGTTATTCATCTTGCGGATACTCCTATGGTTGTTTGCCGACTTAGATGCTTGTTCCTAAGTCGATGTCTTGTATAAATAATGATTTGTGAATTCATTTCAGTGACGCAGCATGAGGATGAGTATGGAGTAGCGAAGAAAGGTGCGAAAGGCAGAGCAGAGATTGTTGGGCTTAATTGGAACTGATCCGGACATGGTAGAGATGTCATTCTCCAGTTCAAGACTGTGATTTTTATCACTCTGTAGACAGTGTGTCTCCTTGTAGGCAGTGGGCCTCTTTGTGAGCAGTGTGCTCGGGCAGTGAGCCCTTATTGGCATGTGCCATTCATTTTTCCTTATTCTTCTAACAGAGAATAATTCTTGGGTTAATCACCCCGTGGTTTTTCCCTTAACCGGGTTTTCCACGTCAAAATCTTGGTGTTCAATGTGTTGATGCTTATCTGCTCTTGTGTTTATGTATTGTGCTTCCATGAATGATTATTTGATATGCTGCTAACTAACAACAGAGAATTAAGTGTTTGAAAGAGAACAAGTTCTATACAACTGATTCACCCCCCCCCTCTCAGTTGTATGCCCTAGATCCAACAATTGGTATCAGAGCTGAGTTCCTCTGATAGGAGCTTAACCGCTTGAGGTGATCCAGGATGTCGTCATACAAGAAGGATAGTCCGAAGTTCGATGGAACCAACTTCACTCTCTGGAAAGGTCGCATGAAGTGTCATTTGGAATGTATGGGAAAAGCATACTTGGCTATGATTTCAAAACCATATATACCCCCACAAGGTGGTCCGACAACTCCTGATGAAACCACAGAAGCTGAAAACAATCTGCGGACCAAGGAAGCTCTTCTAAGCGCATTGAATGACTCAGATCTCTCGAATGTCATTGACCTACCAACTGCATATGAGATCCTAACTAAACTGGAACTTCTGTATGAAGGAGATGAGTTTGTCAAAAGTGCAAGGTTGCAAAGTCTGAAAGGGAAATTTGAAAGATTGAAAATGAGAGATGATGAAAACATTACTACCTTTATGCCAAGAGTAAATGAGCTGGTATGTGGAATCAGAAATGCTGGTGGAACTCTAGATGAAAATGAGATTGTCTGCAAAATCCTAAGATCCCTTCCTGCTGTCTACAAAATCAAAGTTACTGCCATTGATGAATTCAGAGCCCACACAACTGTCACAAGAGAACAATTGGCTGGCAAACTAGCTGCATTTGAAATGACCGAGTTTGGAGATGATCCACCCAAGACTGAGTCTGCTTTTAAAGCCAGTGCCTATGTGAAAGGCAAACAGAGATTTGATCCGGGTGAAAACTCATCAAGGAAAATGTCATGGTATGATCAAGCAAGAAGAGACATGGAAGAAGAAGAAGCAGAAACAGCTCAACTTGAAGCCCTCATTGCAAAGAGACTGCCAAGAGGATCCGGTAAGTATGAAGGAAAACTACCCTTTAAGTGTTTTAACTGCAATAAGATTGGTCATTTTGCCTCAAGATGTCCGGAGAGATCTGCAAGATCTAATACTCACAGACAAAGGTTTCAAAAGAATTGCTATTATGTTCATGAAGAAGATGACAATGAAGGAGTAACAGATGATGAATCAGATCCAGGAAGCAAATCCGGAAATGAGTGGGTGTTTATAGCCATCAAGGAAGAAGATTCCTTGCTCTCTGAATCTGTCAATCACAAAGTTGTTGAAAAAGCCTTGGCTGCTCAAGTGGAAGAAAAGGATGATTGGGTTATTGACAGTGGATGCTCTCACCATATGACTGGTGACAAGAATAAGTTCTTAGATTTGGAAAGATATGAAGGAGGAATGGTAAAGTTTGGTGACAATTCTGCTGGCAGAATCAGAGGTAGGGGAACTATTTCCTTTGATGGTAAGAGCAAAACAGGTAATGTACTATATGTTGAAGGATTGAAGCACAATCTTCTCAGTGTTGGTCAGTTAGTGGACAAAGGCTATGATCTCCGGTTCAAGAATGGAAAATGCAGAATCTTTACAAGCTCCGGAACAGAAATTGCATCCGGTACTCAGACAAGAGGTAACATCTTTCATCTGGTTGGTTCAAATAAAAGTTGTTTGTTTGTTCAAATTGATCAGAGTTGGTTATGGCATAGAAGAATGTGTCATGTAAATTTTGATAACATCATCAAAATTAGCAATACTCAGGCTGTGAGAGATCTTCCAAAGTTGATAAAACCTACAAACAGTGTGTGTAAAGAATGTCAGTTAGGCAAACAAAGCAGAGTCTCTTTTAAAAGCAAAGATCAGTCTTCTACCGGATTGTTGGAATTAGTACATACTGATCTATGTGGTCCGACAAGAATCAAGAGTCTGCAAGGTGATAGATATTTCATGTTGTTAATTGATGATCATTCCCGGATGATGTGGGTTACCTTTCTGAAAGAAAAATCAGAAGCTTTTGAGAAGTTCAAAATCTTCAAAGCTATGGTGGAGAATCAAACCGGATTGAAACTAAAGTGTCTAAGGTCTGATAGAGGTGGTGAATTTACATCTGGTGAATTCATTGACTTTTGTGAGAAACAGGGTATAAGGAGACAATTGTCTGCTCCTAGGACTCCACAGCAGAATGGAGTAGTTGAGAGAAAGAACCGGACCATCCAGGAAGCTGCTAGGACAATGATGTTGGAAGCAAATGTTCCTCAAATGTTTTGGAAAGAAGCTATCAGCACTGCAGTCTACACTCTCAATCGAGTTCAAATCAGAAACAACACCGGTAAGACCCCCTATGAACTTTGGTTTGGCATCACTCCTACTGTGAAATATTTCAGGGTATTTGGTAGCAAGTGTTATATTAAAAGAGATGAAGATCTAGGAAAGTTTGATGCTAGAAGTGATGAAGGAATTTTCTTGGGCTACTCCACTCAAAGCAAAGCATATCGGTGTTACAATAAGAGATTGAGGAAGATGATAGAAAGTACCAATGTAAAGGTTGATGAAGGAATTGAGAAGCCTTCAAGATTTTATGAATTTGATGAAGATGACCAAGATAGTGTTCAAGGAACTCAATCCTCTCCGGTGAAACAGAGTCAGCCTGATCCGGTAAATCAGGAAGAAGAGTTAGGTTTAAATGAGCCTGATCAAGAAACAGCAGTACTGGATACTCCCAAAATTCCAAGGTATGTAAAACTGAATCACTCTGAAGATCAGATCATAGGTGACAGAAGCAAAGGTGTACAAACTAGAAGGAATATTGCTCAAGATCAGAATGAATGTTGTCTGATTTCAAGGATTGAACCTAAAACAATAAATGAAGCCTGCAATGATGAAAATTGGACCAAAGCAATGGAAGATGAACTGATGCAAATTGAGAAAAATCATACTTGGGATCTTGTTCCCAGACCTAGAGACAGGAATGTAATTGGAACCAAATGGGTCTTCCGGAACAAACTAAATGAAGCTGGTGAAGTAATCAGAAACAAAGCTAGATTGGTCTGCAAAGGCTACTCTCAAATAGAAGGAATTGACTTTGAAGAGACTTTTGCTCCGGTAGCAAGAATTGAAGCAGTCAGATTACTTCTTGCATTTGCTGCCTTCAAAGATTTCAAGGTATATCAGATGGATGTCAAGTCTGCCTTCCTAAATGGTGATCTGGAAGAAGAAGTCTACATTGAACAACCGGATGGATTTCAATTGTCTGATAATAATGATATGGTCTGCAAGTTGAAGAAAGCTTTGTATGGATTGAAGCAAGCCCCAAGAGCATGGTATGAAAGGTTGGATAAGCATCTTGTGCAGATTGGATTCAACAAAGGTACTGCTGACAGCAACTTATATTTCAAAATTGATCATGAAAACATTCTGATTGTTGAAGTGTTTGTGGATGATATCATTTTTGGAGGAAGAGATAGTATGTGTAAAACTTTTGCAAATCAGATGAAAAGTGAGTTTGAAATGTCTATGCTTGGTGAAATGAATTTCTTCTTGGGTCTGCAAATTACTCAAACAAAAGAAGGGATCTTCATTTCTCAGACCAAATATGTGAAAGAATTGTTAAAGAAATTTGGTATGGAAGACTCAAAGCCTATGAACACTCCTATGGCAACCGGATGTAAGTTAAGCAAAGATGATGATTCTCCAAAGGCAGATCAGACAAAGTATAGATCAATGATTGGTGGATTGTTGTATCTCACTCAAACTAGACCAGATATAATGCAAGCTGTTGGTCTTGTGGCAAGATTCCAGGCTGATCCTAGAGAATCTCATGTTATGGCAATCAAAAGAATTTTTAGATACTTGAAAGGGACAGTTGAGTATGGTCTATGGTATCCTAGAGATCCGGATTTTTCTCTTCATGCTTACACAGATGCAGATTGGGCAGGAGATGTGGATGACCGGAAGAGCACTAGTGGTGGAGCATTCTTTTTGGGGAAGAGATTGGTTTCTTGGCTAAGCAAGAAACAAGATGCAATATCTCTGTCTACAACTGAAGCAGAATACATTGCAGCAGCAGGTAGTTGCACTCAAATCTTGTGGATGAAGCAGATGCTAAGAGACATCAAAGTTGAATATGAGGAGCCTATCACAATTTTCTGTGATAATTCAAGTGCAATTAATATTTCCAAGAATCCGGTATTGCATTCTAAGACTAAGCACATATCTATCAAATTTCACTTTTTGAGAGAACAAGTAAACAAGGAAGAAGTCAGATTGGAGTATGTTCCCTCCAAGGATCAGATTGCAGATATCTTTACAAAACCTCTTCCCAAGGACTCTTTTGAATATCTCCGGGAGAAGTTAGGGGTCATGGCCCCTCCGGTGATGAACTAAGATGCACTGATGTGCATCAGTCCGGTGGCTATCACAGTCATATCTTGTGATCCGGACTAATGGGGAGCTGCAACTAAGGGGGAGCAGCTGGTATTATTCTGATGCATGAGAGTTGCAAGTATGAGCCCTTTGCCATTGATGTCAAAGGGGGAGAGAAGACATGTGAAAAACAAGTGGTTGATGATCAAAGGGGGAGCAGCAAAGGAAGACATGTGAGGAGTTGTTGTTGATAGGGGGAGCTGTGACAGAAAAGAGAAGTTCTTGTCTTGATGGTTTTTCACATCATATGTTGCCATCAATGACAAAGGGGGAGATTGTTGCAAGTATGAGGTGAGCCATTGTTGTCATTGATGTCAACATACTCACACTGCATTGACAAGAAGGATTTGATGAGCTTTGTGCTGAGGATATTGAGAAAATTAGCCTCAGTCAGGAACAGTGAAGAACAGTGATGAGAAGAAGGTAAATATACTGTATAGGATGAGAACCGGAGGATGCGGATTAAAGGGTTAGTAGATATGAGTCTTAAGATGCTACAGTTAAGATTTCAGAGGTCCGCATGAAGATCTGAAGGAGTTATGGCTGCCGGTATAGAACCGGGTCCGGCAAGTATCCGGAGGTGACAGAGGATCACAAAAAGGTCCGGTGAGGTCCGGAATTGTATTATCATAATCTGCGGATTGGAAGGAGTGTCTTATATGTCCTTGTGATGTTTCATCCTGACTTGTGTGTAATTTGGAGGTCCGGATGTACCTCCTGCATTATGACAGTGGCGACAGACTGTGTTCTTGAAGTTCCGGATGAGGAAGACAAGAGATCCCAGTAAGCAGAGAAAGTGCGGATGTATCCGGACATTCAGACAGACTTGTGAAGGTTCTTGAATCATGTTTAAGTTGTGTTGTTGGTCCGCATTGATGGCAGAGCCCGGAATTGAAGTTATTCTTCCGGATGAAGTTATTGCTCTGTTTAGCCGACCGGATGTGTTATTCATCTTGCGGATACTCCTATGGTTGTTTGCCGACTTAGATGCTTGTTCCTAAGTCGATGTCTTGTATAAATAATGATTTGTGAATTCATTTCAGTGACGCAGCATGAGGATGAGTATGGAGTAGCGAAGAAAGGTGCGAAAGGCAGAGCAGAGATTGTTGGGCTTAATTGGAACTGATCCGGACATGGTAGAGATGTCATTCTCCAGTTCAAGACTGTGATTTTTATCACTCTGTAGACAGTGTGTCTCCTTGTAGGCAGTGGGCCTCTTTGTGAGCAGTGTGCTCGGGCAGTGAGCCCTTATTGGCATGTGCCATTCATTTTTCCTTATTCTTCTAACAGAGAATAATTCTTGGGTTAATCACCCCGTGGTTTTTCCCTTAACCGGGTTTTCCACGTCAAAATCTTGGTGTTCAATGTGTTGATGCTTATCTGCTCTTGTGTTTATGTATTGTGCTTCCATGAATGATTATTTGATATGCTGCTAACTAACAACAGAGAATTAAGTGTTTGAAAGAGAACAAGTTCTATACAACTGATTCACCCCCCCCCTCTCAGTTGTATGCCCTAGATCCAACAAGTAGTAGCGGTTGTAATTTGAGAATATGCCCCCGAGAAGAAGAGTTCCCAAAATGGAGGAAATGTTTGAACAGTTTCGTGTTGAAATGTGGAATGAGTTGAGAAATTTAGTTGTTGGATTAAGAAGAAACCTAGATTGTGTGGAAGATCATGCTGATGATGAGGATGAAATTGTGGAGGATGAATGAGAAAGAGAAAAAAAACAACCAATAGATGCTAGAGAAGAACAGTTCCTGAGAGTGCTTGACAGAGTTGGAGGAGGTAACAAAATAGAAATTTCTAATTTTTTTGGAACATTGAATCCTGATGAATTGATAGATTAGATAGGAGAATTAAAAGAATATTTTAAATATAAAAATATTCGTGACCCTCAAAGGTTGAGATTGGCACAAACAAAAATCAAAGGACATGCTACTTTATGGTGGAGGGATTTGCAAAGAGAGAGTGGCTAATGGAGATATGAGAATAACTCAATGTAATCAGATGGTTATTCGATTGAAAGCCAAATTTATTCCTAGAGATTATGAGTTGGAGATGTTTAAAAAACTTCATAATTTAAAGCAGAAAGATATGAGTGTAAAGGACTATACTGAAGAGTTTTATAAAATAGTAATTAGATCTGGGTATCATCAAATGGATAAAGAGAAAGTAGCCAGATATATCAATGGGTTGAGGTTTGATATACAAGATGAGATGAGTATGCTGAAGATTTCTACACTAGAGGAGGCATATCAATATGCTTTGAAAGTAGAGGAAAAGATAGAAAGAAGACAACAGAGTAATGCAAGAGGAAGAGGAAAATTCTCAACCTGGAGAGGACAAGAAAGCAATGGCAAAGGCAAACAAGTTCAGGAAGAAGAAGTAAATTCCAATGGAATA
The DNA here is from genome assembly GCA_027924645.1 of Cunninghamia lanceolata. Lineage (NCBI taxonomy): Eukaryota > Viridiplantae > Streptophyta > Pinopsida > Cupressales > Cupressaceae > Cunninghamia > Cunninghamia lanceolata. Next base: position 7,116,445 of record BSBN01000609.1, read on the forward strand.
AGGAGTCAAGTCAAGGAGTGAGAGGAAGAGAATACTCTACAGGAGGACGTGGTAGTAGAAACAAGGGGCTCCTTGGGAAATGTTTTCAATGTGGTGAGGTAGGACATAGAGCTTATGAATGTCCACAATTGCATCAAGAGAAGAATAGGAAAATTGTGGCCACAAATAACATGGTACAAGAAGATGAAGAGAGTGTGGCATCATCAAAAGTGGAAGAGCCTGAAGAAGGAGAGTCTCTTATGTTCAAGAGAGTATTGATAACACTAGAAGTGAATAAGTATGAAGCATCTCAGAGGAGAAGTCTTTTTAGAACAGTATGCAAGTCTGGAGGTAAATGTTGTAAAGTAATTGTAGATAGTGGTAGTATTGATAACCTAGTTTCAGAGGAAATATTAGAAAAGCTAGGTTTAAAAAAGATGAAACATCCTAGTCCTTATCTGGTTTACTTGGTTGCAAAAGGAACATGAATTAGTGGTGAAAGAGCAATGCACGGTTAGTTTTCAGATTGGGTCATATAAGGATGAAGTCTTGTGTGATGTTATGTCAATGAGTGCCTATCATGTGTTGTTGTGTAGACCTTGGTAGTTCGATAGGGAAGCAATCTATGATGGTAAAAAGAATTTGTATACCATTGTGAAAGATGGGCAGAAGTATGTGCTGAGTTTAGTAAAAGAGAAGACACCCCAGGTGAAAGAGAGTAGTTCAATAGTTTGTTGCAATTCTAACAAATAGTTGTTACAAGTGACAAGAGAGATTGGGAATGTGTCATGTCCCTATATTTACCGTTGAATCAATTATATGTTATTCATATGATAAATCGAATAAGGATTAAAATAATAAATTAAATACTATATAAAATTCAATATTATATTATAAACCAAATAAATATCCTAATATCAACAAATATAATTTAAATATAAATATAATAATATATTATGATTATTATTATATAATATAAGTATCAATAATAAATATAAATATTGCTAATATAAATATTATACTATAGATATATATTATTATATTATATAAAATTAAATATAAATAAATATATACACATATTAATAATACATTTAAATATTATAATAATGATCATATAGAGAAAGCCAACGAATCAATAATATAAGTATTGCCTGAGAGATAAGGCAAGTAATTAAGAATAGCATGGGGCAACGATTAATTATATGGCAGGGATCATCCCAAGCCTCGATCCCTAATGCTATAGTGATCAATATATTAAATGATAAAGAAAGACAAGTCAGTGATTACCACATGACTGGAGTCTATGATGCGATGACTGAGGGCAGTTGCTAACAACGATTACAACTAAACAATGAATATCCTCAGTCAGCGTAGGATATGATTGAAGCAGTGATTATATATAAAACAAAGCCAATAAGAAAATGAATATAGTATCAAGAGGCAATCGATGATAAAAGGAAACTTAATAAAATAGAACAAACACAAAGAACCACCCGATTAGTTTAGAGTTAGTGCTTATGTTAAAATAATGTAGGGTGATTACTCTTGGGTAAGTCTACACCCGATCCAAGGTATTAAAGGAAGGATCATTCAACAAACAAAGGAGGAGAATCAGATATCATTACCTAAGTTAGAAATATATATTAAGGAAAAAGACATTTATGATTATATACAATTAAGCATAAAAGGGAGAGATATAAAAGGAGTCATTGAATGGAATCTCATCTTTCAATCAACAATCATTCTCAGTACCAGTCTACAAGTAATTCAAATCAATCAAATGATCTCCTTGAATATCTCAGCATCAAGCAAGCAATATAAATATGAATCATATCATCCAATACATAATAATCTGCTAGCAATCCATTAATGAAGCAGAAAGATTACAATTCAAATCTTCTCATGATCGAACCTCAGAGGCATCAGTACAGATATGTGATTTTCATAAATTATAAGATCTTATCAGCAATTGCAAGTATCTATCCTACACAATAGAAATCACATGTATGTTATATTCAAAGGTATGTAAAAATAAGAAAAGATTATTGTGCCTCTAAATACATAAATTATGCATGTTGTTATTCATAGTAGTTTGATGTACATATCATATTATTAGTAATCATAATTAGTAAATGAATATTATGTTTATAAATTATAATGGGATATTGATTATAATTCTGATTTGAGACATGAATGTCTCGATTCATGCATTATGATAATAAATGATATAATAAAATTAAGGAGAATTCCATTCATAATACAAGGGGATATTAGCATAAGAGATTATACTTCCAGTCACCTCTATTACTTCATCCTTAAAGGGATAATAGGAATTATGGGGAGGGGCAGAGTAATCCAATTAGTATATAGGCCCCAAGGCTGGGACATAGCTTCTCCAAGGCTGGGTCTATGATGGTTTCCATGCACCCTACAGCCTAGTCCCTTGATGAATAACAAGAGGGGAAGATATAGATCTTGAGTTATGTTTAATATCTACCTTGATAGTACAAGAGAACGTTAGAATACAAGATCATATATCTAGAAACTCCTATTACATCATCCTTAAAGGAATGATAGGTATTATAGGGAGGGGTAAAGTAATTCCATCAGTATATAGGCCCCAAGGCTGGGACATAGTTTCCCCAAGGTTGGGTCTATGATGGTTTCCACGCGCCCTATAGCCTATGTCCTTTGATGAGGAATAAGAAGAGAGATATGGATCTTGAATTATACTTAATAGTCATCTTAATACACTTATAGAACATGGTATAGAATAATTGTCAATAATGAATGATAATCATGAAATAAATAATCACTTAACAAGGAAATGATATATTTATTGATCTTATTTGATCTTATCATTGAAATTTATTGATCTCTAATGTTTCTAATGTCTCTTTGAGAATCACTTTGAATGCAGATTCTGATTTTAGCACTAGATAGGGGACATTGCAAGTGGTATCAGAGAAGTCATCCTGCCATCCTATGTATACTACATGTGCCTTACATGTATTCAAGTATATACTTTGTGAATTGTGTGTATTCAAGTGTATTCAAAGGTTTACTTTGTGACTTATGTGTATGCTTTGTAACATATGTTCATGTGAACACTTTGTGTATACTTCATACTCATGTGTATACTTTATGACCTTGGGATGGTGGATGGGTCCACGGTGTAGTATGGGATGCATCGAATCCCCTTCCCAATTGTCTGACGATACACTTCATTCGAGGGTACTTGTATTCAAGTGTGTACTCTGACTTGACTATGTATTCGAGTGTATACTCTATAACTTTGTATTTGTATTTGAGTGTATACTCTATTATTGTATTTGTATTTGAGTGTATGCTATATGACTTTGTATTTGTATCTGAGGGTATGCTCTATGACATTGTATTTGTATTTGAGTGTATACTCTATGATTGTATTTGTATTCGAGTGTATGCTCTATGAATTTGTATTTGTATCCGAGTGTATGCTCTATGACATTGTATTTGTATTGAGTGTATACTCTATTATTGTATTTCTATTCGAGTGTATGCTCTATGACTTTGTATTTGTATCCGAGTGTATGCTCTATGACATTGTATTTGTATTTGAGTGTATACTCTATGACTTGTATCTAAATTTGAGTGTATATCCTATAACTTGTATTTATATTTGAGTGTATACTCTATGACTTGTGATTGTATTTGTATTTGAGTGTATACTCTGACATTGTGTATTCAATTGTATACTTTATGACTTCGTGTATTCAAGTGTGTACTCCATGACTTTGTATGTACAAATTTATACTACATGATTTATGTGTGTACTCCATGACTTTGTATGTTCAAATGCACACTACATGACTTACTTGTACTCATGTGCATACTTCATATTTATGTGTATACTTGCGTGTTACATGTATGCTTCATGCCTTATGTATTGCATGCATATACTTTGTATGTTTTGTGTATCAAGTGTATGCTATGTGTTCATGTCTTGCGTGTGTATACTTTATGTATTCCAATGAATACTTGGAAACTTACGTGTATTCATACTTGTGACTTGAGTGTATTCATATCTATATATATATATATATATATATATATATATATATATATATATATATATATATATTTATAACTTGTATTCATGTGTATACTTTGTGACTTGCATGCACTCATACTTGCATACGCCATGACTTATGTATGTTTCGTGACTTATGTATACTGTATTACAAGTATTTATGCGTGTATTTATGTGTATGCTTCATGTTTCACAATATTTCACAAGTACTTATACTTCATGCTTTGTGTCTTACATGTATACTTCGTGTATCATGTACACTTCATGTATTATGTAAATGTATGTATTTTCTTCAAGTCTAATGTTTCTTAACAAGTTACTCGATGTGTGTTTAAGATTACTTATGTAAAGGCCAAATCTCTAGAGCCTTATTTGTCAAATGCTACTTGGGTTAAGAAGCACTAACGCATTAACTTATGTAATAATGAAGAGTTGTAACTAGTGAAGTGAAAAGTTTGACGCCATTGAACTTGAAATCTAAAAGAAGAAAACATTTCATTTGAGAAAGACATACAAAACCATCAATTGAAGGGCTCGATTGAAAATACAACCCTAAGAGTTTTTATAAATAATAAAATAAAATGGAAAGTAAAGAAGTGGAGATGAATATAATATACAAGCAATACAATCATATGAAATAGGAGCAACACAAGAAATCAGCATACAAGGAAAATTAGAAATGGAGCATGTAGATCGATAACAGACAATGCATATTCAATTACTAAAATCAAACTTAGACTATTGATCAAATCCTTCATTAACTACATTTTCTTCAATTCTAATACACTTGTTGAAATGTTTCATTCTTCATGTCTCATGTATACTCTCTTCAACATCATAGATCTTCTCTCTTCTAATAATCTTATCTGTCATTGATTGTCTCCACGATATCTTATCATCATTTATAATCAAAATCTTACTTGAATTTACCTCCTCTACAACATCATTATATTTGTCTCTTCGAATTTTCAAACTGTCTTAATCATTCATATTCTTCATCAATATTGCTTCATCCTAGAATATTGTGCAATCTTGGAATCTCAATACTCTCAAAATCTTCTTTAGCATTGAAAATGTTTTGACTAAAACTACATCTTTACCTATGATACTTGTATTATCTCAATCACACCATTGTTATTCAAAACATCAAACAAATACTTACCTATACCTTTCAAGCATTCTCTTCTCTTTTCATGGAATCACAATCAATTGCTCTTCACTAAAGCATGTTCACAATAATATTCATTTTGAAGCAAAAACCCATGACTTCATCTCAACACATCAAGATGAAAAGTGCAGGGTAATGAAAAAACTCACTATGATTGCTTGAGGACAAGCAATTTCGAGTGGGGAGGGCTGTCATGTCCCTATATTTACCGTTGAATCAATTATATGTTATTCATATGATAAACCGAATAAGGATTAAAATAATAAATTAAATACTATATAGAATTCAATATTATATTATAAACCAAATAAATATCCTAATATCAACAAATATAATTTAAATATAAATATAATATATTATTATTATTATATAATAATATAAGTATCAATAATAAATATAAATATTGCTAATATAAATATTATACTAGAGATATATATTATTATATTATATAAAACTAAATATAAATAAACATATACAAATATTAATAATACATTTAAATATTATAATAATGATCATATAGAGAAAGTCAACAAATCAATAATATAAGCGTTGCCTAAGAGATAAGGCCAGCAATTAAGAATAGCATGGGGCAACAATTAATTATATGGCGGGGATCATCCCAAGCCTCGATCCCTAATGTTGCAACGATAAATATATTAAATGATAAAGAAAGACAAGTCAGTGATTACCACATGACTGGAGTCTATGATGCGATGACTGAGGGCAGTTGCTAACAATGATTACAACTAAACAATGAATATCCTCAATCAGTGTAGAATATGATTGAAGCAGTGATTATATATAAAACAAAGCCAATAAGACAACAAATATAGTATCAAGAGGCAATCAATGATAAAAGGAAACTTAATAAAATAGAACAAACACAAAGAACCACCCGATTAGTTTAGAGTCAGCACTTATGTTAAAATAATGTAGGGTGATGACTCTTGGGTAAGAGACACTGTAATGTCCCCTTTTGGGACAACACTAATTTTTCCTAAATTATCAATTTCCAAGCAAACAAAGGTTTAGAGAGTACCTTGTCCTGACTTAATCCCTACAACAGTTAGAAATCTTAAACATCTGTAAGTCTGTAACAATTAATAAACTCAATTGAATCTTAGCTTGGGATGATCAACCATGGGGAGCATAGACTAGAGTGACTTAATGGCTGTAATTAATCTTCCTAGATCTCAGGGTGGCTATACCATCCCTCCCTAGACCTCATGTGGCGCATGCCATTCATATGAGGTGTCCTCCTTATGTGGCGCATGCCATTCATATAAGGATCCCTCGATCTAATGTGGTGCATGCCATCACTACAACAAATCCCTATGATTAGCTCCCTTTTTTGCTTCATTTTTTACTTCCACCCACTGTTTTAATGTATTTTTCTCCAATTATTTGAAAAAGTTGATGCTATTTATCAGGATGGCGCTATTTTTGGCATTTTTGTGCCGATCAGAACAAGTACTGCACTAAATTAGGTGCTAATTAGCACCTAATTTAGCACCTAATTTAATGTCTAATTTGGCGCCTGATGTAGCACCTATTTTAGTACCTAATTTATGGTTACTTGGGTTTAGGAGTATTATCTAGGGTTTAGGGTTTATGGTTTTGGGGTTAGGAGTTAAGGTTTAGGGTTTAGGGTTTAGAGAGAGATAGAGGACCAATAGGGAGATATAGAGGAGATTGAGAGGAGAGATAGGGAGATAGAGAGTGAGGGACATGGCTAGAGACATAGGGAGAGAGATGAGAGGTAGAGGGACAAAGGCGATAGGGAGAGAAGGGAGAGATAGGGAGATAGAGGTTTAGGGTTTAGGGGTTTAGGGTTTCTTGGGTTTAAGGGTTAGGGGTTAGGGTTTAGGGGCATTATTTAGGGTTTAGGGTTTATTGTTTAGGGGTTTAGGTTTAGAGGTTTATGTTGATATGCACTGGACAACTAAGAGGGGGGTGAATAAGTTGTCATAAAAACTTAAATACTTTCTGCAATTTAAACATTTATCACTTATCCATAATTATTATGATTTAACAATGAGTGCATGAAATCAGAAACTTAAGATACAACATCAAACACAAGAGACACCATATTTATGTGGAAAACCCCAAGGTGGGGAAAAACCACGGAGAGGATTAACTCTCAATATATATTGCAATCTTAAAATAGTGATGTTTAGGCTTGGTCACCCCACGGGCCTAAACATACTAGCTTACTGCCATGAAGAACAACTAGGTCTAGCAGGCTCGCTGTCTCAACCCTAAACCTAGCAAGATTACAATAAGGGATGTTAAACCCTGAGGGCTGTTAAACCCTACTGGTGGCTTGCTGCCAGATTCACAGCCACAATCAACACCTTTCTTTATTGTGAATAAACAATTCCTCAGCTCTGCTCTTCCTCTGCCCTGCTCTTCCTCTGCTATGATCTTCCTCTTCTTTCCTCTGCCTCTTCTCTGCTCTGCCTTTGGACCTTTCTTAATATATTCTCATTTTTGCTCAAGGACAACTTTTCCATGACTCAACTACAAGTATTTATACACTACATCAACCTTGGAATGATCATCAAGGTCGGCATCAACCATTGGAACAATCTCCAAGGTCAGTATTACAAACATTTACAAAATAGGTCCTAACTTATTGCAACATCATGCAAATGGAATGAAATGCGGATCATGCCATGCCTTAGCTGGGACTCAAACATGATCTTCCATGCCACAACATGCTTCCACAATCTTCTAGAGATCTCTGCAATCACTGGGATCAACCAGGTTGGCCAAGACTAGTTACACACTACGTTATCTAGGAACAATCTTCACACACCATCTCAATTTCTTAACGCGGACCAAAGTCTAGATAGGAACATGATTAGGAGACATTCACAAGCATGCTATAATCATCAAGAGCAACCGTACGAACCTTAACCACTTTATGCATAGGAATCTTCTCACCGGAGTACATGAACTTTATTGTCTTCAACTGTCATAAAAGAAAGATAGCTTGTGGACCACCAAACCACGAACCATTGCAACTATAGGCACTTATCATCATCCTAGACTTCCCTCTAGAACCACATAGCAAAATACTTTATTACAGAGGAATGTGGAGCCAAATATTGTCTTCTTGTCTCAACTGAACTTATAGAAAAAGTAGGCTTCACTCTGGTGAACACAACTCACTCAGATTTTCATGCAGATGGCTCAGACCTGAACTATAGCATCCTCAGACATACCTCTAACTTACTTCCAATCCATAGACCACAATCTTCAAGGAGGAACAAATGTGAAGCAGTTTACTAGAATGTTCTTTAGTATACAACTCATTGTCTATACTACACTTCTCTGTGGCTTACTTGTTTCTTCCGAAGAGGCTAATTTTCTCAATATCCTCAGCATACAAGTCTTCTAAACAAGTAATGGAATAGGATACCGTTGACACTAATGACAACAAGAATATCTTGACATCAATGACAACACCGATTAGGCACATACTTGCAATAGTTTAGGGTTTAGGGTTTATAGAGAGAGAGGAATGATAGGGAGATATAGAGGAGACTTTGGAGAGAGATAGGGATATAGAGAGTGAGGCACATGACCAAGGACATAGGGAGAGAGATTGAGAGGTAGAGGAATGATAGAGATAGGGAGATAGGGGAGAGAAGGGAGATAGAGGTTTAGAGTTGCTTGGATTTAGGGTTTAGAGGCTTGGAGTTTAGGGTTGCTCAGGTTTGGAGAGAGAGAGAGAGAGGGGGTTTCTCAAGTTTAGGGTTTAGGGGTTAAGGTTTAGGAGCATTATTTAGGGTTTACGGTTTAAGGTTTAGAGGTTTAGGTTTTAGTGTTTAGACTAGAGAGAGGACCAATAGGGAGATATAGAGAGTGGGGTACATGGCTAGAGACATAACCGGAAGAGATAGGGATAGGGAGAGTGAGGGACATGGCCAGAGACATAGGGAGAGAGATTGAGAGGTAGAGGAAAGATAGAGATATGGAGATAGAGGTTTAGGGTTGCTTGGGTTTAATGTTTAGGGTTTAGGGGTTTGGGCCAGTTTAGGATTTAGGGGTTTAGGGTTTATGGGTTAGGGGTTAGGGGCACTATTTAGGGTTTATATATGTTTTAGGGGTTAGGGGTTAGGGTTTAGGGGTTAGGGTTTAGGGTTTAGGGGCATTATTTAGGGTTTACAGTTGCATGTCAAAAGAAGTCTCTCTCTCTCTAAATCCCTCAACCCTAAATAATGCCCCTAACCCATAACCCCTAAACCCTAAACCTCTATTTCCCTATCTCTCCCTTATCTCTCTCTCTATCATCCCTCTACCTCTCAATCTCTCTCCCTATCTCTCTAGACATCTCACTCACTCTCTATCTCCTTATCTCTCGCTCTATCTCCTCTATCTCTCCCAATCTAGCTATCTCCTCTCTCTCTCTACCTATCTATCTCTCCCTATCTCTTGCCTTTCTCTCCCCTATCATTCCTCTATCTCCCTATATCTCTAGACATCTCTCTAGTGATCATCACTCTCTATCTCCCTATCTCTCCCCTCTGTCTCCTCTATCTCTCCCTATCTGTCTCCTCTCTATCTCTCTCTACCCAGCTATCTCTCCCTATCTCTCTATCTCTTGCCTCTCTCCCCCTATCATTCCTATATGTTCCTATCTCTCCCTTCTATTAATTCTCCCTCTCCCTTATTGATGAAGGAAATGAACAAGAAAAATAGGACTCTCTCTCTCTCTCTCTCTCTCTCTCTCTCTCTCTCTCTCTCTCTCTCTCTCTCTCTCTCTCTCTCTCTCTCTCTCTCTCTTTGTCTCTATCAGTCTCCCTTATCAACAAAGCAAATGGAAACAAGAAAACTAGGACATGAAAAGAGGGATGAGGATATAAATTGGCAAAATGAAATGGAAACAAGATAAAACTAAAGTTCATTGGATGGGAAGAATGATGAGAGGAGAGGTGGAAAATAGTAAAATAGGGAAAAATTGGTGGGATCTAAAGGGAAATTGGAAAGGAAAAGGAAAACTAGGAAAGCTAGGAAAAGGATTTAACTAGGAGCTGGTAGATATATAGGAGAGAGAGAGAGAGAGAGAGAGAGAGAGAGAGAGAGAGAGAGAGAGAGAGAGAGAGAGAGAGAGAGAGAGAGAGAGAGAGAGAGTTGCTTAGGGTTAGGGGTCAAGGTTTAGGGGCATTATTTAACATTTATGACTTTAGCATTGCTCAAGTTTAGGGTTTAGAGTTTAGGGTTTAGCACGTGGCCAGGGACATAGGGAGAGAGATTGAGAGGTAGAGGGATGATAGAGATAGGGAGATAGGGGAGAGATATGGAGATAGAGGTTTACAGTTGATTGGATTTAGAGTTTAGGGGTTTGGGGTTTAGGGTTGCTCAGGTTTAGAGATAGCTAGATAGAGAGAGAGAGGAGACAAATCGGGAGAGATAGAGGAGATAGAGGGGAGAGAGAGGGAGATAGAGAGTGGGCGAGATGTCCAGAGAAATAGGGAGAAGGATTGAGAAGTAGAGGGATGATAGAGATATCGAGATAGGGAGAGATATCGAGATAGAGGTTTGGATTTAGAGTTTAGGGGTTTAGGGTTGCTCAGGTTCAAAGATAGCTAGATAGAGAGAGAGAGAGGAGACAGATCAGGAGAGATAGAGGAGACAAAGCAGAGAGATAGGGAGATAGAGAGTGAGCGAGATGTCTAGAGAAATAGGGAGAAGGATTGAGAGGTAGAGGGATGATAGAGATAGGGGGATAAGGGAGAGATAGGTGTTGCAAATATGTGCCTAAGTGGTGTTGTCATTGATGTCAACGTATCCTTGTTGCCATTGATGTCAACTATATCCTATGTTGTTGCCTATATAGAAGACTAGATTGTTGAGGATATTGAGAAAATTAATGAGAATCAATGTACGTGGACCATATGGATTTGTATAGGTCTGCCTGAAGAAGCTCCAGTTATGATTTGAGAAGTTTGCATTAAGATCTGAGCAAGTTATGGCCATCTGAGTAGAACTGGTTCCTGCAATACTCAAGAGAGACAGAGTGACAAGGAAGTGGTTCAGATTGCTTCGATAATGTAAAATGATGATCTACAGATCTAATGGCATGTTCAGGAAGTCAGTGTGTATCATCAACTCCAGTGGTTCGTAGTTTGGAGGTCTGCAAGCTATCTTTCTAGTTTGACAGTCATGGCAGACAATGTTCTTGAGGTTCTGGAGGAAGATACAAATGATTCTGGTAATTTGGTTTAGAGTGGATGTTATTGGTGAATTCAATCTTCTTGTGGAGGTCTCTAAATCATGTGGCTACTGTGTTGGAGGTCCGCATTAAAGTTTGAGCTTGTTGTTGAAGATTTCTTCTTTGAAGTTGATGTTCTTCCTAGTCTTGGCCGACTAGATGTTCCTAGCATGTTGCGGATGATCTAAAGAGCATTTTATGAAGCATGGCATGTTAATAGAGGAAGATTCAAGTATCAACTATGTTTGGCCGACAGTGTAAAGATCAGAATTAAGTTTAACCGACCTTGTTGATCATTCCAAGGTTGATGAAGTGTATAAATACTTGTTGAAGAGTTGTTGAAAATCATCCTTGAATAAAATGAATTAAATCCGAAGAAAGGATCTAAAGCAGAGTAGAGAAGAAGAAGAGTGAAAGGAGTATAGAGTGAAGAATCAGTGAAGAAGAATTTGAAGATAGAAGTAAAAGTTTTTGTGAGCCTTCAAAGGGACTGAATCAGGCATGAATGTAGATGCTATTTCTCAGTTCATTATCTTTGTGTAAATCATAATTTCTTATAGGCAGTGAACCTCCTTTTGAGTAGTGAGCTCTAGGCAGTGTGCCTGAAGACATGTGCCTTCTATTTTCTTAAGTACTTTTAACAGGGTACACATTTTTATGGGTTAACCCCCACCATGGTTATTCCCTTAACCGGGTTTTCCACGTCAAAAATTTTGGTGTTGTGTGTTCATGTTGTTTATGCTCATGTGTTGATTCATGCTTAAATGTTTACATCATTGATCTGCTTATAAATTAAGAAAGAAGATTAAAAGTGTAGAAAAGGTTAAAGTCTAGAGACAACTGATTCACCCCCCCTCTCAGTTGTCCAAATTAATTCCAACATTTGGTATTAGAGCCAAGTTCCTCTAAAAGAAACTTAACTGCTTGAGGAGATCCAAGATGTCATCCTCCAAGAAGGAAAGTCTGAGATTTGATGGAACAAATTACACCTTTTGGAAAGTCCTCATATAGTGTCATCTGGAATGTATGGGAGATACCTTTTAGTTAATAACCAGGAATGCATATAAGATTCTGAAGAATGGACCTTCAACTATAGACGAACTCAAAGATGCTAAATACAATATTTGAGCCAAAGAAGCATTGTTGAGTGCCCTGACTGATACCAAATTGGCAAATGTCCTTGATTTTAAAACCACTCATGAAATTTGGAGTAAGATGGAAAATCTGTATGAAGGTGACAAATATCTTAAATGTGCCAAGCTACAAAGCCTGAAGGGTAAATATGAAAGATTGGTAATGAGTGAAGATGAAAACATTACTTCCTATATGCAGAAAGTAAATGAACTTGTGACCGGTATCATAAATGCAGGTGGAGTATTAGAAGAATCAGAAATTGTTGTCAAAGTGCTCAGATCCTTACCTGCAGCATACAAGCATAAAGTTGTAGCCATTGAAGAAATTAGGATAGTAGCAACTGTCACAAGGGATCAGTTAGTTGGCAAGATCTCAACATTTGAAATGAGTGAGTTTGGTGGCTCTCTCCCTAAGTCTAAATCTGCATTCAAGGCTAGTGTGTATGGAAAGCAAAGTTATGATCTGGGAGAAAGTTCTTCAAGAAGATCAAACAGATTTTTGCAGACAAGGAAGGATCTTGAAGATGATGAAATTGAGACTGTAGATCTTGAAGCTCTTATTGCCAAAAGAATTCCAAGAGGATCCATTAAGTATGAAGGAAAGTTGCCTTTAAAATGTTTTTCTTGTAATAAGATTGGTCATTTTTCTTCAAGGTATCCAGAGAGGTTTCAAAACCAAACCCTAACAGATACAAAAGTCAGAAGAATTGCTATTATGTCTAAGAAGATGGAGAAGGAGTCACAGATGATGAATCTAATCATGGAGAAGGTGATTGGGTGTTCATTGCTATTAGAGAAGAAGATCCAATATCTACTGAATCTCCTAGCTGTACAAATGTGGAAAGTGCCTTGGCTACTTAGGTTGTTGAAAAGGATGAATGGGTGACTGATAGTGGATGTTCTCATCATATGAATGGTGACAAGAGTAAGTTTGTGAGTTTTGAAAAATATGAACTTGGGCTTGTGAAATTTGGAGACAACTCAGTTGGTAGAATCCGTGGCAAAGGATCCATCTCTTTTGATGGTAAGAATTACACCAATGATGTTCTATATGTGGAAGGACTGAAACATAATCTTCTCAGTGTTGGACAGTTAGTTGACAAGGGTTATGATCTTCGATTCAAGGATGGAAAATGCAGAATCTTGGAGAGCTCCAAAACTGAAATTGCATTTGGTACTCAAACTAGAGGTAACATGTTTCATTTAAGTAGTTCTAGCAAAACTTGTTTGATTGCTCAGATAGATCAAAGTTGGCTATGGCATAGAAGGATGTGTCATGTAAATTTTGATAACATTGTCAAAATAAGTTCCTCTCAGGCTGTAAGAGATCTTCTAAGACTTGTGAAACCTGATAGCATATGTATAGAATGTCAATTGGGTAAACAGAAAAAAAAATTCATTCAAAAGTAAGGAACAAACTTCTAGTGGGCAATTGGAACTAGTACATACTGATCTCTGTGGTCCTACTAGAATTAGGAGTGTGCAAGGAGATAGATATTTCATGTTGCTGATTGATGATTACTCCCGACTGATGTGGGTAACTTTCCTAAAAGAAAAATTAGAAGATCTTGATAAGTTTAAAGTATTCAAGATGATGGTTGAAAATGAGATTCGTGGGAAATTGAAGTGTCTGAGATCTGACAGAGGTGGAGAATTTACTTCCGGTGAGTTTGATGCTTTCTATGAAAAGCATGGGATAAAAAGACAGTTATCTGCTCCTAGGACTCAGCAAAATGGAGTTGTGGAAAGAAAGAACCAGACCATTCAAGAAGCTGCCAGGACCATGATGATGGAAACAAATGTTCCTCAAGTTTATTGGAGAGAAGTCGTGAGTACTGCTATCTACACTCTTAACCGGGTGCAGATCAAAGGAATTTCTGGTAAGACTCCTTATGAACTATAGTTTGGTCATCCTCCTACTATGAGATATTTCAAAGTTTTTGGAAGTAAATGCTATATCAAAAGAGATGAGGATTTAGGCAAGTTTGATGTAAGAAGTGATGAAGGAATATTTTTGGGATACTCTACTCAAAGTAGGGCTTACCGGTGCTTCAACAAGAGGTTGAAAAAGATTGTTGAAAGTGCTAATGTTAAAGTTGATGAAAGCAAAGGACATTCCAGGTACTGCAGATATTATTCAAATGATCAAAATGAAAGTCAAAGTCAAGGAAGGCAAGTTCAAATTCAGACTCAGATCTAAATTGATCTGGTAACTCTAGTAACTCAAGAGGTTAGTGTAGATGATGAGGAACAAGTTCAAGAAACAGAAGTTCAAACAATTCCCAAAACCCCCAGGTATGTAAGAATGAATCATCCTGAAGATCAAATCATAGGAGATAGAAATAAAGGTGTTCAAACTAGGAGAAGAGCTACTGAAGATCAAGAAGAGATTTGTTTGATTTCAAAGATTGAACCTAAATCAATGAGTGAAGCTTGCAAAGACAAAAACTGGGTTAAAGCAATGGAAGAAGAATTGATGCAAATAGAAAAGAATCACACTTGGGATCTTGTTCCCAAACATGAGGACAAAAATGTGATTGGAACCAAATGGGGCTTCCGGAATAAGCTAAATGAAGTTGGTGAGGTTGTAAGAAACAAGGCAAGGTTGGTATGTAAAGGCTACTCTCAAGTGGAAGGAATTGATTTTAAAGAAACTTTTGCTCTGGTGGCAAGGATAGAGGTAGTTAGATTGTTTCTTGCATTTGTTACCTTCAGAGATTTTAAAGTATATCAGATGGATGTCAAATCAGCATTCCTGAATGGAGAGTTGGAGGAAGAAGTCTACATTGAGCAACCGAAAGGATTTCAATTATCGGATCAGGGAGATATAGTTTGTAGACTGCGAAAAGCCTTGTATGGACTCAAGTAAGCTCCAAGAGCCTAGTATGCCAGATTGGATAAGCATTTGCTTAAGCTAGGATTTAGCAAAGGCACTGCTGATAGTAATCTGTACTTCAAGATTAATCATGAGGAGATTTTAATTGTTGAGGTCTTTGTTGATATCATTTTTGGTGGAAATGAATGTATGTGCAAAGCATTTGCTGATCGGATGAAAAGTGAATTTGAGATGTCAATGTTTGGTGAGATGAATTTCTTTCTAGGTCCACAAATTGTTTAGTTAGATAAAGGTATCTTCATATCTCAGTCCAAGTATGTGAAAGAATTATTGAAGAAGTTTGGAATGGAAGACTCAAAACCAATAGGTACACCAATGGTAACTGGATTCAAGTTAAGTAAAGATGATGACTCCCCCAAGGCAAATCGGAAAAGGTATAGATCAATTATTAGAGGATTGCTCTATCTAACATAGACCAGACCTGACATCATGAATGCCGTTGAACTTGTTGCCAGATTTCAAGCTGATCCAAAAGAATCCCATGTTGTGGCAGTTAAAAGAATTTTTAGATATCTCAAGGGGACAATTGATTATGGACTGTGGTATCCAAAGGACAATGACTTCACTCTTCATGCATATACAGATGCTGATTGGGTTGGAGATGTGGATGACATAAAAAGTATTAGTGGTGGTGCATTCTTCTTGGGAAGAAGATTGGTCTCTTGGATGAGCAAAAAGCAAGAGGCAATATCTCTGTCTACTGCAGAGGCAGAGTATATAGCAACAACAAATAATTGTACTCAAGTTCTGTGGATGAAGCAAATGCTGAAGGATGTCAGAATTGTGTTTGAGGAGCCAGTCACATTTTTTTGTGATAATTCAAGTGCTATAAGCATTTCAAAGAATCCGGTATTGCACTCAAAGACAAAGCATATATCTATCAAGTTTCATTTCTTGAGAGAGAAAGTAAATGAGAATGAAGTCAAGTTGGAGTTTGTGGCTTCCAAAGATTAGATTACAGATATCTTCACTAAGCCTCTTCTCAAGGATACTTTTGAGTATCTTAGGGAAAAGTTAAGGGTTATTACCCCTCCTTATCAAAATTAAGATGCACTAAAGTGCATCAGTCCAATGGAACTCACATTCATATCTTGTGATTCAGATTGATGTTAAGGAGTTACTACTCAAGGGGGAGTAGTCAGTATGCAATTTTGGGATCATTCTGAAGAAAAAAGGAGAAAAAATAGCAAATATGTGCCCTTTGCCATTGATGCCAAAGGGGGAGAGAAGTTATGTGAAAAACTTGGAAGTGAATAGTTGTTGGTGAAAGGGGCAGCAGTGAAGAAAGTGGTTACAGGTGTGATAAGAGAAAGGGGGAGAAGTTCTTGTCTTGATGGTTGAATTCAGTTTTTCACATCATATGTTGCCATCAATGACAAAGCTGGGGGAGATTGTTGCAAATATGTGCCTAAGTGGTGTTGTCATTGATGTCAACATATCCTTGTTGCCATTGATGTCAACCGTATCCTATGTTGCTATCTGTATAGAAGACCGGATTGTTGAGGATATTGACAAAATTAATGACAATCAATGTACGCAGACCATATGGATGTGTATAGGTCTACCTGAAGAAGCTCTAGTTATGATTTGAGAAGTTCACATTAAGATCTGAGCAAGTTATGGCCATCTGAGTAGAACCGGTTCCTACAATACTTAGGAGAGACAAAGTGACAGGGAAGTGGTCTGGATTGCTCTGATAACATAAAATGATGATCTGCGGATCTAAAGGCATGTTCAGGAAGTCAGTGTGTATCATCAACTCCAATGGTTCGTAGTTTGGAGGTCTGCAAGCTATCTTTCTAGTTTGATAGTCATGGCAGACAGTGTTCTTGAGGTTCTGGAGGAAGATACAAATGATTCTAGTAATTTAGTTTAGAGTGGATGTTATTGGTGAATTCAATGTGCTTGTGGAGGTCTCTAGATCATGTGGCTACTGTGTTGGAGGTCCGCATTAAAGTTTGAGCTTGTTGTTGAAGATTTCTTCTTTGAAGTTGATGTTCTTCCCGGTCTTGGCCGACCGGATGTTCCTAGCATGTTGTAGATGATCTAAAGAGAATTTTATGAAGCATGGCATGTTAATAGAGGAAGATTCAAGTCTCAGCTATGTTTGGTTGATAGTGTAAAGATCCACGTTAAGTTTA
Organism: Cunninghamia lanceolata; assembly: GCA_027924645.1. Classification (NCBI taxonomy): domain Eukaryota; kingdom Viridiplantae; phylum Streptophyta; class Pinopsida; order Cupressales; family Cupressaceae; genus Cunninghamia; species Cunninghamia lanceolata. Next base: position 7,134,054 of record BSBN01000609.1, read on the forward strand.
GCCGACCTTGTTGATCATTCCAAGGTTGATGAAGTGTATAAATACTTGTTGAAGAGTTGTTGAAAATCATCCTTGAATAAAATGAATTAAATCCAAAGAAAGGATCTAAAGCAAAGCAGAGAAGAAGAGGAGTGAAAGGAGTATAGAGTGAAGAATCAGTGAAGATGAATTTGAAGATAGAAGTAGAAGTTTTTGTGAGCCTTCAAGGGACTGAATCAGGCATGAATGTAGATGCTATTTCTCAGTTCATTATCTCTGTGTAAATCATAATTTCTTATAGGCAGTGAGCCTCCTTTTGAGCAGTGAGCTCTGAGCAGTGCGCCCGAAGGCATGTGCCATCTATTTTCTTAAGTACTTTTAACAGGGTACGCATTTTTGTGGGTTAACCCCCACCATGGTTTTTCCCTTAACCTGGTTTTCCACATCAAAAAATTTGGTGTTGTGTGTTCATGTTGTTTCTGCTCATGTGTTGATTCATGCTTAAATGTTTACATCATTAATCTGCTTATAAATTAAGAAAGAGGATTAAAAGTGCAGAAAAGGTTAAAGTTTAGAGACAACTGATTCACCCCCCCTCTTAGTTGTCTAGATTAATTCCAACAATAGGGAGATAGGGGTTTAGGGTTGCTTGGGTTTAGGGTTTAGGGGTTAAGGTTTAGGGGCATTATTTATGGTTTAGGGTTTATGGTTTAGGGGTTAAGGTTTAGGGTTTAGTGTTTAGAGAGGACTAATAGGGAGATATAGAGAGTGAGGGACATGGCCAGAGACATAGGGAGAGATATTGAGAGGTAGAGGAATGATAGAGATAGGGAGATAGAGGTTTAGGGTTGCTTGGGTTTAGTGTTTAGGGTTTAGGGGTTTGTGGTTTAGGATTTAGGGGTTTAGGGTTTATGGTAGGTCAGGGCTTAGGGCTTAGGGGCATTATTTATGGTTTATGGTTTAGGGTTATTAGGGGCATTATTTGGGGTTTACGGATCTTCAAGGATCTAGATAGTGTGGCTATACACATTTCTACACATGTTGGTGGCTAGTTAGACACATGGAACATCAACAACCACATGTTATGCTTCCATACACGTGTGCCACCTAATGACATTTGTACTGCTAAACATGATCATATATTAATTAGCACTATATGCGTCTGACACATGGTGATGTCCACATACGCCACATGCCACAATGATCTAGTTGGCACCATACAAGTTTGAGTACATTTGTTCTCATCCTATCCATATAAGAAATGTACCATACATGTTGGATACTTGTCAACATCTACGTGGAGCATAACTAATGGTATTCTTGAACAAATGCCTACTTTATACATTTTGTAGGGTAAAAGAGGTATAACAAATTTTCATCTTACCTCTATGTATATTTCCTTTGTTCATCTTGAATAGAAGTGACATATATGTTAGAACCCTTCTATATTTGAATGTGTTTTGGTTTACATAGCTATTTTCCTTTATGTATTCTATGATCTTATTATGTTAATAGATAACATAGGATTGTCCCTCAGTTCACCTTGGGAATTAGATTAAATAACATCTGAAGTTGACTGTAAATTAACAACATGGTGAGCATTTTGTTGATTTTCTTGCTTATTTTCACCCTTTTGAAAACTAAATTTTCCTATTGAAATTTTGAAGGATGAGATCCATATTTAAGTGCATTAGACTTAAGAATTTAATAGTGTATCAAATTCATCATTAGGAATTTGATAGTGTATCTTTGTTGACAAGTTTGAAATCTAATAACATAATCATGATTGCACTCATTAATTTGATCTTTATTTGATGCTCTCCTATTCCTTCAATCTATCTTAGTGAAGGAAAATAAATACATGGGCAACCCATAGAGAAATTTGTCATCAATTTTGTTCCTCAAAATTATCTCATGATATGGTGAAGGAAAAAATTACCAAAGATAAATTGTGATCATTATTCATCGACCCAAAAACTAATGCATTGTTAGAAATGTAGACACCTAAATCTTACCATGGCTAACATCACACCAGATCTATCCCACATCTCCTCTTACAATGTTAATTAAATAAATCATATTTATTTAATTAACCACTTTGATCATTCCTCCTAATATTAGTTTAATGTCACTCTATTTAATTAATAAATCTAACCGTTCTTCTGACATTAATTAAATAAATTACGATAATTTATTTAATTGATTAACTAATCCAATTAACCCTTCCTCTAAAGTCTCATCCTTAATTAAATAAATCCACACTTATTTAATTAAATCAATCACCCCCAACATTCCCCCACAATTAAATAAATACATATATATCATGGCCATTGTGAAACAATCTTGACTATTTTTTACTATATGAGTGTTTTTGTTTATTACCATTGTCCCGTAGGTTAATTGAATATCTTTTGTGGTTATGCGGGAACAAGAGGAATGAAATATGGCACATACCGCATTCCCACAGAGCATAAAAGAACAGGTTGTGGCTTGGTGGTAGGAAGCGATTGATATGAAGAAGCTACAGCTACCCCATGGATGGTTCATCTCACGCTTGTGGCTTGGCGGTGTTTGGGTACAGATAGTCTCTTCCCGCGGTCCCGTGGAGGTTTGAAAAGTAACCAGTGGCATTGCAGTAATAACATCATGAGGTATCACTTACCGCATCCCCACAAGGGTTTCAACTGAGGCCTGTGGTAGAGCAGCAAGAGGAGAATGTAATGGGTTTTTGCCCCATCGTCCTGCGATGGTCATTCATAACATTTGTGTGTGGACGGTAAATAGAAGGACATCAAGTAATAATTTCTTGCGGTCCCGCAGGGGTCAATCTAAGAATTTGTGGTCTGGCGGTAAAGGATTTGCATTAAGCATTTGCCCCTACTATCTCGCAGCTGGTCTGGGCAAGCCTTATGATGACATAGTAAAAGAAATAAATGGCACAATCAATGCGGGGTCGCAGTTATCAAGAATTGTTGTTAAATCTTGATATGCATACCAATATTTGAAAGGAATTGAATGCTGAGATTTCATGATCTCGTGGCACGAACCAGAGTAATGGTGATATGATGAATTCCTTGGCTGAATAAGATTCGAAGATTTCTTGGCATTTGCTCATTTCAGAGAATTCAGACATAACTTGGAGAAGGCGCAACTCAGCTCAGTGTGTTTCCTACAAACTGCAATTGACCGAGTAAGTTCATTCCTGGACTCTCTAATTAGATGTTGGCGTATATTTTTCTCTATTTTTCAGTTGCTAGTACTGGGGGTTCTTGTAATTACATCTTTTGTTAATATAAAATTTCTCTTTTTAAAAAAGGCTGGGGCTAAGCTTTTGTGTTATACAGTAGGGGGTTGCAGTCTGTTCTATCTCTGCTACTTGCAAAGTTCCCCAATTTGACTGTGATGCTGATTGAAGATACAAATCCTGTTCTTATCCATTCTTGAATGGGTTTATTTTTAATTTTAAATACTGTTCTTTTATTCCTGTCTAAGTACATTAATTGGCCATGTCAAGTTCATTTTCTCTTTTTCTCTATTTTTCAGTTGCTGGTATAGTAAGTTGAATTTTGAAAAACCCTAGCCTATTCAAGTCATTAAACATGGCACCCAAGAGGTCTAAGTCTACCAGTAATGGTAATGAGCCTGTAGTTCCCAAGAAAAGACCAATTCAACAATCTCTGCTAGAAGTATTGCCTTAGTCCATAGACAAGGGTCAAAAGAAGATGTTCAAAGACGTAGCAGAAGGGTGTCAGGATGCTACAATCCCTATCTCTGAGTGGGATTTGTTTTGGTATTTTTATACAAAAAGGGATGGCGAGGGACTAGTGGGAAATCCATGGAAATTGGATTTGGCAAAGTTGGTGGTGTCCATTGTATTTGTGGATGTGGAATTGATTAGGGCACTAGCACAATATTACCATCCTGCCACTAAAACAGTCAGAATGCCAAATGGATTGCCATTGGTGACAGTAGACAGGAATGTAATTGTTGACTATTTTATGTTGAACAAGCAAGCTCTCACTCAAGTGGATTTGGAGAGATTTGAATGAGATTACACAAGCTTGAGGGAAACACTTAGGAGAGATGAATTACCAATATATATGAGAAGGGGGGCCAACAACAGAAAAATTAAAATTCCATCAAATGCTATTGAGCCTTTCCCTATGGAATAATTTGCTATATATTTCAAGAGAACCTATTTTGCACTGTGTCAGGTCTTGGGAATTGATGCACAAGGAAGAATGCCAACTAGCTTAATGATGGTGGATATGAAAACACAACATCCAAAGGTGAACAGTGAATACGACTTTGCAGCTCATATTGAGAAAAAATTGCATGAAGGATTCTTGTGTGTCAAGGAGAACAAGCAACCCTTAGATTTCAAATTCTATTCTTTATTGTGTCACTTGATTCTGTATTAGAACAATGGGAGATGGTCAAGCAAAATGGATCTGAGTATGGTTGATGAGAAAGGACAAAGATTGTTTACTCAGTATTGGTGTTATAAGTGGGATTCATGTTGCCAGAATAGTGACTACATTGTATTTCATGATTTGTATGTTGTTAAGATATTGAATTCTCTTGGTATCTGGTTTCCTAGGTTGACTAAGTAAGTCATGGTAATGTTGAGGCTGCTTGCACATAAACCAGAGTAGGGCCACAACTGTAATTTTGCTGATTGGTTTTTTATGTCGGATCATACTATAATTAGAGTGTATGGTTGCCCCCAGCCACCTCACATATTCCCAAAATTTGTATCAGACATAATTGTATTCATGGAGTTTATGTGGCAAATGATGTGGATGGAAAAGGAGGTAATGAAAAGACAAAAGAAAGGTACATTTTGTAATGCCCCGTCAAGAAACCCTAGAGAATAGCTCATCTAGACAACCAAAAAGGGATTTTTTTTTTTAACAAAGTAATAATGAAGAACTGTAAATCATATTTATTCAAACATCTAATAAGCTCTGTCCTCTAGGGATTCCATGGTTGCATTACTAATAACATGATCTAACCAATATTATGAGATACCTAACAACCATAGATCATTTTAAATTTGAATGCATTCCAACCACATACATTTCCATATTATATCATCAGATAAGTATTCATCAAGATCCTGCATATAGGTTTACAAGAGAGTACACCATTATGTTGTTTACATTACCTTTTTTATTTTTTATTTTTCTGAATACATTGGAGTACATATATCAAGATAATAGCACATGAATCCACTGATATACAGAATTAGAATATGAACATAATTATTGTCTCCTCGAGCAAGAACATGATCTGGAATCTGTTACAGGAGATACCTCCTTTACACACGAATGTCAGCAAGGGAACAAAACCAATGGAGTTAAAGTACTTCCACCCAACCATGTGGAACCCTAAGGTCCACCCCCTGTGCTAGGAGATAACACAAGGTCCCACTACAACAAAATAGTCAGGTAGACAGTAGACTATCTGAAGCAAGGACTACACATGACTCCAATGCAAAACAAGTCAATATCATAAGTAACTCAACACCACTTCAAGAAGCAATCATACTACGAATGAGGAGAGCACAATCGGGGAAGCTAGGCTGTAGCAAGGAAAGTATCATCACATGACCTGACATGGATTACCTGACACATGCGGAACCAATATTCCTTATGTATAGATAGAAAACAACATACTTTTATGACTTCATTATCCCAAGACATTTATCAATCCAATGCATGAAATCAAGACACAATATCCTAGGTCTCTGGAACTAAACCTTGACAACTTACATATAGCCCTATTACAACCAATTATCCAACTCACAAATATATAAGAGATAATAACTGACCTATAAAATATTTAATCCTCAACTAGGTAAAATAAACAAATACAACTCAATGTGACTATTTGCTAAAACATTCTTCATTCTCTCCTACTAAATTACAATATCATTCCCTCAACTAATTCGAGGAGGAACCATGCTAAGGAAAGATCTTCAACATTAATAGCTATTATGACCAATCCATCAGTCCAGTCATAACATATTGATAAAATAATGTGAATAAAGAAAACATCATTCTAAAAGTCATTAATAATGATCATTCAATTCTTTATTTTAGTAGACAAGTTTAAATATGATAAACTTCAATCCACAATAAAACTTTAGAAATTAATATAATAACTAAAACCAATTCATTCAAGTATCTCAATTCATCCCAAGAAAACATTTAAAACATATTTGAATAAGGAGAGATTAATATAATTCATTAAATAGGTGCTACAATATGATAACTAACAGAGAACTCGTATGTACATGTATGCATTGCTATTAAAATTGCATTCCTAGATTTCAACTCAACCATTTTAGAGAGGCAAGTCGACTGACCCTAAACAAATGATTTATAATTGCACTTAAACTAAGATTTTCAAGGATGCAACTATACTTTTAGATTGAGATTTGCGTATAAAAACATACTACATTGTACTATTTGCCACCTCATGGGAAAGAATATAGCCATCTCCATCTATGAATTAAAATATCTGAGTTAAGGATTCTCGGCCATTTTGGGGTTCTAGAAATACAAGTTTTATATCTTCCAATTATAATCAATGTACACAAAATAAGCATTTCCTACTATTGTGCAACAAATTCATCACAGTCTTCTAAATTCAATTACTATGAAATAACTCACAAGTCATCTTGCTAATAGTTTTGTTTCAGTCTAAATACAAACAGAGACACAAAAATGTTTACTAGCACTTGCACCCATAGGAGGTTCAAGGAATATAGCTTGGAAAGAAAACTACCTGAACTTAATTGATACAAAAGGAACTACAAAATATCACTAAGAAGAATAGAGTTTCCACTGTTCTTCCTCTGTTTCCCTTCTCTGAAAACTATTTGGAGATAATTTGAGGGTCTTGACGATCTACCCTTTGATTATGGTTTCTCTGAAAGCAACACTGTTTTTGGTGACAAGCCAACTTCTTCCTATGGAAAGAAAATAAAATCTCAATGGGCTTTTGCTTTGGCCACCATATGGGAATCCCATCCATAAAGATATCCACTCTGTCCTTCCTTTTGTGAGTCTCGAATAATCCACACGTTAATTTATTATCAACTCCTATGATGATATTCCAAGCTACAATACAACAAATTCTATGGCACTTCCTAGGGCAATCTTTTTATATGGTGAGGGAGTACGGAAGTGGATGTCATGAGAAGAAAAGTGTGAGAAGCAGGGTATTCACAAATGGATTTGTTAAAAAGCCTTTAAAAACTTTTAATCAATGCAATTTGGCAGTCCCAAAGCTAAATTCCAAGGTGTGTAATAATATCAAATGTTGTAGCCTACAAAAATGTAGAGAAAGCACATGGACCGTTTGGCAGAAGGCCTCAATGAGATGTCATTCACCGAAAGTAATGATAGTAGGTGGCACAAAGTGGATTATTGACCAAGCTTTAGAAACTTCCATGCAAAATGCAAATCAATAGGTGCAAGGGCAGATTCAAAAAGGCAAATCTATGTTAGATATAATAGTTAAAATGCTTCAATAGACATATGCGCAGAAAAAGAAAGAACTTAAATTGTTAAACAAAATGCCTCAAAGGGATGTCTGCTCATGGAATGTAATGTTAGCAGGATATGCACAAAAAATGGTTTTTCCAGGATGCTCTCAAAATCTTTGAACTAATGAAGCCCATGGAATACATCCTAACATTGTAAGCTTCACATGCGGTCTAGACGCATGCAACCTTGTAGTTTAATGGATGAGAGCTGTTCATACTATAATCACATTTGTAATCTTTATTGCATAACACCTATAGTTAAACATTATGTGAGTATGGTTAACCTCCTTACCCGTGCGACTATCTTGAAGACACCCTAAACTTTTATGGATTACAATTTCCTTGATGCAACTATCAATGTGTTCCCTTGGTGCCTGTAGATCACATCCATCCACAGAGGGAATATCATGTTGGAATTAGAGGTGACAACTTAGAGGGGGGGTGAATTAGTTGTCTTGAAACTTTAAAACTTGTAGCATTTAGTTCCTCTTTACTACTTCATTAATAGATTAATAATGTTATCAAGAAAAGCAAGAATCAACAACACATGAGCAGAAGTAGAAATAACACATTTGACACCAATATTTTTGACATGGAAACCCGGTTAAGGGAAAAACCACGGTGGGGGTTAACCCACAAAGATTATACTCTATTAAAAGTATTACAATGGAGAATGCACATGCATTTGGGTTCACTGCCCAGAGCTCACTGCTCAAGAAAGGCTCACTGCCCACAGTAGGCTCACTGCCTACAGGAAGAAGATTACAATGTGTTTGAACTGATAGTTAGCATCTACCAATGCAAAGATTCAGTTCCGGTTAAGCACAAAATACCGACTTGATACACTTCATCTTTGTTCTTCTCTGTTTACGGCTCTACCATAATCCAGATCTTAGATTTCTTCTTCTTTTGCACCCTTTCTCTACTCTTTTCACATTTACTTCACATTCGTACACACACACACCTTCAACACTCGAATCTATCGTCTATATATATCTGCGTCAAGTAATTCAATCACTTTTCTGTTGGCCTTATGAAGAACTTAACTAACAATACAAGTATTCTGTCGGCTGAATCCATGCGCCAATAATGATGCATACCAGAAATAACACTTGAAGGTCACAATTCATGTTGGCCACTAACATTATATCCCATATGCAACTCATCAAAACACTTCTATCAGATCCGCATAAGGACCTAACACAAGTCGACCTGTTCTTTACTAAACTGTTATGTCATATTATGACCCGGTACTCAGATGTTCATAAATTTTACTCCCTTTATCATTGAAGGTTAAAATTTTGGATTTAGATTTCCCTGACATTCCTTATGAGTCCTTCAGATCCACAACATACTTAGATTTTTGATCGGAGGGATCCGGACCAATATACCAGACCCTGTCACGTACTCTGTTTCTGGCTACCCGGACTTAGATAAATTCTGATTCTGACTTCCGGTATGAACAAATTATGTTATCCGGATGAGTGGATTAGTCTTAGTTGCCATCAATGACAACACTTGTCATGCGAAGCAGTGTCTCTTGCCAATAATCTCCCCCTTTGGCATTGATGGAAACACTTAGTGAAAAATGACTAAGTGTTACTCCCCCTTACTCTATAATCTTATGCTCTCCACTGATTCCAGAGCTCCCCCTTAGTTGGATTCCTCATTTTTCACTGTTCTTCACTCCCCATTTGACATCAATGGCAAAGGATGGGGTCCACAAGCCACAATTCTCAAACATTTGTATATAGTGTCACATATGTACACCTAATCATTAAGTTATATTTACATGAACTTGAGAGTATCTGCAAAACTACTTTTCAATTGCTCAAGTTCAGAGGCCTAACTTCTTTTCATGCCATCCAAAATTGAGATGTGTCCACTCAGAAGAAATGCGTATGCTTCTGCCTTTGTTAGATCTGAAGGATCGCTTGTCTGAACTATAGTTTGAGCTTTTGATAGTGCATTAAACATTGTTTCTAACTTGAGGGCTATCAGGGCTATCAATCCTCGGAGCTCACACTTTCTCTTCACAATATTGCATTTTTCTTTAACAAGCTTCTTTAATTCATCGGTCAAGCTGATTACTTGACATTCCTGACTTATAGGAGAAATTGTTAGAGGATCAAAATTTTGAGATAGATTTGACAATTTTTGTTCTTGCTCCTTTATCTTCTTCTCAATATCCTTACTAACTTTGGGCCAGGATAGACAAAATTTCTATATATCACCTCCATCACTTAGAGCATTTTGAATACTCTTTATACTGATACCAAGTATCATCCTATCATTCCTTATTAGGCTCTTTATTTCACTAAATTTCTTATCCAAAAATTCACTTCTGACTTTAGTCTCTGCAGACTTCTCAAAAGACTCAAAATGTGTACTTACAAAATTTACAAGATTCTTTAGATGACTGGAGGGAGAGTTAGAAGGATTCTTCTAGAGGGTTGGCATTATCTTCTCTAATACTCTGGTTGCACGGCTTAGTAGCTTATTGTCCTTAATTTGAGATTTCAACATCTTTTCTCTTGCCTTGGCTTGTGTGAAGGATGCTATTTTCATTACTTGAACTGAAGAGAGAGCATCTAGATTGATCGGTCCTTGAAACATCTTTGGTTCATCAAACTCAAGCATTTCTTTACTCAGGAGACCTTTTGTTGCATCTGTAGTGTCTCTTGCTACAATTCCTAAACCACCTTACTTCCCTTGAAATTTCTCAGCATCAGAATTTATTTGTGTGGGTACATTAACATTTGCACCATCTTCTTCTGTTTTATCTTCCTTACCTTCTTCTTTCTCTTCCTCTGCTTTACCTTTCTATGTGCCATCTATAGGGGAATTCTTTCCTGTGTCCTTACCATTTGTAATCTATTCAGAAGGATTTTGAGTAGCAGCAGTAATCTCAACACTATGTTATTTTCCAGATTGATCAGGAGGAGTTAGAGTATCTCCTGCATCATCAGTTTGGTCCACCATCTCTATAACTTATTTGTTTATTTGTTCCTCTTTTGGAACATAGGATTCATCAACCTTGGTTTGCTACTCATCAGTTTTCATCTTTTCAATATCTGGGATTGATGAATCAATATCATCATTAGTCTCCTCCTCAACAAATGGAAGATTGTGTCTCTTCAATGCACTTAAAAGCATTTCCTATGTTTCTTTAACTATTTGATCCAATTCTCCAAGCATTAGTTTGTTCATTCTCTTCTTTCTCCTAAATTTATCCTTCACTTCTTTGAATATCATACTCATTTGAACTTGAGTGATATGAGGGCATAGTTTTATCAACACATGTCTCTAAGCTCCATATCCTTGCTTTTTGCATTTTCTTTTCTCAACTCCAAAATGTTTGCAAGACTTGGAGGGATCTCAAAAGTTATTTCAATTAGGGCCTTATTATAGATATTCAAATATCTAATAGTTGCTTCCTCTAACACCCTCTTATCTGTGTCATTGTATTCATTATAAAATTCAATCATGGGTTTCAAATTTCCATCCACAGTGACTAATTTCATTACATCTTCCACGGAGATTGTGGGCTTCTCAACATATGAATATGTCTTCTACCTTTTGTTTGTCTTTTTGCTTTCGAAGGGTTTCTTCTTAGTCACTTTGGCAACTTTTGTTCTAGAGGCTTTCAACTCCTTTACCTCAACATCAGAATCTGTTCTTTCTTCATCAACTTTTGTGCTCTTATAGGTTCTTGTTGCCTTTGTTTTCACTCTTTTCTTTCTTTTCCGGATGATTTGTCTTCCGGTATCTCAGGATTGGCAAGTTTTGGAGGAACAGGGGCAGCAATAGAGCTTCTAGTAGTCCTTGATGTGGAGGAGGATTCTACCGGAGCTCTTCCTTGATTCTTATCTTGTTTCTCCTTTTCTACCTTTTCAGTCCTTTCCTTGAATTGCCTCATAGCTTCCTTTGTGAGACCTAGATTCTCGGCCAATTCCTCAACTTCTTTTCTTACTTTTCTTTTGGTTTTAGGTTCTCTGAGCTCAACATGTAGTTTTAAGCTTAGTTCCTCATATGTCCCAAATCTTTCAACTGTTGTGTCTTTTGGCTTGCTCAGAAGATGTTGAGCATACATATTCAAGATTTTTCCATCTACTTCATACCCCATGGGCATGATCCAAACAGTTCTAGGTTCCACTGCTTCCATTAAACACTGATCAGTGTAAACCATAAAACATATTTCATTCTTGTACTTCTCAACAATTGTTGTAGGGATTCTTTCCCTCGAATGCATCATCCTCTAAAAGTTCTTGAAGTATCCCCAGATTACAGTTTTCTGTCTTTAGAGTTACCAATGCTACGTATGTGATCTCTAATCTGAATGGCAACTGGCTCATCATTAGTCTAGTGCACACCCTTTACTTCGGGTACTTCATTCATATAGTAGAAGAACAAGCATAGAACCAATGTACCATATTTGAAAGTGTTTTTCTTATCTTTCTTAATTTTGTTCTTCTCAATCAGCTAGTTCTATAATAGCTCACATAGGTCATAGTCAACATTCTCCTTCAACATTTGATATGCTACATATATAGCAGTTTCAGAGACTAAAATCTCTCTTCTAGAGTGATAGATCTTGTAGCCAATCACCATGGAAGTAAACTTCACATTTGGTTCTATAATGTCATTTATGGTCATAGCAATCTTATCAAATTTTGCACCGGTTACATCAGTAATAGTTTAGTTTTTCACAGATTTCAACTTGGGTAATGCACTGGTTGAGTTTAACCCAATCACAATTCTCATAACATCTTTGGTAATCTTGAATGGTTTTAACATCCATATGAGTTCATCATGCATTTGACTCAAAACATACCAGACCCATTCATCTTCATCAAATGTTGGAAACCCCATAATCTAAAGAAAATGTTTATCGTACAGTGCCTTATATTTGGGTTTAAGATCTTGATTTTCATCCATTAGTTGACTCTCAAACAAATCTACAAATCTTAAGTCTCCAAATTCATCTATGCTCGCATGAATATAAACCCTAATATCTTCAATATGCATCACACCATATGGAACACTTGAAAATGCACCTAATGGGTCGACTACTATAGATTTGTGTGGATGTTTCTTAAATTTGGGTCGAGGCCTTTTAGTGATATCAACGACCAAAGGTGTAGTCATTGCAAAAAGATTATAAGTTCAAAGCTTCGCAGATAAATACCTTTTTCAAGAGATAAGGGTTGACGGATAAATTCACTGGTCGCACTTCAATTCCTTGCAATCTTAGCTCAAATACTATCCTTCTTGCTTTCTTTGAGTGCAAAGTGATTCAAATGAGGAGTGAACACCCTTTTATACTCTGCAAAACCTAATTTTCCTTTGTAATAAATGTTCTGCCCTAACTTCATCTGGTTACTTAATTTCTTGAACAATTCTTCATGAATCACTCCGCAAATTTTCATATCAACATCTTTTCTTCCAGAAATCCTTCCAAAAGTTCTGAATCAATTCAAAATATCTTCTTTCATTGTGCCAGATTCATGCACCCACTTATTAGCTAGGGGAATTTGATTTTCAATGTAGCTCCCCCTGAGCCAGAGCTCCAAATTCAATTCCCAGAGGAATTATCAGCACTGGATTCCGGTGCGGACTCATTACTATTGTTCTCAATTGTTTTCTTGACCCAAGTCTTGCTCATTTCATTCTGTATCTCATTCACATCAATTTTTCTTTTGCCTTTGTCTTGTCTCTGCCCATCCAGTTTTCTATTTAACAAACCTCTTCTTTCATTATTCCTACTTCTGTAGAATCTTGCAATATGACCAGATCTTTTGCAATTAAAGCAAACAACATTTATTTGCTTGTATACTTGATTTCCTCTTGATCTACATAGATTAGCCATGTGTCCATATCCATTGCAAGTAAAGCAGTAACCATTGAAAGAGTTGCCATTTTCTCTAGAGTTATTCATTATCATACTTCTACATTCATTTGATCTATGACCATACTTCTTACACTTGAAGCATTGACCGGAGAAGGATGGACCATTTTGATTTACTCTGCTTCTGCACTGAGTAGCTCTATAACCAAATTTATTGCAATTAAAACAATTTCCATTGAATGATGGATATCTTTGAGCATTAGGTTGTCTTACCGAAGGTCTTATAGGTCTGTTTTTCCCATTCCTTGGTTGAAAATTTCTTTGTCCAAATCTGGAGCTTTCACCTTTCTCATATCCAAGACCATGCTTGTCATTGGCCTTTTTCTTTCCTTCAAGCAGTGCTTCAAGTTTAGCTGAGCTGATCTTGAACTTCTCCTTGTATTCATTTGCAGCTTCTAGGTCATGTCTGAGAATGACAATTTGCCTTTCAAGTTCTCTCTCATTGTCTCTGCTTTCTTGTAGATTAGACTCTAGGAGGCCAGCTATTCCATTCAATCTGCAACATTCTTCAGTTCTTTCTTTTAGATTTTGATTCAAGTCTTCTTCAGTTTTCTTTCTATCTTTAATTTCTTTGGTTAGCCTCATCACCCCAGATTCCATCTCATGTTTTAGGACAACAAATTCTTTGGCTAACTTCTCACATTCCTTTGTCTTCTCTTTCAGAGCCTCATCCTTGTTGTTGTTTTCATAATGATTTCCTAGTTGAAGAGTTGTTCCTTCCTCTTTTCATTGGATTTGCTCAATTTCTCTTTTAGAATCTCAATGAAGTCTTCAACATTTTTAAGGTTATCTTGCATCTCTTGGACTTCTACTCTGGACTGCTCAAGATCTTCTAGAGAAAGATTAAGTTGCCCTTGGAGGTTATATTCATCTATTTTACTGCCTTTCCAGATCTTCCTCAAGCTGTTAAACTTTTTCAAAGGAACCTTTCTGTGATACCAATTGTTGGAATTAGAGGTGACAACTAAGAGGGGGAGTGAATTAGTTGTCTTGAAACTTTAAAACTTGTAGCAGTTAGTTCCTCTTTACTACTACATTAATAGATTAATAATGTTATCAAGAAAAGAAAGAATCAACAACACATGAGCAGAAGTAGAACTAACACATTTGACACCAAGATTTTTGACGTGGAAACCTGGTTAAGGGAAAAACCATGGTGGGGGTTAACCCACAAATATTATACTTTGTTAAAAGTATTACAAAGGAGAATGCACATGCATTTGAGCTCACTGCCCAGAGCTCATTGCTCAAGAAAGGCTCACTGCCTACAGTAAGAAGATTACAATGTGTTTGAACTGATAGCTAGCATCTACCAATACAAAGATTCAGTTCTGGTTAAGCACAAAATACCAACTTGATACACTTCATCTTTGTTCTATCCTGTTTAATTCTCTGCCATAATCTGGATCTTAGATTTCTTCTTCTTTCACACCCTTTCTCTGCTCTTTTTGCATTTGCTTCATATTCGTACACACACACACACCTTCAACACTTGAATCCATCAGCTCTATATATCCGCTTCAAGTAATTCAATCACTTTTCTGTTGGCCTTATGAAGAACTTAACTAACAATACAAGTATTATGTTCTGTCGGCTGAATCCATGCACCAATAATGATGCGTAGCAGAAATAACACTTGAAGGTCACCATTCATGTCGGCCACTAACATTATATCCCATACATAACTCACCAAAACACTTCTATCAGATCCGTATAAGGATCTAACACAAGTCAGCCCATTCTTTACTAAACTGTTCTGTCATATTATGACCCTGTACTTAGATGATCATAACTTTTACTCTATTTGTCACCGAAGGTTAAAATTCTAGATCTAGATTGCCCTAAAATTCCTTATGACTACTTCAGATCCATAGTATACTTAGATTTGCCATTGGAGAGATCTGGACCAAGATACCAGACCCTGACACATGCTCTATTTCTGGCTACCCAGACTTAGATAAATTCTAATTCTAACTTCCGGTATGAACAAATTATGTTATGCGGATGAGTGGATTAGTCTTAGTTGCCATCAATAACATCACCTATCATGTGAAGTAGTGTCTCTTGCCAACATGTCATAGAAAAATCTTTGTGAGAGATATGAACCGTATCCATCATTTATACATGGCAATTGTAATGCCCCGCCATGAACACCTTAGAGAACAACATATCTATGCTATGCAAAGCAGGATAATTTTTTTTTTATATGAATAAGATAACAAAGTAATGTTAACACATCTATACACATCATTTGAACTAACGACTTGTCCTCTAAGATTTCATGGTTGCATTACTTGCCAAATCAATTAACATAATTCAACATACATTATTAACTAACATTAGTAGATCATTCTAAATCTATAGCATTAAATGAATAAACATATACATCTCCATATCATAACATCAGATGAATAATCAACATGATCAGGATTACATGTGAATGTACAAATTCCTACACACATGAGTAATTCATTACATTGATTACATTATCACCTTTCTGAATTCATACATTATGAATCGACTGTCACACAAGGCTATACCATGAGTATGCATAATCATCTTCCTCAAACTGGTACAAGATCTGATATCTAATGCACAAGATACATCCTCCTCACCCACGAACATCGGCAAGGGAAAAACCAATGGAAATAAAAGCTCTTCCAACCGACCATGTGGAACCCTAAGGTCCACCCCCCGAGGTAGGAGATAACACAAGATCCCACACTCACAGATAGTAAGAAGAACAATAGACTAACACAAGCAGTAGGGTTATACATGACACCAATTATCAAACTGTCCACAATAAACATCACTGACATACTTAACTGCACTTCCAGAGGCACTTACGCAATTGAGGGTGGAAATACAACTAGGGAGTGCTAGACTGCAATAGGGAGGAGTGTCATCACATGGATTGATATGTGTTGTCCTGGTGGACTTCACTAGGCCCCAACTCCCATCTTTGGGTTGTCTTGGAAGCCTCTCTCGATCCCCGGTCCCCATACAAACTCATGCAGAATCAATGTACCTTTCATGGGGACAAGGCAGTTGATCTTACCATTCCAGGCCTTCTCATCTCATCTCAAGCCTAAAAGAGCATTTGAGCCATGAGTGAGGCATACATTATCTTGATTAATGTGAATTCTACCCATTCCCCTATTTCATTATTAATGTTATCACTAGATTAAGAACCCCTTCAATGGGTTGTCCTGGACACCACTATGGGTTCCGGCCCCCATTGAGATCCACTCCCCCTACTTTGCAACTAGTAAACCCTACACTAGGCAAGGCATTGACCATCTTGCACAACCATCATAACCACATAATCCATACACCAAACAAGGCATTAATCATCTTTGAATGTTCATCACAATTAAATGAGTTCATGTCAGAAGAGGAGACAACATTTTAGGGTTACATATCACAAGGACCATACACACAACTACACCCTTCTTAGCCTCTACAATCCAACTTCCCAATGACACAAAACTTACATCCCACTATAACAAAAGCATGAACATTTAATCCAATAGTCTAGATACATTGGTTACTACAGAGAATTTATCATAACAAAGTTATCAATATAAGATTGTAACTTGGTTATTATCCAATCTCAATTTTAGAATAGACCAATTTCATAATTCTATGTACAGTGTAAGTAGATAGTAAACATAAAAGACAATTACCTATATGTAATTATTTCACAATAATCTATTCTTACTTAACACAAAGAGCCAACTTTTATTATAACAGAAAATTAAGAAAATCCTATATTCTAAACATGAGATCCTTCTATGATAACTCTTTCTCTCTTTATTCAAAGATGGCATAAAAAAAGATAATTCATAATTAATTAAAATCTAATTAAGATTAACTACTTACTATTCTTACCTATACATGACTCTACTCAATTAAAACATCAACTAAGCCTTAATTTGGAACTTAAGTCTCTAGAGTTGTTGTATGTTTTTACCATGGTTTTAATTTCTCTGCAACTGGTATATTGTAAATTCTAACTAGAAGAATACATTTCAATTGTCATCTATAAATAATTTATTCTACGTAAAGAATATAACCTTTCCATTTGTTCCTAACTGAATCTCATGAACATTTAATGAGAAATCAAAATAAACAAAACATTGTTTAAATGGTATAAGAAACGTTATAACTACTTATTCCTAACAAAGTTTATAAATAGACATAATGTAATTTATTTATTTATTTTAAATGTCCCCAACTCTCAATGACTTATCTATAAGAAGTAATCAATCCACTGACCAATATATTTATTCATCACTAAAAGCTTGATTTAATTGATAAGTACACAGTTAAAAATCCTTTCATACTTATGTCCTTATGCTTATGATCTCATAATCCCATTTTCATATTCATAATAATATTTATATTCACTTTCATATTCATATTTATATCCATTTTCATATATGTACGCAGATTTACCTTATTTCTACACTCCTATTTATTCTCATGTTATTATACCTATTATGTATGCATACTTATACATAATGAATGTATATACATCAATGATGGTAATATATTCCAATTATTATTATGCTGATATAAGCAGTATTCATTTATTTATATTCATATTATTCATCTACAACATTTATATTACCTAACCTATTAATAAAGGAAAGTGCACGTACCTCTTTATGCTGCTTGTCTTGTTAAATCTGCTCACTGGATTCTATTCTCTTTCGCCTATTCTTTAATATTTATATATTATAGTATTTGTTATATTATTAATAATATCTCTATATTATATTATTATATATGCTATTAATATTATTGTATATATATATAGATATAATGTAGATTTAAATATATAAATATAATGCAGATTTAATTATATTTATTTACAATGCTAATATTTTTTTTTTTTTCCCATATATTTATAATACTTCCTCTTAAATTAAATGCAAACTACTATTATTCCATACTTTCTGGCTTTCATATTTAAAGACTTTGTTTGCTTACTTTAGACTTCCTTATTTTCTTATATCCCCAAATCTGATCCCCTTTCCTTCCTTGCTGTTGCTATTTATATTATATATGTTCCATTATGCCTCTTACGAAGAATGGTGACTCTTCAAAGAGTCACATACATAATATTAATATCTAATATATATATTATTTAATTAATTAATTCCTATTAATAGTATATATTATAATAATATTTATATCTATTAATATCTTATGAGTATAATAATAATAATATTTGATATTTATATTCATGTAATATGATAATATATTATATAACGTATTAATATTTATGTGTAATTAAATATATTGTTTAAATCTTCAATTTAAACAAGGCTTTAATATGGGGACATGACAATATAGTACTGGAAATAAACCCTAATAAAATAGTATATTTTACCCTAATAGTATATTTTATACCAGCTTAGCTTTACAGTAAATAAAATGTAGTGTTGGAAATAACCTTTATAAAATATAAAATATTGTACCACACTTGTAAATAAAATAGAGTGATGTAAATTTAAAAGATAGTATAAAATATTATTTTATAGCACTATATTAAACCCTAACAAAATATAATTATAAACAACAATGAAAAGATAATAATTTAAATTTCATTGTGTAGAAAACATAAGTAAAAATTGGTGACAAAATCTATAAAATATAATGCACTTACCATTCAATTAACTTCTGTTCTTCGGGTCTAAAATATTGCAGCCACCTCTTAAAAAAACTCCATGGAAATTTATAATGCACAGTGTTCCCAATAAAGTAATTTCCAAAAAGATTAAAAAGCCCCCAAATTCTCCAGGTCAAAATTCCCCCTCTCCATTTAATAAATAATGAAGGGAGGGAAGTTATTTACAACTACCCCAACTAACTACCTACTAACCCTTATTATAAATAAATAAAATATATGCAACCAACATAATTTAAACATACACACAATAAATAATTTTACACAAACGGGTAAAACCATTTACCCACACTCACATATTATAATTAATTATATAACCAACTTTATAATATTCTATTTATTTACTATTTTATTATTATTTCTTAATTATAATATTACACTATAATTTTATTTTATTATCAACTAGGATTATATATATTATTTATCAATCCATTTTAATGCATAAGATAACCAAGGCATATTATCAGACAAATTAAACCAAAAGCCAAAACAATTACCTAACCACTAACCAGGGTCAAAAGGCAAAACTTCAAGCAACACTGACTGGCCACTGATAGTACTTGACAAGGTATCAAACTAGGTACTCATCCTCTTCGAGGATGATGGTTAGGGTGGGGGACCAAGTGCTATCTCCGGTCAACTACTTCCATTGGGTGCAAGGCACGCTCAAACCTGCCAATTCAGGTGGAGTCGATGCTTGGTACCTGTTCACTCAAACATACAAGTTAGAGCACATGTACATAATAGCCAAAGCACTAGGGAAGGGACTCTAGCAATCATATCTCATACTCGTATGTCACCCATACGTCCAATGGTATGATGCCACCCTTTCCACCCGTCCTAACAACATACTACTGCATCACCTTATCCAAATAAATCTCTACATAATAACAATATGCATCATGCTCCCAAAAGTATTAACAGAAGCTCTTGTTCCATCCTCATCATCAGGTTCCTTAGCCAAACTACCTGCACATCCAAGGTGAGAATGGAGGGGTGCTACAACAATTTTCTTGTGGAGATTATTGGTAATGGTACATGATGCAATTTGAAAATCAGCTTGGACTGTAATAATGTGCACCATGTTAGATCTCCATTAATAACTAAGGGACATCCATCAAAGCATAGCGAAGGGGAATTTTTTTTATCAAATATGGTAGTTACCAGTTCCTCGAAAACATGCATATAGAATGAGGGATCATATGAGAACCATACGAACTGCCATCTTACAAATTATGATGATTTTTGGCTATGTACAAGATGGATCTTGTACAGATACAACCGTATAGGTTTAGAGGGAAGATAAACAAACTTCAACCTTATTAGAAACCCTTATTATCTACGGCTATAGTTGATTGCAAGGTTTGCATGGAAACCTTCTTGAAGGCACTGAATAATCAACTAAAAATATCTCTGTCAACAAAATAGATAAACAAACAGTACTAAAGAGAAGACCGCAAAATCTAGCATATGGTTCTGGGAGAAAAAACTTACTTTATTCAATGTTTCTATTACAGATATGAGCCAATAAGATATTAGTATCATTCAGATATTGGCATGATGCTCTATACGAAGACATGCACCTCCATGCTACCTCACCAGATTTGGATAATATAGATTGGTTTCCTTATTTGTATCGTTCTACAAATCTCTGTGTAAACTACAGTACAACTTTATAACTCACAATAGAGCAAAAAAATTAAGGATAATACAGTTGGTTTAACTCTTCATGATCTTGTGTATTTCCCTAGTGCAACAAACAAACTTGGAAAACAGTCTTTCTTTCACAAATTATAAGCATTGAATCATTGAGCAATAAGGATACATACTTGGTCAATACATTGCCCAACCCCTGGGCAATGATGATCTAATCGCTCTACATAGCTATTGCAGATAGAACCATGTGAGCAACAAGGAGGACCATTCAACATGCAGATATCCCTATACTTTTTGATCCCAGAATCTGCATAAAGTGGATCTTCTTTTTCTTTAAATTTAATTCCCATGATCTCCACATTAACCCAGTAGCCTAAATGATCCCCCCAACAAAGGAGGGGTTTGAGAATCTTCAAGAGTTCTTTTCCTATCTCCCCCAAAAATGAATGCCCCAAATGCACCAAATCCCCCCCCAAATCCTTTCCAGAAGATTCTCCCCTCATTACTAGCTTACAATATGCTAAATATATCATTTTCAAATCCCCAATAACTCCTATCTGATTTTATTTATTTTAATCTTTGCTAAGTATAGGTTTTATGACAACACATAAATGAAATACATTTATTTTTATAGTTACATAATAACACATTACTCGATTATATATTTATTTTCATATAAGTTTTATTAATTATATTCCAAACAACTTCATAATTCCACCTTATGGCATTAGTTTATCTCCTTAATATTACTATATATATATTTAACTTTAACTTTGTATTTAAATTTATTTTAATGTAGGAATAAACCAAAGCATAAATCAACGCTTCTAATTTAAATAACCCCAAAATACCAAACAGTACCTAGCCACTATGCATGATTGCAAATCACGACCACGACAACAGAGACAAACTGTCATGCCTATTCTGACGACACTGACTAAATACAAAACTGAATACTCATCCTCTTTGAGGATGGTGACTAGAGTAGGGGAACAAGTTTTATCACTGGTCAACTAATTCCATTGGGTTCAAGGCACGCTCAACCTACCAATTCAGGTGGAGTCGATGCCTGGTACCTATTCACTCAACATACAAGTTAGAGCACATGTGCATAATAGCCGAAGCACTTGGAAAGGAACTCCAACATTTGTATCTCATTCCTGTATATCCCCCATACATTCAATGGTATGATGTCACCCTTTCCACTTATCCTAACAACATACTACTGCATCACTTGACTATCCAAATAAATCTCTGCATAATAACAATATGCATCATACTCATGAAAGTACTACAGAAGCTCTTGTTCCATCTTCATCTTTAGGTTCCTTAGCCAGACTACCTGCACAACCAAAGTGAAAATAGAGGGGCACTACACATTTCTACTTCATGCTACAATTTTTGGTGATTGGGCTATTAGCTCTGACACTCTTGAAAATTTGCAAGCCTTTTTAAAGGCAAAATATTCTTTGAAATTAGGCATCGAGAGGAATTGTGACCCTAAGGGTCATATGAATCTTGTAAGACAATCAATTCTGACTAAAATGGCATTATCCCATCAGGTCCTATTTGATGAGGATGTGATAAGAAATCTTGTCACTTTTGATGAGGTATACAATAGGAAGATAAAATGGGATATCTTGAAAAATATTGAAGATGAAAAGAAAAAGTAGAATCCCCTATTTCTTGGATTCTTTGTTGAAGAAAAAGACCCTCTGAAGAGAATTGATGCAATCATTGATAATTTTGAAAGTATATATGGTAAATCTGAGAAGCAACCTCCTAAGGCTACTACACTTCCAGTGAAAAGGTCGGCAACGATTGAGATTCATGAGTCTGCTCCTGATGTTTTGTCAATGCAAGATCCACAGGTCCCAGAATCACCACCAACAAAGAAGTAGAGGACAAAAGAGTAATCTCCACTTGTCCCCTATGAAATGACTGAAGAGGTGGGGGATACTGATGAGGTGGCTAACATCTTGAGGCACATGGGAGATGACAAAGAGGTTGATCAGCCATTGGTTGCTCAACCCACTGATGCATATAAGCCTAAGGCTAGGAAGGGTGAGGAAACCCAAGCTGAACCAGAGTTGGAGGAGGATGAAAGGATTACAGCATCCATGAGGTTCATAGAAGATGACGACTTCATCAAAACTCCAGAGTTTAAGGATTTTTGGCTGAAAATGAAAATGAAAGAATATAATGAAAAAGTGGCAATAAATAAAATGGGTGCTGATGAAGCACAACATGATCAAATCATTACACAAACTTTCAAAGATTTGAAAGTAGATGAAATTGATGTGAGTCTAGAGGAGGCAAGACAAATGGTGTTGAAAAGTAATATGTTCATCATCCCTGGCCTTGAATTGAAAAAGGTATTTTTGCTTGACCAAGTTAGAAGTCAAGATGATCCAGAACTTGTTTCAGAATTTGATTATGAAGATGGCATAAGTGGATGTGGTTTTAATCCAAAGACATATACCCTTGCAATCTGGACTACTCAGAAGAATACAAGCAAACCAAGATTGCTTGATATTGTTCAAGAAATGAGGGGTATAGCTATGGTAAAGACTTTACAAGATACATCAGCAATAGAAGCAATTGCTCTCAATGTTCATATTGCTATGTTTACTCATGTTGTTGTGAAGAGGTTAGAACAAAGGCTAACAAATTATGAGAAAACTTAGAAAGTAATGAATGATAAAGTAAACAAATTGTATTTTGAAAATGTCAAATTAAAGAAACAATTGCAAGTTGTGAATTCTTCTCAAGGTCAAGCCATTGTACCCTATCAGCCCCCTGTGCCACAAACAACTAGTGATGTCACAATGTCTATTGAAGAATTTAATGCAACAAGATTGAAATTTGAAAAGGAAATTGAAAGTTTGAATAAAAAAAATGAAATGACAAAGAATGAGGCAAAGATGAAAGTTTATGAAATTTTTGAGAAAATTTTGGAGCATAGAGTAAAATTGGTTGTCGATAAGCTTGGGAGTGTGCATGATTTCTACTCTTCTTTATCTCAGGCCATTGAGCAATTGAAGATAAACCTTTTTGTTTTAGATTTGTTGCTTAAAAAATGGCAACCCTATCATCACACTTTGGTTATGATGTGCTTAGTAGTGCAAAGGAATCTTGATGCCCCTACAACTTTGAAGCCCACTGAGACAATGGTCAAAATGATCATTGATGAATACCAGTATGTGAGTGGGGAAAGCCAGAAGATGCAAGAAAAGGTTGAATCTTTTACTACGTTCAAGTATAAATCTATTCCTTTCATACTAACAGAAGAAGAGAAAATCAAAAGTCTTGACACATGGAAGATGGAATTCAGCCAAACAGTATTCCAAGGTATGGATTTTTTGAAGAAGGATGGAGATGTCAGCAATCTCAATTTCAACATGATATTGGACTGAGTAATTTCCTTGGATGCTGGGTTTGCAAAATTTGTGATGGATGTTTGATAAAAGATGGAAAGATCACCAGGAGAACTTGCTTCAGATTTAGGCTTACCAATGGCTGGGTGATTTTACAATATATAAATGGGAGCAAAAATATCTTAGAGATGAATCATCAACAACATAGGTTCAGGTGTAGAGGAGCAATGAGCCATCTTGAATGCACCACCACATCTTGAATGCTCTCCTTTTGTCCATGTTTTCAAAATGTATTCAAATATATTTGAAAATCTAAATTGGACTTATAAAAGACAAATACTGTAATATCAAGGGTTAGGAATACAAAGAGCCATTTTGAATGTGAAAGGTCTGAAGCTTGTTGCTTCCTTTATAAAAGGAAACCAAGACCTTATGGCTCAGAATCTATCTGGGATTTTGATTTTTTGAAAGAGACATTGCACTGCCTATACTTTGAAGCAAATCAATATAAAAGCTACTATTCTCTAGTGGTCAACTTTTGGTTCTCATTTGTTTGTTGAATTGGACTGCTAATAATTTATCTGGTTGTCTCCAATTTACTTTTTCTTTGTTATTCAAATCAAAAGAGACACCTGCATTCACATTACAAAAGAGGATAGGCTATATTTATCAAACTAAAATTATAAAGTAATAAGTTATATCTCAAAAGATGTTTATATTATTTAAAAATGAAGGAAGGTGATTCTACTGTAGAACATTTTGACACCTTTAATATGATTTTGAGTCAAATAGGTTCAATAAATGTTAAAATTGATGAGGAAGACAAATGTATCTTCTCACTTTTTTCTTTACCCAAAAATTAGGAGAACATAATGCTTGTTACAAATGGTAGTGTTGCAAAGGTGACTATGGAATCCTTTATTGTTACAATGCTCAGTGGAGATATGAGGAGAAATTTCAATGATGAAAGTTCTAAGGATGCCTTGGATGCCTTGCATGTTCCACAAAGGCCCAAGGACAAAAGTAGATCTAAAGGGGAATGGTATAAATATCAATCCAAGTCAAGAGGAAAATCTAGAATCCCTCAGAAGATAAGAGTAAAGTTTTGGAAATATGGAAAAAGAGGACAAGTGAAGAAGGAATGAAAAAAATTAGTTAATCACTGCCACAATCTCATGATCATTATTCTAGGAGAAAATCCTAGTTTTCATTCTTTTTTCATAATGCATTAGTTAAGCACACACTTCACATTTGACATCATGCTAACAAGATCAAATAAGTTTTGTATTTCTTCTCAACTATTTCATTTCTCTATCTTAATTACTTAATAGCTCAATATTTTATTCTACTCTCAACTCCTTGTACTTTAAATTTTAATTAAATCTAGGATTGGACTTAAATCTTCTATTATAGGGTATAATTTATTTCCCTACATTTTTTTAAACTCGCAATTTCCATGCCTATGTTTAGGATAAAAAAAGATTGATTTTTTATTTTGAGATTTTTGTGGTTTGCATTTGTTGGAAACAACCCAATGCCTTTAATTTTGCATTCCTAAGAAACATCTAGGATCCTTATGTCCCCTTCAACAAAGTAATAGGTCAAACCCTCACCTTGCAAACATGACTACCTCTTTCTCCTACTTCCTATGACAATCACATGTTGCATTCTAATGATGAACAAGAATATTATGATCATGATGTCTTTATTAAAAGTGTTGAAAATGAATAGAAACATGAGATTGTTGATAAATTGAAATATTTGTTCAATCAATTAGCTAATATAGATGATAATAAGTCCATTTCATTTTTTATTGATGGTATTAGTCAAGTACTTATCACAAGATAGCATGACATAGATACAATTAAGGATATATATGAAAAATAATTAAAGATAAACAAACTCCTCATGTGGCAGGCACCGGACATTCTCTTTTGAAAATCATTCCCTTATATATATTTTCAAAATCCAATTTTGTTTTTCTATTTTAGGAGTAGGGTTTAAAGATTTATAGAAAACATTAATCCAAATCATATGCTAGATTGGGTTAAGTGAAGTGGATGATTTAATTGACAAAATTACATAAGCTCCTTAATCTATTTTGAAGTCACCAGCAAACTTGAAAGTAAATTGTCATTGGTGAAACAAGGTAACACCCACCTAGGCTTGAACAGAGCCTAAAGTGCAGAGAATTTTGATTAATCTGGTCAATTCTATTAGTTGGCCAAATTCACATATAAAACCTAATCATAAGATTTGGCATATCTTTAGGGTTTTATAATTTACAAATTTGAGTACCAACAAAACCAATATTGACATTAATGTGATGTACAAAAGCATTGGCCAAATCATTGAAGGAATGAATAGAACTATGAGGAAGAGAATAAAGCCATTCAATTTTATAATCCTTTTAGTTTCTAGGGAAGAGCTTTGTAAAAAGTTTATCATCATAAACATAATCAAAACAAACTCCCAATTGTGTCATAAGGTCCCCTTTACCACTATACCTTACAAAACTAGGGGCCACCTATTGGAATAAGGTGCCATTAACCTTGTAAATTTCAATATTGTATTTTATTCCATTTATTATTTGTTATTTGTAATTACCCATAAGGGAATGAGGTAGTCTCATTGACAGTTGTAATTTCGGAGTTACATACGATAGTTATAGAGTGACTTTTACAGTTGGCAAATGCAAAAACTCGTGGTAAATGAGGATAGGTGTGCTCCCTTGAGGAATATACTATTTTTGGCATGTATGACAACTATCATAATGTTTGGTGAGTGAATCTATGACAACTGCAAGTTGTCATAAGATTCTGTGATTCTATGACGCATATGACAGATATGTTAGTTGTATATTTACTATATTTATCCCAAGGTTCCTATCTTGGAAAGATGCTCTTTTGCTGGAATCTATGACGATTATGACGCATCATAAGATGCTGTAAGAGGCCAGATTTAGTCTTGGGCATCCAATCTTTTCATGACTATTTTTGGACAACTGTAAGATGCTTGTAAGATGGTAATTAATGTTTACAGGTTGAAGAATCTTAGGAGAGGGAAGGTGAATGCCTAAGATAAGTTAGAAAATGTTTCTATAAGTATTTGCCATGTATTAGTTGCTGCAATACATATTTTAGGTACTCAGGTGCTACCAGAATGCTATCAGATTGAAGATTGGTGGAGAGAGTTAAAGTGTTGATGTATTGTAAATCATTTTCAGATTAATACAAACATTGGGCCGCTTTCCTGTGTGGAGTTTTTTACCTAAAAGGGTTTTCTCCACGTTAAACATTGTGTTATGTGTTCATATTTCTGATTTTGCATTTTTGTGAAGTATAGTTTTGTTTCTATGTTACAATCTCCATTAATAACACAGTTAAAGATCGCTGAAATTTATCTTGTATCAGATTTCTATTAAAGTAGTGTTTCTTTCATTTCTAACATTTGGTATCAGAGCCTGGCCAACTTTGAGTCTTGGGTGATAGTGTGGAATCTGTAGCTACAGTGGGAGATTTGGTTGTGTTTGTTTTGCAGATCTTGTGTTTTTATTATGGTTGTATCCACCATTGCATCAACCTCTCAATTAGACATTGAGAAGTTCAACGGAATGGGGTATGAGTTATGGAAGCTAAAAAAGGAAGATTGAAAGAAACTAGTGGTTGGTTGTCCAAAAAGAGAAGAAACCTGACAATGTCTCTCAAGATGAGTGGGATAGACTGGATAAGAAGGCACAGGGAACCATCCGGTTGTGTCTTTCAGACTTTGTCCTATTAAATGTCGCAAAGGAAGAGACTGCATAAGTTGTGGAAATGGTTGGGTGAGATCTATCAAGCCAAGAGTATGGTAAATAAACTTTATTTAAAAAGAAAATTATTTTCCATGAAAATGTGAGAAGGTGAATTAGTTGCAGAGCATTTAAATTCTTTTAATTTGTTAGTGACTCAGCGTGATTCAGTAGATGTTGAGGTCAGTGAGGAAGATAAATGTATCTTACTTCTTTGTTCTTTACATGGGTCTTGGGAGAATACTATCCTTGCTATCACTACTAACCTCGCAGATCCAAAGTTGGATGCTCTTGTTTCAGTGCTACTGTCACAGGAATTGAGGAAGAAGAGTTCGGATAGTTCAGGGGATTCTCTCAGTGTCAAGGGAAGGTCTAAGGAAAGAGGACCTAAAGGAGATTAGAAAGGGGCTAAGGACAAGTCCAAGGGCTGGTCTAAGACTCTTGGTAAAAAGAACAAAGTTAAGTGTTGGAACTGCGGTAAAAGGGGACATGTGAAGGAGTGCAGAAATCCCAAGAAATAGTGGGAGAGTGCTTCAGATAAGTCCTCGAATACAAGTGAAGAGGTTTTACTTTCTACATGTAATCTTGTTTCTAATGATCACTGGTTGATTGACTCGGGATGCTCATTTTATATGACCCTGCATAAGGAATGGTTCTCCTTATATGAAGAATATGATGGAGGTAATATCTACCTTGGTGACAACTCTACATATCCAATTGTCAAGAAAGGAAAGGTATTGTTGTGTTTCAGTGATGGGAGGATTAAAACCCTCCCTGGTGTTTTGCATGTTCCCAGATTAGCTAGAAATTTGATTTCAGTTTTGAAGTTGAATAATTTGGGAATGCATGTGACATTTGACAAGCATGGCTACAGATTAGTGAGAGGGAACTTGGTGGTAGCGAAGGGGAAGAGATTTAGAAGCCTGTTCAAGCTTGAAGCCACTACAGTTTATAATGTCTCCTATGTATCTGATGCTAATACTGAAAATGCATGTATGTTGTGGCACTGTAGATTGGGCCACACAAGCAATAATATATTAAAAACTATTAAGAATAAAAATTTGTTGGATGGTTTCTCCTATTCTGATGAGCACTTTGATTTATGTGAGCATTGTGTGTTTGGTAAACATAACAGAAAATCATTTCCTTTAGGAAGCAATAAAGCAAAAGCGAAGTTAGAAATTATTCATACAGATGTGTTTGGACCCGTGGATAATGAATCTATCAAAAAATCTTGTTATTTTGTAACCTTCATTGATGATGTATCCAGATTTACATGGATTTATTTTATGAAGCATAAATCTAAAGTTTTCACTAAGTTTAAGGAATTCAAAGTCTTAGTAGAGAACCAATCAGGTTTAAAGATAAAAATATTAAGATCTGACAATGGAGGGGAATATTATTCTAAGGAATTTGATGATTTTTGCAAGCATGTAGGTATAATCAGACAAAAGACAACTCCGTATACACCACAACAGAATGGTGTTGTAGAAAGGATGAACCAAACAATTATGGAAAGTGCCAAAAGTATGCTTAGTGATGCATAGTTGGATAAATGCTTTTGGGCAGAGGCTATGTGTACTGCTTGCTACTTGATAAATAGATCTCCTTGTAAGGCTCTTGATTCGACACCTTATGAAGTGTGGACAGGTAAGAAACCTTCTGTTTCACATTTAAGGGTTTTTGGCTGTGAGGATTTTGTTCATGTGCCTAAGGAAAAGTGATCTAAGTTGGATCCAAAGGCTGAAAAGTGTACATTCATTGGATATGGTGATAATGTAAAAGGTTATAAGCTTTGGAATCCACTAACCCGCAAGATTATCTTTTCTAGAGATGTTATTTTCAGGAAACTAAGAGTTATTTATGAACCTGAGCAGCCAAAAGAAAAAGATGAAAAGGTAAAGAAGGTGCACTTTGATTTAGAGTAGAAAGATGCATCTCAGGAAGAACATAATGATGGATTGGGGGGTGAAGAAGAAGAAGAAGATTCGAGTAGTTCTGATGAAGATGAGTCTGTTGTTACAGAAGAAATTATTGCGAATGATCATACAGAAGAATGAGTAGAGTCTCTTACTCCACCCTTGAGGAGATCCACAAGACAACGGAATCCAATTGACAGGTATAGCCCACCAGATTTCCATTGTGTATATGCTCTATTGAGTACTAACGATGAACCTAGATCCTACAGGGAAGCTATTTTTGCAGATGATAGTGACTCTTGGAAGCTAGCCATGCAGGAGGAGATGATGGCCTTAGACTCTTGTAACACTTGGGATCTTGTTCATTTGCCCAAAGGAAGAAAGGCCATAGGATGTAAGTGGGTCTTCAAGAAGAAGTTTGGAGCAGACATATCATTGGAGAAGTACAAGGCTAGACTAGTAGCCAAGGGCTACTTCCAGAGAGAGGGAGTTGATTTTAAATTGACTTCTATTAGATTTCTCTTATCCATTGTTGTAACTTATGATTGGGAGATTGAGCAAATGGATGTTAAGACTGCATTCTTGCATGGAGATCTTGAAGAAGAAATTTATATGCAACAGCCTACAAGTTTTGAGGTAAAAGGAAAAGAACATTAGGTTTATAGGTTAAAGAGGTTTCTTTATGGTCTAAAACAATCCCCCAGAATGTGGTATCAAAAGTTTGATTCATCTATTTTGAAATTGGGTTTTGTTAGAAGCGAGGAGGATCATTGTGTTTACATTCATTGTGTTGATGATTCTATACTGGTTATTGCTTTGTATGTTGATGACATGTTTTTTAGCAATACTAAAGGTATGGTCAATGAGCTTAAAGCCCAACTTTCAGGTGCATTTGAGATGAAGGATCTTGGTGTTGCAAGGTTTATTTTAGGAATGGAGATTAGGAGGGACAGAGTTAACAAAAAGATTTGGTTGTCACAAAGTAAGTATGTGAATACTATTGTGCAGAGGTTTAGTTTGCAGGACTATAACCCAGTTAGAGTTCCTTTACCCATTGGTACTAAGCTTTCATTAGATATGTGTACAAAGACTGAGGATGATCTTGAGGATATGTCTAGTGTGCCATATGATAGTACTATAGGGAGTTTGATATATGCAATGGTTTGCACTAGACCATATATTGCCCAAGCCGTGGGAGTTTTGAGCATATTTATGTCTAACCCTGGTAGACATCATTGGAACTATGCGAAGAGGGTGTTTAAATATCTTGCAGGTACTCTTGATCATTGTTTGGTTTATTCTGGTACTGATAGTGCTGATAAATTATTGGACATATAGGGTTTTGTTGATGCAGATTGGGCAGGTGACTTGGATAGTCGAAGGTCCATGAGTGGCTATGTGTTTACTTTGTTTAGAGGTGTAGTGAGTTGGATGAGTAAGAGGAAGCCCATAGTTGCTTTGTCCACCATAGAAGTAGAGTATATGGCTCCTACTCATGTCTCTGTTGTGATAGCAGGATCATTCAGATTCATTGTGATAGCCAGAGTGCTATCTGTTTGGCCAAGAATCCCATGTATCATGCTTGGACTAAGCATGTTGATGTTCAGTATCACTTTGTTCGAGAGTTTGTTGCAAATGGAGAGATTGAGCTAAAGAAGATAGATACTCAGGAGAATGTTGCAGATTCATTGACTAAGCCTATGAGCATAGAGAAGTTCGTGTGGTGCAGAGAGGCCATGGGCCTTGTTTCTAGTGCTTGATTATTTTCATTTGTTTTCCTATGGGTTGATTTACAATGTATAATGTCAAGTGGGAGAATGTTGGAATAAGGTGCCATTAACCTTATAAATTCTAATATTGTATTTTATTCCATTTGTTATTTGTTATTTGTAATTACCCATAAGGGAATGAGGTAGTCTCATTAACAGTTGTAATTTTAGAGTTACCGGCGGCAGTTACAGAGTGACTTTTACGGTTGGCAAATGTAAAAACTCATGGTAAATGAGGATAGGCATGCTCCCTTGAGGAATATACTATTTTTGGCATGTATGACAACTATCATAATGTTTGGTGAGTGAATCTATGACAGCTACAAGTTGTCATAAGATTTTGTGATTCTATGACGCATATGACGGATATGTTAGTTGTATATTTTCTATATTTAGCCCAAGGTTCCTATCTTGGAAAGATACTCTTTTACTGGAATCTATTACGGTTATGACACATCATAAGATGTTGTAAGAGGTCAGATTTAGTCTTGGGCATCCAATCTTTGCATGGCTATTTTTGGACAAGTGTAAGATGCTTATAAGATGGTAATTAATGTTTACATGTTGGAGAATTTGAGGAGAGAGAAGGTGAACACCTAAGATGAGTTAGAAAATGTTTCTATAAATATTTGCCATGTATTAGTTGCTGCAATATGGATTTTAGGTACTCAGGTGCTGTCGGAATGCTATCATATTGAAGATTGGTGGAGAGAGTTGAAGTGTTGATGTATTGTAAATCATTTTCAGATTAATACAAACATTGGGCCTCTTTCCTGTGTGGAGTTTTTTACCTGAAAGGGTTTTCTCCATGTTAAACATTGTGTTATGTGTTCATATTTCTAATTTTGCATTTCTGTGAAGCATAGTTTTGTTTCTATGTTACAATCTCCATTAATAACACACAATTAAAGATTGCTGAAATTTATCTTGTATCAGATTTCCATTGAAGTAGTGTTTTTTTCATTTCTAACACCACTGAACAAACTAGAAATGGATAAGAAATAACTCAAATGAAAGTGGATTATGCTTGATTTCTCCTATGATATCCTTTGATTACTAGGGGTAATGCATCAACTTTACTTTGCATCTCATCAATTCTTTTAAGGATGACATCTATGTTGGAAGGATGAACATTAGGAGTTATGATTAAAATGGAAGTGGAAGTGGCAACATGAGAGAATACGTGAAGTGTACATTGATTGGGGGACAAACAACGAAGTTGGAATGACAGCACTAGAAGTGGGAACATGAGTAGTGGATGAGAAGTATGTTGGATCTAGGGCATACAACTGAGAGGGGGGGGGTGAATCAGTTGTATAGAACTTGTTCTCTTTCAAACACTTAATTCTCTGTTGTTAGTTAGCAGCATATCAAATAATCATTCATGGAAGCACAATACATAAACACAAGAGCAGATAAGCATCAACACATTGAACACCAAGATTTTGACGTGGAAAACCCGGTTAAGGGAAAAACCACGGGGTGATTAACCCAAGAATTATTCTCTGTTAGAAGAATAAGGAAAAATGAATGGCACATGCCAATAAGGGCTCACTGCCCGAGCACACTGCTCACAAAGAGGCCCACTGCCTACAAGGAGACACACTGTCTACAGAGTGATAAAAATCACAGTCTTGAACTGGAGAATGACATCTCTACCATGTCCGGATCAGTTCCAATTAAGCCCAACAATCTCTGCTCTGCCTTTCGCACCTTTCTTCGCTACACCTTACTCATACATACAACACAACTGAAATGAATTCACAAATCATTATTTATACAAGACATCGACTTAGGAACAAGCATCTAAGTCGGCAAACAACCATAGGAGTATCCGCAAGATGAATAACACATCCGGTCGGCTATCACAAGAACATTCGCAGGATGAACAACTCATCCGGTCGGCTAAACAGAGCAATAACTTCATCCGGAAGAATAACTTCAATTCCGGGCTCTACCATCAATGCGGACCAACAACACAACCTAAACATGATTCAAGAACCTTCACAAGTCTGTCTGAATGTCCGGATACATCCGCACTTTCTCTGCTTACTGGGATCTCTTGTCTTCCTCATCCGGAACTTCAAGAACACAGTCTGTCGCCACAGTCATAATGCAGGAGGTACATCCGGACCTCCAAATTACACACAAATCAGGATGAAACATCACAAGGACATATAAAACACTCCTTCCAATCCGCAGATTATGATAATACAATTCCGGACCTCACCGGACCTTTTTGTGATCCTCTGTCACCTCCGGATACTTGCCGGACCCGGTTCTATACCGGCAGCCATAACTCCTTCAGATCTTCATGCGGACCTCTGAAATCTTAACTGTAGCATCTTAAGACTCATATCTACTAACCCTTTAATCCGCATCCTCCGGTTCTCATCCTATACAGTATATTTACCTTCTTCTCATCACTGTTCTTCACTGTTCCTGACTGAGGCTAATTTTCTCAATATCCTCAGCACAAAGCTCATCAAATCCTTCTTGTCAATGCAGTGTGAGTATGTTGACATCAATGACAACAATGGCTCACCTCATACTTGCAACAATCTCCCCCTTTGTCATTGATGGCAACATATGATGTGAAAAACCATCAAGACAAGAACTTCTCTTTTGTGTCACAGCTCCCCCTATCAACAACAACTCCTCACATGTCTTCCTTTGCTGCTCCCCCTTTGATCATCAACCACTTGTTTTTCACATGTCTTCTCTCCCCCTTTGACATCAATGGCAAAGGGCTCATACTTGCAACTCTCATGCATCAGAATAATACCAGCTGCTCCCCCTTAGTTGCAGCTCCCCATTAGTCCGGATCACAAGATATGACTGTGATAGCCACCGGACTGATGCACATCAGTGCATCTTAGTTCATCACCGGAGGGGCCATGACCCCTAACTTCTCCCGGAGATATTCAAAAGAGTCCTTGGGAAGAGGTTTTGTAAAGATATCTGCAATCTGATCCTTGGAGGGAACATACTCCAATCTGACTTCTTCCTTGTTTACTTGTTCTCTCAAGAAGTGAAATTTGATAGATATGTGCTTAGTCTTAGAATGCAATACCGGATTCTTGGAAATATTAATTGCACTTGAATTATCACAGAAAATTGTGATAGGCTCATCATATTCAACTTTGATGTCTCTTAGCATCTGCTTCATCCACAAGATTTGAGTGCAACTACCTGCTGCTGCAATGTATTCTGCTTCAGTTGTAGACAGAGATATTGCATCTTGTTTCTTGCTTAGCCAAGAAACCAATCTCTTCCCCAAAAAGAATGCTCCACCACTAGTGCTCTTCCGGTCATCCACATCTCCTGCCCAATCTGCATCTGTGTAAGCATGAAGAGAAAAATCCGGATCTCTAGGATACCATAGACCATACTCAACTGTCCCTTTCAAGTATCTAAAAATTCTTTTGATTGCCATAACATGAGATTCTCTAGGATCAGCCTGGAATCTTGCCACAAGACCAACAGCTTGCATTATATCTGGTCTAGTTTGAGTGAGATACAACAATCCACCAATCATTGATCTATACTTTGTCTGATCTGCCTTTGGAGAATCATCATCTTTGCTTAACTTACATCCGGTTGCCATAGGAGTGTTCATAGGCTTTGAGTCTTCCATACCAAATTTCTTTAACAATTCTTTCACATATTTGGTCTGAGAAATGAAGATCCCTTCTTTTGTTTGAGTAATTTGCAGACCCAAGAAGAAATTCATTTCACCAAGCATAGACATTTCAAACTCACTTTTCATCTGATTTGCAAAAGTTTTACACATACTATCTCTTCCTCCAAAAATGATATCATCCACAAACACTTCAACAATCAGAATGTTTTCATGATCAATTTTGAAATATAAGTTGCTGTCAGCAGTACCTTTGTTGAATCCAATCTGCACAAGATGCTTATCCAACCTTTCATACCATGCTCTTGGGGCTTGCTTCAATCCATACAAAGCTTTCTTCAACTTGCAGACCATATCATTATTATCAGACAATTGAAATCCATCCGGTTGTTCAATGTAGACTTCTTCTTCCAGATCACCATTAAGGAAGGCAGACTTGACATCCATCTGATATACCTTGAAATCTTTGAAGGCAGCAAATGCAAGAAGTAATCTGACTGCTTCAATTCTTGCTACCGGAGCAAAAGTCTCTTCAAAGTCAATTCCTTCTATTTGAGAGTAGCCTTTGCAGACCAATCTAGCTTTGTTTCTGATTACTTCACCAGCTTCATTTAGTTTGTTCCGGAAGACCCATTTGGTTCCAATTACATTCCTGTCTCTAGGTCTGGGAACAAGATCCCAAGTATGATTTTTCTCAATTTGCATCAGTTCATCTTCCATTGCTTTGGTCCAATTTTCATCATTGCAGGCTTCATTTATTGTTTTAGGTTCAATCCTTGAAATCAGACAACATTCATTCTGATCTTGAGCAATATTCCTTCTAGTTTGTACACCTTTGCTTCTGTCACCTATGATCTGATCTTCAGAGTGATTCAGTTTTACATACCTTGGAATTTTGGGAGTATCCAGTACTGCTGTTTCTTGATCAGGCTCATTTAAACCTAACTCTTCTTCCTGATTTACCGGATCAGGCTGACTCTGTTTCACCGGAGAGGATTGAGTTCCTTGAACACTATCTTGGTCATCTTCATCAAATTCATAAAATCTTGAAGGCTTCTCAATTCCTTCATCAACCTTTACATTGGTACTTTCTATCATCTTCCTCAATCTCTTATTGTAACACCGATATGCTTTGCTTTGAGTGGAGTAGCCCAAGAAAATTCCTTCATCACTTCTAGCATCAAACTTTCCTAGATCTTCATCTCTTTTAATATAACACTTGCTACCAAATACCCTGAAATATTTCACAGTAGGAGTGATGCCAAACCAAAGTTCATAGGGGGTCTTACCGGTGTTGTTTCTGATTTGAACTCGATTGAGAGTGTAGACTGCAGTGCTGATAGCTTCTTTCCAAAACATTTGAGGAACATTTGCTTCCAACATCATTGTCCTAGCAGCTTCCTGGATGGTCCGGTTCTTTCTCTCAACTACTCCATTCTGCTGTGGAGTCCTAGGAGCAGACAATTGTCTCCTTATACCCTGTTTCTCACAAAAGTCAATGAATTCACCAGATGTAAATTCACCACCTCTATCAGACCTTAGACACTTTAGTTTCAATCCGGTTTGATTCTCCACCATAGCTTTGAAGATTTTGAACTTCTCAAAAGCTTCTGATTTTTCTTTCAGAAAGGTAACCCACATCATCCGGGAATGATCATCAATTAACAACATGAAATATCTATCACCTTGCAGACTTTTGATTCTTGTCGGACCACATAGATCAGTATGTACTAATTCCAACAATCCGGTAGAAGACTGATCTTTGCTTTTAAAAGAGACTCTGCTTTGTTTGCCTAACTGACATTCTTTACACACACTGTTTGTAGGTTTTATCAACTTTGGAAGATCTCTCACAGCCTGAGTATTGCTAATTTTGATGATGTTATCAAAATTTACATGACACATTCTTCTATGCCATAGCCAACTCTGATCAATTTGAACAAACAAACAACTTTTATTTGAACCAACCAGATGAAAGATGTTACCTCTTGTCTGAGTACCGGATGCAATTTCAGTTCCGGAGCTTGTAAAGATTCTGCATTTTCCATTCTTGAACCGGAGATCATAGCCTTTGTCCACTAACTGACCAACACTGAGAAGATTGTGCTTCAATCCTTCAACATATAGTACATTACCTGTTTTGCTCTTACCATCAAAGGAAATAGTTCCCCTACCTCTGATTCTGCCAGCAGAATTGTCACCAAACTTTACCATTCCTCCTTCATATCT
The DNA here is from genome assembly GCA_027924645.1 of Cunninghamia lanceolata. Taxonomy (NCBI): domain Eukaryota; kingdom Viridiplantae; phylum Streptophyta; class Pinopsida; order Cupressales; family Cupressaceae; genus Cunninghamia; species Cunninghamia lanceolata. The sequence goes on from BSBN01000609.1 coordinate 7,171,571, forward strand.
TTCCAAATCTAAGAACTTATTCTTGTCACCAGTCATATGGTGAGAGCATCCACTGTCAATAACCCAATCATCCTTTTCTTCCACTTGAGCAGCCAAGGCTTTTTCAACAACTTTGTGATTGACAGATTCAGAGAGCAAGGAATCTTCTTCCTTGATGGCTATAAACACCCACTCATTTCCGGATTTGCTTCCTGGATCTGATTCATCATCTGTTACTCCTTCATTGTCATCTTCTTCATGAACATAATAGCAATTCTTTTGAAACCTTTGTCTGTGAGTATTAGATCTTGCAGATCTCTCCGGACATCTTGAGGCAAAATGACCAATCTTATTGCAGTTAAAACACTTAAAGGGTAGTTTTCCTTCATACTTACCGGATCCTCTTGGCAGTCTCTTTGCAATGAGGGCTTCAAGTTGAGCTGTTTCTGCTTCTTCTTCTTCCATGTCTCTTCTTGCTTGATCATACCATGACATTTTCCTTGATGAGTTTTCACCCGGATCAAATCTCTGTTTGCCTTTCACATAGGCACTGGCTTTAAAAGCAGACTCAGTCTTGGGTGGATCATCTCCAAACTCGGTCATTTCAAATGCAGCTAGTTTGCCAGCCAATTGTTCTCTTGTGACAGTTGTGTGGGCTCTGAATTCATCAATGGCAGCAACTTTGATTTTGTAGGCAGCAGGAAGGGATCTTAGGATTTTGCAGACAATCTCATTTTCATCTAGAGTTCCACCAGCATTTCTGATTCCACATACCAGCTCATTTACTCTTGGCATAAAGGTAGTAATGTTTTCATCATCTCTCATTTTCAATCTTTCAAATTTCCCTTTCAGACTTTGCAACCTTGCACTTTTGACAAACTCATCTCCTTCATACAGAAGTTCCAGTTTAGTTAGGATCTCATATGCAGTTGGTAGGTCAATGACATTCGAGAGATCTGAGTCATTCAATGCGCTTAGAAGAGCTTCCTTGGTCCGCAGATTGTTTTCAGCTTCTGTGGTTTCATCAGGAGTTGTCGGACCACCTTGTGGGGGTATATATGGTTTTGAAATCATAGCCAAGTATGCTTTTCCCATACATTCCAAATGACACTTCATGCGACCTTTCCAGAGAGTGAAGTTGGTTCCATCGAACTTCGGACTATCCTTCTTGTATGACGACATCCTGGATCACCTCAAGCGGTTAAGCTCCTATCAGAGGAACTCAGCTCTGATACCAATTGTTGGATCTAGGGCATACAACTGAGAGGGGGGGGGTGAATCAGTTGTATAGAACTTGTTCTCTTTCAAACACTTAATTCTCTGTTGTTAGTTAGCAGCATATCAAATAATCATTCATGGAAGCACAATACATAAACACAAGAGCAGATAAGCATCAACACATTGAACACCAAGATTTTGACGTGGAAAACCCGGTTAAGGGAAAAACCACGGGGTGATTAACCCAAGAATTATTCTCTGTTAGAAGAATAAGGAAAAATGAATGGCACATGCCAATAAGGGCTCACTGCCCGAGCACACTGCTCACAAAGAGGCCCACTGCCTACAAGGAGACACACTGTCTACAGAGTGATAAAAATCACAGTCTTGAACTGGAGAATGACATCTCTACCATGTCCGGATCAGTTCCAATTAAGCCCAACAATCTCTGCTCTGCCTTTCGCACCTTTCTTCGCTACACCTTACTCATACATACAACACAACTGAAATGAATTCACAAATCATTATTTATACAAGACATCGACTTAGGAACAAGCATCTAAGTCGGCAAACAACCATAGGAGTATCCGCAAGATGAATAACACATCCGGTCGGCTATCACAAGAACATTCGCAGGATGAACAACTCATCCGGTCGGCTAAACAGAGCAATAACTTCATCCGGAAGAATAACTTCAATTCCGGGCTCTACCATCAATGCGGACCAACAACACAACCTAAACATGATTCAAGAACCTTCACAAGTCTGTCTGAATGTCCGGATACATCCGCACTTTCTCTGCTTACTGGGATCTCTTGTCTTCCTCATCCGGAACTTCAAGAACACAGTCTGTCGCCACAGTCATAATGCAGGAGGTACATCCGGACCTCCAAATTACACACAAATCAGGATGAAACATCACAAGGACATATAAAACACTCCTTCCAATCCGCAGATTATGATAATACAATTCCGGACCTCACCGGACCTTTTTGTGATCCTCTGTCACCTCCGGATACTTGCCGGACCCGGTTCTATACCGGCAGCCATAACTCCTTCAGATCTTCATGCGGACCTCTGAAATCTTAACTGTAGCATCTTAAGACTCATATCTACTAACCCTTTAATCCGCATCCTCCGGTTCTCATCCTATACAGTATATTTACCTTCTTCTCATCACTGTTCTTCACTGTTCCTGACTGAGGCTAATTTTCTCAATATCCTCAGCACAAAGCTCATCAAATCCTTCTTGTCAATGCAGTGTGAGTATGTTGACATCAATGACAACAATGGCTCACCTCATACTTGCAACAAAGTAAACACAATCAGGGGATGAGTGGAAGGTACAATATGAGAAGTAGGTACAATGAGTGGATCAATGATAGGAGCTATGAAAAATTGATAATCAATACAAAGAAGAGAAGAAATATGTGGCATGGCTAATGCAGGAGAAGATGTGGAAGGAGGCACACTAGATGAAGAGGCTTGTGAAGGAAGGGGAGGAGACACACTATTTAAGGAACTTGATGAGCTTATCCTTTGACCTATATCACTTAATACTTCCATCACATAAGGATTATCCATTAACAAGTTATGAAGAACATCAATCAATCCATTTAATTAACATTATTGCCAACAATTCATACCAAAGATTAAACAATTTAAGGATATTGCAATAGGTAATTTTGTATCAACACAAATAATATTACTGAAGCATTTCAAAGTTTAGGCCATAAGAATCATCCTTTTTAAAACATGGATTGCAAATAATTCTAAAAATTTAGAAGTCTTGGTCATTAACATTATTGTCTGCTACAATGTCATCTAGTGTATCATTGTCAATGTTTATATGTTCTTTCAAGTATTTAATATTATCATCATCCTCATCTTGACCTGCATCATCTTCATCATCATTGAAATTTGACTGTAGACCATCTATATTGTTACCAGATGTATTTGGATCATCATTTTCTATACCATCCATATTGTTGTCTTCCATAACATCATCTAACTCTAGATTGTTGTCTTCTTGTGCTTGAACATAACCATCTTCAACATCATCATGGATGTCAATTTCTTTGATGTTCTCTAATCCCTCTCTCTCATTTTGTTGGCCATCATTGTTTTGCTCAGTATCCACTAATGCATCGTCAAATACATGCCTTAATCTTGGATCATAATGTATGATAAATATCCATTTTGGGTCCAAAATATCTTCATAGAAAAAGACCTGAACATGAATGACATACATATATTAGACGTATGGTATAACAATTTTATTGATTAATAAACACATGTATATATTCGCAATAAACTATGAATTAATAGATTAATGATCACTACTACTTCTTGTTTGAGTTAAAGAAATACCTGCTCAATGAATTGTTAGAACATAAGGCTCCTTATCCTCTGGTAGGAAACATGAGGAATCTATAGAAAACAATCCACTATGGGTATCATGTCTTTGTGTCCTCTCAAATGCTTCATACCATCTACACTTAAAAATACAACATTTAAAAGACCGGTAATCCAACTCAATAATTTCTTGTATTTTCCCAACATATTGTAGATTCCCTTCAATTATATTCTTATCTTTTGACCTTGATCAACTAGACTGCTTGAAGTCAACCATGATGCCACAATCGAAGGATCATCTCTTTACATCTACACTTTCTACATGATAATGTCAACCATGTGCCCACATTGTTGGATATTTCCTCGCCTGTGAAAGACCATTTATTTTAGTGAAAACAAGTATAATGATGAATATTAAAATAGCTAATAGTGTCAAAACTATAAGGAAATAACATTTTGTAAAATTTCAACTATACCTTTCTTTCACATCCTCTAGACATGTTGATTTCATCTTTTGTTATGTTTGAATCTATACCTGCATCTTCTATTTGATTTTGAATTTGGTCAATAACCCATTCTAGTGTGCAATCTTTGCCCCATTCCCCAAGTAGATCAGTGGGAAGTGGAGTATTCTTTGGGTTCAATCTCTTAAACTATCTCCTTGCTTCTAACACTTCTTCTCTCTTTTTATCATATAGATCAATCCATTTGTTCATAAAGTCCATGTGGTATAGAATGAACTTGTCGAGTATAGCACTTTTGTCTACACCTATTACATGTCAACATGTTTATTTCAAACTCCAAATGTCATGCTGTTAATTTGACAAATAAATTACAGAGTAAATTAATGATTGCAAGAAAAACAACCACACTGATCATGAATTTACTTACTAATTTCTACTCGAACACCACTAGATTGTGGTTTTTCTCCATCAATAATATCTAATGCTCGTTCTTCATCCCAGAAGTGTGGCCCATCTTTAAAATCCTTACCAAGGAATTCACATAGGAAGAAAAATGCTTCATTCAATACATACCCTTCAGCCATGCAACCCTCTAGATGTGCCTTTTGTCAGACATATCTTTTTAGAGTTTTCATATACCTCTCAAAGAAAAACATCCACCTCGTTGATACGACACCCGCCAATTCAATGTCATCGACTAGGTGTATAAGTAAATGGACTTGTAGGTCCATGAAACTTGTAGGGAGCTCCTTCTCAAATACACATACAATTTCTGCAATTTCCTTCTCTCATTTTGACACTTCACATTCGTGGATCTCCTTGGAGGTCACCCACCTAATATAAGAATAGTAAATTAGTATGAACCTTTAGTCAAAAATTAAAATACAATATAATATCTCTATGTCTCTCACACATGAACATTTCATATAACCACATACCTTGTAAATGTTGACAATCAACTTATGGCATTCCTTAAGTCAACTTTAAGACAGGAATCCCCCCTAATTGCCAATGGCATGATATGCTATCAAACACATTTATGAAAAGGTCATTAGTAATTTTTTCTCACACAACAAAATATCAAAATATATTTCGTACTTAATCAATGTTACCAATAAATGTTAAATGATGATATATAATACCTTCATGAAATTATGAAAATCATGTGTTTTAAATCATGTGATATGTCCATCAACTGTAAAAGCTTTAACCAATGATGACCCATAGACAGTAGGTGTCCTTATTGAACGGATGACATTTTTTAGTTGGTCTAGCTCTTTTCTTTTCAAAATACATGGAGCTTCTGCATATGTTCATTTCCCTATTTGGCCACAAATGTTTTCTATCAATTTTGGTACACGAAACAACAATATCTCTCCTCGAAGACAAGGTGTCCTTCTCTTTGCCTGATATATGTTGAAATATAGAATCTGGGACATTTTTGAAGACGTGCATAGGATCTAATTGGTGGGATATTAATAGATCCTTCCGGTAAGGGAGCTCATAAAATATGTATTTCCTTTTCATTCCTTCTGGCATATTAACTACAACTTGTTCTGGTTCTTCAATTGAACCACCCCGATCAAAAACATCCTCCCAAGCTTTCAATTCAACATCTTCATACTTCTTAAGCCAATCACCTGGACCCATAATCATGGGAGGGCCTCTATTTTCAACTTTTCAATCAAATTGATTCTTCAGGCGATTTCTAAACTTACAATCTAGTGGTAGAAAAACCTTATTTGTGTAAATAAATTTATGTAGATCTTTAGAATACCACCCTTGAAATTATTTTGCACATCTTGGACATGCAAATATCCCCTTTGTTTGAAGCCCTGCAATTCAATAAGTAATCTTAATAACATCAAAACAAATAGTAAAAAACTAAGTATGAAAGTTGGGATGAAAATAAATTATGAGTGTAAATACATAAATATTTTATCTTACCAGAACACACACCAAGTCCTAGGAAATCATGAATAGTCCAACATAGCACATCGTACAACATGAAGAACCTATTTGATGGGGGACGTGATATCTCATACATTCTTATGCCTTTCCATAGCAGTTGCATCTCATCAATAAAAGGTGCAAGATAAACATCCAGGTTTTTAACTTGATGTTTTCTTGGAACAATGAGAGTCAACATAAGGTGCTCCTTTCTAACACTCATCCATAGGGGAATATTGTATACTATCAATCTGACTGGCCAAACACTATAATTTGAGCTTAGGAAAAGGAATGGGCACACTCCATCAATTGCAAGACCAAACCTGATACTATGGGGTTCATCTTTGAATTTTCTTGGCCATTTTCCCTCTATGTGTTTCATTGCTTTGGAGTTAGCCAGAATTTGCATGAATCCATCTTTACTCCTATTCTTTGCATGCCAGTCCATCAATTGTGCAAGTGACTTGCAATGAAACATTCATTGAATTCTAGGTATAATTGGCATGTGAGGTAAAACCTTCTTTGGAACTGTAGGACCTTTTACATCTGTACGATATCTCTTCCCTTGCATACAAGGAATTCTACCTTGTTTTGATAGTCATCTCTGTATAAAATGCAATCATTTTTACATGAATGAATTTGCTTATATTCAATACCCAACTCAACCAACAATAGACACGCCTCTCTACAAGTTGATGGCAACACATTCTCTTCAGGGAATATTTTAGTTTTTAGTGCCCTGTAAGATTGCCAGAGATTAAATCAATTGAATGTTTGACTTATGATGAACATGTTTGATATGTCAATCTATACTAAGACTGTTTATATACAATATATGGTTTTAAAATCCCCTTAAAGAAATATAAATGAAGTTGATGAATGTTTACAAATTATGTACACCAATTGACAATGCAAAGTAAGAAATAGATTTCAACTCACTTCTGTAGGGTAGTGAATACTTTGTCTGAACAACTAAATAGTGACTTGATTTCTAATAATATTAATGTGCATGCCAGTTTTGAGGTTCTACTTGAACCCGATTTGAACACAGGTGTCTTCGCTACTTGCTTGATGGAGTCTTTCAGGTTGTTATCATCAACATTACGTTGGTGGTAATTACCCCTGCTATCATTGTTACTGTCAACCATATGATCATTATCGTCATCATTGTTTCCATCCCCAAAGAAACTTGTAAGCATTTCATTCAATCCTTCTTCATGCACTGCATTTTCACTATCATGATCATCATCATTAAGGCTAGGTGGCATGTCATCAGTGTATGTGGATCTCATCAACTCTTCAAATTTCTTATCTGGTATTCTCTTCAATAATGCTCTTTTCACCCTAGTATTGTTTAAAGGATGGTTTGGATTATCTCGTCCAATCTTAATAACCCAGTTGGATCTTGGGTATTACTATATGTTTCATCAACACCTTCTACCTATCAACAAACGTAAGCATTATTTAATGTTTGGCAACAATTGGATAAATAATAAATGTATCAATTTCAAAAAATATAATCAAATATGGCTTAAAAAATAAAAATAAAAATTGTATGAACATATATACATCAATTGAATAATGGAACTTTATTTTATAGACTACCTTTTTTATACAATAATTTAAATAAAACACAATTTTGACAACATAGTTTATAAAACATCAGTCCACACTCATTTATTATTCTTTTGTTTTTTGCCCTTAAGAACATCCTTAGGGAGACCTTGTTCTTCCCTCTTCTTTCACGCAGGAGTGTGTTTTAAGAAGGGGTAATCAATCAATAACTCATCCCCAATGGTAAGGTCCATAATAACCTCAACCATTATCAATCTATCAACCTCTCTTTCCATATCTCCATCGTTATCATTTATAACCTCAACAAATTGACAAGTCAATCTTACAGTAGGGTCCCTTCCCTTACTACTATTTATAAATTCTGCAATATTTTTGTGTGTATGCACGTCCATCTATATACATAATATGATGGACCATAATATGGCATTAATCTCCTAGTGGTTTGTTCTGAATTGTTTCTATGTTTAGATCCCACATGTACATTTTGGACAATAAAGAGGCCTAGATTCACTCCATGAATATTGGAGGGTCGTATCATGTAGCTATATCCCCAAAATTGAAACACCTCGTACACTCTTGGTAGTTGTTGATCACTAGGTCAAGCGCAATATAATCGACGATCAAATGTCTCTTTGTAAATTGATCTCAAACTTAGTGGCAAGTCATCATCTCCATCACATTGATTCTCATAGGGTATGTAGTCCACCTTCCCCTTGTCTTTAAGCAAATTATGCATCTTTAAACCAGTTCTTGTTCTGTTGCTTATTTTTATCAATTCCTCATCTTCCGAGCTGATATATTGGCACATATTTTTGTTAGATGTATCATATGATAAATGATCATTGCCCTCTAGGCTGGAATTCGGTGATCTAGGAAACTTTAAACCAAGAACTTTATCCTGCAACTATCCATTAAGAAAAAAATTAGTTATTTAAATAATATAAAACAATGTTTAAACGAAGTATACATGTTATTTATATCAAATTGGAAAATTCCTTACCATAATTCCTATTGGTTTTGAATCGATTGTAGGAGGCATACTACCGAATGGAAGCTCATCATATATGCAATGTCTTTGTACAATCACTTGTTTGAATTGTTTCTTTCCACGACATACAAAACATCCACAAACAACAATTTTCTCAAAGTATTCATCCCATGTACTATAGTCCTGACCAACCTCTTGTTCAGTGCAATCATTTGTTGTGTCTGCAGAATCCATTGTCATATCCTCTTCCACCCACTATCCTCTATGTGATTTAATAGTTTTAGATCCACGACCACATACATATCTTTTTCTTTTGCTAGTTGAACACCCAAGCTCTGCATTTGGTCCAATCTCCATCTAAAATAATCAACAACATACATTAATTTATGTCAAGATTGGATAATACATTATAAATTTCAATAATATTGTGAAAAAAGATGGACATATCACAAAATGCCATCAGATCATTTTTTCCTAAGTTAAGTCAAAATTTGAGTACCTGATGTCCCGCTTCATCCTCGTGTCCTCATTTGATATGACATGATCTGCTGCCATGGCCTCATCTGCCCCCTATAATACAAAACATAGTAAATAATGTTTAGTACACCAATTATATCATTTCAACGAATATTCTATCCAACACAAAACCTCACTTTAGGCATATATTTGACATATTGATATCATGTTTTGGCCATCCTAATTTTAAACATTTCCCTTGATCATAGAATCACATTTAATCACCATTCCTGTACATTTTCAACCAATAAGTTTGACCTTAGAGGCCTGGTGGATAGAAAAATGACTTTATCTCCTCTATGTTGTAACATTTGTGAATTCATAAACACCTTCCTCCTTTGGTTGAGGTTGCTTTCTCTTCTTACCTCTATTGTATCTGCAGATTCTGTTGTCATATCTATTTCCACCCACTTTTCTCTCTGCGATTTAGTAGTTCTACGCCATCCACGTCCTCTCTCCATGGCCTCCTCTGGATCCTGTAATACACAACAATGACAATAGTCACATAACAATTGTGCACCAAGAGAATATTGTTGAATTTAGCTTGTTAATACGCTCGCTTTTCATTAAGACACACTATGAAAAACAAAATAGGACATTACAACATTTTTCTCTTCACAAAAAGTTTACACATGGAATCTTGACAACTAGATCTCAAATCTTATGATTACAAGATGACTACAAATTCACATCAAAAAGACATTTATTTCATATTTGACTCTCTTTTTTCTTTTATGGGTCATTTTAAGGCTATCTATATCTCTCCAAGTGGCCATAAAACCCTAAAAACTATCATAGAACCCTCAAAACAGCCTCAAAGAGTCTTTGGCACCAAAATTTTAAATTCTTGATGGAGTGAAGGATGATTTGGATGTTAATTTTGAAATCAACATCTTAAGATTGTCATGACTTAGCTAAAATGTTGTCAATCTCCTATCACATTTCTTAAGGTTGTCCTTAATCCCAAATCAAACTCTGAAATGTTAGATGGAAGGTCATGGCTCCAACTAAAATAATTGGTGTCAAAATGATAAGTTAGGGGACCATCATAGTGTTGATCTACTATTGTAGTGCGATCATGAGGATTCAAAGGTTGTCATATCATTGCTATCATCCAAATACCACCTAATGTTGTACTAACAATGATTTAGAATCTTTATTAGCAAGTCAATGGACTGATATGAGAATAAAGGGTAGCCACCATATGATATAGGATTGTGACTGACAAAAATAAGCAAAGGCATTGCTAACATTATAAGTTAGGTAATCATTTATTATTAAAAAATGCTATTATAGCAACCACCTTAAAATTTTGCCTTGACTATTAATAGGGGTATCAAAGATCATCTTTCAACCATTAGGATTGTTATAACTTATATAATTGTTGGTATATGGTGGATTACTATCATTATAGGGGGATGATATCAAGGACCATCATTATGCCTTGTTATAGCTAATGGACAATCGTCCAAAGTATTGTTACAACCCAAAAGGTCTATCACAACCCCAAAGGACTATCACAAATGTTATTAGGTCATCCAAACCATAGCTCCAACATTCACCATCATATGAATATCATAATTAACATTGTAGAGGTTGTCATACCATGAGGCATAGGTAACAACCATAGGAGGTTTAAAAGCAGCACTAGCAACATTAAATTATTGTCATAGTACACCTAAGATAGCTAGGTATGCATCCATAGAGTTATTACTATAAAATTGTCTCATTAATCTTGTGACCAGATTAAGTCACTATCATAGTAACAATGTAGTTAGTCATCAATCAACATGTTGTCTTTGCATTTCAATGAGATCAATTCTTGAAAAATGACAATCCAGAGGTTAAAGAGACAAGTTGATACCTTACCCAAGTTGTCATGTTCTTGAAACCTTGTCACTATAAAGAGGAGATATCTAGAGAGTAATGTCACAAGGACATAACCAAGGCATGCACTATCATGAGCCATAGGGACAACTTACTACACCATCCAAAACTTCATTTGAAATAGCTACTATCAATAATTCACATTATTGGGGACTGTCATGAAGAAAACACCATGCATAGGACTGTCATAGTCAAAGTGGAGAGGATTGTCTAGTCATTTTATGACTGTCATAATAGCTAGTGGGTCAGTTACCATGCTTCAACCTAAAATAGGTTAATGAGAACATAGAAATGAAAATCACAATACCATAAGCATTGCATTAAGCTGCCAATATAGTCCCAATATCATGTCATGATAGTAAGAGAAGAGTTTTTTGGTTTTTCCAAAGCCATATCACTTGCATAAGGATTGTCATCAACCATCTGTGTAAGGTCGTGAAAGAGTGAGTCATTATTGAGCTAATCATAAGAGAAGCATGAAGTCAAAATGCTATCATGGAAACAAGATATAGTTACTTATTATAAGGACAATCCAAATTTGGTGAGGTTATTACAAGCAACCAAATTTGGCATTCCATTAGATAATGCTATCGACTTCCAAGAAAAATACATCATTTTGCATTGATAGGCACTAAATTAGGTGCACTTTGCACCGCCTTTTTCACCCCAAAAAGATTACATTTAGGCCTAAAAGTCGGTGCTAAAGTCAGAGATAATTGTGCTGACTAATGAATCAAAAAAAAAAAATTTAAAATCCCGCTTATACATACCACAAAACAAAAAACACAAAACAAAACTTTATTGATTTTTAGCATTCATTTTGTGTTTGGAGATCGAGCATTTGGCGTGCAGAGATTGAGCGTTTGGGTTTTTTGTGTTTGCCCTTATTTTGGGCAGATCCTTGGCAATGGCGGGACCTGTTTTCCAACCCCGGTTTCGTTTGGATACCTAAAGCGCATACTCACTTTCTTACATCTCCAAAGTCTCGGGTTTGAGCCACAATAGCCTTTGCTTCCAAATATCTCAGCCTTTCAATTCGTGCTGCTCTTCTTCTATTCGTGCTAAGTAAGGACATCGCCTCTCTTTCATCTACTCTTTTTTTCCCGTTAGATGTCAGATTCATTTGGACAAATGCGGGTCTTGTAATATTCATAGGGTATCTGTTGAAGATAATTCTGAGCAAGGCTTTTCATAATAGACGACAAATTTCCACATTCCATAATATTATAAATGTGTGCCTTATTTCAATTGATGTATAAGCTTACTTTCTTGCAGCAAACTTACAGAGGAAAATAGCTTCATGATTTTCTCTACAAAGTAAAGGTCAGAAACCTTGAGGAATACAAAAAAATTGGACGAAAACATTCATACCTGGCAGTGTGTACGTCATTTGCCTCCACAAACTGGACGAAAATAATTTGCCCTAGGTCACCTCAAAATGTCAAGCAATAGAGGGAAGAGAGCAAAGTGAGCGGACTTTGGCCACAATGAGGTAATTCATTGTCAATTTATAGATTTGCAAATGTTTCCATTATTTCTTTGATTTTTAGTTTTTAGTTTTTTATTTCTAAATTTAAAAGAAGAAACTTATTTTATATATATATAGGGACATGAGACTGACAAAGATAAAGAGGCATTGGATTCCATATTGGAGGTAGAGGTAGTGAACAAATTGGATGGTGTGACCAGTCCTGGATTGGGAAAAAGATCCAAGAGGAAATCAATAACAGTAACCTCTAAGAATGTGGAATAGGGAGCAGAGGGTTCCAATGTCCCAGCCACTCCTCAAACACAGACTTCTTTGACCACCACACCATGTTTTGCATCTTGCATTGTTACCTATGATACCAAGATAGAATATGATGTGGTTTCAGGGGAAGTCCAAATGATAGATGCTGGAAAAACGTTTGTGAATAGGTTGAAGGAATCATGCCTTCAGTGGTTCAAAGACCATCTACATTTTCCATTGTCAAAGATACCCATGCACCTACAAAAAGCAATTATCCATGACATGGAGACTGAATTTGGCACAGGTTGGTCTATAAAGAAGATAAAGCTACAAATGTCTCAAAACTACAAGAGATTTCAGTGCAACCAAACAAAGAAAATAAAAAAACTTCCTCCCGAGCTAAGGCTCAAAAAAAGGCCAATTGATGTAAGTGTAAAAGTATGGAAAGAGATTGTAAAAGCATATGAGAAGTCCAATGCACGGAGGAAGTCTAGTGAGGAGAGTACGCAGGTATTTGAATTTTCTCATAAGATTATATCAAATTTATTAAATGATTTTTAAATTTTATTTGTGCATAGTTAAATTGAATTAGTATATGTTTCAAGACAAGGCCGCGAAGGCTAGGCTTGACAAACTTCATGCCACACATCATAGTGGCCAGAAAGGTTTACAGGCCTTGATATGTACATTTGTAAGTATATTTAATATGTTAAATGATTTTTTTTTAATTTCCTACAAAAAAGTAAATGATTGCATATTAATTAGTTTAACTAGTCCATGTGCCATGTTTTGACAGGAGGAGAAATATGATTGGCATCCAACGCAATTTGAAAAGGATATGTTACAAAGCAAAAGGTGGACCGATTTTGTAATCTGGATGGAGAATGAGGTATCAATAGTTGACTCTCAATAATTTAATTGGATATTGTTGTGTAAATATGTCAATTTGCATTTCTTGTGTTGAGTTGTTTATTGATGTGTAGGATGAGTTCTAAAGTGCTTCTCTATTGGCCCTAGATCCCACTCAATTGTCCCATTATTTGCAGTCCTGGACATGTGCACATGTCCTCCTAGTTACATTATTGTGGTGTTGAGATTTGAACTTCAGTCACTCTCATTATGAATGCACCTTTTTACCTTTACAGAACAATCCTTGGACATTTTTCACAATAATTTTAATCCACAAAGCTCAACAATTGTAAGGGCAATCACTTATATATAGACGTGAGTTATGTGAACAGGCCACTGAATCATCCACACATTTGTTTATATTGAATTAATGTATAGACAGCAGATCCTTTATTGAATCATTAGGTGGTGATAGAACTTATGAAAATGATGAGTTCTTTATCAAAGGCACATCATTGAATATTCCAACAATTGCAACAATGTAGTGCTATCCTCTATCTTGTGATCAACATCATAATAAGTATACATTGGAAACTTTATGCAACTACGCGAGTTATACCCAGGTTCTCCACACTAGTAGCAATAGATTCCTCTATTGCATACTCTACCATGGCCTTCTTGATTTCCTTGATGCTCCATTTATTATGGCTCCTAATAGCACAACACCATCTATTGTGGTTGTGACTGGGGTTGCATGGTTGTGTTTAATTTTGATTTCCTCTTTCCTTGTGGAGGACTTGTACTAATTTGTAGGTGGTAGTGTCATGGGTGGATGTGTGACAAACCTTGCACTAGTAATTGATAGGAACATCCTTTCACTTTTGCAGTAGTGGACAATTTCATGAGTCTCATGACATATGGTGCAATTAGGTATGTGTTGAGCAAGAGGGAACTATGTGGCATTAATAGCTTGAGCTCCCACCACTAGATAGTTTGTAGTTGTATGCCCCTTAGTGTGGCACATTGTTCATCATAAACAACATTGATTAAGAGTTTCACTTGCAAGTTGTGCTATTTGCGTGACCATTTTTCCATTTGTTCTTTTAGACATGTAGTAGAATCATATGTTAGGGCTCCCCTAATTCTTATAATCTCAACACAACTTTTAAGGCAACTTTTTAATTAGGGAGAGTGAGCTAAACTAGTTCATGTTGGATATGTGCAATTAGCCTACCAATAAATCATTCCTTCTAAATTTCAACATTTTATAGTTGGGTCAATCTTTAACACCAATTCCTTAGAGTGTTGATCATACCTACACACAATCTCTCCCGATTGTTGCCTTATTTCCTTTAATGCCACAATATTACGATGCACCATCTTAGGGCAATTGAAATTGGGAAGGAAATCTCAAGCTATTTAGAATGCATGGGGGTATTAGGTGTGGTATCATTATATAGGTAACCATCAAGTGATTTCTTCAACCCAATCTTGGCCTATATAGTACCCAGTGTGAAGAGCAAGATAGTGTTGTCCAAGAACCTTCTTACAGTCACAAATGAGGGCAGTCTTAGCTATTGTAACCATAGTTGGAATTCTTTGTTGTTACCATAACATATGTGACCTACAACCATGACTCTATGAGTATGAGTTGTTTGAAACTCCTCTGAGAAGATCCCACTATGGGAATGAATCATAATTCAGTGTTAAATAGGATTGTTGTCATTACAAAAAATCTAGAGCAATCATTGTATCCTCTCATTGCCATCATAGAATTAATGCAACTATAGTTTTCAATATCAAAGATTTGGAATTGATGGTAACCATAAGGTCTGTGTTGACTAGTATCAATCATCCATCCCTCAATGGTAAAAAATAATGTCCCAAAGGAGACAGTAATGATGATACAAAATAAGACCACTTTATATTCTTCTATTTTAAGGACTGTCTCTACATTGCTGGTCTAGATTAAGGAAGACATGATTTAAGAGTTCATTGGATTTGATGGCTACAAGCTATTCATCAAATCCACACAAGGTGGCATGGTCAGGTTTCTGAATGCTTAAATCCTCCTTTTTCAGATGTTGTACTTGCAACTACCCTATTAGACATGTATACAAAATGTGGAAGCATAAACAAGGCACGTGAACTGTTTGATAGAATGCCTCAAAGAAATGTGGTCTCATGGACTGCACTGACTACAGGATATGCACAAAATGGATTTGTTGAAAAGGCTTCAGAAATTTTAAAGCAAATGCAATTGACTGGTGTAAATCCAAATTCCACAACCTTTTCCAGCATCCTCCCTACCTGTGTCAAAATGGGAGCTTTGGAATAGGGTATGGACATCCATCAATACATAAAGGATAGAGGAATTTTGTCAGATGTTGTAGTTGCAACTGCCCTGTTAGACATGTATGCAAAATGTGGAAGCATAGACAAGGCACGTGAATTGTTTGACAGAATGCCTCAAAGAAATGTGGTCTCATGGACTGCAATGACTGTAGGATATGCACAAAATGGATTTGTTGAAAAGGCTTCAGAAATTTTAAAGTAAATGCAATTGGCTAGTGTAAAGCCAAATTCCACAACCTTTGCCAGCATCCTCCCTGCCTGTGTTAAAATGGGAGCTTTGGAATAGGGTATGGACATCCATCAATACATAAAGGATAGAGGAATTTTGTCAGATGTAGTTGCAACTGCCCTGTTAGACATGTATGCAAAATGTGGAAGCATAGACAAGGCACGTGAACTGTTTGACAAAATGCCTCAAAGAAATGTGGTCTCATGGACTACAATGACTGCAGGATATGCACAAAATGGATTTGTTGAAAAGGCTTCAGAAATTTTAAAGCAAATGCAATTGGCTAGTGTAAAGCTAAATTCCACAACCTTTGCCAGCATCCTCCCTGCCTATGTCAAAATGGGAGCTTTGGAATAGGGTATGGACATCCATCAATACATAAAGGATAGAGGAATTTTGTCAAATGTTGTAGTTGCAACTGCCCTGTTAGACATGTATGCAAAATGTGGAAGCATCGACAAGGCACGTGAACTATTTGACATAATGCGTCAAAGAAATGTGGTCTCATGGACTGCAATGACTGCAGGATATGCACAAATGGATTTGTTGAAAAGGCTTCAGAAATTTTAAAGCAAATGCAATTGGCTGGTGTAAAGCTAAATTCCACAACCTTTGCCAGCATCCTCCCTGCCTGTGTCAAAATGGGAGCTTTGGAATAGGGTATGGACATCCATCAATACATAAAGGATAGAGGAATTTTGTCAGATGTTGTAGTTGCAACTGCCCTCTTAGACATGTATGCAAAATGTGGAAGCATAGACAAGGGACGTAAACTGTTTGACAGAATGCCTCAAAGAAATGTGGTCTCATGGACTATAATGACTGTAGGATATGCACAAAATGGATTTGTTGAAAAGGCTTCAGAAATTTTAAAGCAAATGCAATTGGCTAGTGTAAAGCTAAATTCCACAACCTTTGCCAGCATCCTCCTTGCCTGTGTCAAAATGAGAGCTTTGGAATAGGGTATGGACATCCATCAATACATAAAGGATAGAGTAATTTCGTTAGATGTTGTAGTTGCAACTACCCTGTTAGACATGTATGCAAAATGTGGAAGCATAGACAAGGCACGTGAACTGTTTGATAGAATGCCTCAAAGAAATGTGGTCTCATGGACTACAATGACTACAGGATATGTACAAAATGGATTTGTTGAAAAGGCTTCAGAAATTTTAAAGTAAATGCAATAGGCTAGTGTAAAGCCAAATTCCACAACCTTTGCCAGTATTCTACCTGCCTGTGTCAAAATGGGAGCTTTGGAATATGGTATGGACATCCATCAATACATAAAGGATAGAGGAATTTTGTCAGATGTTGTAGTTGCAACTGCCTTGTTAGACATGTATGCAAAATGTGGAAGCATAGACAAGGCACGTGAACTATTTGATAGAATGCCTCAAAGAAATGTGGTCTCATGGACTACAATGACTGCACGATATGCACAAAATGAATTTGTTGAAAAGGCTTCAGAAATTTTAAAGCAAATGCAATTGGATAGTGTAAAGCCAAATTCCACAACCTTTGCCAGTATCCTCCCTACCTGTGTCAAAATGGGAGCTTTGGAATAGGGTATAGACATCCATCAATACATAAAGGATAGAGGAATTTTGTTAGATGTTGTAGTTGCAACTGCCCTGTTAGACATGTATGCAAAATGTGGAAGAATAGACAAGGAACGTGAACTGTTTGACAAAATGCCTCAAAGAAATGTGGTCTCATGGACTGCAATGACTGCAGGATATGAACAAAATGTATTTGTTGAAAAGGCTTTAGAAATTTTAAAGAAAATGCAATTGGCTGGTGTAAAGCCAAATTCCACAACCTTTGCCAGCATCCTCCCTTCCTGTGTCAAAATGGGAGCTTTGGAATAGGGTATGGACATCCATCAATACATAAAGGATAGAGGAATTTGTCAGATGTTGTAGTTGCAACTGCCCTGTTAGACATGTATGCAAAATGTGGAAGTATAGACAAGGCACGTGAACTGTTTGATAGAATGCCTCAAAGAAATGTGGCCTCATGGACTGCAATGACTGTAGGATATGCACAAAATGGATTTGTTGAAAAGGCTTCAGAAATTTTAAAGCAAATGCAATTGGCTGGTGTAAAGCTAAATTCCACAACCTTTGCCAGCATCCTCCTTGTTTGTGTCAAAATGGGAGCTTTGGAATAGGGTATGGACATCCATCAATACATAAAGGATAGAGGAATTTTGTCAGATGTAGTTGTAACTGCCCTGCTAGACATGAATGCAAAATGTGGAAGCATAGACAAGGCACGTGAACTGTTTGATAGAATGCCTCAAAGAAATGTGGTCTCATGGACTGCAATGACTACAGGATATGTACAAAATGGATTTGTTGAAAAGGCTTCAAAAATTTTAAAGCAAATGCAATTGGCTGGTGTAAAGCCAAATTCCACAACCTTTGCTAGCATCCTCCCTGCTTGTGTCAAAATGGGAGCTTTGGAATAGGGTATGGACATCCATCAATACATAAATTATAGAGGAATTTTGTCAGATGTTGTAGTTGTAACTACCCTGTTAGACATGTATGCAAAATGTGGAAGCATAGACAAGGCACGTGAACTGTTTGACATAATGCCTCAAAGAAATGTGGTCTCATGGACTTCAATGACTGCAGGATATGCACAAAATGGATTTGTTGAAAAGGCTTCAGAAATTTTAAAGCAAATGCAATTGGCTAGTGTAAAGCCAAATTCCACAACCTTTGCCAGCATCCTCCCTGCCTGTGTCAAAATGGGAGCTTTGGAATAGGGTATGGACATCCATCAATACATAAAGGATAGAGGAATTTTTTCAAATGTTGTAGTTGCAACTGCCCTGTTAGACATGTATGCAAAATGTGGAAGCATAGACAAGGCACGTGAATTGTTTGACAGAATGCCTCAAAGAAATGTTGTCTCATGGACTACAATGACTGCAGGATATGCACAAAATGGATTTATTGAAAAGGCTTCAGAAATTTTAAAGCAAATGCAATTGGCTGGTGTAAAGCCAAATTCCACAACCTTTGCCAGCATCCTCCCTGCCTGTGTCAAAATGGGAGCTTTGGAATAGGGTATGGACATCCATCAATACACAAAGGATAGAGGAATTTTGTCAGATGTTGTAGTTGTAACTGCCCTATTAGACATGTATGCAAAATGTGGAAGCATAGACAAGACACGTGAACTATTTGATATAATGCCTCAAAGAAATGTTTTTTTTTTGTAAGCACTACCAGATATGGGGGTAGCTCCCTATATTAAAATATCATAAAAACAAGTTACATAGAAAGTTGAGGCATTACATCTAGTGATATATATAACCTATGCCTTCAGTAATATCCACCATCCTAGCTATTCCATTTTCATCAATCAGACATGGGTTGGCTTCCAAGAATTTCAAGAACTCTCCTATGTTATTTTCTTTCTCCACGCCCTTTTTGTAGAGGGCCCAGGCTTTGTGCAGCTTCACCTTCTTCTTCTCCTCATTTAGGCTGAGGGTGGCAAGAGCAAATCCCTGTTCGGGCTCCACTGCCACACCATCCATGGCAGTCTTGACCATGTCCATCAGATCTTCCCTCACCAATTTCATCACAGCTCTTAGCCCCCAGAGCCTTGCTCCCACAACCTGTACATAGTTCTGGAAAAAATGTTCCAACACTTGTCCGTCATGCATGTGCCCTCCTGACCAGAAACCAGCTCTGATCACTTTCAAGATGGCCACTTTTTCTTCATCAAAGGCTTTGTTGAACAGGTACACAATCTATTGCCCTCCGGTTTCATCCTCCTCACAGTGGCACTCCACTTCAAAATGCTGAGGCATCACTTCATTTGGACCATTTCTGAGAACAAACAACATAATCTGCTTCAATCTCGCCTTAGCTTAAAAAGAAGCATGTGGGCAAGTTCTCCCCCGACCTCCAATCTCGAGGATCACCATTCCATGCGCGGGATTTTGCCACCTATGGGAAGGTGGTACATTCGTATCTCACCGGACTGCCTCCATTTGCAGGTTCATTCTTAGAGTCTGCCATCGTATCCTGCTTGAGGATTCTCCTGCTTCTACGGTGACCTCTTGTTTTATAGAAGCCTTGAGAGGCTTCATCAAAGCCTTCATATCCCAAGGCTAGCAAATGAGTGGATGAACTATGTCGAGCCTACAATTGATTTGCACTTTAGCAATACTTTTGCGCTCATTTTGCCCACCTCCATTTGGACTCACTTCCGTCCTTGCCTCCTTACACCAAATCCCAGGTAAAGATTTTCTGACTTCCTCTTGCCTTCAAGAGATTGATGTGTGACAGACCTTGCACCAGTAATTGATAGGAACATCCTTTCACTTTTGCAATAGTGGACAATTTCATGAGTCTCATGACATATGGTGCAATTAGGTATGTGTTGAGCAAGAGGGAACTATGTGGCATTAATAGCTTGAGCTCCCACCACTAGATAGTTTGTAGTTGTATGCCCCTTAGTGTGGCACTTTGTTCATCATAAACATAAATGATAGAGGAATTTTGTCAGATGTTGTAGTTGCAACTACCCTATTAGACATGTATGCAAAATGTGGAAGCATAGACAAGGCACGTGAACTATTTGATAGAATGACTCAAAGAAATGTGGTCTCATGGACTGCAATGATTGCAGGATATGCACAAAATATGGAATCATAGACAAAAAATGTGAATTGTTTGACAGAATTCCTCAAAGAGATGTCATCTCGTTGAATGCAATGATTGCAGGATATGCACAAAATGGATTTTACAAGGACGCTCTCAAAATCTTTGAATTTATTAAGCACACTAGAACATATCCTAACATTGTAAGCTTTGCTTGTATTCTAGGTGCATGTAGCCATGCAGGTTTAGTGGATGAGAGTTGTACATACTTCAATCACATTTTTAACCCTTATTGCATTACACCTACAGTTGATCATTGTGTGTGCATGGTTGACCTCCTTGCCCATGCTGGCTATCTTGAAGACACCCTAAACTTTATATTTCTTTCTAAATCCCCAAATTTGCTCTATTCCCTCTCACATTGAAGACCTGTGAGCGGGAATAGGGCTAACATTTTTTCTTTCTAAAATCAGCCGGATAAAGCCATATTGCTAACTTCATTTATTTTTCAAACAAAATAGACCTTTATCTTAAGGTTACTCATGAACCTTAAGATAAATAATTATTGAAAAAAAACGGTGCATTCCTTAATGACATGTAAGAGAATTTAATCAACTGCTACTTAAAAACTCTTTAATGTTTCTATCTAATGCAGGTTATTAGATTAATAGTGAAAAAGAACATACATGGACCAAGCAATTTGTGGCACTTAAGGTTATGTAATAGAATTTACAGTTGATAGTTAAATTTATAACAATTTTTTTATGATCTTTACTAATGTTTATTAGAATTGTTGCATGTTTTACATCATTGGAATGACATATTAGCTGTAAACTTTTTGAAATTTTATTATGGTATGTG
Source organism: Cunninghamia lanceolata (assembly GCA_027924645.1). NCBI lineage: Eukaryota > Viridiplantae > Streptophyta > Pinopsida > Cupressales > Cupressaceae > Cunninghamia > Cunninghamia lanceolata. The sequence goes on from BSBN01000609.1 coordinate 7,193,151, forward strand.
CACTTTGATATGATGTAATATGATTATGGTTTCGTTTCATACGTTGTAATATTAGATATGTAACAAAAAATAAATTATTACATGAAATAAATAATAACTTTTCATTTTAAATTTTTTTTTACAGAACACGGGTCTTCCAGAAGATCAAGATGATCCTCATGATAGAGATCTAGATTATGTTGGTTCTGGTATAGATCACATAGCAGAGGATGATGATGACGTAGATACAGAAGAAATTGAGGCTGATGACGATGATGACGACGACGACGATGATCATGATGATGATGATCACGATGGTGATGATGATGATGAGGCAATTGCTGGTAGTAGCCAGTGACATTCATGATCATATAGACTGCATTATGGATCATTGTTGATATATCGTTATGATGCCTCTTTTCATAGTTACTATCATATGTATCATTTCATGGCCTACAGTACCATATTAATGAGTTGTATCATAAATTTATGTATCACTTTGACTTATATCATTTAGACATGTATCATCTTGACTTGTATCATTTTGAGTTACATGATTTATCATTTTTACTTATATCATTTGTACATGTATCATTTTGACTTATGTCGACTGTTGGACATGTATCATTTTGACATGTTATTGATCTACTGGCATATTTGACTTTCACTTGTTTTAGTTATATATGATGATGATCTTATTAGTATTGACTTGTCAATTTATATATATTGAAAGTGGTCGATCATTTTTGGATGGATATTTCTTACGTATGATGATTTTAATTTACTGCTCAGGATGGATGTTGTCAAATTCAATTAAATTATAGATATTTGACTCACTTGTTTTAATTATAGATGATGATCATATTATAATAATTATCTTGTTATTTAATCATATGAGTTAAATAATTAAATTACTTACTCTATAATCACATGAGTTATTTAAGAGGCATGATATATTTAACTAGTTAAATTGAAATAAAACATATTAAATTAATAAATGTAAGCAAAACAAGAAGCATTTTTAGAAGCAAAAAAGGAAGCAACAATGGAAGTCAAACTAGAAGCAAACCAGAAGCAAAACTTGGCGTTACCTAGGAAGCAAAAATAGAAGCAATTCAGGTAGCAAATAAAGAAGTAATAATGGAAGCAATTTTAGAAGCAACAAAAGATGCATTAATAGAAGCCATATTACAAGCAACAAAAGATGCAAAAATGGAAGCAAAACCGGAAGCAAAACCGGAAGCAAAATTGGAAGCAAAAGTGGAAGCAAAACCGGAAGCAAACCTAGAAGCAAAATTGGAAGCCAAACTCGAAGTAAAATCAGAAGCAAAATTGGAAGCAAAACTGGAAGCAAAGTTTGAAGCAAAACTAGAAGCAAAATTGGAAGCAAAACTGAAAGCAAAATTGGAAGCAAAACTGGAAGAAAACCTAGAAGCAAAATTGGAAGCAAAACTCAAAGAAAAATCGGAAGAAAAACTAGAAGCAAAATTGGAAGCAAAGCTAGAAGAAAAATTTGAAGCAAAACCAGAAGCAAACCTGGGAGCAAAGCCGGAAGCAAAATTGGAAGCAAAACTGGAAGAAAAACTGGAAGCAAAACCAGAAGCAAACCTGGAAGCAAAACTGGAAGCAAAACCAGAAGCAAAACTAGAAGCAAAAATGGAAGCAAACCTAGAAGCAACACCGAAAGCAAACTTGGAAGCAACACAAGAAGCAAAACCAAACGCAAAATTGGAAGCCAAACTGTAAGCAACAAAAATCGGCGCTAAACCTGGCACTAAAACCTGACGCTAAACCCGATGCTAAACCAAGTGCTATATCCGGTGCCAAAGTGAAATGTTGTTTGGCACCGAGTTTTGCGCCAGTAGAAGTGTCCAATTCATGAACTCAAATGCACTAAATTCTGGCACTATTTTAGGTGCTAATTGCCTGTTTTGTTGTAGTACATTCATAATAGATCGCCTCGGCCTCATGTGGCACATACCATTCATATAAAGTTTGTTATCCTCATCTTGTCATCTTTTCCATTTCCCATGATTGCTCTCCTTACATTGTCATACCATGATAGGAGAGTGAGGTTACGAAGCTGTCCTAGTAGCCACTCTCTAAGCCCAGAGGCAATATCCTTACTCCTGAAGGCAGTACCCCTCTGGCCCATATGGGCTCATTGTGTCCCCCCGGGTGGCGTACCTAGAAGAGAGCCCTCGCGTCGTTCCTCTTTGTACTTCTCCTTCTGCATCATGGCGAAGGTGTGTGCAGAATGAAATAATCAAATTCACATTTTACAAATAATCACATCAGCAATAAAATATGCTACCATATGATGAGCATAAACGCTTAACCATATTTATACATTATACTCTAGTATGAGTATCCTACCACAAACAAGTATTCCTCAATTTTATGTCTTGCATATATATCTTGCTTGCAAATTTCCCTTCTTGTTGTTATGCTTAGTCCAAAACATTCTAAATATGTATTTCCCTTTGGTGTATTTATATATAATGCTTATCTCAGAAAATATCTTTATTCTTTCTCCTTGCTACTCCTTATGCTGCTGTAATTTCTTGCTTCTGTTTATATATATTATATATTCCTTTTTCCCAAGGATATATATCAGAAATATATATCTTTTAACTCAGAAGTATTATTTTCATTTGCTATAAAATCAAATATCCTTTTCTCTTGATGTAGATCTGTATATATATTTTTCTTCCTCCCTTCAAAATATGCTTTTATTCCCTCTTTATACCTTCCAAAGAGGTGCATTTCCCCAAAGTATGTGGCTCTTCCTATTTGGATCGCTGCATCTTATTATGAGCAGATCGCACCTTTAAACAAATGACTACCTTTCATAATATATGAATTGCTACCTTACTTAATTCCTACCCCTTCACAATCACTTGTCTTTTAATATAAACTATTGCTCACATTAACGTATGAGACAAATTTATTCGCTACCTATTTATTAATAATCGTTGCCTTAGGTTGTTTCCCTAAATCAATTCATATCATATATTATGTGAATCACTTGTCTTATTTTGTCTTATACCAATATATTATAACTTATAATTATATTTATTTTTATATTTGCATATTATATATATATATATATATATATATATATATATTAGTATATTAAGTTATAATGATTATAACTATAATAATATTTATATTTGTATTTGTATTTGTATTTATATAATATATCATATTTAATAATATATTATTATAATTATAATAATATTAAAATTGTAATATTATATTTTTATTTTTATTTATTATTTATAAATACAATAAGTATATTTATAAAATAATATTATTATATATTAATAATATTATATATGTTTATTAAATATTATTATATACATGATTATCATTAAAAATGACTTTTCCCTCTTACCATGATGTTTAAATCTTTAATTTAAACAATGCCTTAATATCGGGACATGATAGTCCACCCCGCCCAAGATTGCTTGTCCTCAAGCAATCACAAGTTCTTTCATTTACCTTGCACTTTTTTTAACGTCTACCCTCTGATGTGCTAAGACGAAGTCGTGGTTTTGATTCAGAATGAACATGCTTTAGTGAAGAGAAAATGATTGTGATTCCATGAAAGAGAATTTGTGACCAAAAAATACTTGAAAAGTTTAATGAAAGATAAATGTATAGAAAGCATTTTGATGTTTTGAATAACAATAGTGTGATTGAGATAATACAAGTATCATAGGTGAGGATCTAATTTTAGTCAAATACAAACATTTTCAATGCTAAAGAAGATTTTGAGATTCCAAGATGAAGCAATATTGATGAAAGACATGAATGATGAAGTCATATTGAAAATTCAGAGAGATGAATCTAATGATGTTGTAGAGAAGGTAGATTCAAGTAAGACTTTGATTACTTCACAAGTCGTAGAAGTGTTTAATAATGATAAGCTAGCATGGAGACAATCAATGATGAATAAGATTATTAGAAGAGAGAAGATCCATGTTGAGAGTATACATGAGACACGAAGGATGAAATGAATCAACAAATGTATTAGAATTGAATGTAGTTGATGAAGGATGCAATAAAGAATCTGAATTTGATTTCCGTAATTGAATTTGCATCATCTATTATAGGTCTACATGCTCCATTTCCTTATGGTTTTATTTCTAACTCCTTGCTATAAATTAACTCTCATCAAAGAACCTTAGTCATTCATTGTTCTCAAATTCTAAATTTTCAGGATTTAACTATCTTTGATCCCCAAGCTGGCAGGATCAAAGCTCTGATACCACTTGTAATGTCCCCTTTTGGGACAACACTAATTTTTCCTAAATTATCAATTTATAAGCAAACAAAGGTTTAGAGAGTACCTTGTCCTGACTTAATCCCTGCAACAAGTTAGAAATCTTAAACATCTGTAAGTCCATAACAATTAATAAACTCAATTGAATCTTACCTTGGGATGATCAACCATGGGGAGCATGGACTAGAATGACCTAATGGGTGTAATTAATCTTCCTAGATCTGAAGGTGGCTATACCATCCTTCCCTAGTCCTCATGTGGTGCATGCCATTCATATAAGGAGCCCTCGATCTAATGTGGCGCATGCCATTCACAATAGATCGCCTCGGCATCATGTGGCGCATGCCATTCATATGAAGTCTGTTATCCTCATCTTGTCATCTTTTCCATTTCCCATGATTGCTCTCCTTACATTGTCATACCATGATAGGAGAGTGAGGTTACGAAGGTGTCCTGGTAGCCACTCTCTAAGCCCAAATGCAATATCCTTACTCCCGAAGGCAATACCCCTCTGGCCCATGTGGGCTCATTGTGTCCCCCCTGGGTGGTGTACCTAGAGGAGAGCCCTCGCGCCATTCCCCTTTGTAATTCTCCTTCTCCATCATGGCGAAGGTGTGTGCAGAATGAAATAATCAAATTCACATTTTACAAATAATCACATCAGCAATAAAATATGCTACCATATGATGAGCATAAACCCTTAACCATATTTATACATTATACTCTAGTATGAGTATCCTGCCACAAACAAGTATTCCTCAATTTTATGTCTTGCCTATATATCTTGCTTGTAGATTTCCCTTCTTGTTGTTATGATTAGTCCAATACATTCTAAATATGTATTTCCCTTTGGTATATATATATATATATATATATATATATATATCTCAGAAAATATCTTTATTCTTTCTCCTTGTTGTTCCTTATGCTACTGTAATTTCTTGCTTCTGTTTATATATATTATATATTCCTTTTTCCCAGAGATATATATCAGAAATATATATCTTTTAACTCAGAAGTATTATTTTCATTTGCTATAAAATCAAATATCCTTTTCTCTTGATGCAGATCTGTATATATCTTTTTCTTCCTCCCTTCAAAACATGCTTTTATTCCCTCTTTATACCTTCCAAAGAGGTGCCTTTCCCCAAAATATGTGGTTCTTCCTATTTGGATCATTGCATCTTATTATGAGCATATTGCATCTTTAAACAAATGACTGCCTTTCATAATATATGAATCGCTGCCTTACTTCTTACTTCCTACCCCTTCACAATCACTTGTCTTTTAATATAAACCGCTGCTCACATTAACGTATGAGACAAATTTTATTCGCTGCCTATTTATTAATAATCGTTGCTTTAGGTTGTTTCCCTAAATCAATTCATATCATATATTATGTGAATCACTTATCTTATTTTGTCTTATACCAATATGTTGTAACTTATAATTATATTTATTTTTATATTTGCATATTATATATATATTAAGTTATAATGATTATAAATATAATAATATTTAAATTGTTAATATTTATATTTATATTTGTATTTATATAATATATCATATTTAATAATATATTATTATAATTATAATAATATTTAAATTGTAATATTATATATTTTTTTATTTATTATTTATAAATACAATAAGTATATTTAATTATATAAGAATATTTATAAAATAATATTTAATATTATTATATATTAATAATATTATATATGTTTATTAAATATTATTATATACATGATTATCATTAAAAATGACTTTTCCCTCTTACCATGATGTTTAAATCTTTAATTTAAACAATGCCTTAATATCAAGACATGACAGACACCCGATCCAAGGTATTAAAGGAAGGATCATTCAACAAACAAAGGAGGAGAATTGGATATCATTACTTGAGTTAGAAATATATATTAAGGAAAAAGACATTTATGATTATATACAATTAAGCATAAAAGGGAGAGATATCAGAGGAGTCATTGAATGAAATCTCATCTCTCAATCAACAATCATTCTCAGTACCGGTTTGCAAGTAATTCAAATCAATCAAATGATCTCCTTGAATATCTCAGCATCAAGCAAGTAATATAAATACGAATCATATCATCCAATACATAATAATCTGCTAGCAATCCATCAATGAAGCAGAAAGATTACAATTCAAGTCTTCTCATGATTGAACCTGAGAGGCATCAATACACATCTGTAATTTTCATAAATTATAAGATCTTATCAGCAATTGCAAGTATCTATCCTACACAGCAGAAATAATAGGTATGTTATATTTAGAGGTATGTAAAAATAAGAAAAGATTATTGTGCCTCTAAATACATAAATTATGCATGTTGTTATTCATAGTAGTTAGATGTACGTATCATATTATTAGTAATCATAATTAGTAAATGAATATTATGTTTATAAATTATAATGGGATATTGATTAGAACTCTGATTTGAGACATGAATGTCTCCATTAATGCATTATGATAATAAATGATATAATAGAATTAAGGATAATTACATTCATAATACAAGGGGATATTAGCATAAGAGATTATACTTCTAGTCACCTCTATTACTTCATCCTTAAAGGGATAATAGGAATTATGGGGAGGGGCAGAGTAATCCCATTGGTATATAAGCCCCAAGGTTGGGACATAGCTTCCCCAAGGCTGGGTCTATGATGGTTTCAAGGTGCCCTATAGCCTAGTCCCTTGATGAATAACAAGAGGGGAAGATATAGATCTCAAGTTATGTTTAATATCCGCCTTGATAGTACAAGAGAACGTTAGAATACAAGATCATCATATCTCTGGAAACTCACATTACTTCATCCTTAAAGGAATGATAGGTATTATAGGGAGGGGCCGAGTAATTACATCAGTATATAGGCCCCAAGGTTGGGACATAGTTTCCCCAAGGGTGGGTCTATGATGGTTTCCACGCGCCCTATAGACTATGTCCTTTGATGAGGAATAAGAAGGGAGATATGAATCTTGAATTATACTTAATAGCCGTCTTAATACACTTATAGAACATAGTATAGAATAATTGTCAATAATGAATGATAATCATGAAATGAATAACCATTTAACAAGGAAATGATATATTTATTGATCTTATTTGATCTTATCATTGAAATTTATTGATCTCTAATGTTTCTAATGTCTCTTTGAGAATCACTTTGAATGTGGATTCCGATTTTAGTGTCTCCACTAGAAAGGAGACATTGCAGAATGACTCAATGAAGGTTCCCATGAAGGGGACTGTGGTTGAAGGTAAAGGGAGTGGTACTAGTTTTGTGTGGCAACAACATAAAACAGTGACCGACAGGGTAAAGATTGTGAGTGTTGAACAAAGGAGTCTTGGTTTGGAGAGGAAACAACACAAGTCACAATTTGGACACTTGGAATTGTCTCAAGAGAGGTGTAGCCCAAGAAATGTAAGTGAAAGTGAAGTGTTTCAGCAAGTGATGGAAAGGAGAAGTCAGGTAGACAAAGATGAGGTCTGGATAAAGAACAAGCATGGGATCGCCTTCCCAAGCATTTTCAAATGTTCATGAGTTTTCCAACTCATGGAACATTTCACTTACCCGGCGTATCTGATGCAAGAGCATCTGGGTTCATTGGCAATCCTGTGTCACCAAAAATATATTTTTTCTAAGTGGTTTTTGGCTTTGTTTTCTTTGTGTTATGTTATAAAATGTCCCCCTAGGACTTTTACCTCCTAAGTTTAGCTCTTAAGTCCCCTTAGTTTAATCATACATGTGGAAAACTTGTCCTGGAGCAAATTCCACTGAAACCCATGTCAAATTGGACTTAGGGGCCCATCCTAAATGTGAATCATGACTAAAAATAAGCCTCTAGACTTGGGTGCCCACGCCCTAGTCCAGACCTATTTTTGCCGAGACCCAAATTTAAAAGTGTCTGTTTATGACTGTTAAAAGGTTTCCCTTTGTCGGCCTTTTCAATTTGAATTACGAATGTTAGCGGGAATGCATATATAAACATGTTTAAGGCTTCATTTTACTCCTAGTTGATAAAGGCGAACTTATAATTATCAAGTAAAAAATATTCAAGGAATTCATTGTGTTGCAGAGTAGAATTGTGTTGTGTTTGTTGCAGATTTGGCTCCATCAACTCATTTCCTCATGATTTGAAGGCACTTCATCTCCGTGAGAGTTTTCACCTCTAAGGTGATATCTATTTGTGTTTCAATCAATCTATCTTATCATTTGATTTTGTCTCTGTCCACCAAGGACACACACTCTATCTAATAGCGGTGTTGGAAGGCTTGAATGCCATTTCCAAGGCTTGACTAAGGCAAGCTCCTAAACACCACAATCCCCAACCCCTCTCTTGTGATTGCAGGTTACTGGTGCGAAATCTTGTGGAGAGGAGTTGCAAGAGATCATAGCAGAGGATAAAGATTCGGGATCTAAAGAAAAGAGTAGAGAATCTTCCCTTCTGGACAAGGGCACCCGCCCATGTGTTCTCCCGATTGCCATTGTCGGAAACTTTGAAGCAGGTTGCAATGTTCATCATTTTACAGTTCGAGATCTACAGAAAAAGCAGCCTGCTAGACTAAGGCGCCCGCCTTAGTGTCCCTAAAGTTTCTATTTTCCGAAATCCGAATCCTGGTATGTTTCTAATCTACATTTAGTGCCTTCCTGTGCGATCATTTGTCGTGTTTTGTCTGTCTGTATATGATTTCATATAATTAGGGTTTAAGGCACGATTTCATATAATTAGATGTTGGTCCTCTTTGGTAGGTTTATATATGGAGGATGTCCTCTTTGGTAGGTTGACAAATGGAGGATCATTTGTCTACTTAATATAAGATGTTCTTGCCCTCTACATTTTTTATATGCTTTTTCTTGATTATGTTACGATTATTCTATTGTAGCTTTAGTTTTTTTTTTTTTTCTCAAGGAGTATCAATGCTAAAGCTTATTAAGTGTCAGGATTTTTATTGTAGTGGATTTTTAATTTTGTCAATAGCTCTATCAACAAAAGATCATTTGGATGCTAGTTGTCACACCTCTTGCACAGTTTGTGGGAGCATAGTGATTAAAATAAATACACTCACATTGATAGTTGTGTTATGCCTACCAATGACATCCATGTGTTCAACCTTTAAGCTTATCTTTAATGAAAAGAACCAAATATGTTTGCTACTTCATATGTCAAAGGGATCAATGGGAAACCCAAATGTTTGGTGGTTAGATGTCATTCTTAGAATTCCAAGATCTATAGATTGTTGACCCCTTGGAGTCGTGCTAGAGAAGACCAACAACTTTTCCTCATTGATTCTTTGTTTGAAGCTTTATGGAACGTGGTGATAATTGCTTTCAATTCAAATACATCTATTGATATGTTGTAGATAACATGAATGTGCCTTCCTAAATTGAAGGTTGGAGCACCTTTCAACTTGAGGGGATGAAAACACAATAAATTTAATTGGTTTCTTAGAGGGGATCTAGATCTAAGTAGGTGTATGATGGACCTCCTTGCCTTAACCATCATATGTAGTGAAAACATGCACGTGACCATTTTTATTATTGAGACTCTACGTGTGTTTGTGTGACTTTCTTATTCCATCTCTAAGTTTATAATTTAAGTGTCCAAGTCTATATGCAAATCTATAAATATTTATGCCTTAATTAAATTGCCTTAATACCAGTGTTCTTAAATTTTGTGGTAGATTTAAAAATATTTTATCCCCATGATTATATATTTTAAGTAACTATAATTTGATTTGAATTATTGAATTTCAAGTTGCATGGCCTGATTGCGAGTGTCTAGTCATGCATATGGGCATCAATTTGTCTTATCAATCCATTCCTTGTAAATGAGAAAGTGATCAAGCTCTACGTTATAGTTACTTCTCACTTGTTACACCAAGTGTAGAAGCCTAAGAAAAATTAATATCTACTGAATTATTTGTTTTCATTTAAGCAGCTTCGGTGGTCAAATAGTATTTTTTTAACCGGCTTACCCTCTTTCTCTCCTAATGATATTTGGACCTGGTTAAAGTACTCACCCAAATTCTATAGCTTTCCCTGTGATTATTTGCTTCAGAGAGATTGTTATCAATTACGAAAAAACATTTTTTTGTTACCCTTTTTTTTTTGCACAAGCTAAATTATATTGAACCCTCATATTTAAAGTGTAGCATTTCTCTATACAAAGAATTGTGACACACATTCACTTAGGACATAAAGCTTCCTACTTGCGCTGCATATGCAAGATTAAGCTCACTCTTAATCACTGGTGTTTCCATGGAGAAAGTGCTATAGCCTCTTGCAAGCGATTCAAAATCTTGATTCTTGAATAGAAACTTCTATCTCTAGAGAAAAGTTGCTAAAGAAACTCAATTCTTGAATAATTATTGAAATTTGTATTTTGGACCTCCCTTGTGATTCTAATAGCCTATTAAACTAGGAAGATGGAAACATGATTTCATTTATATCCTTACCAGTCCTCAAGTCTCTTAACATGCTTGGAGCCCATAATTGCATATTTAAAACTATTTGTATCTTGCAAATTCTCCATCTTGCAGATGGCACCATCCAGTGGAAAAATGTAATCATTTGCTTATGCCAAAACATCACTCATAAGCAGCATTGTATAATTGAGATTATTGCTTTGCCCTTCAATTAATCAAGTTCAAAATACTGCTGTCATGCATGCCACTTCATGAGGATAAATATATGCATGCATCTATAATTCATTGCAAAGGACCAATATCTTGACATCCAGGGAGAATTGTTGATTTTTTATATTCTCAGTGCATATTGAAGAGTAACATCTCATACATTCACGAGTTCAAACCTTTCGTTAAAAGGATAAAGCAATAATCATATTATCTAAAGCCTTAAATCAAAAACTAAGGCTCATAAAATGCTTTATTGTACTCATTTTCATGTCCTTCCGTTTTGAACTTGTAAGTCAGGAGATATTGTCTAGTTTAGGACTCGATTAAAATATTTCGAAACTTTACATTGTACCACCAATTATAAAGATAGACATATTTTATTCTGTGTTGATGTGTCCATTTCAGAATCAAAATTTGCATCCTCATGACAATTACAAAATCAGATATCCAAAAGAGTGAGTGATTTCTACGTAAGATTGAACATGATCAGAGCTTAACTATTTAGTCCAATGACATAAGTAATCCACTATTCTTAATTGCTTCTAAACTGGTCAAGGAAACTCCCTTTGTTTCCCAGAAATTATTAGGATTGTTTTCCAAAGAATTGAGGGATTCCTTTCAGTTCTCTATTTTAATAGCATGTGCCAAAGTCAGCAGAACACTTGAATGTCTTCCCTTTAAACTCTTTATATTTTCTCCCTGCATGAGCAGAAATTCTTCCACAAACAGTAGACTATGGGATTTCTGAAATGAAATTGTTTTGCAGGTGAATTGGAAGATTTTGTTATGAGAAAGGTGCACCATACATATGCAAGGGCTTATACTCTGATTTTTCTTAACATGTTGACGTAAGTATAACTAGAGAAGATCACAAACAGTTTTCGATACCTGCACATTAAAACCATATTCCACAAAGAAAAAGCTGTGCTTGGTAAGTTCATAGTATAATATAGCATAAAACACTAATCCATTGGAGAAAATTTATGATCAAAGGGCAACTGATAGCACAGTGCAAAAAATGACTTTGAAACCACAAAATCCTATGAAGTAAGAGGAACATACCAGATCCACTGACTCTTATGCTGTCCCATTGCTGAGAAGCATAGATGAGGATGTTTGTTGAATACACAATAAGACTCTTCTTTTTCAAGCCAGAGTAAATATAGAATTGAAAACCAAATATCGAAAGGGCCAGAGTACTTGCGCATGATGTTGGTGCTTATCTGACAAGCATAATAAACATTACATAAACCATTAAAAGGAATGGCAGAAAGACTTTACACGAGGAACATTTAAAGGGATGAGCAATTGATGTGTATATCATACAATGTTCATGAACATACAGATCTAAATGAATGAAATTAAATGATGGACACTTTGGCACTCAGACATAGTAAGGTTGGAAGGAAAAATAAGAGAAACAACCATCACAAAAGAATACACAAGAATTTTACCCAGGAGAACCCAATTTGTGGGAGAAAACTCCAGCAAAACTTAAAAGTGAGGCAAATCACCTCCTTACTCACTGTCTTCAATGGCAAATACAATCTTAGGCCTCTTGGGCATACAACTGATCTGAAACAACTAATCTCAGTCCCTAAGATCACACAGAAGTCTCTTACACACACTTCTAGCTCTGATTTTGCCTAGTACAGTCTATTGTTCACTTCCAACACTTTAATTCTCTTGGAACTCACTTCTAATTTGTATGTTACCGTGTTCTGCAGTATTGCCCCCCGTAACTGTATGGGTCTCGTTTGGGGCCGGGACAGCCTGGTTTCAGCACCCCGGGTTTACTGTGGGTCTTTCACGAAGGACCCACAGCAAACCTAAGGTGCTTGGGGTGGACCCTAGGCGAACCTAGGGTGGACCCGAGAGGACCCAAGCATATCCAGGGATAAGTTTAAGGGAAACAAGTCAATATGTAATTTTTTGCAAACTTTTTAAAAATAAAAAAGTGTTTGGCAACCCTTATTTGGCCCTAAAGTAATCTTTATTCACTTGTTTATTAAAAGTTGTGTAGCCCTCATCATTTAGACTAGTTAGATTTTTCAACTTCATTGTTAGTATTCTAAAGAACGAAGATTTGATTAGAAATAGTAAGGACTTGGTGTTGCAGAAAACATAGCAATAAAATTGTGAAAATGGCGTGGGCCATGATGGTTTGTGTGGTTTCAAAGGCCTTAATTTGGGCTGCCCCCAAACCCCGCGAGAGGCATTGCCCCTCGACCTTGCTAGGGGCTCCACCTCCAGACCCCTACCAATTGCCATCCTCAAATCTAGGCCCTTGGCCCCCTTGTTCCTACATCCCCCTATCCCAAGGTTCCATACAAAATAGCTTATTTTGCTTAAAGTTATACATTTCAACAGGTTGTGAGTTCTTCAATTGATTGTAATTTTCATTTTGTATTAACATTTGACAAATCACTAAATTGTGAATATTTTCTTTTTTGCAAATTATGAGCTATTTAAATATTTTGTTTATTGGCAATTATGAGTATTATTGTTTTTATAATTTTTAATATATATATATATATATATACACACACACACACACACACACAGAGTAATACTCAATATAACTATTATATATATATATAAAAACCTGTACCCATACCTGGGGAAAAAAATTGTCGTACCAGTGTACCTAAACCCCGAACCTGCACCCGTCCCCATACCAAGACCGACAACTTAGTCTAATTCCTTCTATGTTGCCTCTTGGGCATTTACAATGGACTAATATGCTTTGCCTAGACCTATCAAGCATCTTGGAAGTCACTAGAATTTGAGAAGAAAGGAAATTCAAAGAGTTTATGGTTATTATGGATTGTTTCTGGTTCAATGGCAAAATTGATGCTTTGTGCAATGTGGAAACTACTACATCAAGATAAAACCGCCCTGGCATTTTTGCAATCACCCAGATAAACTAGTAATTCCGCATTCTGACATAGAATCCATATTTTTCTCCTTTCCGATGCCTAATCCTACACAAATGCATTTTTTGAACAATTTTACACTTCACAATGAAGTCTTCTGATACTTTTATAGATCACACCTCCCCAAAATGGAGACTATTGGTCCTCAAAAACTACGAAGACTTAGAAAATGAGGAATGGCCCTCTCAATGGACGACATGGCTGCCACCCAACCTTGCACCACTCCAACCAAGAAACTTGAAAATCTCTATCTTGTTGGTAGCCCTACAAAACATTGCCTACAATCATGTTGATAGTCTTAGAGGATGCCATTCTTGTCAACTTATTGATGTCAACTAAGTTCATCTCTAGTTTAGTTGCAAAGATGTCCAATCATGATCTAGTTTTTTAACTAGCAACTTTTGCAGATTGTCCGAGGTTGCACTATGCCATGTAAAAGAAAGACAAAGAAGTTCTTGACTAATGAAGGAACGGGAAGTGAGAAGAAAGAGAAGTAAATGGCAACGGCTTGGACCTAAAATTATCAAAGATTGGCACATGGCTAAGCAAATTCCTCCAGGATTCCATTCAAGTGACACAATGGCATAAGGTAAAGTAGGGACAAATCTTAGTATTGGTGCACAATTTGAATGGCAACACCACAAGGAAAGCACACCAAAGGTGACAAAGACAAGTGCAAGTTCCACTAATACAAAGGAGTTAAGTGAAGATTATGAGACATAGCACAACTTTGCCTTGACAATGCCAATCTAAAACTTTGACAAAGGTGGTAGAGGTTGCAAAAGTGCACCAAGGAGGAGATACATTTATCTAAGGATAAGTCACACTTTTTTGTTGGCAATGCTAGTCCAAAACTCCAATTTAAGTGAATGTTGCACTTTTCCAGCGGCATAGCTAGGGTAAAAACACGACAAAGGTGGCAAAGACAACATGAAAACACGACAAAAGATGTGTCAAGGGACTTAAGTGATTAGTGCCATTCTTGAGTGGCAAAGCCAATGAAAAAGCATGACAAAAGGGTGGCAAATGGATAAGTAAAACATGCCAAGGATGAAAAGGAATAACAAATAACAAAATCACACTTTTGGAGTGGTAAAACCACTCAAAAGTTCCAACATGAGGTTTTAAAAAGTGGCGAAGTCAAGGCAGAAATGCGACCAGCAGGCCAGCAAAAAGAGAAGTGAAATTTCGCATTTTTGAGTGGTTGAGCTAGTTATAAAGGGCGACCAAAGTGGCAACCATGTTATAAAACCACACTAATCACTTAAGGAAAGACACCTTTTGAGCATACTTTTTCAAGTCATAAGCCACTTAAAATACCCAATCACACTTTTTCTATGGCAATGCTAGCTCATAAGCACTACAAATGTGGTGAATGTCATAAAAGCGCACAAAATATGAGATGAGGTTTTCAGTTATAAGAAAATCGCACTTCTGGAGCAGCAATGCCACTCAAAAGTTTCGACAAGAGGTTACAAAAGTGGCAAACATGTTAGTGATTCGTGGCAACCTATAGAAAGATCAAACTTAAGTGAATGTCACACTTTTTGAGTGGCACTACCAGTACAAAAGCATGACAAATAGGTGGCAAATGGGTGGAGAATGCAACAAGTGTGTAAAGTGAAAGAAGAGAAAAAATTGCACTTTTTGAGTGGCATTACTAGCACAAAAGCACAACAAACATTTGCAGGGAAATAAACATAAAGTGAGTTGCACATTTTAGCTAGTGTTGCCACCCAAAAGTTCCTACAATTGCACTTTTTGGTTGGCGTTGCCACTCAAAGTTCCTACAATGGCAAAGCAACCTAAAAGTTTCTATAATCGCACTTTTCAGCTAGCTTTGCCATGACAAAACTCCTCCAAGCATAGGAAAATCAAAATTCGAGTATTGGGCATAATCTCATGGTTAGGGTTTCAGTGTTTAGTAGAAAACCTATCTAATTGTGCAAACAATTCTATTTTTAGAAACTGCTACTTTTAGTAGGTATACTTTTTCAAGGAATGGCAAGAGGAGCTCAAAAATCCAACTTTCTGTTTTTAGAAAGATGTTTTTTCAAAGGCAATTATCAATTTCATATCCATGGATAGGGTTTCGACAATTTTCACAAGTTGCAAAAAAGAGTTTGTCATATTTCAGAGACTTCAAAACATTTGACAAAGTTGCAAGTCAAAGTCATTTTAGATTTTCGAGTGACTTAAGTGACAAAAGTTTCTATTTTTTCAAAGGAATAGAGATGCGCCTATTTTGAGGCCTTTGTATTTAATTATTTGTTTTAGGATTAGACTGCTTTAAAAATTGTTTGATTTCCTCTTTTCAAAAGATAGGGATAGGGTTGCTTTAAAGCAGTGCTTTTATGGGAATATCAAGGTTGCACGGAGACGAGTCTCCAACCAGACTTCTAGTCGCGTCTCCCACTCGTCTCCAAGTACCTTGCGTCAATAAAAAGGCATCACCACTTTTTTTCTTTTTCTACCTGTTGTGACCTAATCACACATCGCCCCATTGCAAATGGGGACCCCCTTTTTTTTGCCATTTTGAGCTTGTAGGGTCCTTTAGGAGGTGTCATTAGATCAAGTCTCCTCTACAAACTGGAAGGTGAGCCTCACCAGAAACGAGTCAAGGGAGTTAATCTCCTTGCTAATGAGAAATTAGGGAGGTCATCCGTCAAACAAGGTATAATTGAGAAACACTGAAGTCAATCCCTGAGACACTGAAATTGACTAAGTCTGATATCCTGAAGTCTAATGTTCTGAGACACTGAAATTGACTAAGTCTGAAATCTGGTGGGATCCTCAAAAATCTAGAATCTACATGTTAAATCTTATGGATCCGGGACCTATCTCAAACATCCTGGAAGTATATTTCAAAAATATTTAAAGTATAGGAAATTCAATATCATATACTTCCACCCAGGGATCTTCACCTTCAAAATCGCGACGAATGACAAGCTCAAACCAAGGCGCAATTCAGAAGTTTGGCAATGAGTATAGTGCGCCTTCATCGAAACAAGCTCAATTCAACATGAAACTTTGGCGCCTTGATAGGAATGGATGTTTTGACCCTCAAATGACTTAAACATTGAAAAAATTGCAAGAAAATGGCCCAAGAACCCAAGGCGCAAATTCACTCTTGAAGAACCACCAAAGTGCGCCTAGGCTTGTTGAAGGAAAAAGCATCATCTGGAGACCCAATCTTGCGCCTAAGATCAACATGAGGTGTTTAAAACTTAGAAAATTTTTGAAAATCACCAAATGAAGGCTAGGCGCACTTTACCACCTGTAGAACCCCAAACTTGCACCTTGAGTAGGAAATGTTAGAAGTTATCAAAAGTTGTGGGCGCCTTGAAGAATTAAACCCCCAAGACACTTTCAATTGCCTAAATCCAAAGAGTTCATTCATCCAAAGTTAGGCGCCAATTTGCATCAGTAGAACTCTAAATGTGTGCCTAAGTTAAAATATGCTTGATTTCATGAGTTTTGAGGGTATCTAAGTATCTTAAGACTTTTCCTTGAGTTTACACTATGTTTTGAAGTCATTGAAGTTGAAGTGAACACCTGACTCTAGCTAGGCGCAAATTCACCTCTGTAGAGTCACAAATGTGCGCCTTCCAAAAGAAAGGCTTGAGACCATCAAAACTGATGTTACCTTGAGGCAAGAATCATCTAGACATCTATGAACTAGCTTGAAACCATTTAAGTTGAAATGAAATCCATCTTCAAGTGTTAGGTGCAGTTTTGCTCTTGATCAACCATCAAAGTGCGCCTAAGATGGGTGGAGGACAAGACATCATTCAAAGACTCATTTTTGCGCCTAAGGAGGAGATGAAGCATGAAGTGTTTAACTTGGAATATTTTGAAAATCACCTAGAGGAGCTAGGCACATTTCTTGACTTGTAAAGACCTAAATGTGCGCCTTGAGTTAAGACTTGTGCAATCATCATTGGCATTGACAAATGAACGTTTGGAGAACTACTGAGGGTTCAAACTGAGCTAAGATTGCTTTATGAAGGCTAGGTGCACTTTGTCACTTGCAGAACATCATTTTGGCACCTAGGGATAAAGTAAACATGAGTTTAAGTCCACAGAATGCCAAAAACAGGTCAAAGCATGTTAGGCGCACTTTTCCACTCCTACAACCTTAAATTTGTGCCTCAAGGAAATCACATTAACTCAGATCATTGAATGGGCGCCTTGAAAAAGGTCATTCCAGGACATTTCCAACCGTTTGAGATCACAAAAATGGCAAATATAAAGCTTAGCATCCTAGGCGCACTTTCACCTCTATATAAACCTAAATCTGCGCCTCAATAAGAATGCATGAATTCACATTAGAAGTGAGTGCTTGAGAAAGGAGGAGCATTCTAAGACTTTCCCAATGGTTTGGAATCATAGAAGTGACAAATATGAAGCCAGTTGATGAGGGCACACTTTTGCATCTCTACAAGCCTAAATGAGCGCCTAGGCTAGAAAATGCTTAGAATGATTCTTGTGTGTTATGAAATTGAATGTATATCAATAGTTTAATATGTGGCTTTCTCTGTGTTGCAGGAGAATGGATGGGGTGAGTGGTCATACAAGGAGCCAAGCGCTTGGAATCACCTTCAAGCAAGGAATCGAGTCAAGAGGTAGTCGCTACAGAGGTGACATCACGTTACCACTCCATGAGATCACTTCAAGTGCACTTCATCATATCCATCGAAGAAGACATCCATCTATTGAACTTCAAGTTCTTCCTCAATCTTCAAGTCTTTGAGAGAAGTCTCCTACTCCGTGTTATGAAAAAAGCATCATTATCTCCACTACTCTCCATGAGGGAGCATTCAAAGAAGATCAGCATACATCTTGCCAAGAGAAAAGGTATTACAGAGTTAGGCAAATGAGCAACATGTATCATACACATCCGACTTACAAAAGACACAAGGCGAAATCAGCAAGGATACATTCCCAAATGTTCAAGTTCAAAGCAATCACATTCGAAGACATCACACAAATGATGCAATTTGGGAATATGCCCAAAAGCAAACTGAATAAACTGTTGGAATCCATGAGAGTTGCTGAGGTGGCACCTACGTGGCATGAACATTATCCTCACCAATCACATGTTGCCACATCATCCTTATCTTCTTGGAAAACGTGCCTTCATTGCCTCTCTTATGTACTAAAAATAGCAATTTGTTGTAACTAACTGCCGATGTGGCATAATCTAGGCCATTGGCTTTGCCAATCGATCCTAGCCTTTCATTGTAATCTTGGAGCTCTATATAAAGGCCTTGTTGCCTCATTTGTAAGGGTGAAGAAGTTGTTAGTTAGTTCTCAATTAGTTGGTAGGAAAGTAGAGTAGGAGACTCTCAAAATTCTCTGAGAGTACTTGAAAATTGTTGTAAATATTTCTCAAGATTAATGCAAAGACATTGGAGCTTACTTGGTGCTAAGTCTTGTCGTGTGGAATAACATGGTTTCTTGTATCTTGATGAAATGGAGAGATGTTTTTAAGTAGATTAAAAGTAGAGTAGTAGTAGCTCATTGACGTAATGCATGTTTGTGTTGAATATTTGATCAACTCCTAGCTCGTGTTTTTGACATTCATCGTTGGTGAAGTGTTGTGTAAAGCTAGTCTGAGCTTCATCATCATTTGCTTAAGTTCGATTGTGGATGCTTGTTTGAGCTACGCTGTTCAATGGGTGCTTATATGAGCTTTCATGATTTGAAAACCATTTGTTAACCTTAGGAGATTGCACCTACTCCATGTAGTTGTAGGCATTCTTGGCGAAATGGAGTTAGGTTTATTGAGGAGTTTGTCTATTCATGCATCATCATTGCTTCATTGACCCTAGATTAGATTTCTCTAAACCCTTAGATATTTCTTTTTAAGTTTGATTGAAGAAGTTCCATTCATTCACATTCAAGGAGCAAGTAATTACATTCATGTTCATGAAGAAGGAGGAATTTAGCGTAAGTCCCTTTGTGATTACCAGCAAAATCACATTCATTCACTGAGTTTATCCACGTACAAGTCAAGACCTGACATCAAAGGAACCTTGGAGTGTTCTTGTTTGATCATATAATTCAGCATTCAGGAAGCTTTGATCAAGAGAGGATAGGATACTCAGTATTTTGTTCTATTGTTGTGTTGTCCAAAAAACATCATCAACACTACCTTTTATTTTTTCCGATGTTTTCTCACAAGCTCAGTGTATTCTTACTCCTACAGACTTCAAACCTCAATACAAGTGTCTACAATAATATATGTACATTAAGCTATATTAAATTGTTACAAGTAAGCTATAAGCCTATAAGTAATATATATACACTAAGTTATATTAAATTGTTACAAGTAAGCTATAAACTTAAACTTTACCGGTTCTCTTGTTTTGAAAGTTCAATGTCATGATATTTTCAGTTTTAATGTTAGCATATTAATAAATTAATAAAATTATTAAATTATATTTTGACAAAAATAGCGTATCCAAGTACCTCGTCTCCTATTTTTCAAAAACAGATGTACCGGTACCAATACCAGTCTCCCATATCAGTACTAGTACCAGTCTCCATGCAACCTTGGGGAATATTATATTATTATTTTATCTCTAAAAGCTTCTTCTTGAGAGCTTATAAGTAATTTTTAGCACATAATTGGTAATGATAATGGAGTGTAGATTTATGCTACAGGAATTGTTAGCGAAATTATATTTTCATGAAAGTTAGTGAATGTTAGTGGAAGTCATGCTTATCTTGTAGAAGTAATTATTTAGTGATTATTAAATCTATGTTGTAATGATAGTGGGGTGTAGACTTATGCTACAAGAATTGTCAGCAAAATTGTATTTTCATGAAAGTGAATGTTGGTGGAAGTCACACTTATGTTGTAAAAGCCATTATCTAGTGATTGTTAAATCTATGTTTGTAATTTCTTTAAGTAAACCGAAAGTATTCTTTCGAGTCAAACTTTGTATTGGCAATATTTATCTATTTACATTGTAGCTTTGAATTCAATTTAACTATTTCCTTCATGTAATCATGTAGTGTTTAGGTGTTTAAGTGTTTCCTATTGATGCAGATTTACTAATGTCCGACTTAGCTAGTAGTCAACATCCATCTATGGTTTTGCTTTAAATGTTTGCTTACATCCAAATACTGGTCTTTGCTTTAACCAACAAGAGGTTGTGCTTGTTTGTGCTTTAAGTGTTTATCCTCCTTAATCTAAAAATCTCATTATAGGACTTGACTATTGATAGTTTGATGCTGCATTCAGGGCAAAACCATAGTCAGTTAGCAATTTACATTTAACGCAAAACCCCCATAAAATCTTATATAGTGTGCATACTTGTAAATTCTATTAGTTTTAGGTTTGTTAGGTCTCAGTGTAAGATACGACCAAATGTGCAACAATAAATACTATAAAAAGAGGGAATTTTTTTTTTTAGTTTGTTTTGATTTAATCATACTATCTCACATCAAATATATTCAATCAATGAATAATACAATAATCACCAAAATATTAACATTTATATTTACTTCTTGTTTTATATGAAAAGGGGGGTTGATGGTTTGATGGGGTTTGTTGTTTTAGTTTGAATCCTCCTTTCCACAAAACATTCCAAGGGCTTTTCAACCGAGTGTTTCTCCCATTGAGAGGAGAGTCAACTATCAGATTTGAGTTGCCACTTGGTTTTCTGCTGGGAAATTCAGAAGTTATCACACAATGTTGCTAATTAATGCTTTAATGCCTTTGACACCCTAATTTAAGCAAAACAGTGATCAAATCTGCGAATTACGACAAATGCTACAGGAATTAGACGAAGGGTAGAGAACCTTAACTCACTGTTTTTCGTACTCTGGAAAACGGAAATGTCGGGGACAATGGTGATGGCGCCCTAGTCCAAGGTGCTGCTTTTTCCGCAAAGTCCTGATCTCCTTCTGATACTGATTTCTGTTGTACCTTCGATTTCCGACAAATCTGATGCGGGGGACAATGTTGATGGCACCCTTGTCCTGAAATCTCGCACAGTGTCCGCTTCTTTTTAGATCCGGAATCTTCAATATCTGCCTACCTTCCCTGCAACTCCATTTTTTCCAGATCCAATTCCTGTAACCTGCAATCACAAGGAGTGTGGGAGGGGGTTGTGGTGTTTAGAGACTTGCCTCAGTCAAGCCCCAGAGAGACATTCAAGTCTTCCGAACACCGTTGTCACAGAGAGAGTGCATGTCCTTGTGGGACAGAGGCGAAAATCCAAATGATAATGATTGAAAACACAATAGATGTCACCTTGATGATGAAGCTCTCATGGAAGGAAGAAGCTCTTCAATGCCATGCGGAGAAGATGTAATCCAACTTGCAAAAACAAACACAATAACAATGCTATGCTCTGCAACACAATGAAAATCACAAGTATGCCAAGTATGCCTCAAGTTCACAATAATCTTCTTGCCAATGATCCTCTAGTTTGCAAATGAAACCCAAAACATGCTTATATATGCAACTACTAAGATTCGTTTCGTATTTGAAACTTATGATGTCGGCCTAGAAACCAAATAACGATCACAAACCTAACATTTAAAATTAGGGCAGACCCAAAATAGGGCTGGACTAGGGCGCTAGTGCCCTTGTCCACCCCCCTGTCTTTGTTTAATGACCATTAAATTAGCACCCCCTAGGTCCTATTTGTCACAAGACCCAAGGGTTTTCTCATCGGGAGTCTGAATTATCATGCAAAATGCTCTAAATGCAAATCTAAAGACCTGGGAGCTAAACCTTTAGGAAAAAGCCCCCAAAGGTGCATTTTTCCGACATAACACTACTTCAAGTTCACACTTCCTGAAACAATACACAAAATTTGCAGGGAGAGAAAAAAAAAGAATTAATTTGGTAAGTGTAAAGCTAGATCACACAACCTTTGCCAATGCCCTCCATTCAACTAAAGCCATAAAAGAGTGATCCAAAGGACACCAAGTGTCATGACTTGAATGGCCCAATGGTCAAATGGAGCAAACAAGTTATGAGCATCTAACATAAGCTCATTCTGCCCTTGTCACACGATTGTGAGTGCCTTGGTCTTAACCATATATTGTTGTGGGCTTATAGTATAAGACTTGTGCACCTATCTTATTTCCACCACTTAGCATAACACTAAGCCCCACTAAAGATGACAGGTATCACTCAACTTAGTGAAAAAAAATTGATAGTCGATCCATAGCCAAATATCATGTGGTAAGTTCCACCTAGGAATTCCATCAAACCTAGATGTGCATAGATAAAAAAAATTGTGTGGGTGAATACCCTTTTTTAATAGATATGTATCTTTTAATAACTAACACATATAATGATACACATCTATTATGGATTTGATATGCCCTGAGTATTGGGACTCAATACCACTGTCGCCCCATTAAAAGTATAAGAATAAAGTGATTGGCACACTGGCCTTTTGGACACCTCTTGGCAGATATCATATTCATCCTAAAGACTCCTTTTATAGTCTTCTCTAATCAAGACAAAGATGTAGTCAACTTTAGACAAGACGACACCAATCACAAGATGTTATTGATTAAAAAATGGTCTTGTCATTTACAATGGTTTATCTCTCTACCTACTCTATAAATCTTCGCATCTAGGCTCACATGGACAAGGATAGGCTCACTCCTACCTTGTAATCTCAAACTAGCTCAAGAATTTGCCCACTCATGTACGCACATAGAGTGGCTTGGGCAACATACAACTATGCACACATGTTCAAGCAATCAAAGACATGCATAATCAGAAATGAATACACATACTCAATACACCCTGAGCTAATGCACCTAAGAGAGTGTGAGACAGATTCCTTCACGACTCGACACTTTCAAATGGCTAGAACCTTCTTCCCCGATGATACTCTCTCTCCAACCTGAGAGAGTGTCAAAAATTCCTATCGTACTCATAAAACAGGAACGATAATTAATCTGCATCAAAATTGACATTTAAATATAATTATAAATGATCAATCATTATTGGAATCCTTTCAATTACAATTATAAAGGTAATTATTGTACTCAATTATCTTTCCTAATCATTCAATTTAATCAATATTTAACTAGACAAAGCAAACGGGATGTGACACTCAAGGAGCTTCCCCTTATAATTTGAAGAACGGTTCTCCCATACACACTATTATGTTTTGGGTTGTCCTGAAAAGAACAACATAAAATGCTAACATGTCTCCAACTATCTGAAGGTGTTTGAAGGGTTAAAGTGTAATAACCACCCTCAAATTCTTTCCGAGAAACCAACAAGTTTTTCTGATTTCTATGATGTAGGCATTTCATCAAACATTTTGCATTTTGCACATCCAATGGTATTCTCAGAGTGTTTTATTTTAGAATGGTTTGTTTTGAAGTTTGAAACACATTTCACTCATAAATGTATCATTAAATACAAGAAAATGAAGAGACAATTTGTCAAACAGTTTGCTGCACCTTTATAACAATGAAATCTGATTACAAATACCAAGTTTCTTGTATACTGCATTAATCAAAAACTGGAGGTAAACATATTAACAGAAAATTACCAAATTTTCATAACATACCAAAAGATGCTCCATACATATCAATTATATATCTTCCTCAGAGGGCGCCTTAATGCAAGGTCCCACGTATCTCCCACAATCCATGAATTACTCCATCAATATGCTACACCTCCTATAAGAGAAGCGACTTCCATAAGTCCGCGGCAAGTATAAAGAAACTCTTAATACTTACTTTCCAAACCATACGTATCATTCCAAACATTCAAAGAACAGTCTTCAAGGTGGTGCTAGGCAAATATGGGTCCCACAACCCTTTCCCAATCAGAAAACAAAGTGTTTAAGGTGCTGCATCAGCCTTCCAATATGGTACGGCAGATGTTAGGAAGCCTCCAAAATTTATATCAAATCCTCCATATATATAACACTTTCCTCTTAAACTTTGTACTAGGTTGCGGTTATGTTTGAGGATGCTACGGCTACTTTAGAGAGGGTTGCGGCTACTATATTTCTGAGAATCGGCACCCTCAACACACAATAACCATAACCAAGTGGTGCTAGAATTATATATACTTCCCATACAAACGTTGGAAATATAGGGTGGAAACTCTCATAAAAAACTTATCAGAATATTCATTGAAATCTTCAGGAAGCCCTTAAATTTGTATTTGTATACAAATCCCAAAAATTTAACAATAAAATCCTTCCTGCGAACAATACTCAAATCTATGTAAAATAATTAATCCCTCAACACAAATCTTCAAAATCTGCAATCAAAAAAACTTTGAAAATCTTCATCATGAAACCTTAAAACTGGAAATCTGTGAATAACAATGGTGATTCCTGAGTAAAACCACTCCAAACTAGCTAGGGATCGTCTTTCAAATTCGAAACTAGAAATCTAATGAGGGTTTTCGTCCTCAAAAGATCATAGGAGAACACACAAGTTCAATCCAGAAGCATAACGGCATAGGAAATCTTCAACATATCGAAAATGAGAGCTCAAAGCTACTTTTATATTTTTCTTGGAGGGAAAACCAATTTTAAAATATAAAATAATCTCCTTTTTCCCCAATGCCCTTTTGAAGAATTAAAATAACATTAATAACTTACTCTCTCTCTCTCTCTCTCTCTCTCTCTCTCTCTCTCTCTCTCTCTCTCTCCTAGGTGCCCACTTAAGGAGGAGTCATAAAACAACTTTATAAATTATAACACTTAAGTGATATTTAGAGATTAAACATTAGAAACTTAAGTGTATAATTTAAATACTCCACTCGATTTGTGGAAAGCACTGCCAAGGCGTCGGAAACTGGAACTGAACATGCCACGACGTAACTGAAGCAATGGGATGATGACAGGGGCCAACTCGGTAACTTAATAAAAATAGGTGTGCTCTCCAAGATCTTTGGAGTCCCCTTACCACATCAATTAGCCTACTAGAACTTGAGAAATTGCAATGTCCCTTTTTTCGGAGTGATCACTTAGTCGAGTTGGCTAGCCTATTCACATTTCCGTAGGCTAAGCCAAAGGGCTCAGGGAGTGTCCCACATGGCGAATTCTCACACTTGGCTAATTTTGTAGGGCAATTTGAGTTTGGGAGATAATTTGATATATCTTTGTGATAATTTTGAGATAATCACCATGGATGAAATAAATTGCCCTCATGGAGAGCGACCCACTTAGGGAGTGGAAGATGGAGAAAATAAAAGGAAATTGGATGAGGTCTTGAAAGAAAAATAAGAATAATTTATAATATTTTCTCAAAAAGATAGGCGACTTGATTTAAGGCCAATTTCATAATGTTTCTTGTGACTAGTTGGCTCACCCTTGGAGAAGGGAAATAAGGAAAAATAACAAAATAAACAAAAGATGATATGGGTGCCATCAGGTCGTCGGCATCAAGGAAAATGGGTAACAAAAATTCAAATCTTTAATTTGTAATTTTGAGCACCTAGCTTGCTTTTAAGTGGTCGGCCTTATGGGAGAGGGAAATTTGTAATAAAACATGTTTTTGAAGGGTGGTCGGCCAGCTTGAGGAGGTAATGCAAATCATGTATAAATATAAGGTGTTTTGTGGTCATTCGGGCATATCTATCATTCATCTTTTATGGAGTTTTACTATTTGGCTGCAACGAAAGTTGGGCTTTGAATCCAAGGACGAAAAACCTTGCGATTCTTGGTGAGTTGGACAAAAACCTAGCTTATCTTGTGAAGGTTTCGTGACGAGAACCTATTGCACTTTATTGGTGATTCATGGAGGAGAAGAGCAGAAATTTCATAATCAGATTTGTAGATCAGAATTGGAGCAGCAGACCCATGGCTTGTGCATCATTTGACTTAGGCTTTTAACCCTAGTTTGGAGCGCCACCTTTAGGAGAGGAGCGATTTGGCTTGGTGAAGGGCGAATTGGCACTTTGAGGCGATTTCTTCATTGTTTTGTGTTCCATCTTCATATCAGCATTGGAGCAGGTCTGATTCGCCATCTTGGAGCAGCATTCTTGGTGGTTGATGTCTTCATTGCATTAGGGTTTTGCCCTACGTTGAAGCGCCACTATTTTGGAGTTCGCTAGGTTGTTGTGCAGTCATTTCACATTTTGGAGCAGCAAACCCTAGCTGATTTGGAGCAGATTTGAGCGCCTCATTTGGAGCAGCATATTTGGTGTTTTGTGTTCATTTTGCATTAGGATTTCAAGCCCTAAACTTGGCGCCACTTCCTAGGAGGGCAATTTCACCATTTGCCACTCTTTTTGGTATGTATAAACCCTAGGGTTTAATCTGATTTGGAGCAGCAGCATTTTCTGGGCATGTTTGCCATGTTTGTAGCCCATGCTTGATGTAACTCCAGACTTCTATATTCAGATTCATAACAGCAGATTGGTTTCCAGAATTTCGGACTTGTATTGTGCATTTGATGGTCATATATTGTGTATTTCATGTGGTATTTCATCTCTGATATTGGACAAATCGTTTGGCATGATATTTTGATGTATTTTGATATTTTACATTGGCTGTCATAAGTGTTAAATCAGTTTGAAAATAAAAATCAGAATTCAGAATATTAGGGTTTTGATCAGAATTCAGAAAATCAGAAAATTAGGGCAGAAATCAGAATTTCAAAATCGGAATTTTAGGGCAGATCCCCATTTGGGATATTGCAGGAATAGGCTAACAGTCACTAAACTGACTAGGCTTGAGAAGGGGACATTACAGTCCTCCCTCCCCGAAATTGCTTGTCCCCAAGCAATTGCAAATCTAGATGTTGAAATATATGCTCACCCTCCCAAGTAGCATCCTCCACCAGTAAATTCTTCCACTTCACCAAATATTCCCTGATAATCCTCTTCCTCAAAGTACGCTCTGTGTAATCAATAACTGCCTCGGGAACCAACACAAGTTTCCCTTCCTCATCCAAAGGGGGTAACTCAGAAGAGGGAACAACATTATGTCCAAGCACCTTCTTAAGGCGAGACATGCGGAATACATTGTGCACCTTGCTACTCTCAAGTTGCTCCAATTCATATGCCACTTCTCCAATCCTCTTGGAGATCCTGAATGGGCCATAAAAACGTGGCTTTAACTTCTCCAATCCACTCTTCTTGAGAGTGGATTGCCTGTAGGGCTGCAATCTCAAATAAACCATGTCACCCACCTCAAATGCACGCTCTATACGGTGCTGATTTGCATACAGCTTCTGCTGATTTTGAGCATATTGGAGGTTGTCTTTCAAGGATTTCATTATGTCTTGGCTCTGCTGCAATAAATCCTTAGCTTTGGGCACTCTACTATCACCAAACAATAAATCTATGAAGCTAGAGGCTTCATATCCATACAATGTCATAAATGGTGACATCTGGATAGACATGTGATAAGTAGAATTATAGCAGTACTCACCCAAATATAGCCATCTCACCCATGCCTTATGCTGCCCTGAAACATAATTCTTGAGGTACCCTTCCACCCACTTGTTTACAATTTCTATTTGCCCATCAGTTTGTGGGTGATAACTTGTGCTAGGGGCGAGCTCAATCCCACTCAATCTGAATAGTTCCTGCCAAAACAAGCTCAAAAACTTGTTGTCCCTGTCACTTACAATGTTCTTAGGCATTTCGTGCAACTTGAACACTTCTCTAAAAAACAAATCTGCCACCTGTACTACTATAAACACTGCTGAAATAGCAAAGTGTGCAAATTTTGTCTATCTATCAACAACAACATAGATGCAATCCTTACCTTGCACTTTGGGAAGCCCTGTAATGAAGTCCATAGAAATAATTTCCCATTTTTGATTGGGAATAGGTAGGGGCTGCAACAAACCAACAGGATAAGTATGCTCATTTTTATTATGTTGGCATGTAGGACACTCTCTAACATACTTAAGGACTTCATTCTTGAGCCCTTTCCAAGAAAATCTTTCCCAAATCTGCCTATAAGTCTTAAAGAAACCCAGGTGACCAGCCATGGGTGCATCATGAAATGACCTCATAATCTTAACCTTAAGCCCCGATTCAGGTACTAAGAAGATTCTTCCTTTGTAAAGAATGAATTCACTCACCACTTTGTCCCTGTCATCTCATAAAGTACCATCAATAACACTAATGGCAAAGGGGTTCTTGGCATACTCTGCAAGTATTTGCTCTTTCCAATCAGCAGTGATCTCCATCATGGAACATAAATGTGGCCTTCTGGACAAAGCATCAGCCACTACATTCTTCTTCCCTTTGACACATTCAATGGCAAAGTCGTAAGCTTGTAGCTTACTAACCCACTTCTATTGTCTATCATTGAGGTCTTTCTGATTAAGAAAATACTTGAGGCTATTGTGATCAGTTTTAACAATGAACTTACCTCCAACAAGATATTGCCTAAACTTGGCTAATGCATGCATAATTGCAAGCATCTCCTTATCATAAATGAAATGACTCTTCTCTACACCCCTCAACTTCCTGCTTTCAAAGGCAATAGGATGCTTATTTTGCATTAGGACAGCACCTATCCCTTCACCGAATGCATCACACTCAAGCTGAAATGGCTTAGAGAAATCAGGAATAGCTAGAACAGGGCATGAACTTATGATTTGTTCGAACTGATCGAAAGATTTTTGTGTTGCGTTTGACCATACAAAGGCCCCCTTTTTGGTTAAGTCTGTAAGTGGGGCAGCCATTTGTGAAAACCCTTTCACAAACCTCCTATAGAAGCCACAAAGACCAAAAAATCCCTTCAACTATGAGAGATTAGTAAGTGGAGGCCAATCTAATATTTCTTTGATCTTTTCCTGATCAACACTAACACCCTTGGAGCTGATTACATGGCCTAGATATAGAAGTTCTGTCATGCCAAATTCACATTTAGATTCCTTTGCATACAAAGACTCTCTCAAGGATGCTCAACACCTCATCAAGATGTCTCATATGTTCTTCCCATGTCTTGCTAAAAATCAAGATGCCATATTAAAACAAACATACGGAGTTGCTTGTTAAACACCCAATTCATGCAAGACTAAAATGTGGCAGGAGTGTTGGTTACGCCAAAGGGCATAACCAAAAACTCAGAGTGACCAAAATGGCACCTAAAAGCAGTCTTCTCTATGTCCTCCTCACGAACTTCTATCTAATGGTAACTTGATCTCAAGTCTATTTTAGAGAAGTAGACCGCTCCATGTAGCTCATCAATCCTTAGAATGAAATACCCATTCTTGATAGTCTTCTTGTTCAAGGCCCTGTAATCTATGCACATACGCATAGTCCCATCCTTTTTCTTCACTAAAACAATTGAAGATGCAAATGGGCTCTTACTTGGGCGAATATGACCCATATCCTGGAGCTCCTTAATTGCCTTTCAATTTTATCCTTGTGTCTCTTCGGATGCCTCTATGGAGTGGTGATGACAGGTTTGGCACCCTCCTCTAACTCTATCACATGCTCCATGCCTCTCTCAAGAGCCCTCCCAGGAGGTATACCACCAAAAACTTTGCTATGCTGGGTTAGCAAAGCCTACACATCTAGATGATAACTTCTCTTTTCTTGTTTTGTGATGGTAGGCATAATAATACACTCTACTGCCCACTCAACCTGATCATGTCTAATCAATCTCTCCATCCTTTTGAAAGTGACTACACGAGGCCCACCATTTGACATCCCTCTTAACACCACCTTCTTACCATCTGATTGAAATTTGAGCTCCATTGTCTGAAAATTCAGTGTGATCGCCCCCAAAGATTGTAGCCACTAAATGCCAGGCACTACATTTGTATCTCCAATACTCACTACATAGAAGTCATCCTTGACTTCATAATTTCCCAACTAAAGGCTCAACTTGGGGATCAGTCTGGTGAATGTGATAGTGAAGCCATCAGCTACCATTACCTTAAAACCATCAACATCTTCTGCCTTGAGTCCTCTACGAGCCACTACTCCCTCATCAATAAAATTATGTGTAGCTCCTATATCAATCAATGCCACTACACGCTGCCCACAAAATACTCCACGGACTCTAAAACACTCATTTTTTTGAAAGCTGGAAAGTTGAGCAAGTGAACCTTCACTTCTTTCTCCCTTTCTGACTCTTCTGATGATTCTTCTTCTTCTTTCTCATCCAAATCAGACTGCTGTTCTGATTTTTCTGATGCTGATTCATCAGCAGAATAGAACTCTATTTGATGAGCTTTGCCCTTAACAAAGCACTTATGGCCTAGGGCCCATGATTCCTTGCAATTGAAGCATAATTTCTTCTTCCTCAAGTCATTTAGGACCTCTTCATCCATTCTTGATGATGACTTTTTGGTCTGATTTAAATCTTTATGAAAACGCTTCTTGTCTTTCTTATGTTGGAAGGTCCTTGACTGAAAATTGTTTCTAGGGGCAGCTAACTCCATACTCCTTGCTTTTCTTATTGCCACCTATACAGATGGTGGGTCAAATGTCCCTCATTGAAAAGGATTACAAGTCTTCTCTTTGAGATGCTGGGAACCATAACTAAAAGTCTTTGAAACTCTGAGATGCAAGTATCCAGGGAACCATACTGTTTCAACTGAGCAAGCTCTCTAAAGTGTAACTTGGGATCTTTCTCGTCAAATCTTTCAATGAGCTTGTTTGTAAATTCATCATAATTGGTGATCAAGTTGTGGCCTAGTGTCACCAAACCATGGTACCACCACTCACGGGCTGCTCCATCTAAGTGCAGTGTAGCAAAATTAATTGCTTCATCCTCTGGCATGGGTCTGAGTGCCAAATAATTGTCTAACTTTTGTACACATTTTAAAAACTCTTACTACAAGATCCTTTTGAGTTTGTGATGAGAAACATATCAATTAGAAATCTCTCACTTGAACAGGGTTTTCTAAATGAATGGGTTTAGGTATAAGCACATTGATAGAATGTTCAGACAATCCAAAAGAGATCGGTAGACTCACAAGGTGTAGATGACTCAACTGATATTCCTATGGCCTTTCTCCTTTATGTTGAAGGCATCTCAAATAAGGTTTGCAAAATTTTATAGAAAAGAGGAATTAAGCCTTCCTTTAAACCACATACAAAGATTAAGAATCTAATCCTTCCCTTGGAGGATCAAAGGTAGCCCCTACACAACTTTGGGGTCTACGAACATGAATGCTCATATGGGACCCAATACATCGGTGAAATTGGTCACTACATTGGCACTAAGATCAAGGAACATGGTGTGGACATCAAACATTAATGCATTAGCAAGCTCTAGTTGAGCATTTGTTCAATCCTCAGCACCACATCTACTTAGAAGCCACCAACGTTCTAGTAAAAGAAGAAAATTATTGAAAGAGAAAACTACAAGAAGTGATAGAAATTAGCAAACACCCACGCAATCTCAATGATGAGGGATGGGGCCTGAGTTAGTCTTGGCATCACATGATAAACTCCCTTAAAGGCAATATTGATACCCTTTTGTGATTTTGGTTTGGTTCTTTTGACCTTTTTGATGTCATATAATAGCCACTCATGATTTTTTTGTTAAATTATTTTCTTCATTGGGGTTCCCTCTTCCTATCTATCTCAACCTTTTCCTCTTTCCTCTTACCTCTCACTGTCCCTTCACTTCTTTGCAACATTCTCCTCTTTCGTCTACCTATTCTTCGTTTTGTTCCATCTCGCATGTGTTACCCTCTTCTTGAGCTTACCAGTTGATCCTTCACTTTCTCAAAGTAAATGTTTTTTGTGTTCTCTCCAATTTCTAGTTAATATTTAATTGTTCTTCCACATCTTCTATCCCCCTTTGTGTCTCACTCATTTCAATGTGCAAACCTCAGTTTGGAATTTCTTCTTACTTGGGCAAATTATCACATCCCCTCTTACCTTTCATCGTTTACATTTACCTAAACCATCCTCCTTTGCAATTTCTTTTTTTGTTATTAAATTTCTTTTCGGCCCATATTAAGATTGTTATTTTTACTTCTGTTTCTTTATTCCACTTTCTTCTCCTTCATTAATTTCATCAGCATGAATTTTAAAATCATTTTTTTTGTAACCTTGCCCTTTTTTATCTTTCATTTGGGGGTGTTATCTCCCTCCTTTTAGTTTTATTTAGTTATCTTTGTATTATTCTTCGGTTCCCACATCTTCAACTCGGCATCTCATATTATTTATTCGGCTAATCTTACAATCCTCACACCATTTTCCTATACTAATGATGGGTCATAGAGTGTGATCAAAACATTGATGAAAATAATCAGAGTTTTTTACTATAAGCATTTTACTCATTCTCATGGTCTATGAAAACCTCGTGTTCATTAAGGATCATGGATCTCGATGGAGATCCGAAATGATGATAATCTCTTTCACCAAACACTGTCCAAAAAAATTCTTTTCTAAAACTAAGATTGTCATAGAAACTTACAATTATAGACAAGGAAATAGCAAATCAGTGCACTCATACAAGAGATGCCTGAAATAGTAAGCAACTCGGAGAAGAGTTAGTAGATTGTTTAAAAAGTGGTGGTTTATTGAAAGACTTCTTCCAAAGTTGAGGAATATAACAGTTGTCCCATATGTTGATACAAAATTTTGCATCCCTCCTAAAGTTTTTACTAATAGGCAGTTGTTGGCCTTTAGAGATTGACATTCCAAGATTCGCCTCTCAGCCATTTTCAATTGACATCGGAGGTTTGTATCTTATCTCTCTTATTATTGTATTATGGTTTGTTAGTGGCCTATCACTTGAATTGAATTTTCTTCTTGTTTGGAATGCATCTATATGAAATCCTTTGATTGCCACTTCAAATAAGTTGGTTCTCATACAAACTTCACTAGACTAATGACATAAGTACTTGGTCTAAACTTCTTTACTTGGGAGTGTGTGGATCTGTTTTGCTTAGATCACAATGGATTAGCTTGAGTTACACCCTTGCTAAGTGTACTCATGAGCACAGTTTATATCGGTATGGCTTCTTCATTGATATCCCATTTTCAACAAAGGTCATACACAAGATGCTAAGGTTTGGTTTATGAGCCTCATACTTAATTTAAAATCCTTGAAACATTCAAATTATAGTATTTGTTTAAGGCCATATGAAACTCGATGTTCATACTACGTTGTGTCTATTTTTTTGTCATCAATTAATAATCATTTGCTTGTCAAGTCAAATCAATTATAGTCTTCTCCCATCTGGTTGCAAGGTTGTGTCTTGGGTTGGTACTTTGGCTAACAACCCTTAAAGGTTATTCGAGGTTACATTATTCCAAAATGAAAAATGACAACGTTCCTAATTGATGATGAGTACAGCAATGAAAGAAAAGTATGGAAATGGCTAAGGCATGAAGGCTATGAAAGTAGAGTGGCGATACTGATGCAAGTTCTGCAAGATTCTCTGCCAAGAATGGAAGTGTGGCCTAAGTGGAGTTGGCACGCACCCTTTTGGATGGCTAAGCCAATGGCATTTTCTGCCTAGCACTCAATTACAAAGGTGCCACACTTTTTCTATGACCAAACCATCACTAAGTTCTTCTTTTAGGGTTAAGTGGTTGGCAAACTCCTCCCAAAGTTCCTCTTTTTGGCTCAAGTCATCCAATATTTCACCTCTCTTAAGGCTGGCACACTTTCTCTATGGCTTGACCATTGTCAATTTCTGCCAAAACTCCCATTTTTGGTTAAGTCTTAAGTGAATTCCGCCTAAGACTTGAAGAGAATACTTGGACACACATTTTCATGGGTTTAACCACCTATTTTCACTGCCAAAGTGGCCAAAGACTTTAATGATTTCCGCCAGCAACATGAGATCAAATATTGACACACTTTTTGAGTGGGTTTGCCACATATTTTCTCCGAGCACACATTCATGGTACTCAACCTTAAGTGATCTGTGCCTAAATGAAAATGGCATGTCCCATCCCCTAGGGGCCGACTTGGGAAAAGTGAAATCAGTTTAACATTAATGCCGACCTCCCAAATGGCCGACCTCCACAAAAGGGAATTTAATCATAAAAAAGGGCCGACTCTCTTAAAGAAGCCGACCCACGTGCAATGATGTAATATCCCCTGCAGGATAGGTTTGTGGGCATTAAAAACAAAGAGATTGATTAATAAGAAGGAAAGTAAGACTTTAAGGATAAATTAAATTAAAGATTTAATTTACAGAGGCCGACTTCATGGTGCAGCTGTAATAATTAAGAGGCATATATTAATATTACAAGTGGCCGACCTTCACTTGATATCGTGGGTTTAAACTTATAATTAGCAAGGCCGACTCCTTGTTAATGCTGGCCGATCTCCATCAGCGAACAAATAAATATTAGTAAGAGACTTATTTTATATATATAAAGGTAGCAAACATATTAAAGTGGCCGACTTATCATAAGGCAGCGATCACATCTATTAAAAGACAATGATTATATTAATAAGGGAAGTGCATATACTAAATGGGTCGCTTCCCTATGTGAAAGGATATAATGTTTTACAAAATCATCCTCTTTTGGAGAAGTCACATCCTTTCATGAAAAGACATATAGTGGTATATAAGGAAGAGGAGGAGAATCATTCAAGTCAGAAAGAAGCAAGAAGAGAACTTCATACAGCAGCAAAGAGAAAAAGGAATATGTGGGCAGTGATATGTGTGTGTGTGTGTGTGTGTGTGCAGTAATTGATAACAGCAAAGAATTATTCATTGAAGCCCTTCTATCATAACTTTATCATCCTCTCATTCTATTAATCTATTACTCTATCATTCTAATATTCGATTATTATTTCATTCTTCTATCATTATATCATTTTACTCTATCAATCTATCATTCATATTATTCCATCATTCTATTATTATCTTATTCGTCATTCTATCCTTCTATCATACGATCATCCTATTCTTCTATTATTCTATCATTCTATCATTCAATTATTCTATCATTCGATTATTCTATATTCTATCATTCTATTGTTCTATTATTGAATCAATCAAATCAGCTTGTCTGCACTCAGCAGACGGGGGCAGAATCAGCAGTTAATACATTTGCTGCTGTGAATATAGCAATCTTATGTTTTAATAGATATTGTGGTATGCTCTATCATGATTATGGTGTATAATAATATCTTTATGATTGTATAACCTCTATGATTCTGGTTGTATTTAGTGTTTGTAATTATCATCAAGCAACCATGAGGAGAGTGGGAAATACCAATAGGGTGAGCAGATATTAGATTCCTTTCTAAGTACCCCACTCCATTATGGATGGCCGTGTGTCTGCCACTTGGAGCCAAGGGGGTGAGTGTCTGCCCTTGGGCTTAGAAAAGTAAATCTACGAGCCTCCTATTGTAGCTTTCTTTAATCTCTACATGGTTTGGTTGTCGGGATGGATTCAAGGAGTTTCAATCATAAAAGGGATGGATAAAGTAGCATGGATAAGGAAAGCAGATACAATTTTATCCACTAAGTAGACCACCCCATGTTGGATGGCCGTGTGTCTGCCACTTGGGGCCAAGAGGGATGGTATATCCGCTCTTGGGCTTAGCATGGATAGCTTCGGACAAACTTATCATGTTTCTCATCTGAGTCCTATTATGATTAAACCTCCACTATGCAAGCTGATCTTCTATCATGTACTATAGATATTGTGTAGTTTATATAGACTTGAAATAATTATGTATCTTACATGGTTTAAATAGATAAGATATTTATTATATATGTTTTGATTATATGAATTATATTTCCAAAATTATCTAACATGATTGCAGGACCTAAACCGGGATTTATCTTGCTTAAAGCATTTAATTGGTAAGTTATAACCCTAACTATATTAAACTTGTGATTCTAGGGCAAGATTTAAAGCAGTTCCAAAAAGGGGACATTACAAATGAGGCCGACCTCCATCTAGTTAGAGCGCCCTATTTCATATAAATAAAAGACTTTGATGAGGTGCGAAATGAATAAAAAGGTATGCAATTTGGATAATAAAAAGGCAGTGATTTGTACAATGAAAAGTGCAGAAATTAAATTCAAAAGCAGCGATTTAATTGTGAAGAGCAGCAACTTCTTGTGAAAGGGCAGAAATTAAATTGGAGAGTTAAATCTTATGTGAAAGGTGGTGTTCTTTGTGAAAGAGTATGTCTATTACTTGCATTGAGACAAGATATATATAGTAGAAGAAGGTATGATTTGAGGGGGCATTATTCAATGATTTATTTCTGAGTTTGAGAAAAGAGGAGCAGCAGAATATGAAGAGCAGATCTCATTTATTTTAAGAAGGATATATTACAATACTTGAACAGAACTTGAAATCCATCAAGAGGTATTTTATATTACCCAATGAGTCATCACATTTGGAATGAATGTGAAAAGCAGCATGCATTGGTCCCTTCATCAAGTAGCCCACCCCAAGTTGGATGGACGGGTGTTTCTGCCACTTGTGGGCCAAGGGGGTGAATTATCCGGGATGGACGTACCCACCCTTGGGCTTCATTGAGAAGGATAGAGAAATGCATATTAGCGGATGAGCAGCAACACTAATCCCTTCATCAAGTAGCCCACCCCAAGTTGGATGGACGGGTGTTTCTGCCACTTGTGGGCCAAGGGGGTGAATTATCCAGGATGGACGTACCCACCCTTG
This sequence comes from Cunninghamia lanceolata, assembly GCA_027924645.1. Taxonomy (NCBI): domain Eukaryota; kingdom Viridiplantae; phylum Streptophyta; class Pinopsida; order Cupressales; family Cupressaceae; genus Cunninghamia; species Cunninghamia lanceolata. Next base: position 7,230,573 of record BSBN01000609.1, read on the forward strand.
GGCTTCATTGAGAAGGATAGAGAAATGCATATTAGGGGACGAGCAGCAGCACTAATCCCTTCATCAAGTAGCCCACCCCAAGTTGGATGGACGGGTGTTTCTACCACTTGTGGGCCAAGGGGGTGAATTATCCGGGATGGACATACCCGCCCTTGGGCTTGGTTGAGGAGGACAGACTCGCAGCGCCCTATAGGCTTTCTCATAGAATTTCATTATGTAGTTGACCATTGGTAATAACCTTGAAATGATTATATGTCTTCTTCGTGTATGATGTGTATACTTTGTGCTTGTTAATATATGTATTGATATCATTAATAATTATGCTATGATAGATGAAAATATAAATGATAGATGAATTTAATATGAATGATGCTAAGAATTGAATATTATCTTAATTTATTGATCTTTAATATTACTAATGCTCCTTTCTAGTGAGTACTATTGTATGCAGACAAAGAAATCAGGAATATCCTAAAAGGGGTCATTACAAATGGTATTAGAGCTTTGATCTTGCCAACATGGGGATCAAAGACAGTTAATGCAATTAAGCTGAAGAGATCAACGAGCCTTGGAAAGAGAAATTGATCTTCCGATTAATGCTTCCTTTACTCAGTTTCAAACTATGCTATCACAAGATGTTTTCTTGTTTCTTCTCTCCGAGGATGAGAGAAAACTTGTCTTAAATTATGGACCTTACCAATTGCCAACTCTTGGTTTTGTTGTTGAGAGATATTGGGAAATGCAAGTACATGAATCAGAAGAATATTGGACAATAAATTTTCCTCATACTTTAGAAGATGTTATCATGTTAAAGAACCTATGTTGGATTAAGGCAAGTATACTAACAACAATTCTTCAAATCAATGTTGATTTGGGATCCTAGTAACTCCAAGAGCATCCTAGTTGTTTTTGCTTGAGGACAAGCAAAATTGAGTGGGGAGGGCTGTCATGTCCCATCCCCTAGGGGCCAACTTGGGAAAAGTGAAATCACTTTAACATTAATAATGACCTCCCAAATGGCCGACCTCCAAAAAAGAGAATTTAATCATAAAAAAGGGCCAACTCTCTTAAAGAAGCCGACCCATGTAAAATGAGGTTGACCTCCCTCTAGTTAGAGCGCCCTATTTCATATAAATAAAAGACTTTGATGAGGTGCGAAATGAATAAAAAGGTATGCGATTTGGATAATAAAAAGGCAGTGATTTGTACAATGAAAAGTGCAGAAATTAAATTCAAAAGCAGCAATTTAATTGTGAAGAGCAGCGACTTCTTGTGAAAGGGCAGAAATTAAATTGGAGAGTTACATCTTATGTGAAAGGTGGTGTTCTTTGTGAAAGAGCATGTCTATTACTTGCATTGAGAAGATATATATAGTAGAAGAAGCTATGATTTGAGGGAGCATTATTCAATGATTTATTTCTCAGTTTGAGAGAAGAGAAGCAACAGAATATGAAGAGCAGATCTGATTTATTTTAAGAAGGATATATTACAATCCTTGAACCGAACTTGAAATCCATCAAGAGGTATTTTATATTACCCAAAGAGTCATCACATTTGGAATGAATGTGAAAAGCAACATGCATTGGTCCCTTCATTAAGTAGCCCACCCCAAGTTGGATGGACGGATGTTTCTGCCACTTGTGGGCCAAGGGGGTGAATTATCCGGGATGGACATACCCGCCCCGGGCTTGATTGAGGAGGACAGAGAAATGCATATTAGGGGACGAGCAGCAGCACTGATCCCTTCATCAAGTAGCCCACCCCAAGTTGGATGGATGGGTGTTTCTGCCACTTGTGGGCTAAGGGGGTGAATTATCCGGGATGAACGTACCCGCCCTTGGGCTTGGTTGAGGACAGACTCGCAGCGCCCTATAGGCTTTCTCATAGAATTTCATTATGTGGTTGACCATTGGGAATAACCTTGAAATGATTATATGTCTGCTTCGTGTATGATGTGTATACTTTGTGCTTGTTAATATGTGTATTGATATCATTAATAATTATGCTATGATAGATGAAACTTAATATAAATGATAGATGAATTTAATATGAATGATGCTAAGAACTGAATATTATCTTAATTTATTGATCTTTAATATTACTAATGTCCCTTTCTAGTGAGTATTATTGTATGCAGGCAAAGAAATCAGGAATATCCTAAAAGGGGACATTACAGAAAAAGTGGCAACTAACTTGGTAAATCCATGCCCATGCTAAGGGAATGAATTCAAGTTAGATCAGGCACACATTTCAGATGGTTAAGCCCTTATAAAACCTTGCTCAAACATCATAAAAGGTAGCAATTGGATTAGCAAAGCGTGCCAGCTTTGAAGGAAAGGATTTAAGAAATAATGGCGTACTTTCGGGTGGGTTTAACCTTTGTTTTGTTCCACCCAAACATAAGAAAAAGCGGTGAATCTTTAAGTGATTTCCCCCAGCATTTAAAGGACAGATTTCAGGCACACATTTTATATGGTTGAACCCATAAATTCTTCCACCTATGACTTAGAAAGATAAAAATTGACGCTGGTGCACTTTAAAGGTGGTTGAGCCATCAAATATCTCTGCTCAGCAAGGTAAAAAGTGGCAAAGGCTTAAATGATTTCCACCATATTGTTCTCAGTCAGTTTTAAAGCAAAAAGCATGCAAGGAAGGAGAAACTCAAACGCATATATGCATGTTTTCACTACTATTCTCAGCAGAAACAGGGCTGTTTGTCCTTTCATTTGCAGGTTTGTGAAGAGTTTTTCAGTGCTATTGAAGCATTCTTTAAGTGCAGCAGTTGTGAAGGCAGTTTTCAGCACCTTTATCTAGAGCAGATTGCATCATTCATCTATATTTCTGTCTCCTTTCCTATCTCTTTTTCTGCTGTCTAAACTTTCCTATCCATGGGCTGAACGTTCCATTTTCACATCTTAAAAAACCTGGGACAGCAAAGAAGAAATCATTTTATCAGCAATGGTTTGCATCAGATTTAGCGAGAGATTCATTTTATAGAGGTTACTCACAATTGTAAAGGGGTACTTTCCCTTGGTTGAGTGGTTGATTTTTTAGGGTTTGGAGGCTGCTGTCTTCAGATAAGCTATTGTTGATATTCTTCTAGTCTGTTAGCATTTCAAATATAATAGATCCATCATTATGATGAACACTTTAAGATCTGAGCTAGGGTTTAATTCAAAGCATCAGAAGGTCAGAGTTTCAGTTTCAAGTCATCAAGTTGGTATTGGTGAGGCTGTTGTCAAATTTATGGTGGTTAGGGTTTCCGTGCTTGTCAAAGTTATCAAGTTTTGGTGCTCTTCAGAAGATTTTCCGTACTTCAAAAGATTTGGAGGATTCATAGTTTCCAAACCTTAGATTTGTTCTAGAATCATGAAGGTCACTTATGTGTAGATTTGTTTTAGATTTAGGAGTAGATTAAATCAGGGAGTTGCCCCTACAAATTTGAAGAGAGGATTTCCTTATCTACTATTCTGTTTTGTGTTGTCATGAAAGTGACAAATTAAAACACCAACACATGTTACAAGATCTAGTGAAACAAGATGTGATCATTTGGAGGGATGTTGTCTTTGATAAAACAAGCATTTAAAGAGGCATGAAAGTGCCATTGTTATATGGCTTATGAGCATTCTATAGATATCTAAAATATCTGATGATGAGGTGGCTAGGGCAAGTAAGCATGTTCCCTCAATTGCAACCATGGTTGAAGAGGAGGTTGTTTTAGATGAGGAAGTGACTTCAATGAGAGATGCATTGGAGGCTATAGTGGTTCTTAATGAAGATGCAAGCTTAGATGATGAGGCTCCAACTAAAGATGGCCTCATGTAGGAGGTTCCTAGCTCTAAGGGAAATTTAATTGTCTCAAGTGGGCTATTCTGGATAAGTGCGAACCATCCACTACCCCACATCATTCAAGGAATTTAAGCTCACAACTAAATGTACTACACAATTCGATGCTACACTATATAAGCAACTTTCTGGGATCCTATTATACTTGACTCATAATATCCTAGATCTTTCCATTGCATTTGACATGACATGTAGGCATATGCAGGCCCAAAAGAAAGCGGAGGCATCTAAGAGGATAATGAGGTACATTCAGGGTACTATGCATTTGAGGATCATGTGCGCTACAAGTGGTGATGGGCAATTGTGGGTTATATATACTCAAATTGGATACCTGACACTCAACTAGCTATGTTTTTGATTTGGCATTGGGTCATGTTACATGGTATTGCATGAGTATTAAGGAGCAGTCAATGTGTCACAAGAGATTGTGTGTATCTAGGAGTTATTGATGGAGATTAATCTTTATCAAAAGTTGCTAGCCATACTCCACCGTGACAGTTAGGGTGCTATTTCTATTTCTCATAATCTACTTGAGCATCAATGGACTAGGCATAGAGGTTTATATGCATTATATTCGACATTGCACTCAAAAGGGGATGTTGGATCTTCGATTTGTGAGGATTGAAGATTTGATTGCAGACATCTTCATGAAGCCACTTGTTGAAGCTAAGTTCTGTAGATTGAGAGAGACTTGCTCCTACTATTGAGAGGTGTCATAAAGGTGGATGACAAGTAAATGCCTCCTTTGGGTTAACTTTCAGCGAGTAAATAAAATCTTCCTCAGGGCCCTCTAAGCAGTGTTTTAGAGGGGATGTCAAGAATTAGAACAACTTTCTTTTTGGGCCTACAGAGCTTCCTATAATTACAGAATATTTTTTGGATCGATGTTGATGTCTTAGGCTCTGACTATAGTCTCTCTACACATTATTAGGATTTAGTGTATAACTGAAGGGCTTTGCCCCACCTATATCCATTGGATGTATCAGATTCATTCTTTCAAATTAATTGATTATATTGTGTTCTGGGGTTCCTTAGGGGAATCAATCATAGTATTTGGCATTTAATTCTCATACTTTGATCCACTCTTGTTATAACAGCATGGATTTTGTAGGGAATGAAGAATGGTACAACAGTTTTGGGGCATCACTTTTTGAATTTTGTTGCCCGTTCTTCAAGCTTTCTTATGTGCTCTTATTTTTGTAAGCTTGCATCTATTCGGCATCAAAAATAGTATGAATCAATTGTGTATGGGCTTAACATTATTTTTGAGAAATAGAATACTTCGGCGTTCTTGACTTCAATTCTACATTCATATGTTAAATTGGCTTTTTTTTTCTCTAATTGGTTCTGTTTCTGTTCATTTACTTTCACAAAATCCTGCCATGTGCAAATAGGGAATGTCAAAGAACAGAAAATTATTTGCAAGCAATATAACAAATTACTGGATAATAGTAAACTGTAATATAATAATTAACTGTACAACTATATATACAGGCCTGACTATAATTGCAAGAACATGGCAATGTTGAATCAATGCTCACCAGTATTTCTGATGAAGCCAGATCACTTGCATCAAGAGCACCAGATCTATGAGATCTGGTGGAAATTTAAGTTTAATCATATTTTCTTCAACTCTTAAGCTGGCCTGCAATACTCTAACGGCAGGCAAATCTAAAATGACAAGCAACTTCCAGCTGAGAACTGAAAGTTACAAGAATATACCTTAAGGGCTAAATTGAATAACAATTATGATTTTATGAAAGAGTAAACAAGGAGCACTGAAAGTTTGTTAGTACTTCTCAGTTGAAGATAGAACTTCTAGACTAGACAAAATGATCTATTAGGATTAGGTGTGATATTCACCTTGTAAATCCTATGTATCTATTGTAACATTTAATTGTTCATAGCAAAGATTGAAGACTCTGCCAACTCGCGAGTCCCTAAGCTCGCCGAGTTGACTTGGCACGGACTCGCGAGCCGAGTCCTTAGACAGGACTCGTGAGTCCTGAGGTAGGACTCGTGAGTCCCATCTAGGGACTCGCGCCACGCCTAGGACATGAAAACAAAACATAAAAGTATGATAAAAGTTAAAACCCTCAATTTTTTTCATTTTTTGCTCATTTCACCACTGTGCCTTGCAAAAGAACAGGTCTGCACTTGAAGTCAACTTGAAAGCACCCGAGAAGACGAGCTAAGGAGATCATCACAGAGCCAGGTAAGTGATTTAACTTCTCTTTTTTTTTTCTTTTTTTTCAATTCAAAATCAGAAAAATCAAGAAAAATCAAGGGAAATGCTGCCAAATTTTTTTCTATTTCCCTTAATAACCTAATTCCTCCTATTTCTAGCTTGGTTTTGCATTCTATTTTTTTGCAAATGTTTGAATCTCATTTATTTGCTGATTTTTTACCAAACCCTTGCTGATTTTTTTTTCATGTTGAACTTGAAACAGCAATGTCATCTTCAAACCCAAGGGGAACAAGAAAAGACCCTGCATGGAAGTATGGGATACCAGGAAATAAAAAGGGTGAGGTGACATGTACTGAATGCAAGAAATGGATGACAAGAGGAATAAACAGATTAAAATACCACCTTGCAAGAATACCTGGGCAAAATGTGGATGTATGCTCTAAATCGACTCCTAAGATTGTTAGAGAGATGAAGGCCCTCCTTGCTGAGTATGAGATGAAAAAAGATGAAAGACAAAAAACAAAGGATGCACTAGCAGCAGCGATGAGTGGATCCACTTCTACCCCAAGTATCTATTAGCCACATTCATCTTTTGGTGAGAGTCCCGAGGGTTCTTTCTCCGCTCCTACAGCGACTGCTAATGCTAGCCAGGGTCCTTCATCAGGACCAAATTTCTTTATTCCACGCAATGTTCCAGGAGCACAACCTTCACTTGAAGGTACCGGTTGGAATAAGGAAAAGCATCATGAAGCTAGGATGGCAGCAGTAAACTTTTGGTACTACAATAATTTACCTTTCAATGTGGCGAACAACCCATATTGGGAAGGTTTGGTGAATGCCCTTACAGTTGCAGGTAAGGGGTTTAAGACCCCAACAGCGAAAGATTTGAGTGGGCCATTGCTAGAGCAACCCGTAAAGAATACAGAGGTTGTGGTTGATGAGCAAAATAAATTTTGGCAAAGAAAAGGCTGCAACATTTTATCTGATGGGTGGACAGATGGACAGAATAGGACTCTCCTAAACTTTTTAGTGGCCTCTAATGGTGGATTGGTGTTCTTAAAGTCAATAGATGCCTCCAATGAAGTCAAAAATGTTGAGACTTTATGCAATTTATTAGATGGGGTGATCCAGGAGGTTGGGGTTGATAATGTTGTCCAAATTATCACGGACAACGCAGCTACATATGTAGCTGCAGGTAGACTACTTATGGAGAGGCATCCCACAATTGCATGGTCTCCTTGTGTTGCACATTGCTTGGACTTGTTGCTAGAGGACACTGGGAAGATTGGATGGGTCAAAAGTGTGGTTGAAAATGCCAAAAATGTTACAAAATTTATCTACAACCATACTTGGGTGCTTTCCTTGATGAGGAGATTCACAAATGGCAAGGACCTTGTGTGACCAGAAGTGACACAATTTGCTAGCCACTTCCTCACATTGCAAAGCATTCTTGGTGCCAATGCTCATCTCATGCAAATGTTTGTGTCCGATGATTGGAAGCAGTCCCCATTTGCTGCTAAACCTGAAGGGAAGAGGATTGTAAGCATACTTGTTGATCATACATTCATCAAAAATGCAGAGGAGTTGATCGGGGTAAGTAACAAACACAAAAATAAACCTTATACATGATAATCTATTTTCTGGTTTTTTTTTTTTTGAGGGGTTAATTTTGTAATAATTTAACATTTGTTTTGATTTTTTTTAGGTGACAGAACCTTTGGTGAGGGTTCTTCGTATGGTGGATGGAGAGGGCATGCCAATGGGTTTCATAGATGAGGCCATGGATAGGGCCAAAGAGGCCATTTCACATTACTATGGCAGCAACAAACGAAAATATGAAATCATTTGGCGCATGATTGATCGGAGATGGACAAACCAACTCCATCAGCCGATACATGTCTTTGCCTACTTCTTGAACCCGAAGTTTTACTTCTCGGACACATTTAAGGCTGATGAGGTCATGGCAGGTGTTGTCAGATGCATCGATAGGATGGTGCCTAATCCTGAGATGAGAGACAAGGTGCTTGATGAGTTGGAGGTGAGATTTGTTACATCTTATTTATGAATTTGCAATGTTCATTGTTGACCATCAATGAATTTTCTATATTTGATTTAATTTTATTTTTAAATTTTATCTATTCAAGGTCTACAAGGGTGCAGAGGGGAGACTCTTTTCCTAACTACAAGCAATTGAAAGGAGAGGAAAACAACAACCAGGTAAAAAAATTTGTTCAATAGTATACTATAAGATGAAATTAGAAACTTGATTCTTACATTTTTTACTTTATACTTAATACTTATATTTTTTAAATGTGTTTTTGTAGATTTATGGTGGGAGAACTATGGTGCGAGCACGCCAAATCTTCAAAAGCTAGCCATCTGTGTCTTGCCGCAGCCATGTAGTGCTTCTGGGTGTCAACGTAATTGGAGTTTATTTGAGAACATTCACACAATGAAGAGAAATAGGTTGACCCAGCAGCACCTAAATGATTTAGTTTTTGTTCAGTACAACCTTCGCCTTCGAACTAGAAAGGTGGAGGGTGTTTCACATGAGTCCATCGACTTGGATGATATTGATCCATATGGTGAATGGACTATTGATGAACAAAATGATGATGCTGATGTCTTCCTTACTGATGAGGATCTGTGATATCCCCTTTTTCGTGAGCATCAGAGTTCAAAGGGTTAGCCTATCATTTGACCCTCGTAGGCTAGTGTGGTCGATTAGAGGGTCCAGTTTGGGCGTTATGGAGCTCTGTTGTGACCTAATCACACATCACCCCATTAAGAATAGGGACTCCCTTTTTTTTGAGCTCTAATGCTTTGCATCTAGTTTTGGATGATGTCTTAGATTCATTTTCTCTGTCAATCCAACAATAAGTCTCTCTCCTAGAAGGTTTTGCTTTACAACTGGAGGTCTCATCTAGAAATGAAGAGTCTTGATCAAATTCCATCCAAATAATGAACACTGAGACCAATCCTGATGTATGTTTGAGATCCTAAAAATGACTAAGTCTGGCATCCTAATATCCTGAAATCCTAAAAAATTGACTAAGTCTGAAATCTGGTGGATCCTCCAAATTCTAGATTTTGCATGTTAAATCCGGTGGATTCGAGACCTATCTCAAACATCCTGAAAGGTATATTGAAAAATATTTAAAGTATAAGAAATTTTTCAATATACTTAAATATATTTTTCAATATACCTTGCCCTAAGAGACCCTAAAAAACGCCTAAGTACTGAAGAGAGCACGAAATCTTCAACCAATGCGACAAGATATAAGAGTGGCGCAAAATCTTGATGAAGTGCATCACTTCCAACTGGAGATCAAAATCATGATCTAATGCGACAGATCTAGTGCGCCTAATTCAATGCGCCATTCTAAGAAGGTGTAGATTGAGGTTCTAGGTGAGTTTTAAGAAGCACTCAAGAAGTAGATCTCTTGCGCCTTTGTGAAGAAGAGATAAGGATGGTTTTAGAACATATTTTATCCAAGCATCAAAAAGCTCATTTGATGCGCCATCTTTGGAAGGTGATTTAAGTTTAAGTTTTGACATCATGTTGAAGAAGGATCCAAAACTCTCATCCAAGGCACCAACTTTTGACATCTTCAAGGCAAGCTTTAAAGAGGATCCAAAAATCCTTATCTAATGCGCCCAAACCACTAGTTTCAAGGAGATATCAAAACCCTCAAGTAATGCACTTAAAGAAGAAGACACCTTGTGTGATGTTAAGAAGACTTTCAAACCAGAGAATAAAATCCTTATCTAATGCGCCAAAACTAAGAAGAGCACAAATTTTCAAACCAAGGCGCCTCATTGATAGGAGATCTGATTTAAGTCTTATGTGATCATTCAAGAGAACATTAAAAAACTCATCCAATGCGCCCAAGGCCAAAAGGAGTTTTCTAAGTAGAGATCAAGGTTTGTGATCAAGGTAAAGGTCAGTTTTGAAAATCATTAGATGAGGATCCAAAGAACTTGATCCAAAGCGCCAATGATAAGTTCAGTGGATGAGGATCCAAAACCTCTATTTGCTGCGCCAACTTTTGAGAAGAGTTTGTTTATCAAGAAGAAACCAAATTGAGCATCTAATGTGCCACCTTAGAATGAGGTTGGATTTAAGTTTTGTTAAAGGTTATCTAGCAAGTATCAAGATCATCATCTCATGCACTATCATTGAAGGATGATAAAGTTAAATTTAACAAAAACTAAGTGACAGATCAAGAACCTGATCCTATGCGCTAGTGTTAAGAAGATCCAGAAATCTCCATCTAGTGCGCTAAAACTAAGAAGAGATCAAGAACCTGATCTAATGCGCCATGTTCATGAAGATGAAGTGGAGGTTTCAATGAGTGTTAAGAAGAGATCAAAACTACCATCCAATGCGCCAGCCTAAGAAGGAAGGAGTTTTAAAGATATTTCAACCAAGGTGCCTTGATCAAATGCAACAAGGAGTGAAAGGGAGTAGTTTTTGGGAAGATCCAAAGTTCTGATCTCAAATTCCTGATCTAATGCGCTCAAATCAAGAAGAAATCAAAATGTTCAACCAGTGCGCCTGCCTCATCCAGAAATGAACAATGAAGTTTAAAAGGAAAACAAGTTTCAAGAGGATCTAAAAATCCTATCTGCTGTGACAAAGAAGGATAAGGTAAGTTCTTGAAGATTTGTGGCAAGAGGATTCCAATTCCTTATCTAATGCGCTTATGAGAGAAGGTGAATTTGATGTTGCAAATCATTCAAGAAGAATTTAAAAGTCTTAATCATTGCGCCTATGAGGGGGCAGAGCTAAAATGTTAAGTGTATTCAAACAAAACAACCAATGCACAATTTAGGAGGGTAAATTCAAGTGAGTTTGAAGATATGTTAAAGGAGAACACAAGGCATCCATCTAGAGCGCCACTATTAAGAAGAAACTCAAACTTCTATCTGCTGCGCCAAGAGTAAGGAGGTTTAAGATATCCATATTTGTTGTGTCAAACCTTTAAAGACAAACTTTCAAGTTTCTGATCAGTTGTGCCAAGGAGGAGTTCAAGAGTTTAACGGAAGATTCAAAGACTCCATTCAGTGCTCTACTTTCTATATTGCTTTCATGTTTTGATCTTCTTTAGAGTTTAAGCAAATGATTCTTATGTGTTATGAAATGATGTTATAAAGTCAAAGGATTGATGTTGTTTCTTTCTTTATGTTGCAGCAATAAGGATGGAGCTGAGGAATCATCTAAGGAACAAGTGATTGGAACCTTCGATAAGCAAGGAATGAGAAAAGGAGAAGGCATCATGTAGCTGCTCTAAGAAGTCATTTCAAATCCTATTGGATCACTTCAAGTATCAACTGGCTTCTTCATCAATCATAGCTTCAAGATCATCATGTAGCTGCTTCAAAGGAACCTTTCATCATCATTGTGTTGGAACTCTTCATCAAATGGCATCATGTTAAGATCATCATGTTGAAACACTTCATCATCAAAGATTCCAAGGCTTTCATCCACTTTACTTCAAGATCTTTCAACCTTCAAGATTAGCATGTAGTTGCTCCAAAGGGACTTCTCATCCTCATTAAGCATTTCAAGAACCTCCAGTACATTCAAGCCTCCTTGGGAAGTTAGCTACTCCTTATATAAGGAAGATGTCATCAATTTATAAATTCCAAAGGATCACTTCAATATAACCAACAAGGAAGCATTTCATCATCTACATCAAATTCACGTATACTTGGCAAGTACACTACTTCATCATCCGTTGCATCATGTCAAGGACATCTATCCATCTAACTTCAAGACTCTTTGATCTTCAAGTCTAAAGAGAGATCTCCTACTTCTAATCATGAATTAAGTATCATCATTATCTCCTACTACACTCTTCAAGAAGATGCATCCAAAGAAGATCATCATGTATCTTACCTGCAAGAGGAGAAGAAGCATTATAAAAGTTAAACCAAATGAGCAACATCTATCATACATCCAGTTTACAAGAAGATGAATAAGGCAAGATTTACAAGATACATCCCAAACATACAAGTTCAAGAGCAATCACATCAAAGACATCGAAAGATGATACAATTTGGGAATAAGTTAAGGTGGCACCTACGTGGTAGATACTCATCATCAAGCCAATCACAAGTCGCCACATCATTCGACAAACAAGAAGCTAGAGAGGACATCCATGTGGAAGATACTCTAAAAGATTATATCTTATCTTATCTTCTTGGAAAGCGTGCCTTCATTGCCTCATGTACTAAAAATAGCAATTTGTTGTAACTACCTACTGAGGTGGCATGATCTGAGCCCTTGGCTATCTTGATCAATCCAAGCCATTCATTGTAATCCTAGAGTTCTATATAAAGGCCTTGTTGCCTCATTTGTAAATGAGTAGTTAGTAGTCAATAGTTTTGTAGGAGTAGAGTAGAAAGAGACTCGAAATTCTCTGAGAGGACTTGAAGTTGTAAATATTTCTCAAGAGTAATGCAAAACATTGGAGCTTATTTGGTGTTAAGTGTTGTCTTGTGAAGTAACATGGTTTCTTGTATCTTGAATTGAATGAAGAGGTGTTTCAAGTAGATTAGAAGTAGATTAGAATTTTTTGATGTAATGTATGTTTGTATTGAATATTTGATCAACTCCTAGCTCATGTTTTTAACATTCATCGCTGGTGAAGTGTTGTGTAAAGCTAGTCTGAGCCTCATTTGCTTAAGTTCGATTGTGGATGCTTGTTTGAGCTGCACCATCCGATAGATGCTTGTATAAGCCTTCATGATATAAAAACCATTCGCATACCTTAGGAGATTGCACCAACTTCATGTAGTTGTAGGCATCCTTGGCGAAATGGAGTTAGGTTTATCAAGGAGTTTGTCTATTCAATCATCATCATTGCTTCATTGACCTTAGATTAGTTTCCGAACCCTTATCTTTTGATTTTCTTTATTATTGATACATCATTCGCACTGAAGGAGGAATAGGCTAAGTGAATGATGAAGAAGTCTAATGTAAGTCCCTTTGTGATTATCAGCAAGATCACATGTAATCACTGAATTAACCCATCATGAATCATAAATAAGGAACCTTGGAGTTGTCTCGATTGATCACACAGTTTAGCATTCGAGAGGCTTTATTCAAGAGAGAGTGGGATACTCTAGTGTTGACTTGTCGAAAAACAATCATCAACAAGCTCGTCAGGTGGCAGTTGTCAGTGTTTATCTCTCTAGATCCTTCATATATTCTGAGGCATTGATATTCAGAGGTTTCTGATTCCGTTTTGAGGGACTTACTATTTATAGTAAGTCAATGGATGTTAGAGAGGGACCCTTACTATTTTTAGTAAGACAGTTGGGTGCACTATGGATACAATGGTTAACTCCCAGGTTCAGACGGAATTGAGAAATAATGATTATTTGTGGAGTTATGTTATTTTAATTATTAATACAATGATTACTTTATTAATAATTATTTATAAAGTGCAATTATAAAGTTTTAAGTTCACTTTATGTCCAATGGGGCCATGACCCTCAAAAAGGTCACTTAAAGTACATTAAATATTATTATTTTTTGAGCGCCCATCCCAAGGGGAAAATAAAGTAATTCAAAAATATAATATTCCCCTCAAAAAAGGCAACGCCTCTTGGAGTGTTATAAAAAGAGGAAAAGAGTTTCTTTTGGGATATGCTATCTTCTATTTTGCTGATATATGCTATGAATGACCTCTTTTCTCTGGAAATGCTTATTCCAGACTTCCAAGGTGATGCTCCCTTGGAATTACAGGTTGTGGTGATGTTCCCACACCATATAGATGGATGAAGTCAAGAAGATTTCGTCTTAGAGCTTCAAAGATTGAGTTTGATGTTGCTAGGGTTTGAAATGTTCAATTTGCAGATTTATGACAGCGAGGTTTTATTGGAGATTTCTGCCTTGCATGTTGGTAATTTGGTGTGCATGTTTGAGGAGTGATGGATTTTGAGGTTGTGTTGCAAATAATCCATCTGGGTATTTGAGTTTTGTAGATTTGAGCTATTGGGTGTTGCTGCAATTTTCAGTTCCAGCTAGGGTTTGACATGGGTGCTCACAGAAATCAGTTTTGGGATATGGGTGTTGATGCAAAGTGGCTGCCATGAGGTTGGAATAACATATGCACTTCTGGGTCTTCTTCATTTCGTTGTATGATTCCAGAAATTATCAATCTTCCTCTATTGTCAACTCAAAATTTGTAGCAGCAAACTCAAAAATGGAAAAAGATGCAAAATATGCATTTGGGGAAGACGATTTAGAAGTTGGAGAGTCAAAGTTAGCTACAGACATCACTGGACTGTCACCATAGCATCTCAGACCTGTAGGTCTTCCTTCCTTTCTATTGCAGACATAATTGGATATTCCAGGTGCTTTACATCAGCAATCACTTCATCTATCTCTTGCATTATCAAATCAGTTATGTCATATTGAGTATATGCTATTAAGAGACAAATGTATATGCTGAAGCCAGTCTGAGAAACATTATATCAGACCTGGTTTAACTTGTATCAGACCTAATAATGAATAAATAAATGCATCATTGAAGTGGTAATTCATGTGGTATGTTTGTTTGTTATTGTATCTTTCATTTTCATGCTTTGGTTCATGTTATTTATGGTTAAATCAAGGTGAAACACTCAGCAGAAGATTCAGAAACTATAACAGACTCCAAAAACCAAAACATACATGCAAACTGTTTGACAAAATTCCAAAGGAAAGAAAGTGTGAGAATTGGATCAGTTTGGGCATTATCCCGTTGGGACACTACAGGATCTTGCTGAATTGGAGAGAGCAGCAGCAGCAGAAGAAGAAGAAGAAGAAGAAGCAACAGGATTGGAAGCAATGGCGGAGGATGAAGACAATTTTGAAGATGAAGAAACCACTCCCAGTCCTCAATCTCCTCATTTGGATATTGTAGCAGCACCTACTAGTTCCAGGCCTTCAAAATTGACTTTCATTAGGAGGGGAAAGAGGAAGATGTTATAGATTATATTTGGTTGTTAATGTTTTCCTCATTTTGACATATGATTATATGTAAACATTTATAAACTTATGATGCTGTTATACATTTTGATAGTTTAAAACTATGAGTATGAATGATGAAATTTCAATTATTGAGTGTTTGATGATCATATGACGTGTAATACTAATCTTTGAATTATGACAAATTGATAATCAAATTAGGCTCTTATGTTCTCTAAATGCATTAATTTCTTCTTTTTAAAAAAAAAACTACGGTTTTTTTTTTGCCGAGTCCTAGCCGAGTTTTTTCCCGAGTCCGTGCCGAGTCCCGAGTCCAAGTCCTATTTTGGGCTGCCGAGTCCGAGTTTTCCAACTTTGATTCATAGATAGTATAATGTATGTGTCTCCAAAAATCATGGAATGGACAAACAGGACGCCCACATCGAATAGGGGAGTTGCATGGGAAAGGTCAAACTTGAGAGATAGTGGAGCATCTTCCTTATGTAGTGGGTGAGGTGTAATCAGTGCTTCATGGGGGAGTGCTTGGGAGTTACTATTGCCCATTATGGTAACTTTGGTCAAAGATGCTTGTGTGTGGAGTTACTTTCTATTTTGAAGACCACTTTTCATGTATTTGGTTGTGAGAATTTTTACCATGGTATTTTCGGACCATTTTTGGGCCCATGGTATGGCCTTATGGTGGTTTTCTTGGCCTCCTTAAATCCATCTATTGAAGGCTTGGCATGGAGGTTGCATTATATGGGTAGAAGTAAGGTTACTCTATTGGAATGTTATCTGACTGAAGGGAGAAGGCAGTGCATCGACGTACTTTATTGTTTGAGATTAATACAAACTTGTGCTTTCTTTGGTGGTGGGGTTTTTGACCCAAAAGGGTTTTCCCCACATATATTAATGTTCTTGTGGTTTGCATATTTTTATTGCTGCTCTTATTATTTCTATTTCATGATTTATCAAATGTATGTTAATGGGATTTGATTACTAAATGTTAATGTTTTCATTGTGCCATTTACCCAGTTTCTCAACAAGATCATGAATATGTATGGCACTTCTGACCTAAACAAACCAACCCATAAATATGCTGTAAACGATTATACAAAGATTTCAGATTGACAAAAATCAAACTTTTAAATGCTGCTTGCATCACAATGCGGAAGGATAAGAAAGTGCTGCATATATTGTAGTAATTGCAAAACAGATAGAACCTATAGGTAGTCAACCAAAATAGAATATGGTAGCTAGTAGGGTCA